>CM032766.1:1974215-3186258 GCA_019155195.1 Avicennia marina | reverse complement strand
GGCACACAGCTGCGGTGATCAACGTGGCATTAAACAAACTAGAGCTTATCAATAAGTCACAACTAGGAAACAGCAGGATTTTTCGTGCATGGTGTCAGTGAGGCACAAGGAGTAGCACTACTTAAGGCATTTTGCACATGATAGATGACGAAGCTTTGGGTTTCATGGTGAGTTTAGACTATTCAGTGGCAGTGGCACTCGGTTTCTATGGGTTGCTCAAGATGTGGCTTTGGTTTGGAGTTTTTTGGTTTTCTTTCTCTGCCCATGCTGCGCCTGACAACACAGTATTTTAGGTGTTGGAGGCACATGGCAGTTTGACTCAGGTTTGGACACACTTTTCAGCCTTACAAAGTGGCCCAAACAGTGGGACAAGGAGGTGCACAGCTCACGGCAATGCTGCACGGCTTGGTAAGATTAAATTCGTGCTGAGCAAGGTGACGATGGGCTAATGTGGAACTAATTAGCGTTTAGAGCATGTTTGGATACCAAAAAAACGAATGTAGAGTTTTCAATCTTTTTGGGAACAGACATGATTTTTTTCTTGGGGGAGGATTTAATATGATGAGCCAGGATTTGATCCACTCTGATACCAAATTGAAGAGTAATTGGAAGAATTAATGACACTTTATTCATGATCATCCCTCCCAACTCAATTTATAATGTAAGGTTAGGGTACAACTATAATAATTATCTAAAACACAGGTACAAACTTAATTCTTATACAAAAGGAGACAAATTATACTAATCTTATAAATTAGAAAACACAATATACTTAGACCCAAACTAGGTAACCATATATACACAATATTAATAAAAATATTTTCCTTCAACAATCTACTATTGATTTCTGGATAAGTTTTATATCCTTAATATCTGAAGAAGTTTTTATTTGTTTAACAAGGTTTTGGTAAGCCGCTTCTCTCTAAATGCAACCTGTTTTTCATCCTCTAATGGGATTTGATATCATTCTGAGGTTTCTTAATGATACAATTTACTGCTTGGACTAGGGAAATAAGTAATATAGGGGTAAATTGATGCCACCTGCATTTGTTAACTTGTAGTAACTGTATTCATCACATTATTGCGGAATGGTAGAACATCTGAGCAACTTGTCACCGACCTGTTAGCAAACTATTTAGAATTAAGGGATTTCGGGTGTTCTAGTAGATTAATATTTGCTGGTCTAATTGGATTTCTGAATCTTAAATCTTTCTGGTCTTTTGAGTGCAATTTCTAATTTTGGGTCCCAATAAACGGGTTTTTTGACAAGAATGATATCTGACGTTCGTTCAGGTAGCCTTTGCAAGGAGAGCATTACAAGATCCCGATCTTAGAATGGCCCATAATGTGCATAAGATGTCATCATTAGTAGGTGGTGCACTTTTCATTGCAGACGATGTTTTCCCTGAAACCCCATTTGTGCATGCGGGTTGGCATCTTGCTGCTGCTGTTGGAGTCAGTACTTGCAACAAACTCTTGGAGCAGTAAGGAACTCCAAATTAATTTGCCGAAAAAACCTGTCCATGAATCCTGCGAGTCTTTCTGTAAGTTGGCGAGAGGATTAAATCATTGAAAAGCATCTGGGCTTCTAATCCATGGAAGGATTTTCACAATGTAATTTACAAAAACATGTATTTCATTATTTTGGAGGAGGTGCATCATGCCTAACTTTATCCTGCACTATTAAACAATGGCGATCTATGTTGCCTGTAGTTGAGATTATTAATCTAAAAATCATATCCATTTGTTTCCTATTGTCATCATATGACAGAAAGTACATTACTTGGTAACTGCATGGGCTTAAATATAAGGCTGATATGAAGTGTGTCTGGTGATGAAACAAAACATTTTTGTGAAGTCAGTGGAGATCAAATGCCGTACATTTGCTTATTGTTATTTTTCCCCCCTTTGCATAATACAAATAATTATATCCTAATACTTAAATTTTTTTTCTTAACCTGTGTTTTTGGGCTATGAATGCTTTTGAACTGCAATAATTACACAGCAAAGATGGGGTATTAATTTTGTGCAGGTCTACACGGTCCAGATGTGGTTGAAGTGTCTTAAATGTAAACATGAATGCAGCGAGGGGGTGATAGGTCTAATTTTTAGAATCTAAAAAGAATGTCAGTGATAGGATAGGATGTTAAAGTCAATTGTCGCTGTATTATACGTATATATATATATATATATATATATATATATATTGGTAATAACGTTCTCGTACTAATCGTTCTTATAATTTGACAAACAAAATTGTGCATAACTTGATATTGTTGATGATTCTTGCTAATTGCCAAAAAACGTTTTATCCGTAACACGTGTCGTGACTCTTGTTTCTTTGAAATTTCACTACCTATATTACCAATTGTTACTGCCCTAAAGTTTTAAGAAATATAACAGAACAAGAAATCACTGCCACTTAAATGGGACAATGATGACCTTTTCATTATATAATATATCACTAGTAATTGTTTTCCTTCTAAATTAGAAAAGATTAGGGTCTGTGAGGAAGTCTTGATCGATTATAACCAAGTGGAAGGACTTTACAAGTTCCGAGTGACATTAAATACCGTTGCAACAAATGTGAAGCTAACAAATAATAGAAGTCGCTCACTACATAAGGTTAGTCGTCAGAAACACGAGTAGCAATAAAGTTAGATAATAATTGAAGTAGTGGCCGGTGGCACGAGTGCAAATAGACTAACAACAATGCATTTATGTAAGAGTCTGTGTGTGTGTGTGTGTGTGAGAGAGAGAGAGAGAGAGAGAGAGGTGTAGCATAATTCCTCAATAATACAAGAAAGCTAATACGTGTTGGTGATGAAGCATAAAGACAGTGGTTAGCTTGGTAGAGAGACAAGAGAGTGGTGAAGTAAAGGGCCATTATGAGGTTTCAAAATCAAAGGCCCGCAGACAAAGAACTAATGTTGTGGGGTGGCCGGTTGGGTTGGATATTAATCAACAAAAAGCAAACCATTGGAGCCTACGCGCGAGCGTGAAGTTCTTAATTTTGGGAGGCAAGATAAATTATATAAAACTTGGAATTGTTGCATTCGTCTTATTCGTACAATTCAAGAATGTGTGCAATCAGTTGTGAGGTGACTGTCCAGTCCCAACCAAAGTCTTGGCTCCAACGCATTGGTTTGTGAGAGAGGGTAAAAAGAAAGAGGCAGATTGGTATATGGAGATACGTGAAAGGAACGAGACAATGCAGTTGCTGGGGCCGGGGGAGGGTTGTGTGGGCTCTGATGCACTGCCGACCGCTGTGTGTGAACAACGTAAAAGGTGATCCGATTTAAGACATTGAAGTCCCAATGACAAACTTCTCAAAATCTCATCATTGTCACGTCGCTTTTACCCTCATAATCTCACGCCACCACCCTCCCCTCCTTGTCCCATTTCTATTCAATTTCTTCTGCCCCTTTTGTCTTTTCTCACCACCCCTTCCCTCTTGTAAACGTACACGCATGAATGAAAAGACAGAGGGCACACAATATACGTATATATGTAGCACACCACCTACTGTTTTGCAATTTGTTCGTTCTTGTAAAACCCTCTAAAAAAAAAGCACAGTCCCTTTTCTCAATCCGTGCATTCTGTCCTTTTGTTTCCTTGTTGAGTCTTTATCCCTCAGAAACCCTCACATGGTCAAATACATCTCGGGCACGGAGAATTCCCTTTTGATGCAACGCTAGCCACTTCACATTTTAATGTTTGTTATACAATCCAGCACACCTTGATTCTGCTTATATAATCTGCCACTCAAACTTTCTTCTCTTGCAATTGCTTCCAGGAAGGCACGATGTCGATAATGGGGTGTAAAGAACATGGCCAAGACCTAAACATGTCGACCGATCCCATGCGCTGTCGCACGAAGCTTCGGCCACTAATGCCTCGGCCGATCACTCGGCCCGGCACCAATAGTGACTCATGTTCTGCAACACCAACTCCTTGTTGGTGCCTTCGCAACCCTAACTTCCCTGCATGGAACCAACCTTCGAGTATCTATTTATATGCGCGATAAAGTTTCCCTGTGAACTGTGTTCTACGAGGGAAGTCACGTTTGACTACAAATCTCCTTGTCTCGTTCTCTGCAGGTAGTGTGAGAGATTATGGAGTTAAGACAGAGATGAGCACAGCGCCATTAGTGAGCTCTAGATGGACCCCAACACCCGAGCAACTGCAGGCCCTTGAAGAGATGTATCGAAGAGGAACCAGGACGCCGTCCGCTGAGCAAATCCAGCAGATTGCTGCAAAGCTTCGGAGATTTGGTAAAATCGAAGGCAAGAATGTGTTTTACTGGTTTCAAAACCACAAAGCCAGGGAGAGGCAGAAGAAACGTCGTCGTGAGATAGAATTATTAGCAGGAAAAAAGACACGCCATGTTGAGACACCAGAACCAAGACAATCTGCAAGTACGTAAATTTTTAATAATCTTCCTCTAGTTTTATGTAGTTGCAATGTTACATGTAAATTGTATGCAGTTTCCTTAGTCCTTTTCTACATTTGGATGAAGATTTTTGTTCACCTTTCTTTATCTCCGATTATTTAGATCTTTCAAAGGCTACGACTCCATTAATTTTTATCATGACTGACACTCTAGACATCAAAGAAGTAGCCATGCCTATTTGGAATAAACTGCTATCTTATTATAATGGTAATCTACCTGCATATAAAAGGAGGCACTTGCAAGAAGAATTCTTTATAAGCATTAATGAATTAAGACATAAAGATAAGGTCTAATGCTCTCCTAGTAATAAGTAGTTAGAAAAATTTGTACAGGTGTAAGTGAAATTTTACTTTCTGTCTTTGAAATATATAGTTGATAGTTAACTATCTCACAGTGGTACATCATTACAGCAAAAGTACATTTTAAGAAACAAATTCATAAATTTATTGGACAAGGGAAAGAGAATTTGGAAAGTACAATTTTTGTAGTTGGGCAACTTATCTTTTCATTAAATACTATCATTCTTAAGTAAAAGTAAAATTTTGGCAAAAACATGTTTTAATTTGCAGGATTGATTCAACATCCCGAGAAGTTGCCTGCACCTTCAAGCTACGGCGCAACGTTAGAGGTACACAAACAAATATGTGTGTGTGTGTGTGTGTGTGTTCCTCCCTTTGTTAATGAATCTCATTGCACAAAACTCAACATGATCTGACTTGATCACTTACAAGACATTGCCAGAGGCAAAATTATGGGCTAATTATATAGCATGGAGGTCAAACAATTGAATGCAAAGGGAAGGAAAGTCATTGTACGATGGAAAAACAACGAGGCTAAAAAGCTGCACTCTATACTTTCTGTTGGGGCTGTAGCTATATAAAATGTCAGAATTTCTAGGGCAAAGTGCACAAACTTACTCAGCTTTTCTATTAATTGTAAATTTTTCAGGATTCTGTATCAATGCATGGAGCAGCAGTGGTGGAAGAATTTCGTCAAAAGGAGGGGTGGACACAACTGGACCATGAGGAACTGCTGCTGCAGACAGTAGCAGCAAAGATTGCTGATACCAGCTGCTGGCAATTGGACTTATCTTCCTGCATGTCTCCCAACAACTCAGCGCACAAAATTACTGCTCAGAAAGGTCCAGGCCAAGAAAATGCAGAGCCCATTGTCCCACTTAACCGAAGCAACTTATTGTTGCCCTCAAGAAATGTTGATGTTGTAAATGCTGAGAAAGGGGTTCAAGAAGATCAGACCCTTCAGCTATTTCCTGTCAACGGTAATACTTTGAACGCCCCCAGTACTGCTGAGGAGAGTGGTGACGTCTCAAGCATGGGAACTGCAATATTGGCACCTAATCAGTTTTTCGAGTTTCTGCCTACCAAAAAATAATGATGATGGCGATGATGGGGTTTGTAGCATTTGTGTTAATTGTTGCTAGCAAGACAGGCAGAAGATGTGCCCCTATGTTTCTTTCTTTTCAAAATCATGGTCATGTCTGTATATCTTATGTATGGTGTGATGGCTAATACCTAGCATAATAGCATTATTTGTGATTGACGTTGACATGTTTTGTTGCTTTTACTGACCAGTCAGTTTAAGCATTGAATAACATTTATATTTCAATTTGTCCACACTTTCTAATTATAATATCGGATTTTGCTTTACGAGCTATGATTTTGCGTAGTTACTTATTTTATTGTTCCGTTTACAAACTGGAGATGATGGATCAGGGAAAAAGTTTATCTGATTCAAAGAAATTCTAGTAAATTAAAATTGTAATAAATCAATGTGAGATGAGCCTGTAAAATCTGAAGGGCTGACATGCGTAGACAATGGCAGTGACATTAACAGTAATGGATTGCATTGGGAGATGACTGTCAAAGTTCGGAAGATGTTGTAGTTGCACGCATGGAACCGATCATGAAATCTACAGAAAATCTTAGGGACAGGTGTCGTAAGTCGAGTAGCAAGTCTGAGGGTCAGCCTGTAATTTAAGAGGTTGGTGTACAGCTGGGCCCGATCTGATCCTCTCCTAGTCCCAACTACACATAATACAACAGAGAGGGCACAACTCAAATGACTGGTCCATTTCGAACCCATCACCACTTTGGTTTCTTCGTAACTTCACGTTAAAATGCATCTCATATTATTATTTATGCGTCTCCTTCCCCTACAGGATGCAGCAGTTTGCCCTCTTTTATAATCATTTAATGTACTTCAAATGGTTCCAAATTATCACTAAGAATAATGTAATAAGCTTATTTATAAGATGATGTCACTCAATTACGGCATGAGTGATATGACCAGACTCTGGACATGACACATCCAAATTCTGGCTTTCAAACCACGCAAATAATAGAGATACACAAAAACGAATCTGCTTCATTTTTTCAAAACGATTATTTCAATAAAAAGTTGAGGGATCCAAACAAAATGGTTAAGTGCGCCACATTAGAAATACAGATTATCAAACAGGGGAAGCAAATATGAGGAAGAGTACAGATGCAGAGAAAATCGATACTAATATTATATAATTCAACTCCATTTTCCCTTCACTGGTTTGGGAAAGAGTAAACATTGTTGTAGCGCACACATATGAACTCATTAAAAAACTGAACCAAGTTCATCTACTTTGGAAGCAAACATCAGGAAGCATACAGAGGCTCCGGATCTACATTTCTTCTAATCCTGAAAGAAATGGAGACAAATAAATTTCAGTTGAGACAAACAAATTTAACAGCAAAGTTCTGGCCTACTTGTGGTTCAGTAAAAATAGCTCAAAACCATCAAGTCAAGCAGAGCATGCTACAATAGACTCGTTGCAGTAAACTGATGAAGAACAGGTCATTTCTCAATGAAATGTTCAATCAAAACCACAGCTGCAGACATTATCATCTGATATGAATTAGTTAACAGCAAATCCATAGAGAAAAATCTTTGCTACCTTGAGCATTTTGCTATGAAAAACAATTTCAGGAGTAAATTTTTGACAAATTTATAGCACAATTTGGTGCAGATTCAGAATACATAAATATTTTTCAATTTTATTTCATTGGATAATTTACTGCTAAATGCCAACACAGTTTCCTCACTTCCAAGAGTTGAGAATGCCCCTCAAGTAGTTCAATTAAGGACAAATATCTCTAACCAATCACTAAATTGCAAAAAGAGTAAGAACAACAATTTCTTTTATCACTTACCAATTATCCTCAGCCCATCTACAGCCATCAGTATCAACAACGTGCAAACTGTACGCATGCCGAGATGCAGGGGACTTGTTCTCAAAACTGTTGTTATGCAAACGAGAAAACAATGTGAAAACCAGGTGCATCATTTAAATTACACAACTGAGTGCAAACTTATAATTGGAGATCAGTGCAGGGAAAGGACCTCTGATGAATCAGGTCTCCGTGAATGACCAACAACGAGCCAGCTTTTACTTCAACGGGAACAAAATCCTTCTGGTCATAGGGTGGAGATGGCTTATTGAAGTGAACCCCTATTTCATCTCTAATAAATCTTCTCACAAGGCCATCTAAAGCGATAATAGAAGAATATACTCAACCATCACCGAGTTTCATATAGCAAGAAAAAATATGGAGAAAAGCACTAAATGAAACATTAATAGAAAAATACTTTTGTGAGATCCTGGAATGGCCCAGATGCAACCATTTGTGATCGTTGCATCCTCTAGTGCAAGCCATAGACCTGTGCAAGTTGGTGGGTTGGTGTATAGAAATGAATTGTCCTGATGTGGCACTACCTCACCACCGATTCCTGGTTGCTGGAAATTAATGAAAATTCATTTACTGAAACTATCATTGCATAAAATAATAACCAAAATAAATTAATAAAAATATGGCACATAAACAACATATATTATCATATTCTAGTGCATAAAAAATATTGAATAACATCTTTTTTTTTAATAAAGTAGATCATATGATACAGACAATTAGAAATATAAAGAACAAAAATTGCAAACATGGGAACAATGTTAACAACCTTAAATTACAGCATACCATGTTCTCCAAACACCTCAAGAGAACACAACAAAATAACTGACATAAAAATGGACTCAGAAAGTGATGATGAATTATGATTTTTCTGAAGACTCATGGGATTTTGAGAGATATTTTTGACTGATTTCGTAACAGACTGGCCGTCCATATTTCAGGAATTTGCAGTAGTTTTGACTTCATTTTTTCTTAAGTAAACTTGCTATTGACATAACTCATATAGAAATGATAAACGAAGGTATTTTTGGTTTATCATTACAAGAATAATGTCTGCAAGTTTATTTCCTATCTTCAAAAACTAAAAGAGAAGAAACTATCTTCACAGTGAATTGTGTAGGGTCCACACGTTATAAAATTTGAATCAAATTTTGAGTAAGAACACAATTGGAAACCAAGACATACTGAACTATTAGTTTGTTGTTAAGCAAGATTATGTGAATACGTACCTTGAAAATGTACATGGACTGAATTACTACAGGCCTTTTGTAGCCCAGAGAACATAATAAGCCTGATACTTTTTCTGAGCTGGAAAAGCTCTTAAATACTGAGTCTCTTTCATGTAATGCTGCAAGAAAATACATGGCACTCAAAAATGCAAAGAGAGAACAAGGCAAACCGCAGCCAACTGTACTTCGTACATGAATAAAAATGCATAAGATGATACTAAGAGACAATCATACTTCAAATTGTAAGGAAAAAGGTGGTAATGAAATTGAAGCCAAAATTCGCTTGATCAAAAAGAGGTAAGATTCAGGCATACCATGCCCAACTTTGTTTATTGAGAGTTGCTTTGGTTGCTTCAAATTCCCATCATCATCAAATGCTTTTTCTGTCAACAGAGCAAATAATGGCAGGTTTTTTCAAGTAGGGAACTTGGAAAAAACCAAATTATTCCAAGAAATCGGCACAATACAATTACATTGAAGATGAAATGTCACAATAAAGTTATTTATAAGTAAAAATAAGATAAATAAAGCATGTCAAAATTCTAACAAAACTGAAAAACCAATAATCAACAAAAACCTAGAGGCTTCTAAAAAAATATTCGTTGATTAAAATCGGAACTCTGAAAAACATAATAATAATAATCTTTTGACTTCAAATAACAGGGCAGTCACAAGAGCGAGAAACCATCGCAATTCCATACCTTCAAAGAAGAAGGATATTTTCTCAGCGCTTTCAAAGAAGTAATCGTCACTGGTCTGTTGCTGAACCCAGATGATTAGACACAAAAAAAAGTCAACGCCATCCTCAACTCAAAAGAAATTACAACAAATCTAGAATAAATGAAAAGGATTCGAGCAAGGCAAGAGTTTTACTTGGTTTTTGGTGGAAAAAATGGAAGCTCTGCCGGAACAATCAAACTGATCAAGCAATTGCTCCATCCTTACTCGGAGTGATGTTATCTCAACTGGGCTGGCGAAAGACTCCAGTACTAGGTACCCCTCCGAGTTGAAGAATTGAAGCTGGTCTGGGTTGAGAGTTGCAGCAATTGCCATCACTGTATTTCCTGTTATCCGGCCCTAATCACTGAGATAATTTTGGCTTCGTTCGGGGGTTGAAACTTCAAGAGATGAGCGTTTGAAGGAAACAAGGTGCAGTTCAATCGCCGGCCGATTTTGTCTACCTTCGATTGGGCCTGTCAATGGGTTGGGAGGACCCAAATCAATCCCATAATTACTAATATAATTTAGATGGTGATTAAATGCACTTATAAATCTCTTCAAAATATTTCACAAAATATTTTATAAGTGTATAGATTTTTCATGAGTGTTTGATTTTGTTAATCAAATATTTTATAAAATTTGGAAACAAAATGTTGAGAGCTTTTAAGCTCTTTGATTATTAGTTACTTACTTCTTTCTTAGAGGGTATTTAGTTAAACTTATTTTTAATAGTTCAAAAGATTATATAACTCAAAACATTTTTGTATTTTATAAGCTCATAGATATTATTTTAACAAATAAGTTAATAAAGTGTGTAGATAGAACTAATAAAATCACATTATTAGATTTTTAAAAATTCATAATTATAGTTGATTATATTTCATATAATAATTATAATAATAAATTAAATATCATTAACAAAAAATATTTTAAAGATATGTATGCCATTTTTAAAGTATAAACAACATAACATATAAGATCTTTGAAAATAAAATACTTTCAAATACCTTATTAACATATTTTAAACTAAAAATGCATTTTATAAATTATTAAAAATAAATTTAGCCAAACCCCCTCTAAAATTCAGATTGACAGACCAAACACATGTTAGCAATTCTCAATAGTTTATGTGTTTAACCAAATGCAATAAAATTAATATAATAGAAATCTATAAATAATTTACTGAAACATACTTCATAAATATAAAATTCCTTTTAACTACATTTAAGTATAATAATACAAAATATTTATATCATTATATATCATATTCAAATTATAATACTGTTATTATAATGTATTTTTATGTAGTGTATTTATACGTATGCATGAGTTTGTTAAAATACAATAAAACGTAAAAATCAAATGCCTGAAAAAAAATAAAAGTTACTTCATAAAAGTAATTTTTAAATTCATTAATTAAAACAAAAAATAAAATTTCAGAAAAAATTTGTAATGACTCGCTACAGTGGACATATTGGAAACAAGTTAAATGACCAAATGATGGTCGTAACAAAGACATACGATTGATAATATAACATAGATTGCCGATATCCATAGCCAAATTCATAAAGTTGAACCAAATTGGATTTGGTTGGGTCCATACTTTATGAAATCTATAAATTTGGCAATAACCATATAACCAATCCCAATAATTCAATCACTATTTTTCGAAAAGTTTAAGTGTTATTTATGTTAACAATGAAATAAACATTTGATATATATATATATATATATATATGTATGTATGTATGTATGCATGCATGCATGTAATTATATCAACGAATAACTATGCACTATATCATATGTAAAGTGAAAAATAAAATAAAAAATAAATTTAAATTAAGAGAGAATATTGAAAGAAAAATAATTTATTAATCATTTATTCAATATCTATACGAATTAATTATCAACAAAAATTTATTTATCTAAAAAGTATATAAATTAATAGTTGGATTGTTATTTTTATATTTATTTTTATGTTTGCTTTTATAATCCTAGTATACATTAAAAAAATTAATTAATTTTTTTGTTACGTTTACGAATTTTTTGTTATTATTGTTTAGTTTAGTCATAATAGCATAAATTAGTAAATTATATTAAGAAAAGGAAGCAAAAAAGAAAAACAAGAAGACAGCGACAAATTGACAAGTGAAAAAGGTGAAACCCAAAAAAAACAAGTCGTTGAATTTATGATTTTTTTAACAATTATTAGGTTTAATAAATATGGCTATGTTTGGTTGCATTTTTGCAAGATTTTGATACTTCAAAAATCCATACAAATCAACCGCACAATACTTTAGAAATAATTTTATCTTATATATATATATATATATGGGGTATGTATGTATTTAAAATTTAATTATTTTATCTATTCAAAATAAAATCACTTACATCACATACTCTGTCGCGCACACAGCCGCAGCAGCATATACATATATGTTTATACTATAAAAATTAATTATCACCTCTATGCAGTATTATTTTTATTTAAAATTATATAATACTAGTAAAAGTTGCATATTCTATCTATATCCGCATGTAAATTAATTTATAAATTATAATGTCATGTGCTTTGAATATAAGAATAAAATTATTTAAAATAACAAAGTAAGAAAGATAAAAAAAAATTGAGAAGAGAAAATTTTTTCAAGAGATGAAAATAAAATAATTAGTTAAAAGAAAATAAATAAAAAGCAATAAATTTACCCCAGTTTTTGTAACCAAACATACCACATAAGGTTATACATTTCCTAAAATAAAATGAATAAACAAATTTTATATCAATCATGAGATAAACTAAGTGATTGTTTTAAATAGTTATAAAAAACAATCAGCCATGTCAATTAAAAACGACAAAGAAATAGAAAAGGGAAAGCCGAAAATGCTAAGGCGGGTCAAGTAGAACAATTGAGCCCGATAAGTAATTACGGCCCGTGAAATGTCGAGTCTACTTGAGCATCAAGACAACGCTATAATTGAGTTTTTTAAATAATAAGCTTTTTGTTGGAATTTAGATTTGAACATTACCTATCTAATGATATGCTTAATTAATAAGTATGCAAACCATCTTTATCTTTACCTCCAGAATTTCACAAAATCTTTAGGCTGGCGTTATCTGGTGCATAGTTTAATTTAATTTAATTTTATTTTATTTTTCTTATGATAAAATCATCAATTTGCACATGGAACAATCACATCGCTCGCAGCCGAGATGGTGATTGCAATGATGATGACGACGATAATCTTCAACCAAGACTCGTCAATTTTCTAAATGAAGTCTGTAGCATCTATAATATCAAAAGTAGGGGTGCTACACGAATCGCTCGACTGGACTTCACGATAAGCTCGTCCCAGAGCTCAACCCACAGAAACAGAGTCCACCTCCACTTGTCGAGTATCAAATAACTCGACTAGATCACATTTACGTAACTTTGTCAAACTCTGATCTTCACATTTTACTAATTTCTTGAACTTCCTCTTATAATTCATCTCCATTTTCCCATGTCAATCAATGGAACACTAATAAATTAACTGAGATCCATTCGAACTCAAGTTCGAGTCCATGAAATTTTTATGGAGTCAAACTGGACTCGAATACTTCTCTAATCAGAACAAGTCTTATACATGAATACTCAAAATTCAAAAGGAGACTCACGTGTCAATACTCAGCCAAAAACACTTTACATGTGAACTTTTTGTGTGCGACTATCAACACGTATGTGAATTGTTACAATAAAATAGAAAAGAACGTCGTAAATTGTGGGTGGGTATAGAAAGAGCATGACTCCTACCAACATCAATTGAAAATACATTCTCAAATTAACTTATAAATTGAAGGTTTTGTTTGGCAGCCCAGTAGAAAGGGTCCATGGGCTACGAAAGAGTATGCCCATATGTTTGGGAACCCGTGCTGCGTGGGAGCTTACGATCGGTTGTATTGTTTCGCAATAGGGCGACAAGCGCTACCATGCGTGTGATTTGAGACCCTTTCACGTGTCTGTAATATGTTCTTTTCGAATCAGCGCACAGTGGAAAACTACTAGTTTCATCTCAAATCAGTACGCAGTACAGAGTCACCAGTGGGTACATTTACACGGCAGCCAGGGAGTCTCGCCAAACTGTCATAATGTTTGATGAACTCAATTATTACTGTGGGTCAATGTTACAATGCCAATCATATAAGGTATAGACCCTGAGGCTAAAATTGGGCTTCCAAACATAACCGAACCAACTTTCTCTCTTAAATGAACTTGAACTCCAGAATCATAGCCTAAGTTTGCAGGCAGGCTACAAAATATTCTTAATCAGACACGGGCTGACCTGTAAGAATTTTTATTGATTTTTGATTAATGGATTTCAACAGGGATGGATGTTTTGGCTCAGCTTATTATAAAATATGTTTTTAAAACTTATAAATTTATATATCTTAATTTTAAATAAACTAATAAAATATCTAAATAAAAACATCTTATGAAATTTTATTAGCATAATTAATTTCAATTTATTGACATAATACTAATAATCTAAATATTTTTGAAAAGTTTACAAACTCTCAAGTATCTTACAAAAATTCATAAACTAACACCTGTATGCTATTCAACTTTTAGCACAATTCAAGAATGCCTAGGCCATTGCCATTTCTCATTCCTAGAATTAATTCCTGAACTCAGTCACCTTCCACCTCCAATATAATGACTTTAAGCGTGCAATCCCCAAGGAAGCTTCCATTAAAGCTACACTCAAAACAAAGAAGCAGAATCCCCTGTAAAACTAGTCACAGGCTACAAGCACCATATGTCAAAGTTACACAAGAATTACGTCCGCCTGGAAAGTTCAAATTTTCATCAAAAGCCTAAAATGGCAAGACGAAGGCTATGCATGTCCACAAAATGAATATGGCTTATCATCTCAACGCAGAATCAATGGTCCCAAGTAATCCCATAATCCTACAGCTAGGACATGTTAATTCACTCTGCCTGCATACATGCACAATGCCCTAATTGATTGGTTAGTGTCGTAATGCATCTGACAAGAGATCATGATTTCAACTCATCTCAACATACTATAAGAACATTACAGGAATTGAATTCATATCACTTTAAATTGTTGAATATGCATCTGTTTTTGAGGTTGTCCCTACGCGACAAAAGAAGATGAAAGAAATTGGGAAATTCAGATCATTGTGAATTGTTGGGCGTCCATTCTTCTTGTGGGAACACATACTTGGAACAACATAATTAAAAGAATATACAAGGGTAAGCTTTAGATCAGGCCAAATGTTAATAGTTCAGTGCATATTTATCTCCGCAATTCCATTTTCAGCTACACTACACCTCAGATTGTCCAGGGTTTAAAGTTTCAGCATACAAAATACACGTAACAGCAGTACAGCACCCAAACCAGTCCCTCATAGGATAATACTTGCATAAGGTTACAAAAAATTATCCTTTAACCAATAACAAATCATTGAGAAAAAAGGAATAAGCAGGATGCCCATCGCAATCATAAAGAGAAGGTAACCAATTTCGGGGTTATAACTCAGAGAGTTGATGAATTAAAATTGATATATAGACAAATGAAAGCCCAGAAAAGAAAAGCTGACGACTGGTCTAAATGCATGAAAATTGAATACAGCAGTTCCAAAGTAATCATCAACCAGATATATGCATTCAGTCGAAAAGTAAAATGCCAACATACGAGTAACAGTTTAAGCTTTACAGTTCGTATAAAAGCACTGGTGTTCTACGAAAAAAAGCATCAAGTTCTCCTGCCCCCTCCTGCACACGCATTTGAGAGTCACAAGAGCACAATTCTAACATTCCACTCGGTTAACTTCCATGGGTTATGCTTTCTATCCATGATTCAGTAAAACCAAAAATAAAGGGACATGCTGGCTCCAATTAGCATCAAGCCCACTAACTTAAGAACACTTCCTAGAATTCGTGATTTGTGTAGCTGACAATTTCCAAGTTACATTTTTATTAAAAGATCATAATAACGACATTTGGGTAGAACATGACACAAAAGGAGCAGAAACATGAAATCCCTGAATCGTCACTGGATTGCAAAATTATAATTTAGCTCCAATAGGCAACCTATTCAATCAGTTACAACCCGAAAACAATAACCTTCACTCAAAAAACAGGAAACTCAATACTCAGACGACAATTCCTGGACTAGAATCATTAGTCAGTCATGTAGAATCCCTAAGATGTCCTCATCCCTGTATAAATGGTACCTGCATCCCACCCCACGCTAATTCAGTCAATTTCAAAAAAGAAAGCCTCGAAATTATACAATCTTGATCATAAAAAACTTACTCTTTTTCACCCAACTTGAGTTGGGTTCCGCCATATTCAGGCAAGAGGACAGTATCACCTTCTTTAACAGCAACTGGGACATTATTCCCAGCTTTGTCCCGCAATCCCGGTCCAACAGCAAGGACTTTCCCAGAGTTCAACTGTAGACAAACCCATGAAATCCCACATCGAAATCTCCTCATATCAACATAATGAATGGAGAAGGGAGCGGAAAATGATACCTTGGATGATTTCTCTGGCAGGAGAATACCGGCTGTCGTCTTAGAAGGAGGTACGATTTTCTCCACAAGAACTCTGTTGAGCGTTGGGATCAAACGTTTAGCCATTGCTCGAATCGAAAATGAACGCAAGTTCGCACGAACAACAGTACAATTACGCGACGAGGTTATTAAGTAGAGAAAAAGGGCGTTCTTGGATGATTGTAGAAGGTTCTAGGATTTCTTGTTGAAACGACATAGGGTTTTACAGGGGTTTTAAGGTTAGCCCGTTAGGCAGTGAGAGCCCTCACCCAAATGGGCAAAACGTAAGTGGTCAACTTAATGTCAAAAAATTATAAAATAAATATATAAATAACGTTAAAATCATTCATGACATTTATAATTTCGATGATAATATTATGAGCCCACTTTGGTTACAATTCTAGTAAGGAATGAGTACCTAACATTAGATAATGTTGCCGGATTGCCCAAACATTCGCTCAGGCAGTACAATTCAATCTTTATTTAAGTATTTGCCTATGTTAGCTTTTTAGTTTCTTTTTACATAAAACTAAGTCAAGTTATTTTTGAGAATAACTAATTCGAAACTTATATTCCGTTCGTAAAACCGAATTATTGTTGTTATGGGCACCATTAATCATTTTTGGGAGCCCAGTTTAGGATTTTCATATGGGACCCGTTTCCTTTATTTGGGTCATTATTAGTCCAAATACAGATAGATGCACATATTCAAAATTTCTGGGCTTTCAAAATCAAATTGAAAACTGAACTCAGTATAAAATCAAATTGCAAAGAAGCTACTTAGATCATCAGCCCAACTGCTCAAATAGAATTTTAAATAAATCAATTGACATGACTTATGCCAATATGTGTTGTGAGATTTAATTTAAAAATTAGAAATACTATTGACAATTCTTTAAAATTGCATGCTCAATTAGTATAAAAAACAAAATAGTATCATTACAAGTTTAAAAGCGTTTGGTCTCAATATTAATTTACTAAAACGCCTTATCTAATTTGTTTTTGAAATTATATTTCTACGTTTCTAGTAGGCTATGATTTGGATCAAGTCCAATGGCTTTAAATATCAAACCAATATTTAATATTATGGAACTATTTAATTTTTAATTTTTTAAAATGAATTTCTATCTATCAATATAATTAAAATATACCAATAACATAAATATAAATTTTTATTCAAATAATTTATCTTCAAAATATTTTAATAATTACATAGGCAATGAATGTGCCAAAATGCTAATTATATCATTAAGTCTAAATCTCTTTAGTTACTGTTTTGATAGAAAAATAAGATTAAAAAACTATCCTTATCTGTAAACAAAGAAAGACATTGAAGTGTTAAAATTATAAAGATTAATAATTGAAAGGGTTTATCACATCGCTTCGCTAAAAAACCAGTGCAACCTTTCCTTCCAGTTTTTTGTCTGCAGCCCGAATTCAGTTCTTTGAATGGAATTTTTTTTCACACCCAGTGTTCGGCCCTATCTTTTTACATCAAATGCAAGTTTCTCGTAAAAGGATTCTACACTCATGGGCCCATGTATTTCTTGACACTGCTTTAATCATTAAACCAATGATTCATTTTTTTTCTTTTCTCCTAAATCTTAATCAAGTTTGGCTCGTTAGGTTATTTCAATTTCGATTTGCAGATACCACGTTCGACTAAAATAAGTGGACCTTGACAACAAAGGTAGCCAATTTTGGAGGTAAAGAATACATAAATGATTTCTCATTGCATGGAGCTAGATAAAAATAGAAATGATGTTATCTGATGTATTCCATCTACAATTCTCCATTCAACAATTGTCTTTTATATAATTTTGTGTTTGACTAATTTAAAAATTAGTCAATTATATGAGTAATTTGATCACTCTCTTAAAAATCAAAAGCAAGAACATTATAAAAAGAATTAATTGTGATTAAATAAACATTTTTATCACATAAATAATATTTTTCCTCACAATTAAAGATTATAAAATATTACAAAACCAATTTCATTGCAATAAACAAAATGAAATTATATATATATATATATAGAGAGAGAGAGAGAGAGAGAGAGAGAGTCTCCACTTGTTTTTTCACTTCTTTTATATGTGATTGTCTTTTAATTTTGATGTAGCATTGTTAGTAATACATTGCCTAACGAAAGAGATGATGATGATTATATTTCAAAATAAGTTTAGAGGTTTTTATCTAATTTGAAAATCTTTAGTTTTTTTTTTTTTTCTCAGCTTTTACTCTGGTTATACTTTATTTCTCGTTTTATTATTATTTTGTAAATAACTTGTTTAAAGTGTCATTACATATTATTTTTTTACTTTTCTATAAAATTTTGAAGTAAAATTAAGTACTTTTCTTCATAGGTGTGTCGGGCCATGCGGGATGGGGGAGCGAAAGTGTGAGCTAGGATGAGGGTAAGAGCAGATATTTCATAATGGGGTGAAAGTCTGAAAGGTTGGTAGCCTTGCTCCCACCCTCCAATCCTATCGCCATTCTTAAGATAATATCTCTTCATTGTACATCTCATTTTAAGAAATATGGTGAAAAACAAATAGTTGAAACTTAGATGTGATTAAATGAGTTTTGTACGAACATATAATGATGATGTTTTTAGTATTGACATGATTTGTTGTTAGAATAGTAGACATGTATGTGATTTAATGAATGGAAGAAATTTTCTTGGATATATTTTTTTTAAAAAAATTATATAGGAATATGCCAGTAGGAGGAGAGAGTTTTATAAGCCAAAACCCTTTTTAAGAGATTTTCGTAAAATAAAGAGTAACAAGACATTTTCTTGAAGTAAACACGGAGAATAGGGTGTCATCCTATCATAACCTATTATTTTGATTTTTCATTTTTTGACTTGTGCATTGAGTTTGTCATAATAGCTTAGTTAAAGATTAAGCAAATTAAAAAAATAATATCACAACCTATTATTTTGATTTTTTATTTTTTGACATGTCCATCGGATCTGCCATAATTGCGCTTAGTTAAAGATTAAACAAATTAACAATAAAATAGCACAAACTATTATTTTGATTTTATTATTATTATTATTTGACATGTGCATTGAGTTTGTCATAACTGCTTAGTTAAAGATTAAAAAAATAAAAAACAACAATTAATTTATTAATTTATAGAATGTTAACTAAATAACTTTTTAACTAAGTTCAGTGTAATTATTCAATCATATAAAAAATTTAAAAAAGCATAATGAACACTATTATAATGAAAACAAATCCTTTCCGTACTTGCTTTTCCATCCTCTTACTTTTTTCTTACCCTTTACAATCTTCTTTCTTATTTTATTTTATTTTTCTATTTTCAATATTTTTCCTTCATTTTTATATAAATAAATAAATAAACCAGGTCATCTCCAACCGCCGGTCGCCAATTAAAGTGCCGGATCCAGTTAGAATTAAAAAAAAAAAAAAAAATTGTTTAAAAATTAGCCTGTTATGTTTCCCATCAACAGCATAGGGTCCGATGGTAATGTTTATTATTTTTTTAATATTCAACGATCATTTCAAAATAATAATATCTAAACAACCATGATACAAACTCCGAGTGAACTTCGACAATAGGTTCAGCGACATATACTCCGAAATGATTGACAGACCAAAACTTAGGCAAGGGGAAGGAATGATCCCCAAACAAATGATTACATTGTAGATAACCAACCAAACTCTTTTGTCTTTTTTGCCTTTCTTATTAGTGATCAGAAAATCAGTAAATCAAATACTTTCTCAATTTGAATAATAATAATTTTTCACTTCAAAAGTAACAGTCAAACACAGTTACCCGAATAAAAGATTTACCTTGCCTTGGGTGTCAAAACGAGAATGATGTATTTCTTTCAGTTTCCTACACTTTCTTTATCGCAGTAGTCACTTTCCATATATGTGCATTGCATGTTTGTGCATCTAACAAAACATTTAAATCCATGTATCATTGGACATGATTTAAAGTCGTCTCTTTGATATTTAAAGCACACGCATCTGTTTGTTTGTTTTTTTTTTTTTCCCGCTATCTTCAGCTTTTTCTCAGAATATGGACTTCATTATCGTAGGACCACTTTTAAGATCAATCATGAGTTCTTTCATGTGCATTAAGAGTGGTGTATAGAGGTTGGAACTTTCCAGGTGTAGGCCTGAAAAGCCATGCATGATTAACGGCGATGATGGTCAAGGAAAGGATTCATCATGGGCAAATTAAAATGTCTGTATGATATCAACTAGTGTCGGCAATCGGTCGCGAATTGGTGTCTTGGGTTGAGACATGAGTATTTTAGATAAATTATTAATTCGAATTAATCTATTTATTTTTTTTTGTCTGTTAGTCCAATCTATTTTTCACTCAAATTCATGAAGGATCAATTCAAACATATGAACTTCATAGAAATTATAGTATTAATAATTCAAAACTACAGATGGTATTCTATTATATTAGTATAAGAATATTTTGTTTGTAGTTATTGAGAAATAAATATGAATTAAAGAAAGTGTCATCTCACGTTGATAGAAAAAGAGAAAAGTGATTTGTATATAAGTATAAATTTGACTTATAATTTATAGTCTTAATATTTTATATTAATATATGGTGTCAAGCCCACTTATATGTGTTTTCATTTATAGATATGTTGATAGATTGATAGTTCTCTCTCGTTTCATTAAACTCGATTCTAAATTTAACACACGTTGTCTATGAATTTGATTAGATTTCTACTTTAATTTAATAATGTTTAATCAAAATTTATAATTAAATTCGGCACACTCCCTACATTAGTTGGGTCGTGAATTGTTAAATTTTGATTCAATTTTGGCACCATTATTAACAGACTGGCATTCAATCAAAATCTGTGGGGCCTGTTGCACTTTCGATGGTGTGTGCTGGAGGATGCAGATTAAAGGAAAATACGTGGACGGCTTGCATTATTATCATTGTTTTAATACAAATCTCGATAGATTGTGTGACTTTGATATGACAGATGTAATTTCTATGGAAATTCTGAAATTATAATCATGTCCCGAAGAATGCCGTAGCATTCTCTGCCTTCTTTTAATTGGATTTTCCCTTCTAAAATTATATAAATTTTTTGGATAATTTACTGATTTGATTAATTTTCCCTTCTCAAGCTACCAATTGCAGAAACAATGATTGGGAGAGGAAAGCTTGTTGCAACACTTCTAGTTAAGTTTAAAAAGAAATCTTTATCAAGCAGAAAACAAGAAAATTTGTTATTTAAAGGAGTCAGGCTACAAATATAACAATAAGTTGAGATCAAAGAAATTTAAATTAAGGAACGTTTTCTATATTTGTGGAGCTAATTGTCTTAATAATTATTATAATATTTATTAATAGAAATATTTGAGTATAATCCTATTAATACGGGAGGTTTATTTTTGAATTGTATAAACAAACTTTTGATATTTTTATTTAATTTTTTGTTACATATGTAAATTTATAGTACAAATTATTTTAGGATAATTTATGATATAAACTAACAAATAGACAAAAAAAAAATTAAACAAGAAGTCCAAGAATTTATTATAATCATCACACAATGGAAAAGATGACATGTATAAAACTATTGATTGATTGGACTACATTGATGTGATAGAATTACCCATCCCACAAATCACTAAACGTGGTTTAAATGGCGGGGGGCGCATTTGTGGTGATCTCAAATTGATCGTGTAAAGGCCATAATCAATGAACAATCGATTCACGTTTAAGTAGCTAGGAAATAAGTAATTATTTAATGCCCTTATGATCCATCACATCCAAATCGGGTGATACGCTGTCCAACTCGATCCCTCCTACTTATTTGCTCATCAAAAGAATGCTCTCAAAGATTTGTGCAAGATTTTTTGCTGCTTAGTGTAATTAGGGTGTATCCATAGTCCAATAAACAATGTTGCGGGCACATGAAAACACCAAACCAGGCAATTTCGCTAGAAAGAACAACAATTAGGTAACGGATGAGCAACGGGTGCAAACTTTAGATCACCTTCACACAATCACACGCACATTGTACATGTTTCTAATTGCAAGAAATTGGAATAAATTGAATATAATGAAATCCAACGGAGATCTTCTTGACTCCAATATTATTATTCTGCTGAATAATAGAAAAAATTAAAGAAGATTGTGACCTAAATAAGATTAGCATATTTGTGAACAACGCTATCCGTTATTGATTTACAAGTCAAATTGCGACTCTTAATTGATAATCCACAAGCCCATTAGATAACATTAATGAGTGAGAATGCCATTTGGATGCCTAAAAGGATAGCTGATGTGAGTTTGCAATGCTATGAGTTGATTGGCTAAAATTACTAATGAATAACATGAAAGTGTCATACTTATCGCCAAATAGCATTTTACAAAGTTATCAAGAGTATTAATGACGAGTGACTTTTCAAGAACTGATGTTTATTCATATAAATTTTGTTGGACTTGGGAACTTTTGGATAACAATTATAATCGAGAGAAGATTCTAAGCCCTAGTCGTGAAGATGTTGGCATCTATCAACTTAATTCTTGTTCTTGTAAGAGTTAGAGTGTAAACAAATTTGTGTACGTACAAACTAACTGTGTAACTAAGAGTTAGAATCTATGAATAGATAAGTTATATACAAAAATTAGAGAATTTTGGTGTTGCAAACCACATGACAAACCTTAGGAGAAGGTTATTGAATTTGTGTGTGAGAAGTGTAAACTATTCACTCAATTATTTTACTATATTTTAATTATTTTAATGAAGATATTTTGATTTGGTACCCGTAGACGTAAAAATAAATTTGTTATCAAATATTGGTACTTAATAATTTACATTATTATTGCTGTTGGTGTAAGTGTGCGTGTATTTGTGTAACTAAGTTTGTAAGATTTTTTGTGCTAAGTTATATTATTGCAATATGGATAGTAATATTAACAACACCCTCGTTGGTTTTTTCAAATACAATAAAAGATAAGAAAACGTGGCCCAAAGGAATAAATCATACTGTGCTCTTTTAATTTGATGGTACAACGATTGCTTATTCACGTTGGTGGTTACATGTGATGCATGACAAATGAATGTCATCTAAAATCATATATCAAATTATAATATATTAAAACTAATGTTTAATTTAGATGTAACAAGGTGACAAATTAGTAGTTGAAAAATGTAAAATTTTCTTATGGCGATCTTGTTTTTATAGTGAGAAATTAAATTTTAAATTTCTATAAAGTCAACCATACGTAAGTTAAGAGGAGAAACCCCCATAAATCAGAAACTCAAAGCATTTTTTTTTTTTTTTTGGAAATTCAAAGCTTTTGGTAAAGTGCTTGGGGAAGTTTGCCAATTGTCGCTAATATGGTGAACCAAGGAGTCATCTAGATGAACTTCATTTCATTTTTTTCAAGGAAAACATGAAGGTGGGTGCGTGCGTTTGTACAGAATTTAATTTAAACTTAATACAAAAAGTGGGGCTAGTGTTATATTGCTGGTATTTCTTGCCCGATTTTAATCATGACTTTGTCCCGCACAGGGCACGCTACATCAAGTACGCTTTTGGAACTTGGCATTTTCCTCAATAGTTGGTCGAAGAATATGGATGCCCAGTAGAGCAATCCGTTGGCTCAATCCTTTAAAGAGTGAATGTACACACAGCTTTCGGCATTAGCTACAAGTGTTGTCACGCGAGAGAAGACAGAATTCAACGAATGAGTGCCCATTTGAAGTCCAGTGGTCAACTTTCTTTTAATCAAAGCGTTAGGTTTTTCTTAGTATACTTGGATATGGTTACTCTAAATGATTAAGTTTGGATGAACTATTTTATCATGGTTAATCATACTTATTTTTACGATGGATTAAAGCTTTTGATAAAAAAACAAGCTCGACATAAAATATTTAAAATAATGGACTTCATCTTATTTTTAATGTTGTGCATGGTGATGTCATTTTAGTGCGCTGCATGTCCATTGGTGGGTTAAGGCTCCAACTTAATCAAGTGCACCTTGAAAAATAGGGTATGAGTAGTATGTGGCGTTGGGACCTCATACGCTTCATGCATGATGCCGATATGGCAGAATCTTTCCGAGTGGAGCATTATTGGGATTTCTGAATCTTCTTCACCATATCCTTATATTTCTTATTTCACGTGGTAGAAATTAGTTCACTATTTCTTCCCTACTTTCTCATTTGACCATTGTTGTGTTGGAATTGGGCAGCTTGATGAATGTGTCTATTTGCCTTGTCTTTCTAGATCACATTGTATGTAATGATTATGCCGTGAACTGATTTTGTAAACACAAAATGAATGTACAGAATCAATGTATGTATCTACTATATATATTATAATTTTCAATTTTTGGTATCGTATAGTTAAAGCTGTCAAAGGTAAAATACCGTTTACATTACTTTATTTCAGAAAGTAGGGAAGTGGAAAAATATTTATAATTTTAATTACAAAGTAAACAGAAGGGATTCCGTGAAGTGGTCGTGCCGGAGTGGTTATCGGGCATGACTAGAAATCATGTGGGCTCTGCCCGCGCAGGTTCGAATCCTGCCGACCACGTTTTCCATTACTTTTCCTTCACTTTTCCACATCCTTCTTATCATCTTTCCCGGCTCGTCCTGTTCATTTCCCTGCCTTGCAGTAACAAATAAATAATTCAGGGATTTGCCCACCTGTTCTTTTATCCATTAACGAGAAGATTAAGGGTGTTTTTTTTTTAAAAAACCCAATATTTTTACACATGCTTCGATAAGTCATGCGATTCCAATATTTATACTTCTTGTCCTTTCATAATAATAGACAAAGCTTGACCAGAGTTGGCTGCATGTATTTCCGTCAAACCTTCCTGCCTTATGGGCGGCACACCACCCATATCCATTGCTATTGGTGGGCCGTCATGACAGAGGGCTGAGTACCTGTAATCCATCAAGTTAAAAAGATTAAAAGCCAATCTGCAGATAAGCTCTAGCTATATTTTTTTCAGAGTCTTGATCACGCGTCTTCTTTTCCCCCATCTTTTCTCACCAATTCGTGATCTGCTTCACCTCCATCTTTATGTCCCTTTCGTCTTGCATTGGATTCTTTTTCTGGAACAGCAGAGACTGCAATGATATCCCCATACCTCACCTTGCATGCTGCCCTCTCACGGGTTTCCACCATACATTTTCGCATCTCAAAAAGATTGATTTGAAGTTGAGGTGGTAAGGAACATACAGGTCCTGTTCAAATCCCACTCGCTGATAAAGAAGACACTAATTGTGTTCTGGTCAGTAAAGACTAGTTAGTATAGCGGCAAAATGGAGACCCCAGTCTTATACCAGACTATATCAAAAATCGAAATAAATGGTAGGACAATAATAATTGATCAACCTTACGTAGATAATTAGTCGTTGCTGTTATTACGTTGAAAATTCGTGGGATGGGACTTGCTGTGTGCTTTTCTTTGGCATAAATGCATTAAGCTTCGTTACGTCAACCATATCACAATCTTTAATGGTAGCCGATTATTTTTTCACTTTATGATATCAATATAGCGCGTTATTATGTATTCGACCTTTCCAAAGGTTGATAACTCTTTTTTTGGAATACCACTCGTCTAAGCAATGTATCGCGTTATCATGTATTCAATCTTTCTAAAAATTGATCACTCTTTTTTTGGAGAACTACTCGCTCGAGCAATACGCATAAATTTGTCCATTAATAACATTTTTTCTATTTCAACAAAGTCATAAGTATTTGTTCTATTTTCATCCTCAAACCTATTTATACCTATATCTTTTATTTCATTTTTCTTATTTTGCTGTAGTTCTTTCACAAGTAACAACTAGACTTCGTAAATTATTTTTTTTATCATCTTTTATTCAATGTTTATATATATGTGACTCTCGTATCAAACTTTATGTTTAACTTTTAGTCGGTTTCTAATTTCTTTTTGATTCTTATTGCTCTGAATGTTTCTCCATGATTTCATCTCTTGTGTGTTCTTATTTATATTATATATTTCGGGTCAAATTTACTATATTTTACTAATATCTACAGCTATACTATATTATAACAAGGGATTTCGTTGTCCCTAATCTTTAATTTTAAAATCACTGTTGGTTTTATTATTATTTTTAAAATATTAAATCATAAAATTTTTAAACATCATATCGTTAAGTTCAGCCACATTTTGAAGACCACTTATTCAATAGAGGACCAAAATATAAATAAATAAATAAAAACTTGTTTTTGACTTAATATATATGCATTCGTTTTTATTTTATTTTCTTTCTATCTTCCATTTTAACTGTTTTATTTCTTCTATATTTCTTTTGAGTTTTTGTATATTTTTATTTTAACAAATTTATTTTTATTGTCAAAGTATAATGTATTTATATATTAAAATTAATAATTTTACGTATTATATGAATAATTTTGCTCACATGGATAATGTGCTACTGATATCAATTAATTCCCTAATAAAATTTTAAATAGCCGAATATTTTAATGAATAATAATAATAAAGTTTATAATTTTAGGTAGTCTCACACGTTTTGTTTAACTTAAGAAGTTCTTATTTATATTTTATGAAAAATTTGGACTTTGTGTTTTAAATTTTAATCTGTGATTTTTTGCTTATTTTGTTAAAAAATGGATAGTCGTTCAACTTTATTTATCAATTTGATTTATATCACTTCTCTATTGTAGTTCACTACATTGATTTTTTTTAAAAAAAATTTTATCTCCTCTTCCTCTCCTTCTCTTTTTCTTTTCTTACTTTTTTCCCAGTTTTCACGATTAAAATCTTTTGGGTAATCATTGTTCAGTTTTTTTAGATAAAAATTTCCATACTACTTTCTATAGTTGTACTTTTCGAGTTTGTTGTGACAGTATTCCTATCACGTATAAAATAATTATACTTTTTTCTTTCTGTGGATGAGAAATTCATCGCCTATTTTAATAATAAATGATTCCAAATTGGAGTTAAACATAAAATTTCACAAGTTTTAAATGAATAAAATAGCATTATTGTTCTTGCAAAAGCCAACCACTGTTATTTTTTTAGTAGCATAGATCTCAAATTATTAAAAACCCAAAAAATCAGTATATTCACAGAGTGAAAAATGATTTTATAATATTTTTAAATTATGAATTAATGTATACAGCAGTAATTTATGAATTCCAGTATGGAATTTATCATAGATTATCTAATTAGTACATATTACAGCAATCTATATGAACTCCAGCTTGGAATTCATTCTATTTAAAATTAGAAGTGGATGTGATGCTGGCATAATTAATAATCCGATTCCTACCTTTCAATCACAAAACAACCATTCAAACTTCACACTACTAAATATACTATTCAAATTTAAATTTAAAATTTTCCTCTTTCACATGTATAATTAACTAATTTTTTCAATAATTACTCTTATTCAAAATTAAATTAATACACACACACATATCATATATATATGTACGTTTATTTTTATTTATACATTATAATATAATTGTTATGCTATAATCTATCACATCATTCAATTATTATTATTATATATATTTAATAATTTATACTACTTATCTCATTAAAATATTATTTTTAAAGATACTACTCATTTCAACGATAGTCAAACATGGTATCAAACCAAAACCTCTCTCCCAAACATATCCATTGTTCGCTTGAACTCTAAGCCTGATAGGAAATTAATTTGTTTAACTTCTGCCATTATTTGGAATATTCATTCTGTACATGATTAATGCTTTAATTTTCCCATTTGTATCTAATGTAACATTACAGTCTCGGCAGCTGCAACATCAACTTACCTATATTTATATTAACCAAGAATGACAAACACTTCACCTTACCACCCCACACCCACACTCATCCATCACCACCAGATGGAGCCAAATACCAGCAACTCCACCAGCTCTCACACTGTGGAGATTGCCAATGAGACGGAGATACATCAGGTGGCGCCGCCGCCTTACCGGGGCACCTTCCAGAAATTGAAGACCCGCCTCAAAGAAACCTTCTTTCCTGATGATCCTCTGCGGCAGTTCAAGGGTCAGTCAAGGAAAACCAAACTGATTCTGGGAGCTCAGTATGTCTTCCCTATACTAGAATGGGGTCCTAATTATAGTCTTAAACTCCTCAAATCTGATATTGTTTCTGGTCTCACCATTGCTAGCCTTGCCATTCCTCAGGTTTGGTCTGGACTTCCGTATTCTTTCACCCAGAAATCCATTTCATTGTCTGCCTCTTTTTTTTCTTTACTTCCATGGAATAATGGTGTTTATCTTTTTAAATTCTTCAGGGAATTAGTTATGCAAAGCTGGCTAATTTGCCGCCTATTATCGGACTTTGTGAGTTTCCGGCAGGAAAATTTGGCACCACCAATGCATGCCTATATCACAAATTCTTGTCTAATTATGACGAAAGATCATATCTGATATACGTTATATTCTTGTTTGGTTTGATTTCAGATTCGAGTTTCGTGCCTCCGCTAATATACGCAGCTCTTGGGAGCTCTAGGGATCTTGCGGTAGGACCAGTTTCCATTGCTTCTCTCATTATGGGATCAATGCTGAGACAAGAAGTTTCAGCAATGAAAGACCCCACTTTGTTTCTTCAACTGGCATTTTCTTCAACTTTCTTTGCTGGCCTCTTTCAAGCTTCTCTAGGCTTCTTAAGGTTTACTTTATACTTCATTGATGACTTCTTCTGTTTCTTGAATGTTTTTGGAAGAAACAGAGTCCCCATAACATTGAATGCCAGATAAAAGGATCATATAATGAGTCCTTTTTTTGTCTAGGCTTGGATTTATCATCGACTTTCTTTCCAAGGCTACCCTTATTGGGTTCATGGCTGGTGCTGCTATTATTGTCTCTCTTCAGCAACTTAAGAGCCTTCTTGGCATCCAACACTTCACCAAACATATGGGCATAGTTCCTGTTTTGACTTCAGTCTTCCACAACATACATGAGGTAATTAAGTACTCCACCTCTTATAGTTAACATGCGCTGTTCGGTGGTGTCAAGCAAATGATTTTAGGTCCCTTAAAATAGTTAGGTCATGGTGGAATTTGTTGCAATTTATCAAAAAAACAAAAGCAGCACATCAGATGAAAACGTAGTAAGATAATTATGTGCTGGTTGCTAGTGCGTAAGTTTCTCATTTCTTCTGCATGTTTGTGTGGACAGGCAACCAGTAAGTTACCATATTGTAGCTTCTTATCATTCCTGTTAACCATTCTTCTCTTTGCAGTGGTCATGGCAAACAATACTGATGGGTTTTTGCTTCCTTGGCTTACTTCTTTTGGCAAGACATATTGTACGTAATTATCTATCTATATGATGATTAATTTAATCCTATGCTTTTATGTTTCATCTTAAGTTGTCCTTTTATTGGCAGAAGGCCCAAATATGCTTTAATGGTAACTTAAAGATAGGGCTTGTTAAACCCTCTGCAACTCTGCTGAGGCTGAAAACTTCACTCAAGTCAGATGCAGATCAACAGATTCAACTTATTTTAATTAAGCAAAGATGAAGCATTTCATTTCATAACATGGAAATTTATATGAAGATGGGATTTTGATGAGTTAAGTAGTTTGATTTCATGTGTATGCGTGCAGGGCACTAAGAAACCAAAGCTATTTTGGGTGTCCGCTGGAGCCCCCCTAGCCTCTGTCATCATCTCTACTCTTCTGGTTTTCGCATTCAAAGCTCAAAATCACGGCATCAGTATTGTGAGTTTACCTCAACACCTTTCAGCTGCATCCAAGTTTCAATTTTGGTAATGTTCTACAATTTTGTCAAGTTAGATAGGGAAACTACAAGAAGGGTTAAATCCTGCATCATCGAACATGCTGCACTTTCATGGAAGCTGCCTAGGACTAGTAATGAAAACTGGGCTCGTCACGGGCATCATTTCACTTACTGTGAGTAATATACAGAACTCATATTTTAATTAGAATCTCATCCAATTTGAAATTCATGCAAGAATCCTTTATAACAGATAAAAAAAACGATGTTAAACAGGAAGGAATTGCAGTTGGAAGGACTTTTGCTGCATTGAAGAACTATCAGGTGGATGGGAATAAGGAGATGGTTGCAATTGGGCTAATGAATATGGTTGGCTCGGCCACTTCTTGCTATGTCACGACAGGTGCAGCCGTTTAGTAGTTTTTATTCATGTTCACATCTAAGGTGAACTCTCTGTGACTGAAATGAAAGGATGCAGGTGCTTTTTCAAGGTCAGCTGTGAATCACAATGCCGGATGCAAAACTGCAGCTTCCAACATAATAATGGCAGTCACGGTCATGGTGACACTCCTCTTCCTCATGCCACTCTTTCAATACACACCAAATGTCGTGCTAGGCGCAATCATTGTCACTGCAGTTGTTGGCCTTATTGATGTCCCTGCCGCCTGTAAAATTTGGAAGATCGACAAATTCGACTTCATTGTGATGCTGTGTGCATTCTTGGGAGTCCTCTTCATCTCTGTTCAGGACGGTCTTGCTATCGCGGTGACCTCTTTGCTCCTTACCATCACTATAGAATGCTTAATACTTATTTTCGGCTTTGGGAATGATTATAAATCTACTCTTATCATGTGTTTTTGGTTATTATGTTGACATATCTTGGACTGATGATAATGCTTAGGTGGGGCTGTCTACTTTTAGGATCCTACTGCAAATCACAAGGCCAAAAGCTGTAATGTTGGGAAATATACCCGGAACAGATATATACCGCGATCTTCACCAATATAAAGAAGCTATCGGCGTCCCTGGCTGCCTAATTTTGAGCATCGAAGCTCCAATTAACTTTGCCAATACCAATTACCTGAAGGAAAGGTTGGCTGCTGCTTCCCACTTCTATGAACATATCTTCTACATGGTATACTTTTGTCTTGCTCTTGATTTGCTTCATTGCATGAGCGTCTTTTGTTTGTTTATCGTCAGGATTACAAGATGGATGGAAGAATATGAATCAGATGACGGAAATGGCAAAAAACAGTCTGGACTGAAGTTTGTGATACTTGATTTGTCCGGTTAGTTTTGTAGACGAAAGCAAACGTACAGCAAACGACTAATAAATCCCAAACTATTGTCCTGCTTCTTCAGAAAACTGAAGAATAACTGCACTACGTTTCGTCTATATGCTTTATGCAAAGACAAGTATAGAAGTCGACTAACATATGGTATCTGTTAGTAAAATTAGAGAAATAACCTTGAGTTTGCTGACAACCCTTTCAGCTGTCAGTGCAATAGACGCAAATGGAGTCTCATTCTTCAGAGACTTGAGGATGGCGCTGGAAAAGAAGAACCTGAAGGCAAGTGATCAGTATAACACGTGATTACTCTTGTGCTATGTTTAATGCAATTAAAATTATTTTACCTAATATTTTCTTGTTTTTTTCTTACCAATATCTCTTGACCGTGAATCCCCGTTGCCTTTTCCAATTTGGCGCGGCCTAATTAATCATCGTTGAACTTCCACAGCTTGTGTTGGTGAATCCACTTGGTGAGGTGCTAGAGAAGTTGCAGCGGGCCGACGACGTCAAAGAGTTGGCGGGCCGTGCTGGTTGCCTATTCATGACGGTTGGTGAAGCAGTGGCTTTTCTTCTATCGGCAGTCAAGACCAAAACGATCAGCAATTCTGTGTGATGAGAGGCCACTTATGGTCTCAGCAAAGGGTATACACTAATTAAATTCCTTTCTGGCAAAATTTAATAAAATGGAGGTTTATAAATTTGTATGTGTCAGAATTTGAGTTGTCTTCAACAACCCAGCGGTATTACGCTATGGGAATGAGCAACTACTTTATATGGTTGGTTGTATGAAGTGTTAGGAAAATCGAGCTTTGAAAGATTAAAGAAGAAATAATTTTGAATTCATAATAACAAACTTGGCAAGTTTGACCACTCTGAGCAACAATGAATTTGAAATCTTCCCGTTTTTAGAGATGGTAAATCTACCTAATAATATTACTGTCGTTTCCCGTATATAAATTTTGCGCCTCAAGACTATTCATTTTGAATTAGGAAATGACATTTTCCTCAATGCAAGACAAGATTAATCTCTTCCACATCTTTAAAGCATCGGAGACAAATTATACAAGTAATTATCAAATGACTCGTTGAAGACTAAAAAATCATCTATGAATATTTCAATTATATGTTCGGCCATATCAAAGAAAATAGCAATCGTGCATTTCTTAAAGGTAACATGTGCATTATATAGTCTTTGAGAGAAACGGGAATTTGATTGTCACCTAAATAGCCTTCTAAAAATTAGCAATATGGCTGCTCAACTAACCTCTCAAGCCTTCGATTTATAAAGGGCAAGGAAAAGGGGCTCTTACAAGTGGTTTGATTTAATTTCTTTTTATAATATCTGCATACTGGCTAACACCTTACTTCTAACAAAGATTAATTCCTTTTGATTATTTTTAAACAAAACCATACCTCTTTTCTTTGGCCCCACTTTTGTAGGGTTCATCCACTCACTAACAAAAATTAGGTATATGATCCTGACACCAATAATTTCATTACTTCCGCCCTAACGACCTCTTTCATGTTTTGGTTTAATCTACACTAATGCCTTTTAGTGGGCTTACAATCATCATCTAGTAGAATCTTATGCATGAATATATTAGGGTTTATACCTTTAGTGTCATTTATCATCCACCATATAACTTTCACACGTTTCCATAGTGCAGGCAAGAGTTTTTGCCCTTTCATCTATCTTAAAATAGCAATAATTATGACGGGGAAGGTAACATTCTCACTTAAGAAAGTGCACTTCAGCTATGTTGGAAGTTGCTTTAATATAAGCTTGGGAGCCACTATTAATAGTTTGATGGTCTTGGGTGCTTCCCCAATCTTCTCAAACTTTCGAAAGGCTTTATCCGCTCTCTTGACCTTAACCATAGTCTCCTTGTTTTCTAAATCAATACCTTGGTGTTCATCACATCACAACATCAATAGATTGTGTTGGATATGCCAATATACACTCATCTATGACCTCAACGGCAAAACACAAATAATTTGTAAGAGGTAAATTGGAATATGTGAATATATTAAAAACTGCCTCTTCACTGCTTAGTATTAGGGTTAACTTACCTTAGGCACTACTCAGTGTATTCCATGTTGAGTACCATAAAATTTACAAGAAAGATGGGCTCATCCACTTTCACAAGCACATTCTCCACAACTTCAATCATAATTTCCATAGACCTACCAGCAAGTTGGATGGACATTCTTGTTAGTGATCTATTCAAGCCTAAGTTTCTTGAAAAGAGATGCACTAAATTTGACATTACTCAAAGCCTTGTTAAACTCCACATTACCAATAAGGCATAGAATAATGAAGCTTATAGGATCATTGAGTTTTGGAGACATCTTGTTTTGGACTCTCGCAAGACATTCCCATACAAGATAGGCATTTCATTATTTTAAATTTTTCTTTATTAGACAGAATTCTTTGAGGAACCTAGCATAGCTTGGCATGTGGGCTAAGGCTTCTACAAAATGAATATCAATATGTTGCTTTTTGAACACCTTTATGTTGAGAAGAAATTGGAGGAATTTTTGTTATATTTCACTAATAAAGAGAAGTCCAAATTTTAGTAGGGGCAATTACAAAAATACAAAAAAAAGATAATTTGATATAAATTAATCCTATAAACTAGTAAGCCAAATATTCTCTCAAACTTAAATTAGGTTACACAATATTACCAAATCAAACAAATACTTATAAATATTTTCTAACACTCCTCTCAAGTTGAATATGATAAATTTTTGTGATGTTCAAATTGAACTTAATGGTATATGCAGACTTGTAATTGTTTCAAGACAATAACCACATCAAGCAAGTTGATTATAACCTCATTCATGATAGAGATGCATGAAGGAATTAAAACAATCTTTGATTTTCAAAAGAGAAGTAGTTGGAAGGCCAACAGTCACACGTAATTAAATGTAGATGAAAGACCATCTAAAGTCAATCATAACTGCCACTATTTCTTCTTCATTGTCTGCTATTTCATATGGCACAAGCTTGATAGTAAAAAAGTCGGTAGATTTACATTGTTATTAATAAGTGGGCTTGAAAAGAATCAAAGTAGACCTTGATTTTAAACAAGTGGCACGCATCATTCACACTAATTTATAAGTGTAACAATAATTGATAGATTGTTAAGAATTAAATGTTATGCACTTATGAATGATAGAAAACATGCAATAAGTGAGTCGAAAAACCACAAAAGATATAGGCAACCAAACAAAGAGGTTACTAAACTATTCAAAAGACGCATTTTTTTTCTCAACCCTTAATAACTTAATAATTGGGAGTGTAGATAAAGAAATTATTAAAAGACCCAAAGTAAAAATTGGTCCAATCAATAAAAGTAAATACAAGAGACTCCAAACCAAACCAAAACAATCTTAGAAGACAAGACCCAAGTGTTTTTTTTTGGTTGATCTAACACAATAAAAAGTAGGCTAAAACACTTTTGAAAGAGACTCAATAAATTTAACTCAACTTAAAAAAATATTTTAGCCCCAAATCAGTCTAAAAAATAAGACCCAACATACAAGGCCTAACAAACTAGCCCACAAACTTAAATAATTTTAACCTAAAAGACTTAACCCAAATTTCATTCTTAGATTAAGGGTTGCAAGCTTTCCCTTACACATGGAAAAGTTGTGGTATGACATTGGCTTTACACTATAATTGTCATTTGTTTTAAGGAAGAGACGCAGCAACACACAAGCAGAGGTGTTAGAGTGGGTTTTTTTTTTTTTTTCCTTTCACCTATGATAGTGGTGGCTCACAAACAAAGACTCAAGTCGAAATAGAAGATAGTGGCGCATGAAACGAGGTTGAAACAAGCAAAGATGCAACAATGTAGCCTGAAAAAGCCTTTTGTATGTATGAATTCGAAGTAGAACTACACAAACATGAGTTATGCTAAGGATCTTTAAACTTAAGTATTTTGAAGGGCTATGGGGAGTGTAAAATGGAGCAAGGTTGTGATACTTTTGTCCATTTAAAGGTAGCACTATTTGGGACAAGACTTCAGATGTCGTTGAATAAGCCATGTTTGGATGATAAATTGCACTCTATATGGAAAATTTTTCTTTTCATTTGAAGGAATGAGGGTCCTGCTACTATGTGGTGGTGGCGCGTGGCGACACTGTCAAGGAACTTGATATGAAGGTTTTAACCAAAGCAAGTCTTAGGAAGAACATGCTCTAATACCATGTTGGAAAGAAATTTGCGAACTTCTTATTGTATTTCACTAATAAAGAAAAATTCTAATTTAGAATAAGAATAATTACAAAAATATAAAAAATAAAAAATAATTTGACATAAATTAATCTTATAAACTAGTAAATTAAATATTTTCTAAAACCAAAATTAAGTAATACAATAATACCAAATTAAACAAAATATTTGTAAATATTCTCTAACACTTTAAAAATAAACTAAAGTTTTTATTGTCTTTAAAAGGCTCAATCTTTAAGTCTTCAGGGGAGGAGTATGAGTTCTATTTTATTAATTAAACTTTTGTTTCTTCACTCTCCTTATTCTTTCTTTTATTCCTTTTTAGTATTAGAAATTTCCATTTTTCTCTTGTTCTTGTTTTTTTTTCTCTTTCGTTTACTATTAGATTCCTTCATTGTCTTTTATTCCTTATGGTTATAACTTTCATGTGGTAGCTTAAATTGAGTTCAGTGTTACTCAAAAAAGATCTTTGAAGGTGGTTGGCTACCTCTCTAGCTATTTGACTAACTTGATGCTCCAAATTTTGTAACAAAAGTGGTTGGTTTGGAGTATGGTCTGTTGATTCTGAAGAATGCTATGAGTCATGTATTCTTGATTGGACTTGTCAAGGCTTCTTATTAGATCCTTTAGAGATGATTTTTTTTTTTTTTAATAGTTGATGAGTTGGTGGTGGGACTTGATATGAGGTTTTTTATTGCCGAAATTCGAGAGGCATGGTAAATGAATTTCTCCAAGAGAAGTTAATGTGATTGCACCACTCAAGTTTGTAGGTATTAGAAAAAGGCCTTACCCTTACCTTGACTATTGATAAAATTGACTTGCTCAGCAATGAGCCCGATATTCATGATTGGTGTGTGGACCCCTCCAAAGCATAGATTTTAATATATGACTCCTAATAACTTGTGTTTTCAAGTTGTTTTGCAATGAAATCAATTTTAGTAAAGTGTGTTAAACGAATCTAGCTTTAAGGCTCACAAACAACTTTATTTACAAAATTTCTTTTATTAGGCCTTGATTGGTAGACATTTCCTTCAACAATTTGAATGTCCCCCTTGACAATTTTTTCTCATGAAAGACTTGCTAAAAGCAACATCTAGGATGGTGCAAGTGTGGCCTTTCATACTGGTTTAGAAAAATTAGATTTAAAGCCAATTGGCATAGCTATGTTGAATGTGACGCATATGAAGATTTTTGTGTCTTCCATAGGCTTCATACAAAGTTTCAAAATCTAGTTTTAATTTCAGTGTGAAGTTGAATAGTTTTACTTGGTGGTAAAAACTTGGTAGAATTCATTTACCATATCCTCACAAGTAGTGGTATTACGAGGTGGAAGGCACCACAACGATTCACTAGCTCGGTCTTGTAAAGGAAAGGGGAAAAATCTTTGGTGAATTTGAAACCCTTAAGGCTTTCAACAATTGTCTCTCAAACTACTTTAATTGGACCACACGAATTAGTACAAGTTTGAGTTCAAATTATTTGCATGGATGGTGGGCCGCACTATATCCATGTGATATTAATTCACAACATGATGCAAGTAGTCCCTATTGGCCCTAGTAATTGTAGGAGGAAGTTGATGATGTCGAGGGGGATTTTGATCTTTCATATTTTAAGGATTGTTTTGACCCTAGCTCGTATTCATTTTTGCCTAGAAGTTCTTTTAATTTTAAGGTCTAAGGGGGAACTCTTTGTTATTATGGAATCTCACTACTGCTCATTCAAAGGTAAGAGAAAAGGGTCCTCCTAAGGATAAGATAACTTATTCTAAAGGTGCTAACTGAGAAGATAAAAGGAAAAGTCCGAAAAAAGTTAGCTGATATAATTATTATTTCCTGACAATGATGCAAAAAACTTGATGTGTTGCAGGTGAACAATGTCATTCAAATAATATAAAGTAGAATATGTTCCCACGAAGAGTACAAACGTATTGAGATAACTTGTTGAGGGCTTATTTAAGAAAATTAAATCAATTGAGAACATGAAAGAAAGATAATGCTATGAAAAGATAAAAGATAACAAGAACTCTAGACTATGAACGATTTGGATTTACTTTAGGTGAATTAAGTTACAAATATTTTGTATTTGTGAAGAATGAATTATTAGATCCTTTTGTTAATAAAAAATTTAATTGGCGTGTGTTATGTATGTTGTTCTTAGATTAATTAGATTATCTATTACTTTAATAAGACTTCACAATCAAACTAATGTGCACATAACTAAAATACAATTATTTAAAGTGAGACTTTAAGCAATTTGAACAATAAATAACTTACCTGAAATCAAGATTTCAGTCTTGTAATTTTCCAAAATTTTGTGTTCTAGCTTGCTAGTTTTAATTCAAAAATTTCATTCTCATTATTTTTCCTAAATTAATAAATCAATCAAAGTATTAACTGCTACTCAAAGAGTATTGGACATGTAGATGAAAAAAATATAGACCAAGACTACTAATCACAAGTACTTCAAATTATTGAATTCAATCATGCAATTACATGTTGTGGAAAAGAATTGATCTAAGTACTCATAGATGTAAAAACTATGCAAAACATTATGTTATTCATCATAGGATTAAATTCAAAGATAACAAAGTAAGGTAAAAGAAGTCTTGTTGTAAGTTAAGTCTTCTAAATCTTCAATGCTTGACAATTCTTCATTGTTGAAATTCAAAAATGAAAGTTTTTCTATGCTAAGAGAATGAGTTTCTAAGACTTCTAAAATGTTTGCACAATGACTCTCTCATATCTATTAGTAAAATTCTCTAAATATGGTATCAATTTTCCTAATATGCTCATAGCATTGTTGTAGTGCCGCGACTGAGATGGCACCAGTCTCTGTTTCTTTGTTTTTGGCTATCGTTTCACACCACTGTGTTCTTAGAGCGACAATATTGTAAACCTTCTAGATCCTAGTGTCATGGCCTTGGGGCCATGGTGGTGGACCTTAACCTATTGGATTGGCCATCACTATTACTGTCGTTGTTTTTGGATAATGCCTCTAGTGTCATGCTAAGTGGTATTGGGTCATTTTTTATTGTTTTCTTCATTTTGTCTGTTATCAACTATATTTTCAATTCATGCAATATTGTTGCACACTAATCAAGCAAAAAACTTCTAGAAAATAATTCCTCAATCAAGTTTATCTAGCAAACTCAATTAAGTCTTAAAATTCAATAAATTGTGTAACCATTGGCCTCAACTGACTCCATCTAAGGCATAAACAACTTCATTTTGGGGAGTTATATGATAGCTAAGATGGAAAACATATCATGCGATAGATTTGGTTTTATCTAATGATTTGCTTATTCATTCCTTCAATTGAATTTTCCATTATATGTAATTATTACTTTTTATTTTTTAAGAACACAACCCAAAACTCTGTATTTTCAATTCTTTTTAATCCAATGTTTGAGATTTAAAACAAAAGAGTAAAAAAAATATATTTAGATATCACGTGCATTATGATTGATTATTGCTTTCATTGAAACATTGACTTTGAACCTTCCTCTTTATGCAAGAAAAGTGTTGAATCTTTTATCTGTGGATATTTCTTTGATTTTCTTGTATTGATGCAATATAGGAAGGAAAGTTGAAGGCTTTCAAGTGACCATCCATGGAAAGTACTCTTCATGAGGCCAATGCTTATCCTTCTATAAAGAATTTAAATTCCAAGTTTTTTTTCTAAATAGTTGTTCGATGTTCCAAGCAACTTGTTGCACAAAAATTTAGTAGATTTGATTGCCTCATGCAATTTTGACGAGGAAGTTTCTTGTCTCCATGTGAAGTGGCCTTAGAAGGATTTGGGATGTTGCAACGTCAAATTCTGTAGCTTCTCTACCAAGGAAAATGTTCCTTTTTCTTTTCCCTCAAAGAGTAGCTTATTAGGTTGTGATTTGTGAACATGGTCTAATAATAATTTTTTTTGTATATTCTTTGGTTACTTTTGACTAGAGTGAGTTTATAGATCTCTTTACATGGTTTGGTAATATTGGTTGATATCTTTTGGTCCTATACAATATGTGTTAGATATAAAATTTGTTGTACCACTAATCAAAATTAAAATGGATGCATTTGATCCTAGTCAATAGTGACTTGTTAAATTTCCTCTAAATTTATTTTGCCCGTTGTAGGATGAGGTTTTTGGCTTGATTCTCACATGCTATTGAAACAAATCAAGTTTTGACTTTGTATATAAAAACAATGTGAGGTTAGTGTCTTTTAGTAATACCTATTCCTCCACAAGTGAAATGTTTTTTGGTAGAACCTGTCATTTTTCTACGACATCTATATTGTAGGGTGTAGTGTTGTGAAGTGGAACTCTGCTTCATGAAAAATGGTAAATTCAATGCATGTTTTTCAAAATTCATTCTCTCCTTGTCGCATAAGAATATGGAGATAACATTTTCTTTCTTAAGGCATTATTTTATGTCTCTTTTCAAGGTATTACCATTTGTTTTTGACCTTAAAATGACGTGGGCTACCTAATGCATCCATCTATCCTCCTTTCTCGTTTGGGATAAACCGAATCCCATGATTAATAATTTTAGTCAAAAGACATATTTAACATGGTTCTAAGTTCTATTAACTTCACTCTCTATATGTTGCAGAGAAACAATTCGAGGGGACATTTTGATTGTAAATTCCGACAGTTTGCTCGTGTAAATAGTTGGCAAGTCCATATAACTCTTATAATAGTATTAGTGTTCTCACTAGAGTGAAAGTCATCAGAATATACATTTCTTTAATAGTAACTTTTCCATTTCATATCAGTTAAAGAAAGGTTTTTGAATCATTTTATACAGTAAGTTATTTTTCTCTTTAGATAAATAATTTTTAAAGATTAGATTAAACTTGTGACAAAATGATATCAAAGTAGAACTAGCTCAAATTGGGATAACTAGTCCCAATGTGGGGGCTACACCGCACAAGAGCTTGTTTGGGTTGGGTGGGAGACATTTTTACTTTCTTTCTTAGATAATTGATTTTTTGGGGATTTGATTGAGCCATTGATAAGTAATTCTATATTATGCCAAAAGTAGTGTTTTTAGATTCAAACTAGACTGGTCGTTGGATTGGTTTAACTGTGAATCAACAACTATCAAATATTATTTAAGTATATTGCTGTAACTTACAAAAAAGTTTTCAAACTTTTCATATTCCCAATAAATATTAAATATAGTTGTGTGGATATTATATAAGTAATAAATGTTTTTGATTGAAATTTGAAAAATTAAATAGTTAGGGTTGACCTCTAAAGTTCTAAATGCATTTATATAACTATTAATTAGATATATTACAATAATCCATTAATTTAATTTATAAAATTTTCATTTGAATGGTTGATTTGAAAAAAAAATATTTATGTGGGTAATTGCATGTATCACAATAAAGAGAATCTATATATATATATATATATGATTGTATATTTATTTATTTATATATGTGTGTGTTTATATATGCAGAGTAGCTTTACCAATTTTGAAGACCCATCAAATCAATTAAACTGGTAACCCTATGACTTAATGAATTATTTGATTCAATCATTTTCCGATTTTAAAAACATTAACCAAAAGTAAAACATTATTTCTTTGAAGTGGAGTTGTGGATCTAATATTCCCAAGACAGGTTAAAAGGGGGTTCTTGCAGCTTGCGACCCTCTTCTTGCATCGTGCATGTTTTGTCGCATCAATTCAACATTGGACATGAATGTCTTCAAGTATGACTCAGATATTAGATCAGACGTAAGAAATGTTTAAATTATATTATTTTTTTCTTATAATTTGATGTGAAAAAAGTACTTCTGTATATAGGTGAAAAAAAAAAAATTGGAGATATTATTTTAGGTTATGTTTGGAAGGTGGTGTTTGTAGGATATGTTTTTTTTATGGGAGTTGTATTGGATGAGTAATATATTTAGCTGTAAATTTTTTTATGTTGTGAAAATTTTAATTTATTTATAAAATTTATGATAATAATTGACTAATATGATATTACATAAGAATAATTATTAGTTTGTAGAATATAAATATATATAAATATGATTGTATGTATATATAGATATATGTATTAATTTGATTGTAAATATGTGTAATAATTAAATAATAATTAATTATATACATATAAGAAAAAAAATTAAATTTGAATTTGAAAGAAAGTTTTCTTGAATTATATGTTTGGAACTGTAAAATTAAATAAGATGTTATGAAGTGAAAACTGGGTTCCAAACATTGCCTCAAGGTTTGACGAATAAAGTCATTCCCATCTTACCATTGTTGAGAATGTTAAATTTTGATGACGTGATTTGATTTAATTTATATTATATAATAACAATTTTTGCTCAGTTCTTAATTATCTCACAAACCTTTGAAAGTTATTTTCCTTGTAAAATATCCTATATATCTACGTAAATAATTAACACCGACTTTGACTTTGTCACTAATATTGTTATTTCTTGTAATGATTCTTGAATCTTTTTATTTTTAGAAAGTCCCATAGTTAAAGCAAATCAATCACAAACCAAGAGAAGTATGATGTAAAGAGAAATGAATAAGTGTGGTGAGTTTAGTTCAATTCTAGGAGATATTTATCTCTAGAATAAATTCAAAACATTTCACTCTTAATTAACTGTATAAGAATATAATCGAGTGTATAGTTTAATTAGGATGATCCACAATTAAAAAATTCCAAATAGAGTTGGGCCAAACAAGGAAAGAAGCCCTATAACATTATTAATTCACCCATTTTCCTTCTTACCGATATAATATTAATAACTCAATTGACCCAGTGGGTCAAATAATAGTTTTCCCAGGTTGTAAGTGAAAATCTAGTCCCTTTCCTTGCAGCGTTTGATTCTTCTTCTTTTTCTTTTTCATTCCATTACAAAAAACATACATTTATATTATTTAATACTAAAAATTAATTATCACTTCAATATAATACTATGTTATTTAATTATTATCTAATATTGTATATAAGAAATACAAAATCAATTAAATGAAACTAAAATTTTATTTCTATTATTCAAAAAAACAATTTCACGCCAAAAACGTGCATGTTATGTTTCGGATATATGTGTGTTGTCAAGAATGAAAACTACTAAGAAAAATTAAAAATAGTGTAAGAATAACAGAAAAAAATAATAATTCATTTGATAGACGTTATGAGTAGAGAGGATATTTTTGATGAGATAAAAATTTTACAAATAAAGCTAAAAAGTTAGCAACATTATATTCTACGTGTCAAGTTTACATCCAATTTGTGGTAGGGTGGAAAATTGGCGCCGAAACATAAAAACAGTATAGAAAATGGCAGAGGAAAGAACATGGAAACGATTATGCTATTGGGTAATATATTGGGGAGTATAAAGTTTGATTGGTAAAAAATAAATTGTCTCAACGTCGCCATGGTTCTTGAACTCCCAGATAGAACTTGCCACCAAACAATTCCTAAGAAGTACTTCTCTTCTCTGTTGACGCGTCAATTCTTTTAGGCGTTGTGTAGTACTGCGCTGCCATACAAAAACTAAACCCAAGATTTTCTCCCTTACCTTAGCCAGCAGTTTGGGAATGGAATGCCTCAAACTTCACCCCCATTTATCGACCCTATCCAATGGAACCCTTCTTCAAAATCCCACAAATAACACCAAACAAAGCACTCAGAAGAATGCTATGGAAAAGTTTCAAGGTTTCATCTTCAGACTCGCAGAAGCCCACCCAAATGCGCCCTTAACTCCATCTTCTAGAACCCTTCTCCAGGATCGCCTGAACAAGTTTGCCTCTCAGTACAAAACCCCTGATCACCCCCCTTACTCAGCGGTAGTCATATTTTTCTGAACAAGACTTTTTATTTTCTGTTGTGTTTGTGGGTTTTCTGGGGCTTTTGTGTATGTTTTAAAGTGATGCATGCGGCAGTGATTTCTGATTTAATGCGCATGTTTTTAGAAAAGGTTTTGTCTTTTGATATAAGTTCGTCAATTTTGTGTATTTGTGGATTTTATCTTTCATGCAGGCCGATATATGCATCTCTAAATTCGGTTCTAAAAATATTATTTTTGACATAGACTGTAATTTATCTTAGCGAATTTAGTGTTTGATTGTGGATGGCACTAAATAAATATTGATGATCTTGTGTATGTCTAGGCATATCCATTGTCTATGTACACGTATAGAAGTTGAATGGGAGGCTACGATGTATTATCTTTATGTCCGATTTGGGAAATTGATCAATGAATGTTTAAAGAGTGAGAATTTCATACTCGTAGATACATAATTGGGGGACCTTCTTTTCTTAGTCTTGGCTTGGGATTTGGGAAATAGTACAAAAGGATTTTTAATCTAAGGGGTATGGAGTGACTATTGAAAGCCCACTTGGTAGTAAGATTCATTTTCAATCAGGCTGCGGTCTAGCTTTTATGGTGGTCACTGCATCCTTGGTAACTCAATGAATTTACTCTACCCTCAGGGTGTTGGCTATGCTTGGCAGCATTTTTCACTAATTTTCCTTCCATGTGTGCTGCTATCAAATTATATTAAATATTGTTATTGTTAAAATAAGGAAGCAGAAGATTTGTGCACCAGTATTTCGTAAGGTTGAAAGAACATCTTGCTAATTTTGTCTGTGGTTCCTCACAACTTATAACAAATGAGAATTGCATCTTTGGGACATATTTGATGAATAAGGTAAGGTAGCACTTATCTTTCAACTGGGAGTGACTAAAAAGTTTCTTAGGACCAATTTGAAAAATGATCTCCGTTCGAGTTTTGTCACTGATTATGTTACTACATATCGAGGTGATATTGGCAGCATAACTTTTATAATTCCTAGTAATTTTTGTCCTTTCTTATTGGTTGGAGGTGGTTGGCCTAAGTCCTGAGAAATTAAATTGTTGAATTTGAGTTTGATTACGCTTTCATCTATGGTGTCAATTCTCAACCCTCCCCCCTCCTCCCAATCAAGTTAAATATTCTTGTCAAATTTAATATGACATCAAAGAGCTTTTTATTGTTTTCATATCCTTTAAAAGTTTGTTTCCTTATTCTGCCTATTTTCTTAAAAAAAAAATTGTTCTTTAAGGATAAACTAATTCAATCAAATTTACCTTCTATCTGTTTGCAAGTTTTTGTTTCTATTTTTTCAATTTCATGATGCTTAACATAAGTGAATTGTGATTTTACATCCACCTGATAAGAGAGGCTACAATTGTCAGAAATTTATACTTGGGCTGTTTATCTATTAATTATGTTACTTTTTTTTTTCATGTCCTATTTTAACTACAGCTGCCAGTCTAGACAATAATACCTCATTTACAAATTTAACACATTGTATACATCAAATCAATAATTGTTTCAGCCGGTCTCTGTTTCTAAATCAATGTATAGCCTTTTTGGAATGTAATTTCTACAGGGAATGGGGGATGGTCTTGTATGTCATATGCCACATGGAATCTAGGGCTATGTTTGTTTTCAAATTTTGGTGTGTGTTTTTGGGTTTTTTTATCTTGAAAATTGTGTAAAAGCAAGAAAAGAAATAAAATTTAAAAAATGTAATGATTGAGTGTGTTTTTGAGGTTTAAAGTTTGAAAATAAACATAGCCCAAGTGCTTTGGCATATCATTATGCATAATTATGTGCACATGCCTGTTTAAATGCATAGATTATGCTGGTTAGTGATTAGTTTATTCTATTTCTGTCTCTTAAGTTCTTTTGATTATGAATTATAGATGTGAGTAATGTATGCTGAATTTTATTAGAAAATCATTTGCTTTCCCTGTATATCTTCAGATGATTGAAAGGGCTCTTAGAGAGTTGAATGATAAAAGGGGTTCCAGTGAGGACTCTACATCGCAGTTTCTGGAAAAAGCATACAGTAATTTGCCATTGGCACACTCTACTTTACTAAAACATCATCTAGGAAAGCTCTGTCAATCTGGTGATATTGTTGTGATTCGTGACAAGAGATATTTACTTGCTGGAGAAAATTCCACTCCTGGTTCAAGTAAGAATGTTAAGAGGAAGCCAACAAGGAGGAAATTGAGGTGGGACTTGAGAAGGGAGAGTAACAGGCGGCGTAAGAAGCAATTGATCAAGAAACAAAACCAACAGAAAGGTAAAGAAGTTGTAGAGAAAGAAATGCAATTAATTGAATACGGAGTGCAGGGTGAAGAGGAGCTAGTCAAAGAGAATCAGACTTGTGATAGAGAAAATGGTGTTGGTGGTGATCCTTGCTTTTTCGCTGCTGAGCTTCAATGCTTAACTTCGGCAAATGGGACAATATATTATAAGAGATCACACCAGCAAGAAATTGGTCCATGTGGAATTGTAGAAGCTGCACATACAGGAGAGCAGCAAGAAAGAGAACAAACTAAATATAATCCACCTAGGCTTTCAAGTCCTGAAAGGCCTCCACGTTTTGAACATATAAAATTTGAAAATTTGTCTCATTTGGGACCGACAGAGCTAGCACTAGCATCCTCTGAAGAATTCTTTGAATCAAAGCGTACGTTAAGGCAGCTGAGGCGTTGGAGTAGGAGGTTTTGTGAACCTGAAATAGTAGCTATTACACCTTCGGAATTGGTGGCTGCCTCCAAGTCAGAAGAGCACCATTCATTACAGTTGGAACATTCTTGTCAGGGAAGGCACCAGGATCAACAAAAGATACTTGAATCAACACCAATCACATCTCAGAAAATGCATCATGATATGCATACAGAACTTCGAAAAGCAGATGTTGTAGAGGTGGCACAGCCTGTCATGAGTAACACTAATGTCAATGGAGTTAAGATATATCATCGTAGAATGAAACTGACGTCCAAGGGATCACAAACTACTGACATGGATGTATCACTGAGGTTGGAGCAACCTACACAGCTTCAGAGTGCTCACCTACTTGAGCCGCGTTCAAATGTAGGTTCTCTCAGTTCATCTCTTACTGTGCATCAGGCCGAGTCTAAACTGTTGAATGAACAAGAACCTCGGGAATTGCTTCAACAGCCACCACAGGAGGAAGAGATTTTTCAAATGAAACAACCATGTAGAAGTCTCAGAGCTCACCCTGCCAAGCCTGAAGTTAATAAAGATGGAAACTCTGTTGGTGTATTGCGAGAGTGCCCAAAAAGATTTTATGAACTTCAAAGTAGACAATCAAAACAAAATTCTGGGGACCAGGAGCACTTGGAACCACTAAAATCTGCTTGTGCAGATGAATGGCAACATCAACCTGAAGTAGTGCAGTTACCAAAAAGTCAAAGACAACGGAGACTAATTAAACCAAAACCTAATGCAATGAATGTGGAGAATTTAACATTTGTGGATGACCATAGCAGACAAGGTTTGGGGCTGTCAGGAAAACTGGCTAGTTGCACTTCTATCTCTATGTGTGATAAAACGGAGGCTGTTTTGCCACTTTGTGATTTTGAGCATAAGGAGCATGAGAAGGAAACCAAAACGCAATTGTATAGAAGAGTTCCAAAACATCAATCTGCCCAGCCTCCTATTGATAAAATGAATTCAGCTGAAACTGAGGGAATCCACTTACCTCTGGATATCATACTCGCTCTTGATCAACCTAAGGTTCAACATCCTGGTAACCTCACAGGAATGAAGGTCGTCAGAGATTGAGCTAATGCCATCAACTTAAGAACCAAGATGCGTGGAGGATTCAGAACATGAAATGGCAGAAAGCAAACATGCCAATTTGAACGATTACAAAGATGCTTCTATTCATGTAAATTCATCGCATTTCTCTATTACCATCTATGTTTAGGTGACATTATCTGGAGGAATTTGTTGATGCATATTGTGATTCTATGATGCTGATCTTCTATCACCGTTAATGAAGATATTTTACATCAACCTTGCTTCTGAACATTTAAGTGCACTTTTCTTTCTCAAGACAGAGGTCCTTAAACCTATGCTTTGCTTGTGAACGTCATGCTCCTGGAATTTTATATACTTGGTTGATAATTATTTTATTCACCTTTTTGGTTGTTCATGTTTGTAGTTGGTATATATCACCATTTCTTAAAAATTGCCTGAATGAGGAAATTGCAATTTAGTTGTTTCTGGATGCATATGTTGATGCACAAGTTGACCATACTATACTTTGGGTATTAGTATATCGCAAAGCAATAAGGCAATGGAGGCATACCCTTTTAAATATATTTTAGAAAAAGTAATTTTTTTCACCCAAATAATTTTCAAGAATGTGCTAGCTTTAATTTTAAAGCCTATAGCTTTTATGTATCACAATTATTTTGCCATTTAGAAAGTACAGTTCATAGTTGGGATGCAGAAGATAAGTAGATATGAAAATTGCACCAACAATTCTAAAAAGAAAAATAGTTGCACGAACAACTTTGCAAGTGGCATGATTCACTGTTGACCCTGAAAAGTCTACAGGAGTATAGTTTATTAAAAGAATTGGAATAAATTTTAGTATGCTATTAATGAAAGATTATAGAAGAGTGCATAAAGTTCATGGTTGCAATATATGACGCCTCTGAAGTCTAATATGAATTTAAGAACTCTGAAATATACGTAGACAACCTTCGAACATCCAATTTTGACACCTTGATAATCAATCTTTAAAATGAATTTAACCACTAGGCCAACTAGGAAACATTCACATAGACATGCCCACATCACCAAAAGCCAAAAATTTGATTATGTGGATGTTGCTATTGATCTTGGTGGAATTGGGATCGATTATGGGTATTTGAGAGTTTTGGTATTTTGTTGTGTCAATCTAAGCTTACACGATCTATCTTGGATGATCTGATGAAAATGTCAGATTAATGGAACAACAAATGGTTATTGAGCTTACATGAAAACGAGCTTTGATATTATTCATTTAAAGAAGAGGCAATCAATCGTACATGCTGTTTGGTGTGGAGATAGATCATGAAAGATAGATTACAAGCGTCAAGATCGTTCACACTCGGAGACCTATTGCGTCAGTGTGGTAGAATCCTAGCTGATTTCTAATACCTAGTTTAGGATAATTGCATTGTTTAAATTCGTCAGCATTAGCATTCACCATACCATTAAGCTTATTTTATGAAATATCTATCTTGTTTATGACATGTATTAATTGAGAGTCCATTTCTTCAAGTGTTGGAAGACTTCTACTATAAATTGGCTGTTTAGGGTTCAATTGAATAACGATTTTTTCTTGCATATTAGTTGATGCACGGGTTTTGTAAGTTCTCTCTTTATTTGCACATGAATATGTGACTATTGTGTGCTGCACTTTAATTCTAAACATGTTCATGCTTCCGCATCGCATTAGGTGGTATTAGAGTAGGTTTCTCCTACAGTTATGTAAAGCCAAAGACATGGTGTATCAAATGTCGACAAGGTTTTTGGGTTCTTGACCAAAAATTTGTCCACATTAATCCTTGAAGACCTTATGAGACTCGACCCTGTGAGAAAATTCAATTTTTATGCTTAGAACTAGAAGAGTTCAAAAGGAGAGTGGGGTCCCATCATTCAATGATAATCCTTGATATTTTTGGAATGGATTGATGGGGTTCAGAGAGCTTTTGAATCCATAAAATCTCAAAGTACTATTAATCTAAATTGGTGCTTTACAAACTTGAAGGGAGCTGCGTTAGTTAACATGGTAGGACTGGTGGCAAACTCAAAGGAGACAACAAGAAACAATCATGCACTCTTGGAGAAAGACGAAGAGTTTTCTTGCAACACAATTGCTACCACATGATTATGAAATGTATTTGTTCTATCAATCTCCTTATTCCACATGAGTTAATTTTTGTGAAAATAAGGAGGTTTTTGAAAAATTTGAGGAAAGGAAGAATACAATGAGGAGAAAAAAGAAGAAGAGGTAGTTAATTGTGTATCAAAGGATGATGGTGATGATGATAATGGCACATAAGTTGATTCTACGCTAATTGAAGTGAAAGAGTGGAGGATGGTGACAAACAACAAACTCCGAAGGATGTATAAATTCTAAGCCAATTCAAAGGTTATGTATGGAATTTGTTGAACTTTCCCCAATAAAGCATGAAATTCTCAACGATCCATTCTACGGTAGTAACTCTATCCTTGATTGCGTGCATCTAGATATCAACTAACATCTTAGTTGAGAGTTAGGATTAGCATTTATTTGATTATTAAGCTTATTTTATACAATATTTATCATGCTTAGGATAGCAATTTATTGAGAGTCTACATAAGGAAATGGTTGGTACATAGGAATATACTATAATATAAACTACTAAAATATTTTTAATTAATTATATATTCCATTTCACTGTACTCCCATAAATTTTTTAATTTCAATAACTTATCTAAATTTATATTTATTCTATATTTTCTATTTCTCAATTTTTTCTCTTTTATCATCTTATGAATTATATAAATAGTATAAAATTTATATGTAAAAATTATTATTATTATTATTATTTTATTTATATGCTCAGACATTGAGTGTCTTTAAATTTTAATTTATTATATTTTTTGGTTAATATCCTCCTTCAATCTTAATTTATTCTAGTTTTTTTTACTTTAAATTTCATTCTCTCTTTTATTTAATAAGTGACGTAAAATAATATTTATACAATGAAGCATGTATTTGCCTTTTATAAAAATTCTGCATCTATACAAAAAATTATATCTACAATTTTTTGTTTCTATCTTCTTTTTGAACTATATGATGTTTGCGTCTTTATTTGCAACTCTATATTAGCTTCCCTGTAAAAATTTGATGAGTATGTTTAGTTTGTTTTTAAATATATATTTTTAAGTGTATGTTTTTCGAAAATAGTGTAAAAGTAAAAACGATAAAGTAATAAAATTTAAAAAGTGTAATGATTGAAGTGTATATTTTTTGAGGGTGAAGCAAAATAAACACAGCCAATGCTTTCAAATTGGTAAATAAATGGTTTTTTTGGACGGAATTAAATGGTAGATTTTATTTTTCAACCAATTTAATTGTTGAAAAATATAAATATTGATTAAATTTTTTATACACAATTATATAAAAAAATTATCATTTAAGTATTTATATGTTCATTTCAATTTGCCAATTATGAGAATAAAATTCTAAATAAATCGTATTCCTTTCTCATTCCTTATACAAATTAATTATGAGATAATTGATACATTGTTTATTCCAGTCTTATATTCATTTGATTTTTATCCTATTCTATTTAAACATAGCAACTTTGCCCTAAGAGTTGGAACTCTTTTATTATAAATAAAATACTTAAGATTCAATTTAATCATGTCTCTTTTGATATATTAGTCTGCACAAGAGTTTTGCAAGATTTTTCTCCCTGTTTGCAGGTAGATTCTTGTCTATTATTATCAAACATGTGTGTTATTGGATTATAATTGCTTTAATCCTTAATTATTTGCATGCAAAATTTTAAATTTGAACCAATTTACAGTTTTGCACGGCAATAAATGGTTGTATTTTCTCATACGCTATAATTGTTACTTAAAATTAATGATTCGAAACTTAAGACAACTCTAAAAATACAAACTCGACATTTCGACAAGAAATGATTACATTGCCTTGTATACAATAATTTTTACCTAAATTTAACGATCTCAAATTAAAGGTAAACGAGATTAAATCAAGATATTGAAAATAATTTTAAACTGAACAGGAAAGGAAATCCAATTGCACAAGTAATTCACTCATCCCTTTTATGAAATATGAATCGCAAATCTCTTCAGATATATGGCCACTCAATGCTGAACTGCTCAAATATATTTCGCGAGCAGAATGGAAGGTTTAAATCTTTCATCATGCCCATACATATACAGACAGACATACTACACACACACACACACACACACACACACACACATATATATATATATATATATTTGAATACTGTCCAAATTTCTTTCAGGTAAACACTAGTGATTAATGCAAGGCAGAGGACTCCCCTCTTGGTCCTCATATCACGACTTCAGTCCAAACAATTCAACTACTTGAGCTCAATATTCTGATATCCGTATGCTGTAATTATTTAAGTCATCTAGGTACCGTTTAATGATACACTCATCATCTTATGTTGGTCGAATCACACGTAAATTTGTGTTTTTCTTTTTATCGTTAATTTTATTTTTTTGTGTGATCTAAAATTTTGATATTCCTCAAAATTTTGGATCGCGCCGTGTGTACAAAAAAATACTATTTTATTGTGCATTATATGATCAATGATTATTTGTTTTCTATATCAATCTATGTATATGTATATAATGTATACAAGATTTATTATCAAATAGCATGATTTTGAAATACATAGAGATTTGTCTAAAATGTTTGAGATAAAAAGTGTAATTAGATTGCATGTACTTATACTATTTATCATGTATAAGGTATTAGAATGGATATCTTGTGGTCTTGAGTGTATAAATAAAGTGCTTCTGGCATTTGTTTAAATTCCAATCTCGTTCAATTTTTACTGTCTATCAACTTTGATTTATTATATTTTTTTATTATATTTTTTCTATTTATTATTATTTTAATTTTAAATTACTTTTAATTTATAAAATTATGAATATAATAAAATAATTAAAAATATTATTTATATATTTATGCACATGTCTACACCAGTTATATATATAAAGACACACACATACATGTATATATATTCTTTAGAAAAAAAACTCCATAGCAGGGTCAAAGGCGTGATTTTGTTATAAAACGTGTAACTAATGAAATATTTCTAATTTTTACACATTTTTATTTTACTTCTTCAAATTTCTTCTACTTTATTTTCTATTTTTCGTTTATTAATTTTTTTCTTATCTTATAAACAATATAAAATTTAAATGCAAACGCTTTTAATTCATTTGTAAAATTATACACGTGCTTTTTACTAAGTGTGTGTGTGTCTATATATATATATATTTATATATATACTTAGAGGTAGATTTGCAGTTCGATTTCAAGATTTGGGTAATGTGATTTAAAATTCTTCCAATTTTCTAAGTAGGGTCAAAGCCGGTGGGCCTTCTCGTAAATTAGGGTCATATTTTCCGAGTTGAATGCCATTATCACGAAAATTTCCCTTCTCTCTCGATTTCGTCTCTAATTAAGTGTCATGGCTTTTAATAATATTACATTTAATGCGTTAATAAACGCAATTAGATATAGACATGCGCAACAGATGTACACAAATGAAGAAGGGACACTAGAGTTAGTGCGAAGAGAGGACCCAAGTGTATACAAATCCGAAGCCATCCAACTTGTCTGGAATGCAGGGAGTACGGTCAGCGGTCGCCGCCGACGGCAAGCAAAAATGTCTGCCCTCCTCTCTCTGTTCTCCTCATTTGTGTGACGGCTGCGAGGTCCAGGATTTTGCACCTTTGTTATTTACTTGTTTAATTACCTTTTGATGAGGCTCCCACTGATCACGCATTTAATGCAATTCTACGTCTGTTTTCAAAAGTCTTTGACTCCACCTGAAACTGCACCCGGGCTTTCCCTATTTTTGGGGGGCGCGTATTGACCATTTCGTCTCACGCTCCATCGGCTTCCTTTTTATCCCCTTTTAGTTGAGGCGCCGACTATCGGAATGACACTTAGATCTACGGTTTTATCTTTTTAGTTTTTCACTACAGGTTTGCCGGAAAACAGGAGGGAAATTTTGGAAGTATTTTATGGGTACATCATTTTGAAGTGTTCTGTTCTCATCTATGGGTAGATAGCCACCTCACCCTAGAGTAGGAAAAAGTAAACTTCGTATGATAGAAGGGTACTATGAGAATATAGACGACTTCTATTCTGCCCTTTTGTGCATAAAAATCCTTTGTACTAGATGTCAGCTCTTTTTGATTTTAAAGGATCGTTTAAGAGAAGCTCCTCTTTAATGGGGTTGTGAGAATTGCTTTGATCTGTTGATTGCAGCTTCTATTCTCTTCGGTCGCGCGACGGATATTCAGTAACTACTCTATTCGCCTTCGGATTAAATCGTTCCAATGATTCAGGTAAGCAGCTTAGTAATTTCTCTGATTAACCAGTTAGTTTTCTATCAGACCAGTTTATTTTTTCTCCTTTGCAGTTTGCAGTTTGATGAATGATTGACTTATTGTTAAATTGCAGTAGAATTATCTTTTAGCAGACCAATTGAATTTCCAGAACACTGAACACGAATAATTGTTTTTCTCTTATTTTTTTTTTATGGTTTTGGTGGCTAGAACTTTTTCCGTCATAAATCCCTCACAACGAAGATAATAATCGACCTTCAGTTTGTGCCCGCCCCTATTGATTGGTTTAGTCTCTCCTTGCGTGGATTTCTTCATTGTGATTCATTGACACTGTAGTAGTTCCCGTACCTTGCCTTTTGTGGATCGTTTTAATCGTTGTTATATATGTTCTCTGTTCCTAGTCTTTAATTTGATACGCCCTTGAAATTTCATATCTTTGTTGCTGTTTCACAATTCAGCTTGAGCTGTGAAAGCGCTTCACATGTTTGATTAATCTATGGACTTTATTTATTGTTTCAAATTGGATATGCTGCACTGGGTTTTTATTTCTGCCTTATGCATATTTTTCTATTGTCCATTTCCAGTTGATTGCAACTATTCTTTAATCAATGAACTAGTCCTTGTTTTCTGCTTCTCTCATTTCATGCACACGTCTCTGATATTACTGCATTTTTCAACTCTCTGAGATATGCTCTCATTTACATTTGGGCTTAGATTTTGACTTATCTGATTTGGTGTCTTATTCTGGGATAGGGAATTCATTTATCCGGATATGTAACCTAAGGTGCTTCTAGTGCTGTTAAGGGTCCTTTGCATTTCCTTCTTTTATGGCTTTCTCACTTCATCATTTGAAGTAGATAAACTCTTTGGTTATTAACTCTTATACTATCCAAACAGGTTTTGTAAAATACTTGAAATCCCTCAAGTTCTTTGATTCTCATTTATTAACTTAGCCATAAGTTTGAACATGCCCATGCCCAAACTGCTTCTAGCAAGAAATATCCTCCATTCCTTCTTTGTTTGTCATTTCATTTCTGGTGAGGAGAATTGGAATGGAAAGAGTTTTACTATCTGGTGACGTTTTTTTGTTTTTGCTAACTTTAGTCTTTTGAGTGTTGGAAACCTTAAGATTACTATTTTCTGCGCACGGATGATTGCATTTTGACTTACAAACGAGTGTAAGTTCTCTGCTTTACGTATGTTTATTATCATGCCATATCTGTTGTGTTTATTTTCTGACTTTGATCAAAAGAGCTTTTGGGAACATTGTGGCAATGCATAGAATTTTTCTGGCTAACTAAATTCCACAACAAATTTAGGAAGAAACTTTTAACTGGGAAAAGAATATATGCAAATGAACTCTTAAACACTATCAGGTATTTTATGATAAATATAGTTTTTTTCCTTCCCATTTCAGCTTGCCCGTGTTGAAAGCACACTTTTTTCTCCTATGTTACACATATATATCAAAGAAAAAGTTCTGATATTTCTCTTTTGTCATTGCTAGAACACGCCATTCAAGGACTTCTTCACCGAATATGGCAAGGCAAACTTATATGAAATCCAAGAGGTTGTTGGTAAGGGAAGTTACGGTGTCGTGGCTTCTGCAGTTGATACTCACACAGGAGAAAAGGTAGCTATAAAGAAGATCAACAATATTTTTGAGCATGTCCCTGAAGCCACTCGCATTCTTAGAGAGATCAAGCTACTTCGGTTAATTCGGCACCCAGATATTGTGGAGATAAAGCATATAATGTTGCCTCCATGTAGGAGAGAATTCAAGGATATATACGTTGTTTTTGAGTTGATGGAGACAGATCTCTATCATGTAATCAGGACAAATGATGATCTCACCCCTGGGCATCATCAATTTTTTTTGTATCAATTGCTTCGAGCTTTAAAATATATGCATTCAGGCAGGACTTCCCTTTAAATTTATACAGTATCCTTTCTCTTTTGTGTGTATAATGCGACTTTCTAACAATTCTTTTGGCAGCAAATGTTTTTCACCGGGATTTAAAACCCAAAAACATCCTCGCTAATGCGGACTGCAAGTTGAAGATTTGCGATTTTGGGCTAGCTCGTGTGTCATTTGGGGATGCCCCATCTGCTGTTTTTTGGACTGTATGTGATTGTGTTTATACTCTAAATATTGGTGTTTATTATAATTTTGATTGGAATCCATTTTTCTATAGGATTATGTGGCCACTCGATGGTATCGTGCTCCTGAACTTTGTGGTTCCTTTTTTTCAAAAGTAAGTTATAATATCTGCCCTTTAGATTTTCATACTCATGTTTAAGATTGTTGCTTGATGTTTATGGCCTCTAATTAATCATCTTTGAAGTGATTTTTGTTGAGGCTTTGGATTAGACTTCAAATCCTGGACATTTTTGTATGTCTAGATAAAATGAGCGTTGTTATTGATTTATGAGCTTAGCTTTCTCTTTTTAAATTTTACTGGGTGGTTGTTCTATTTTTGATACAAGGTACAGGCTTGAATTGTATTGACCTTCTCTGATAACAAACGTTTTTAAACCCGAACCAGTTCGGCCGGGAATGGGTTTTCAGTCCAAACACTTCACAAAACTGGACCACCGTTTGACCTGCCAGGAACCAGTCAAACCCAGTCAAAAAACTAATTTTGTGTTTTTAATTCATAAAAAAATTAAAAAATTTTCCTATTTAAAATAAAAAATAAATAAAATATTTTTATGTTTTTTAAAAATTTTCCCATAAATTTATTTTTAAGTATAATTTTCACTAACTAGTTTTTATTTTTAGTATTATTTAATTTTTTTTAACTATATGTTATTCTAATTGAGTTATTGAAATATTAAATATTGAACCTTAGAATTAAATTTTCTCATATTAATTATGTTGATTTTTACCAAACTAAATTTTTCAACATTTATATTTTTGAATTTTAATTTAATTTAGTTTCTATCATCTATTTATAATATTTTTATTTTTATTGAATTATTAAATTTCAATTTATATCTAAAACTTATCATTTAGCATATTAATAAATGGAGTTAAATTTATTTTGTAAAATGATTTAATATTATTATGTGTGTATATATAAATATTATATAGAATATGAAATAACCAGTTTTTTGAAAATGATTGAACTGGTTGAACCAATAACCTAGTTGGTTATCCGATTCAATGACCAGTCCGGTTTTAAAAATATTGCTGATAACTGGCCAATGTTATTGTGATTTCTGTTTTGTCAAGCTCATCAAAGTGCGTTTTCTTTACTCAGAAGCTGCTGCAATGTTCTGAATCTTTAAAGTTTCTATTTGATAGGTAATACTTATCTTTGCGGCAGAAGCATACAGGGGAAAAAAGTGCATGTTTAAACTGCAAGCAACGATGTACCAAAAAAATTCCTTTGGGCTATGTTCCCAGTGGTGGTAGAATATTTTTGGCTTCATTCCAATATCATTTAAAGAAACTTATGGGAATAACGCATGTCGAGTTCATGGTATATACTTGATCTAATGAGAATGAAATAATTTATTTTTTATATTTTTTCTCTAACATAATATTAATAAAAAAGTTCAATTAACTTCTATTTTTTCATTGTTAATAGTTCTAAAAAAAGATTTTATTAATGAATAATTTCCAAGTTCTGTAATTTGTTCAAGGTCAATATTTTTGGAGTAATAGAAAATAAAATCATATAATACATGTTTCATTTAATTTACAGCTTGAATGAATTGAAATATGTAAAAATATTATATACTGCACTTCTTGAACCTACGAAAAATATGTGACCATTGAATTTACATATAATTTGTAAATTGAACAAATTATATGTAAATGTAAAATTATATTTGTTAATGTAATAAAACTAAAATTATTTGAAAATCAAAAGCATATTAAAAATAAAATATGAGATGAAAAGAATAAATCAGAAAGAAATTTGAAAAGAAACTAAAAGATAAAAAAAATAGGATAGAAGAGACAAAAACATTAAAAGAAATGATTAGATGGGGATAGTTTTGTAATTTAATTTTGTTGATACCATGGTAGTTACTTTAGAGGTCAAATCATTTATATATAATAATAGTAGTAGTAGTAGATCTAAAACTAATAGATAATATACTAGCATTTGGGGTTGTGTGTGTGAAAAAATTAAAATGTAATTGTATGCATAAATGCAGATGTGGTTTCGTTTTGGTTGTTTAACTAACATTGTGTATACATATATGAAATTGAAAGTAAAACATCCAACTTTTATCTTGCACAATAAAGATAATGAAATTAATCTTTTTTCTGATGTCAATTTTCATTACTGTAGAAGAATTAAATTATTGGAACACTATCATTTTTGCAACAATAGGGAAAAAGGTCAAGAAAAACCAAGAAATATTTGTACTTGGAATTTGTTTTTGGTATCTCAACATTTTATGTGAACTTTTGTTAAAAAGAAAAGAGAAAGTCATGATTTGAGACAAAAACAAAATCAATGAAGAGGAGAAGATTACCTAGGCATGCAAAAGAGGTCATAATTTGAGAGGAGAAGTTACTTATGTGCAAAATAGGTTAGAATTTTGGGGAGAAAGGAGTGTAGAAGTTATGGATTCCTACTAAGTAGAAAATTTATTTTTATTAATGTATTAGTTTATTTTTTATTTTTTTAAGTAGGGAATGTTTTGGAAATACACTTATAGCATGATTGGCATGTATGAATGAAATGAGATGAGAATGGAATGAATTTAAGAATTAAATGAAATTGAAAAAGAAATGAGATGTTTTAACATGTTCCATCTTTGGTAAGTATAAAGAATGGTATTGGGAATAAGAAATGAATGAGATTGTCACTTTATTATTTCATTTTATATTTATGATTGATAATTACAAGTAAATAGTATGCATTAAAAACATATATTTTTAATCGAACCAATATTATTTCAAAATATTAAAGTAATTATTATATTTTTGGTATGTGATTGTATATAATAAGATATTTAATAAATGTCTAATATTGATGCAACAATACCATATTACAATGTTTATATTTTGTAGAAAAATCTTATATTTATATGTATAATAGATACTTAAACAGACATATATAATTGATATTAATGTGTTTATTGTGAAATAAATATTTATACAGAGTTTATTTTTAACTTTATATTGATATATTATATGAAAAGTAAATGTTCAATTAATATAATTATATTAACTACATTTACAAGTAATATCCTAAACTTTTATGATAATTTACATATATGTATCCATTATGTAATATTCATTTATTAAGTATACCAACATATACTTTGTTTGAAAATATTTATATTGTTAATAAAATTTAATTTAATTTAGATTGTGTTAAATTATATAATGTTGTTTACGGGTGTTTGTGTGTGCGGATGCCTAAATATGAATAAGTATTTTACATATTGAGCATATGTTTTAGTTTATATTACAAATAAGGATAAGATAATATTTGTTAGTAATATGTATGTATATGTTCAATCTTTTTTGTACTTGTGTAATCTATACATATTCCTATTTTCACATATGATATTTTTAACATTTAATTTATTAATAGTAATAATATATAATATTTGTTGATGTATAAAAATATGTATTATAAATATAAAAACTAATAAATTTTTTAAGAGTGTAAAATATAATATTTTTATGGTATGGTAACAAGTTTAAAACCTTACCAATTAGTTATATCATATTTTATTAAATTTAGTAGAAAATATTATAAAAATGAAAGAAAGGCTATTCTTAATAAATTGGGAATATTTAAATCCATGATTGTGGAAGGAATCACTAATCCCATGATTTTAGAAATGGTTATTCCTAATGGAATGGTAATTCCTAATGCAAACTTATACCAATCATATGTTTAGAAATGAAATTAAAAATGCCCATTTCATTTCTCTCTCATTCCATTATATCAATCATGCTCTTATTCCAACCGAAAACAAGCCTTAGCCATAATAATATAGTATGGATTAAAGATAATTAAACCTAAATTGAAAAGGCCAAATATAAATAATACACATAATTTTCACATAGAATTATATAATTTATGCAGTAAAAAATTTTGGTGCGCCCAGCCCCCCTTGTGCCCATCTATGTAGTCATTATTCTAGGTTTATGTTTCCTGTTCTAGTTTGTTCTTACCATAGTTTCATTTGGGAAGCAACTACTGGGGACTTGTGATTTCTCTCTGACATTGCTAGAATGAATAGCAGGCACCATGCCTTTGGAACATGTACTTCACTCATTTTCTCATTACTGCATGTGAATTTTGAAAGTTGCTATCTTTTGAGAATTAGTCAAGTAACTGCCGAAGAAAAGTGAATAAATTTATACTTCTAGTAAACTTCAATGAGAATTTTATTTTATTTTCTTTATGTGTGCTTTTAGGGGGTGTGTGCATTTAATTGATTGTGTGAACGTAAGACAGAAAATGTTTTCTTCAACATTAAATCTCTAGTTAAGGAAATTTCCAAATCTGAATGTTGAAATTCCACAAAGTATACCTCTAATAGATTATAATCTATTGAAAATTTATATAGCAGATTTTCAAATGAATTTTTTCTTTTGCAGTATACGCCTGCTATTGACATCTGGAGCATAGGGTGCATATTTGCTGAAATGCTTACTGGCAAACCATTATTTCCCGGGAAAAATGTGGTTCATCAATTGGATCTCATAACTGATCTTCTTGGTTCACCTTCAGCAGAAACCATTTCAAGGGTTAATTACTATCACCACCATTTAGTTACTTGCATCTTAGAATATTCTTTTTGCATTGATTTGGATTTTCAATGATACAGACTTGCTTAAGTTAATTTTGACTCAGAACTTATTACCTGACAAGTTCCTTCTTGTACTACTGGCAGATTCGAAATGAAAAGGCGCGACGATATTTGAGTAGCATGAGGAAGAAACCAGCTGTATCACTAACACAAAAATTCCAAAATATTGATCCCTTGGCTCTTCGGTTACTCGAGCGTTTAATTGCTTTTGATCCTAAGGATCGTCCATCGGCTGAAGAGGTAAGTATTAGTGTGTTCAACACTTGGTTTTCTGAAAATTATTTGGCTTCGTTTCAATAAGTGAGATTTGTATGCCTTGAAATCAGCAATTACCTCTCACTACAGGCACTGGCAGATCCATATTTTTATGGGTTGGCAAATGTGGAAGATGAACCATCAACCAAACCCATTTCAAAGTTTGAGTTTGAGTTTGAAAGGAGAAAGTTGACAAAAGATGATGTGAGAGAGCTAATTTACAGAGAGGTACGATCAAGGGTAGTGATATGCTCTTAATGGTGTTAGTCTTGCATTAGCCGTTACTTACGTGGTATGTTCATTAAGCCAACAGATTTTGGAGTATCACCCTCAGATGCTACAGGAGTACCTCCATGGCACTGACCAGATTCACTTTATGTATCCAAGGTATGCCAAACAAAAGAATTCAAAGCTAGCATATCCAACTCCCCTCCCCCGTCATTTCTTCCCACGCATCCATTTAAGACTATTGTTTCCATTGTCAAAGTTCCATTTTAATTTGGATGCTAATAATAGTATGATATCTACCTACTCATGTCTTCACTTTTCTGTGAAGAATATTGTATTAGCACAATTTCCTTGTGTGGTTATCAATGCATGTGTCATCTGGTTATACTTATTTTCTTGGGTGTTGCAGCGTATTAGACGTCTCCTATTAGAAGGATGAGCATGTTTATTTTGTACCTTGTACACATAGTATTTATAACTAGATATTTATAGCTTTTGTAAATGATAGAATTTATGCTACAACATTCAGTGAAATGTGTAAATCAAGAAAGACCACTTCTGCTAATATTTTTGTGGAACTAGAAATGCTTGTGTTATGAGGACGCTAGCCAATTAGTTGCCTGTTATTTGCCTTTATTGTCAAGATTTTCTTTATTCTCAGAATTGAGGGATGAAATTGACCACCTCCATTTCTTTCTTGTCTTAACGAGATTGTGAACTCCTCTTTGTACTGATAAAATGTGCTATTGTCACCTTGATTTAACTTTGTTTCTACTTTGCAATATGTCGTGGTACAACCTATTTCACAATGCATATTTCTTTCATATGTACTGTACACTATACCTCAGATTAAAATGGCCTACAGCCTTGACTATACTCTTGTCATATTTCAGCGGAGATGACCAATTTAAGCAACAATTTGTCCACCTTGGAGAGCACCCTGGGAAAGTAGACAGAACTGCAATACGAAGGCGCTATGCCTCCTTGCCAAGGTAGTGTGCTTTGGAATATATCCTGATTTGGTGCAGTGGTTCTTATTGAGCTTCTTATGATTAATATGCTAGCCATTTTTGGTGCAGGGAACGTATTTGTTCAGACACAGCTGCGGATGCTGACCAGAATAGTGAATCTAAGAATCAAACCATACTTCCTGTTCCTAGCTCATACCTCCAAAGCCCCAAGAATCCATTGGATATCAAGGGATTTGAAGTGACTACTACTGGCGCTAAAGCCAGACAAAAGGGTCTTAGGCAATCCAGCTACAGTGCACGATGTTTGCTGAGAAGTTCTAGCATCAGTGCTTCCAAATGCGTTGGTGTAGAAGTGAGCAGATTACTGTGAGGTAAGCAATATGTAGCGCATAATGTCATGAATGTAACTGTTGCTTAAGATGCGGTGGAACTTTTGCTGACATGCTGAGAGAGGAACTTTTGGGTTATGATAATAAAGCTAGGAAATAACTGTTCCTTCATTTTGGCTGAGCAGGTGTGGAGCGAGGAAATCATGCGCCTTCCACAAGCTTCTAATATCTGACTTTCAACTTAGGCAGAAACTTGCAAATAGGAAATAGAAGAATGGACAATGTGTAAACTTACAAAATTCAATCTCTTGCCTGCATCTATCAGGGGACAGTTTCCAGGCGGAAGAATAAATATTGGTTTCTGAGTGGATGAATACATGCGTTGCTAGCTAGTGTTCGTAGCTGAAAATTAATGTGTCAGTGTTGTTTGCGATGCGTTGTGTAACCATTTAGTGTTGTTGTTCAAACATGAGATTATAAGAATAGATATCAGTAAATGTTTTCAAAATACACATTTAGGCACAATAATATGTTTTATGTGATGGTTGTGTTTTAACTGGAAATGTGGTGCAAATTACTGACTGACTGGTGATTGCATATGACCAGGTAGCCATAAGATTTTTCTCCCTTAACCTTTTAGGGTGCACGAGAAAAGTTGCAGCCCTATGATTCTGAAACCTTTGCCTTAAAACCCGGGACTCTGTTTGTTTTCCTTCTATTCAATTTTTTACATTTTATTTTTTAAAAATATATGTTTAAAATCATGCCTACAAACCAAAAGAAACATGACATAAGAGCCCCCCTTGCAGGAGAAAGTCTAGTTTAATTTTAGAGAAACGTTTCAAAATCCTTAAGTCTTTTTGAGGGCAGAGCTTTCATCATGATTTAATGGAATTCTAATTACCCATAATTTATGTTCACTGTTCTAACAATAAACTAGAAAACTACCCAATGATCTCAACGCATTGTGGCCATCATCATCCCCGTATCGAAGTTTTTGTTGTATTTTTCAGTTGACATGCCTGAAGTTGCTCGCATGATGTTGGTGATTTTATATGTTATTAACATCGGAAACATATATCTTGGAGTTCTTTCCCACTCAAGCCAAGAATAAATTTGATGCACTTAGTTGAATATCACATTTTCCGGTATTGTCTTAGCATGGAATGTCACTTTGTAATGCTAATCCGCATGCAGAACTCTTCTGGGAGCAAAAACGCAAAAGAGTGTATCTGTGTTCAAATTGAAAAATAACTGACAACAAAAGAAGCGACCGAAAAATTGAAAAAGATTTTATGTTTTTTTTTTTTGTTTTTACTACAAAATACACATTCTAAGTTTTATACTTTTTAAGATTTTTTATTTCTTTTTGACTTCTAAATAATTCTTTGAAAAACACACTTATTTTAAGGAAATCAGACACAACCTTAAATTAAGATGAGGACGCAAATGACAAAGCAGCTCAGTTGCGGAATAATTGATGAGAAAAAATGGGGCGGACCCAGCTGCCGGTTACCGGCGAGGACAAGTGGGCTCGTCTTTAATTGGAGAAGAAGAAAATAATTTGGATCAAAATAAATTTTGTGGATTTTATTATCTAAATTAAATCTTCTAATTCTTTTTTTGAGTTTGGAATTTTAGAGAATTGGATAATCTTTTAAAAAGGCCGGTTTATTTATTATTTTTTTGAAACTAATTTGGCTTCCTAAAAATGTTAATTATAGAGTTTGACATTGCACATACAGATCAAACATCGAATTTGGACAAGTTATGCGACAAACGCCTTGAATTTCGCCAAAAACGTCGTGGAATTTCTTCAAGAATACAATTTGAAATTTGAAGCAATATTCAATGAAATGACATGTATTTGATCTTCCTTAAAATTTACTGGACCATGAATAAACGTTAATCTCTTTGCTTAGCACCGCGACTTTATCAAATGTTAAATTTAAAAACTTTTCATAAAAAATGTCTCAAATTTAGTGATAAATGTCTTGGATCTTCCTTTGAATTTCAAAGAGAATTTGTACAGACTTCTTGGGCTTTAGTTCCTCTAAGTCTTCAAATGTCTGTCTGTGTCTTTCTTCATGCGATTTATTTTTTATTTATAACTGTAAAAGAGATATTGTGGTTACATCAACTTATAATGTGGCATAATTTCATTAACTGTCATGACTTAAAACTTACTAAAGAATTTAACTAATAAATTTAATCTTGATAGAGTCCTTATCTTAATAGAACTTTGTCATTTGGCAGGATTTGATTGGCCAATTAAAATATTAATTATTTATTTATTTTTTAAAAAAATTATTTAATTAATTTTCTAAAATATAAATTGAATTTATTTTAATTAATATTTCACATCAAATTTTTCATGTGCCATTATTTAATTGGACACAAAATTTAGTGAGTAAAATCAAATTAAGAAAAGAACATTAAGAGTAGTAAAATACATTTAGTGAGCAGTTCGCTGAATTAATACCTGCATGCATATGTAGATTAAAGTTCATATATATTTTATTATTATTATTATGACTACCTTGTACTAACTTCTGTGTTAATGACTAACTTATCACTTTATTTTCTGTAATTATTACTTTGAAGCCCCGAACTCTTATTTCTTTGTTATTATATACACTGGCTACAACTACACACTCAATACGTTTGCATTTTAATTTTAAATATAATATTTTTGTTATACATAAACTTCTATTTTTATTGTATGAACATGTCAGAATATACTACATGTATGTTTTATTTTATAATTTATTATTTTGAATAACTTTTTTATTTTATATGTGTATGTAGTTTATATTAATGATAATAAAGTATAAATTAATTATATTTTATAAATTTTGATAAGAAATTATCAAAAGAGAGAATAAATAAATAAAAAAAAAGGAGGGCATTTCAGTAATATAATTTTAAAGATAAAGGTGATTACTATCCACCCGCCCACATTCTATATGGTATAAATATCTACTCAAGACCATAAACTTGATATATATTTCAACAATAATTCATCAAATCTTCCGCAGTGGAAATACAAAATTTTAGATTTATTTAAATTTTCTATCACTCTTTTTTTCCTCTTCTCGTTTTTTCATCAAACGAATTTTATGAAAAATGACGAAGTAAAAAAATTTTAATACACGCATTGTCGCAAATTTGATGCATTGATGTTGAATGCTTGCAATCACACACACGTGCATCACTAACTACAAATTTGGTCTCTTAACAATACATAAGGTTATGTTTGGAAGCTAAATTTTAATTCTAAATTATCTTCTCAAACATCACAATATTAAACATATTACTCAACAAAATTTTTATTTAAATTCAAATTTAATTTTTTCCTCTTATATATATATATATATAACTAATTATTTTTCTATTATTACACCTATTAACAATTAAATTAAAATCTATATATATCACATTTATTTTTATTTTTATTCTAAAAATTAATCATTATCTCTATATATTATCACATTATTTAATCATTATTATATATTTAATATATATATTTAAATAAATCATACTATTCATCTTACCAAAACTTTCTTTCAAACATACTGTACTGATCGTCTCGATATAATTTCTATCAAATATTATCTTCAAGGAAAAAAATCCCCTCACAAACATAGGCAAAGGGTCCATCATGTCCCACATACAATTAAAAATAGATTCAACATAAGTCCATCAACGAATGTTTGTCTCTCTGACGTGATCAACGATCGCGTCGGATAGGACGGTGTAACCGGACCCAAATCCGATAACCCCAGGGACGCGAACCGGACGAAGAACGCCGACCCAACGTGGTAGGATTGGATTGAACCCGATAAGAACGGCCACAATCAGCACACCGATTGCTGATTGATACGTTACGAATCACTCGAACCAATTCGGAATGACTCGATTTGGGATAGAAACTCACGAGAAATTGAAAGAATCAATTTCAGGGAATTGAAAGGAAACCTGAATTAATTGAAAACACTCTGTCTGAAATCTGATGGTACATGAGGAATTTATAGTGCCAAAACCCTAACCTAGTTGGGCTGCGGGCTCCTACTGGGCTTATTTTGACTGGGCCCAGAATTAAATTAAAAGAGAAATAATTAAACTAAGTTGAAGGATAAATAATTAATTAAATTAATCATCCCTATTTATTCCTTCGCCCCCAAGTCTTCCATCCATCTCAGGATGTTTACTCTACGCTCTTCCTCGGGCTCCTCGAATTTGCATCCACGCGTGACATCTTCTTGAATTTCGCGCACCAAGACGTTAATGGCTTCTTTAAGTCTTTTTGCCCGTGCCCTAGTTATTGGCCCAGCTGGAATTACCAGCGACTCCTCTTTATCATGTTGGACGTCCGCGTCATTCCCCTCCTCTTGAGAAGGAATTGCCCTCAATTCAGAATCCCGTTCATCACCTACATCAAATAAACTCCAGGACTCGGAATGGCCCATCTCCGCGAGGCATCAATTTAGACTTCCGTTGTTTGGGAAACCTCTCCTTTCGCATATGAACCCACACCCAATCTTCGGGTTCAAATACTACCCGCTTCCTACCTTTATTTGCCTGCTGGGCGTATTGCTCGTTCCTTTTCTCAATATTTTGCTTGACCTGTTCATGCATTCGCCTGACATACTCGGCTCGCCTTTTGCCTTCTAAACTCAGATGCTCATTGCCAGGCAATGGCAACAAATCTAAAGGTGTTAGAGGATTAAAGCCATATACAATTTCAAACGGAGACATATTAGTAGCAGAATGAACAGCTCTATTATAAGCAAATTCAACATGCGGCAAGCTCTCTTCCCAACTTTTAATATTTTTCCTAATAACAGCACGTAGTAATGTAGTGAGTGTTCGGTTAACAGCTTCAGTTTGTCCATCGGTTTGGGGGTGACAAGTTGTAGAAAATAGTAGTTTAGTCCCTAATTTAGCCCATAGTGTTTTCCAAAAATAACTCAAAAATTTAACGTCACGATCAGACACTATAGTTTTAGGTACACCATGTAGACGGACTACTTCTTTGAAAAACAAGTCAGCCACATGCGATGCGTCGCTAGTTTTATGGCAGGCAATAAAATGAGCCATCTTAGAAAATCTATCTACGACCACAAAGATAGCATCTCTACCATTTTTAGACCGGGGTAATCCCAAAACAAAGTCCATAGATATGTCAGTCCAAGGGGTATTCGGTACAGGTAAAGGGTGATACATACCGTGGGGCTGGTTGCGGGACTTCGCTTCCTTACACCGTATGCATCTTTCCACGACTCGCTCCACGTCCCCTTTTAGTCCTGGCCAGTAGAAGTGTTCCTGCAGAATTAGCACAGTCTTGGTGACACCGAAGTGTCCCATTAGTCCTCCACAGTGAGCTTCTCGGATAAGCAATTCTCGTAGAGAACACCGTGGAATACACAATCTATTAACATAGAACAAATAACCCTCATGTCTAAAATATTTGTCATAAGCACACTTTTCAGTGAGCGCAAAGGCTTGACTGAAGTCAGGATCATTTTGGTAAAGTTCCTTAATGTGCTCAAATCCCAGTAACCTTGTGCCTAGCGTGTTCAGTAAATTATACCTACGGGATAATGCATCAGCAACTATGTTTTCCATACCTTTTTTGTACTTGATGACGTAAGGGAATGTGTCAATGAACGACACCCACTTGGCATGTCGTTTGCTGAGCTTACTCTGACCCTTCAGATGCTTTAGAGATTCGTGGTCAGTGTGGATCACAAACTCCTTTGGCCTCAAGTAATGTTGCCATGTTTCCAGGGCCCGCACCAAGGAGTATAACTCCTTGTCATATGTAGGATAATTCAGCGCGGCTCCATTAAGTTTCTCACTGAAGTATGCATGGGCCTTTTGTCTTGCATTAGGACTGCTCCAATACCTACACCAGAAGCATCACACTCAATTTCAAAAGCCTTATTAAAATCTGGTAAGGAAAGTACAGGAGCATGTGTAAGCCTATTCTTTAAGGTGTCAAACGCTCGTTGTTGGGCCTCTCCCCACTTGAACTTCTCATTCTTCTTAATTATGGCAGTAAGTGGAGCAGCAATGGTGCTGAAATCCTGCACAAATCTCCTGTAGAAACCAGCCAATCCATGGAAACTTCTCACTTCGGATACTGTCGTCGGAGTTGGCCATTCTTGTATGGCCTTTACTTTGCTTTCATCCACCTGAATTCCCTGTACACCAACAACAAATCCTAGGAAGACACAATGGTCAGTACAAAAGGTACATTTCTTGATATTGGCATATAGCTTTTCTCGTCGTAGGACATCAAGTACGCTACGTATGTGCTCAACATGCTCAGCCATCGTGCGGCTATAGACCAGTATGTCATCAAAATACACTACAACAAACTTGCCAATGAATGCACGCATAACATGGTTCATTAAGCGCATAAATGTGCTAGGGGCATTAGTAAGTCCAAATGGCATTACAAGCCATTCATATAAGCCAAACTTGGTTTTAAAGGCTGTTTTCCATTCATCCCCCTCACGCATTCTAATTTGATGGTACCCACTTTTAAGATCTATTTTAGAGAATATAGTGGCACCATGCAACTCATCAAGCAAATCATCTAGTCGAGGTATGGGGTGACGATACTTTACCGTAATAGCGTTAACAGCTCTGCAATCTACGCACATGCGCCATTGTCCGTCTTTCTTCGGCACGAGCAGCACGGGGACGGCACACAGGCTCATACTTTCTCGAACCCAGCCTTTACCCATCAATTCCTCCACTTGTCTCTGGATCTCTCGGGTTTCTTCAGGGTTGGTTCGGTATGCTGGCTTGTTGGGTATGGATGCCCCCGGGATAAAGTCTATGTGATGTTCTATCCCTCGAACCGGCGGCAACCCTTTGGGGACTTCCTCTGGAAACACGTCAGTGTATTCCTGCAAAACAGATACTACAACAGAGGGGAGGGAGGATGTGACATCATCAGATATATAACAGGCCTCCTTATACATCAACATCACAAGGGACTTCTCAGCACTCAATGCCAACCTTACATCCCTCATAGTCGCCATCATGCACTCCTTTTTTTCTTTTCCCCTCTCATCCTTCCTTTGCTCTTTCTCTCTTAACCCCTCCTTCCTTTTCTTCCTCCTCTCGACTTCCATCTCAAACTGCCTCTGCATGTACGACTGGTCTTCGTATACTTGCTTTGGAGTTAAGGGAACCAATGTGACTTTCTTTCCATGGAATAAGAACGAATAGCGATTAGTCAATCCGTTGTATATCACTTGTCGGTCAAATTGCCACGGTCTGTCGAGCAGGACGTGACAAGCCTGCATAGGCACTACGTCACATGTCACTTGATCCTCATACGATCCTATTTTAAAGCTCACCATCACTTGCTTCGTCACTTTAACCTCGCCACTGTTATTAAGCCACTGTAACTTATACGGCCTAGGGTGATCCTTCATTGGCAATGCCAATCTCTCAACCAGCGTCGTACTCGCCACGTTCGTACAACTTCCTCCGTCTACTATCAAACTGCAAGTCTTACTATTAATCAGGCAGCGCGCATGGAATATATTCTCTCTTTGAGCCTCATCTATCTTCTCCTTCACTTGGGTGCTTAGTGCTCTCATTACCACTAAATTAATTCCCCCTTCTTCGCACAACCTTTCCTCGTCGGACGGCACTTCCTCTAATGGTGGCATTTCTTCACTGCTGTCGCACTCCTCATCAGTCACAATGTCCCCATTTTCTGATAGCAGCATAGCTCTTTTATTGGGACACTGCGAAGCAATATGCCCCCTGCCCTGACACTTAAAACACAAAATATCCCGATTTCGTGTGCTAGATGAGCCAGAGGGAGTAGGAGTTGTTACCTTAGGTGCCTCTACTTTAGGTGCAGTTCTGGCCCGAGGGGCACTCGTCATTGGTGCCTTATCCTCTCTCCTAGGGAAGGATCTGCTAGCGGTATTAGGTTGAGATGTGAACCTACCCTTCCTTTTCAGTTGCCTTTCTACCTTAACCGCCTTTTGCACCATTTCTTCTATCTCTACATAATGCTGCAACTCCACTACGTCAGCAATGTCCCGGTGCAATCCACTCAGAAAACGTGCCATGGTGGCCTCCCTATCTTCCACAACATCTGCTCGAATCATAGCTATCTCGAGCTCCTTATAATAGTCTTCCACACTCCGAGTTCCCTGCGTTAATGTCTGCAATCGTTGATACAGGTCTCGATGGTAGTGGCTCGGTACAAACCTCTTTCTCAAGACTGCCTTCAGCTCTGTCCAAGTACGCACTGGCCCCTCTCCAGTTCTCCTCCGGTTAGTGCACAACTGATCCCACCATACGATCGCATAATCTATGAACTCCACTACTGCCAACTTAACCTTTTGGCTTTCTGAATAGCGATGACAATCAAAAATTAATTCTACCTTTCTTTCCCACTCGAGGTAGGCGTCGGGATCAGATCGCCCTTGGAAGGGTGGCAGCTGTAACTTCAATCCCTTAGGTATCTCGTCGTCCACACAGTCCCTCCGACGATGCCTCCTGGGATCATTGTCGTACGCGTGCCAGTCCTCGTCCTCGTTCGACCCATACTCCTCCTCATAATCATGTCGATCGGGCCTCACAGGTCTGACATGATGCCCTTGTCTATCCCTATTCCGAGCTCGGCCTGGCACAGGACTGCCTCTACGTCCTGCTGGTCTGGACAGCGATCCATCTCTTTCTAGAGTTACAGCTTGGGATGCTTCTACTCGCCCCAAGCGATCGTGCACATCTGCCATCCGGTCCTGCATGCCCTCCACGCTCCTAGTGAGCTTCCTCAACTCATCACTGAGGGAGTCAAATAGGAATTTAGTTTCGTCAGGACTGTTACCCTGTCCTGAATATTGACTGGCCATCACGAAATCTGTGATACAACAAAAAAATAATAGCAGGTAATTGTTAGTAATAAAAGTCCTCACCAACCTCGCTTCTCTCAGGTAAAGGCTCTCTTGCACTCGTTTCTTACCTCCACTCGTGTATCACACACTCTCAATTTATTCCTCACCAGTCTCAATTTCCCGCGCCCTCCTCGTGTGATTCCAAAATGGTTTCAAGATTCAAACGTAAAAATGCAAGCACTCAGTACGATGGATATGGCCTAAAATTACGAGACGAGCAACTATCTCGATCTTCAATATTCCAGATACAATCTCAATATTATTAAAAAAAGAATCAATGAACAACAGAAGTAACTTTTTTTTTTTTGGCCCTTCTTTTTTTTTTCCTTTTTTTTTTGGCCTCTTTTTTTTTTGATTTTTTTTTTGATACTCTCGTGTATCGAATTAGAATTCGATACAAGATGCTCTGATACCAAATTGACGTGATCAACGATCGCGTCGGATAGGACGGTGTAACCGGACCCGAATCCGATAACCCCAGGGACGCAAACCGGGCGAAGAACGCCGACCCAACGTGGTAGGATTTGATTGAACCCGATAAGAACTGCCACAATCAGCACACCGATTGCTGATTGATACATTACGAATCACTCGAACCAATTCGGAATGACTCGATTTGGGATAGAAACTCACGAGAAATTGAAAGAATCAATTTCAGGGAATTGAAAGAAAACCTGAATTAATTGAAAACACTCTGTCTGAAATCTGATGGTACATGAGGAATTTATAGTGCCAAAACCCTAACCTAGTTGGGCTGCGGGCTCCTACTGGGCTTATTTTAACTGGGCCCAGAATTAAATTAAAAGAGAAATAATTAAACTAAGTTGAAGGATAAATAATTAATTAAATTAATCATCCCTATTTATTCCTTCGCCCCCAAGTCTTCCATCCATCTCAGGATGTTTACTCTACGCTCTTCCTCGGGCTCCTCGAATTTGCATCCACGCGTGACATCTTCTTGAATTTCGCGCACCAAGACGTTAATGGCTTCTTTAAGTCTTTTTGCCCGTGCCCTAGTTATTGGCCCAGCTGAAATTACCAGCGACTCCTCTTTATCATGTTGGACGTCCGCGTCACTCTCTATTTATTACATTTAATAATAGTGAAAATCATGTGTTTGATCCTTTTTGATTGTGTATGTCTCACTCGTTATTATATTAATAAATTAAACGAGATTTACAGTCACTGCTTTCAACTTCGGTGAAACTATAAATATCCTTTATTTTTTAAAATAACTATTATCCCATACTCTTGAAAACATCACGAGAACATGCTACAAAATTGCAAATGTTATAATTACCCTTAAGTTATCTAGTGAGAAATAAAAATTCAAAAAAAGCAAAAAGAGGAAATGAAGAAACTGTCCTTTGAGATTGGGTTCGTTCACTCTGTGCCAATTTCTCTACCATAATCTTCCACATAACTTCAAAGTTGAGATAGAAGAAAAATAGTTATTAATAGAAAAAGAAAACGCATTGGATGAAATTGATTTGGAAGAAATAAAACACATGAATATTCAACTAGATAAGAATCGTTTCTAGAGGCAAACACCGTCGGCAATAGTCAAAAAATGAAAAATTAGAGTTTGGCAATTTGTAAGAAAAAGTCTTCAAGATAGGAAAAAAATATTGATGATAGAGATAGAGAGGAAAAAACCATTAATGATAGAGATAAAGTTCGATGAAATTGACTTTGAAAAATAAAATTCATAAAAATATGACTAGGTAGGGCTGTTTTCATGAACCAAAACATTGTTAACAATATTTGAAATTAAAAAATTAGAGTTTTATAATTTACTAAAAAAATTATTAAAATACAAGGAAAATTAAGAGAGGAGGCTGGGGAGGTGAGTGAAATTAAAGAGAGGGGGCTGGGGCTTTGGAAGAGATAAAGTCTATGAAATTCTGATTAGATTGCGACTGTTGAAATGAATAGATCAACGAAAAGGTGGCTGCAATTTTCCTAGTGTATTACAACAACGCCCTTTACACACACACACACACACACACATGTTATGTTATATTATATTATATTATATTATAAGTGGGCCCCGCTAGCTCGAAGAACTTAAAGGGTATTTCTGTGCACAAAATTCAGTTAAATCTATTGACCGTCGAATAGATGGTGGTTTTAGCATTTTTGCCTTTTTTTTGGCTTAGAACCTTATCGATGGACCATCGTTGTAATATTTTGCAAGAATTAAGGGGTAAAGCTAATTCTTGGGTATTTGTAATTTTGTTAAAGGTCAAAAGAAGTGACTGTAAGTCTCTTTAACTCAAATATAATCTCTCTAGCTAGACGAAGATAACTAACACCTAAAATAATTATGTGGTTCTCTTGTAAATTTCTTTAAAAACAATCATAAAAAGTTCACGTTTAACAACACTTGATAACTCCATCTTTTTTTCGCAAATATTTCGAGAACCCTAAATACAAATACTATATTCTAATATGTAAAAACTTATAATTTTTAAATATATTTAACCAAAAATAACTGTAATTAGTACTGTAATAAGTCACATGCAATTTTGGTTTCCACAGTGTTAGAAAATAACTGCAAATTTTAGTGCCGCATTCTAGCCGGCCATACACTATACATTTAATGCAGATTTTATTTCTATTAAAGAGGTTAATTACATATGTCAACTTACATACTAAAATAACAATTACCTATTAACAACTTATAGTAATCGCCTGTTTTTATATTTATGCATTGAATGAAATGCAGAGTAGAACCATTTGTAATCATCATTTGCAATAATTTGGCGCACAATTAATGAATACAACCGAAAAGAGGGGTTAGCTAATTGTCACAGTTAATCTTTGGGAGTGGCAGGTAAATTGCAACGAATGCTTGCTTCATTCTCTAAAGTCTAAACAAAATAATTTAGGACTTCACATAAATAATTGTTAGTAAAATATTATTAAACCACCACATCGTTGCGAAATTTTCGAATCAATTTACTGTTATGGTCCAAAAATTAATTCATTATAACTACATACGTACCACACTACAAGAAGCCAAGAATCCGCTTACCCTTCCACCACTTTTTAGGACATGCGTCTTATATGGCGATTAGATCGTATTATGATTTAATTTGTATATAAGAAATGTTCTGCCACGACCACATTAACTCAAAAAATTTGAGCCCAACTTTGTAATTAAATAATTATAGTAATTATATAAAATCATCCCGTTTTAATTTGTAACAAGTCCCTGGCATGCCTTTCATTTGATCTAAAATTCAAACTTTGTATCACTATGTTAATTATATTCCTTTGATTTTAGTCATTTAATTGCTTTAGTTATTAGTATAATTGGCAATTGTTCACCATCTCAATCAGTGACTTCCGTGTATCGTGCATGAAACACAACACATGCTTCGCGTAATCCTGTTTGTATTTTGCATTAACATTTCCATCTCAAAATCAGAGAGGAACAGACATACAAAAACACACATCGATTTATAGATACACAGAGAAAACACACACACATGATGCAATGATGGCTAGATGTATATTAATATGAGGTTGGGAGGCTCAAGGTTTTCGCCAATCATTTCATTTTTCAGCAGCCGCCTTTAAACCGACAACTTGGGCACAAAACAAGGGGACCCCTGTTGCTTTGTCACACGCCCAACCCCAAAAAGCATCTTTCTTGTCCCACCCTTCAATGTGACACGTGTCCTCAATCCGACGGATCGCATTTTGACTTGACGACCGCGGCCCTACCCTTGCTCTAACATAGTTAGGCCATCCCAAAAGAAAATTAATTGAAGAACCATCTTCCGATTTCCAATTCTTGGGTTTTTTATATATCTGTCTCTTCCTCTTTGATCAACCCCATTACGTAGTTTTCGACATTTGGGCATTTCGCCTTTCAGCTATAGCCTTACATCTTTTTCCCTCTGAATATATGTGTAAAGATATCTATTACCCCACACAACTAATTCGTGTATGTGCAAACAATTTTACGCAAATTGAGTGGTTCAAGTCCGTGGTCCTCTCCATTCGTCTCTATAGAACTCGGCAGCTTTCATGGAGGATTATCCTTATAATAATTCCTCTTGTTTGGAGTTAACCATATCTATGCCGGGATTCTCTTCTTCTCTACCTCTTCCCTCTTCCGGTAAGAAATGATTATCGGCTGTATATCGTACAAATAAAATTATAGTAAGATGCTCTGAACTAAACATGTCTCTCTGAGTGTATTTCTTCTATTTCGTGGAGTTTCATATATTCTTTCCATATATTCTCTCCAGAAATAAATTTAAGTTTATCGTTTTGGGTTGTCGAACTTTATTTGATGCTTTTGTACTCCTTTAATTTGCATGATCAGGATCTCGCTGTGCCGTAAAAAACCTCTCTCTCTCTCTCTATTTATTGACTATTTCTCTAAAATGGAGATGATCGACTTATAAATGTTTTAAAGATTCAATGCACATGTTCGTTTGGCACTCCATTCATTAATTAAGATGTTTGATGGTGTGTGTGTGTGTGTGTGTGTACTCGCACATAATTAACGATGTAGGTGAAGGTGGTGGCAGTGCATTGATGAAAGAAGTGGACATCAATCAAGTGCCATCGTCGGGAACAGAAGAAGAGTGCATGGAAGAAGAAGAAGAAGAAGGAGAGAGCCCGAGTGGAGGCCCGGCCCCCAGAAAGAAACTTCGCCTCGCCAGAGAACAGTCTCATCTTCTTGAAGAAAGCTTCAGGCAAAATCACACCTTAAACCCAGTACGCCCCCAAATTAACATCAATTCTCATCCAAAATATTTTTTCATTAGAAACAATAGCGTTATTTGATATGTATTACCGAGTTGCTGTCTGTATTATGCAGAAACAGAAGGAGAAGTTGGCAGAGCAATTAAACCTAAAGCCGAGACAAGTCGAGGTGTGGTTTCAAAACCGTAGAGCAAGGTAAATTTGACTCATCTTTCTTGGACTAATTGACCGTTTACAATTATTACAGTCTTATGGTCATTGGTCGGATCAGGAATTGCCCTCTAATTTGGCTCTATTCGAATGGTACATTAACAAAATCAAATCCTGGGTTTTAATATTATGCGATGAGTATTTGTTCTGGCTTTAATTAGGGTTGGGAAGTGTGGAACTAAATTCGTCATCAGCCATCACTTGTGTTTGGGATTTATTGACATGGCTGTCCGAGGACACGTCGAACAACGATAATTTAATACTACTGCTACTTCTACCTTTTTTCTTTGTATATTTAATAACAAAAATAATTCTATGCTAAGAATTGAGGTTGTCAACCCTATATGTTGAGAATTTTTGATATAATAAAAGTAGTGCAACTAAATACTGAACAACGCAGTTAATATTTTCCAAGAATGAAATTATTTGACTTTGACTCGGCAAACTGATGTCCCTTTAATTTGTAGTTGACCCAATATATCAGTAAATGCAAGGTTGAATTCAGCCATTTCATTTAATGCGATTTGTGGTGCAATTTTATTCTACAAAAATTGGCCAAGCGTTTGCTCTACAGACATCTGCAAAAAGGTCTACAACCTATATAGTACACAAATTAAAATGCAACACGAGGAATAATATATATGTTCTCCTCATTACTAAATTTAGTTTCTTTTCTATTTCACTACCTCCGACGGAATCCTGATTACATAAGTTAATCTCATTGATTAATATTAAGTTTAATTATTGCTATATTACATCAAATATTAGGAGTAAGCTGAAGCAAACGGAAATGGAATGCGAGTACTTGAAACGATGGTTTGGATCACTCACAGAGCGAAACAGGAAACTACAAAAGGAGGTGGAGGAACTGAGGGCCATAAAGGCAAGCCCGTCTCACCCGCCGCCGGCTTCCGCCCTCAGTATGTGCCCTCGCTGCGAGCGTGTCACCGCCGCCACGTTCCTCCACAACACCACCACCCCTAAACCGCCCTTTCTTCCATGCGGGAAAACTTCGACTTCTTGTGACAATCAGTGCCATCTTTTTTGATGGCGGACTTCGTAAAAGATCAAATATCCTCAGCTGCCATATTTGGTGGATAACATGGGATCAGACTACGCAGTTTTTATGTTCAATAAAAAGTTATACCTAGAGTACTTTTGGTTCATACGTAACTCCTCTCTACTATTTACTTTTACCATATAATTGTCTTTGACACTGACATGGTTTGGTTCTTTTTCGTGGTGTTTATACTTGCTTTCAATTTATGAAATTAATTCCTTATTTGGCTAGGAATAAGTCAGGAGTTACGTTTTATTTGTTCAACTTATTTACAATTTAAAATTTCTAATCACTTCAACTTTTTAAATATAACTTTGATCATTTGAACCAAATTGTTACAATAGATATTTTATATTTTTTAATAATTTCACTTAGAAGCACTTTCAAGAATTTAAACCCATAACCAAATTCTCAAAACAATGGGTAACAGAATTTTTGTTTGAATCCCGCTCAGCATGGGCCTCAAAAGAAAAAAAAAATCTCTTTGGGCCAAGACTCCAAAAAATTCCATCAATGCTTATATATTAAACACAGTGGATTTTTATTTATTCCTAATATAATTTCTTATCCGTAATAGTAATATATTATTTTTTTTAAACTACAGAAATTAATGTACGATAACAACAAAGCTTTACCAGTTTGCATTCGCTAGGAATAGTTCAACAGTTCGTATCCTTTAGAATTATGGAGAGAGAAAATAAAATGCTAAGAACAATATTTTTAGATATTTGCTCAATCAACAAAAAAATCTACAAAAAATAAATTTTGAAGACAATTATAATATAAGGAAAATTCATTTTTCTCACAAAAAGGTGAGAAATTTAAAAGAAACTAATTTAACTCTCTTCCCTTCTCCAAAATCTTCACCGCCTCAACTTTTCCCATCTAGTTTTTTATTATTGTTAAATAATAAAAAGTTTCAATTTAAAAATTTTGTTGATTTATTTATTTTTCTACTATCTTTCTTTCTTTATTAAAATTCTTTCGACCAAAGAAGATATGATGTTTTAAATTTTTTGATTTTTCTTGTACTTTATCGCAATGTTTTTGTTTCTAAATTCTAGAACCAAATATAGTGTTAATGGATGAATGATTAGTGTGTATGAATGAGATAATATGGGAAGGAAATGAACTTAATATTGTAATAAAAATGAGAAAGGATTGAAATACATTTGACAACTTCATATTTGATTTTAACAAGGAATAGTAGCAAAAATAAAAACGAAATGAAATAGTCATTTTATTATTTCAATTTATATCAATAATTGTAATTGAAAATTAAATTAATAGTATGAAAAAAATTAATATTTTAATAAAAGTATTATTTCCAGATATCAAATTAATTGTTATATATTTCATTTATTGTTTATGTATACTTATTTATTTTATAAATATTCAATATTAATACAAAAATTATATATATATATATATATGTATATATTAATATACCGAGCAGATATTTGATTGGCATGCATAATCAATATTAAACATTTGATCAATATTTAACTAGTTTATGATAATAAAAAAATATTTATGTAATTTTTATTTTTAATTTTATTTCAAGATTCATGTGAAAATATAAATAATATAAATTGATATAATTATATTAACTCCCTTTACAAATAATATGCTAAACACTTATGACACAATCTATATATATAGATATGAACGTGTGTATGCATGCATGTAGTGTGTGTGGGTATATATACGTACATATGTATGTATGTATCCACTACATTATATATATATATATATATATATATTTGTTAAGTATATCTATATATTCTATAATGAAGATATTTTATTATTATTAAAAATTTATTTTAATAATTTTATATGATATATATCATGATATATAAAATTATAGAGTTATTTATATAGATGTGTGTGTGTGTGTGTGGATGCATAAATATACATAAATGTTTTACACAGTATTCTAATACTATTACAAGAAAAATAAAATATTATATATTGGTAGAGTGTGTGCGCGCGTGCCGCGCGCGTGTACACATGTTGCCTATATTAATTTATATGTATTATTTTTACATATAATATTTTGAATTTTTAACTTATTTAACCAATATGTAATATTTTTCTATACTTATCTAGTAAACTTAAAAATTAATGAAATTGTTTTAATAGTGTAAGGGTAATTCATTCCCAATCTATTGAGAATAAGTAGAGCCACGGGTTGAAATGGAAAAAATATTCTTTATTTTTAGAATATTAGTTTCCAATATAATAAGGTTTTTTTATAATTAATTATACTAATTTGAATAATGAAAATGTGTATAAGATTGAGAATTTCATTTCCAAATTATTCATGAATACCAATTATGTTAATGATTTTGCTATGCACCTCCACATTCTTCATCAATTATCATATTCAAACCATAACAAAACAAATCTACATGATTAACATAATTAAATTTGAAGCATAACTAAGACATCTAATTTAAACGAAAACAATTATTTAAATTGATATCGAATGTTTGGTTTTGTAGTGAAGCAAATATTTTGTGCAATATGCAATATTTTAAAAAGTAGGTAGGTATTTAGGCGAGTAGTAATTTTCAAGTAGGCAAGGGGGGCCTATTTGGGTGTGGGTAGGGAGTCCATTGATTTGGGCCGGCAAAGGTTTTACCAAATTAGACACCATTCCTTTTCGGTCTTCCACGAAATGGGTTTATTTAACGCTGCGGTTGATTCTAAGATTTTTAAGAGAGAGAGAGAGAAGAAATGTTAGGGAAACAGAAAAGAAAATGTTAAAATTTAAAATTTTGTATGTTTTTGTTTGAATCGTTTTTATAAAGAAAATAAAATATAAAACAAATGAAAACTGTATTAAAAAATTTAGAATTTTTTGATTGTTTAAGAAAAATAATATGAAAAATGAATGAGAAAATTCGAAAAAAAATGATGTTTCAGAGAATTTATAAATGAATTTCCACTCATTTTATTCAACATTTTGTAAAGAAAATAAATTTTCTTTGTTTAAACTATATTTTCGTTCAAGTTCCCTTTTTGCCCACTGGGCTTTTTTCATTATTGACCAAATAATGAACATTATTTTCCTTAGAATTTTTTTCTTTTCCTCTACTCAATCCCTGAATCAAACATGGTGCAGCTGGACAACAATCAAATTTCAAGATGATAAAGACATTTCATCTCAATACATGCAATATAAATATCTTCCATAAATTAAGTGACTCACTTACACGTCTATTTACATTCAATCTAAATGATTGCCTAAAATTATAAAAATGGCCAAAATGAAAAAAAAAAAAAAGTCGGATAAAAAATATACAAGTTGATATATTAAATTTCACGTGATCAAGCATATTTAATTAATTAAGTAGACCGTTCAACTCACGAGAGAGGAAGGAAAAAAAGATATTACTTTGACTCACCAAACTTAATATATCAACGTGACATAAATAAGAAGCTCAGGACATAGCTAGGATTGTGGGAAATGGGCCTATGTCCCCATGTATGCCTGCTAACATGGGCCAGTTGTCTTATAGTTAAGGTTTGCTTTTTGTGATAATAAAATTATAACCTTTCAAAAAAGCACACAAACTCGAAAATTGTGATCTTTTTAATCCGTATGAGATATTCCTCCTCTCTTCTGGAGATTGAGGATTTCTCAGCAACTTTGTTTTACTCATAAAAGAATTAACAAGTTTCCTTGGCAGTTCTATACTTAATTATATTGATAATTAGGATATCTCTTTGGTCTAGCTATGGTCCAACGACAACATTACTTTAGGTGAAGACTATGAAAAATGGAGGCCAATGGTGGTGGGTAGGGAAACCACAAAAGAAAATGGGCATCTACTTTTTCGACAACCATTATGATTATGTAACTCAATCATGCATGTGTGAAGATAGATTTCATATTTTAATTTGGTGCATGCATGATGGGATTGGATGGGGACATGTGTTTAGTAGTTAATTAGTGATCTAACTAAACCCTATTTGTTTAATTTTAATAATTTATAGGTTGCACTTATTGACAGAAGAACCTAATAATTTATGAAAACCAACAATAACAACAATAATATGTAAGAGTGTGGGAGGGGAATCGGATGAAGTGACAATTGGTTGGATATTAATTAACTTTAATTGTTTCTCTAGGGATGTAATTGCTGGTGTTATCCTTATAAGAGATAGGAGGAGAAGTGTCGATTTAGTTGGATTTTAATTTAATGAATACATGTTTTTATTTAGAGATGTACTTATTTGGTGTAGTGTTCGAGGGGTGTCAATAAGTCGAGTTGGCTGGTCGGGTCGAGATTTGGATATCGCATTTGAATTTGACTTGATTATTTTTATAAATAGCGAAATTTGATTTGAACTCAGCCTTCTAATTTTGCAAGTTATTCGAATTTGACCCGTTAACTTGTCAACAAAAAAATTAGTTTTCCTTTAATTAAAATTAAAATTTAATATTTTAAAAATTTACAATTTTATTATTTAATTTTATTTAATTAATTTTTTATATTTATATAAATATTTATTAAATTATTTAAAATATATTTATGGATTTGCAAATCTACGAGTCACCCAATGAATTAATCTAAAATTTACCGATTTATTTTTTTAATTTCATAGATATAACTCGATCTTGATCTCAATCCTCAAAAACTTTACCCAAAACTCATTAAAGTTTGAGTTGAGTCAAAAATTATCACCATTGTAGCAGCGGTGTACACCATGAGTTGATCCTTCTTGCAATTCATCTGTCTTAATATGTATAACCAGATAAAGTAGTTAATTAGTTTCACTCCAGACGGACAGTCTCTAATAATCTTGTTCATTTTGATCATAAAATTTTGTTTCGCAAAAGACAAATGGAAGGAGTTGTGAATGAATGTCAATAGAAAACGACAAAGATTGGAAAAATGAAGTGAGGCTTTGCTCCCCAAGTCACTGATTTAGAGACCGTTACTCATCGACACTAGTGTTTGTTAATTTTCCATGAAAATGTGGGGGTTTCCTTTGACTTCACTGCATTTTTACCATTGATGTGTTAATATAAGACTGCGTTTTGGCCTTTATAATTTCAAATATTATAAAATATTATAAAAACTTTTTAAAATTTTAGTCGATTCAATCCAATTACGTAAATTACTCGAACCCAGACAATGTCTTTTTCATCAATAAATAGCGAAGCTGTCGATCGATCAATCAATCAGCTGTACATTCAAAGTCATCTTAATTAGCTTTCCTATTCTTCTTCCATTACAAACATAGAACCTATTTAAAGTCTACAAGGTAGACTTTTATTTAATTTCTTTTCATGTTTATTTTTAATTTATTTCTTTCTATATTCTTTGAATAATTTTCCACTATTGATTTGATTTTTTTATAATAATTACAGTACCTTTTCACCATTTTTCGTTTTATGTTATCCGCCCCCTTATTAATATGATTTTATGCTTTGTTATGTTACGTAATCAATATAATATCAGCGCTGAATCAACAAGCAATTTGCACAATAAAAGTCAGATCAGCAAGCAGAAAAAAAAAAAAAACAAATACAATTGGTTTGCAAGCGGAACCCTTGTTCTGGTATAGGCGGGGGAGAGTGAACGGCACTAAATACTAAATATACACGGCAAGAACCAGGAAAGGAAGGAAACACTTGATGTAGCTCAGAATCAGGTGGCATCACTGCCATAATCTTCCAATAATAACATAGGCAAATTAGTTAGCAGGATAAAAAGGAATCTTGCTATTGTCTAAATTATCAAAAAATAGGAATAAACTCATCTCTCTTTAATCTCTTCCACTTTCAGTCTCCCTCTCCACTTCGGCATCTATTTTCCCTCTTTTCTTTCTTCCTTTCTTATATATTATTATACCATTTAATTATTAGCAACGAATTCACACATCTTTTGGACTTCGCCCAATCACACAGTGCAAATAGCATTCAAAGTATTGATTTTCTCTCTCTGTTTGGCCATCCAGCTGTGGATGATAGGTTGTCCCTGTATAGTTTCAATAAGTGCTTCTAAAATTTGCTTGCGAATACTTTGGTCCGACGCTTGTAATTGACTCAGGTAATTAATCCATGCAACTTATATACATTGTCGACAAAAGCTTGAGCTGTGCTTGACAGAAAAAAGAGCGGATGCATTGATTGATTACTAATAATTGAATAATACGATAATATAAATTTTTTATTTAAATTTAAATTTAAATCTTTATTCTTTTACATATATATAATTAACTAATTATTATATTTATTCACAGTCAAATCAAATATATAATCATATTTATATTTATTTATACCTTAAAAAATAATTATTATCTATATATGATATCACGTCACATAATTATTTTCATATATTCAAATATATTAATATTTTTATCTCATCAAAATTTTGTAACTAAACACACCACTCATTCTAACACAACTTCCACCAAACATCATTTCCAACTAAAGCCCCCCCCCCTCCCCCGGCCAAACATAGCCTTACAAACCTACCATATAAATACGGTCTTTGCGTACTTATTAGAAGGGGTTAAGGAAATAATGAAAACCGTGACCTGCATTGTCTTGGGTCAGCGCGGCGGTTGAGTGAGTGATCAGTAGGAGAGATTGCCTAACTATCTGTGGACCAGCTAATCACGGAGGGCTCTGCCAGCTGCCGCACGTGAAATGTCATGAATCAAGCAACAAATATTCACTAACATTTCACGAATCTTCAATATGCATAGACAAAACTCTCTCGTGAGTCTAGATACCTTTTTTTCTTTTGCTTTTTTTAATATATATATATAATATTATCTTATTTTTCGTTTCGACCTGTGCTCTTGCAATTTCATTTTGTCATGACCACTAATAATAATAATGTAAGTAACAACCAGAGTCATTTTCTTCACTTGGACTTATTAATGGCTCTTTTATTCAACACACAGAGATTAAGTTCGGCACACAATCAAAGACGGGCACACACTTGCGCACACGTATTTGGGATGTGAACCCATTGCTGTCATTCCGAGACTAATTAAATATTTATTGTTGGAAATCTTTTAAATTGATGTTGCTGTGCGAGTATTGTGACGCTTGTTTTATTTTTGTTTGAAAAATTGTATAAAAATAAATTTTAAAAATATAAGGATTATAATGCGGGGTGTGTGTTTTAAAGTAAAAAATGAAAACAAACACAACCAACTTAACTTTATAATATTGAATTATGAATATTTTATAAAAAAACATTTTAATGATTATTGTGTTTCTACGTTGATATAAAGCGTCGCGAGTGACTGTTGATTATATTTGATCAATTAATAAACCATTAATTAGATTGTTATGTCATACTTACTTTGACAGTAGTACACCCAAAATGAATTTAGATTTAAATTTTTAGCGTGTGTTTTAGAGGATACATTTGAAGCATAGATTAAGAAGCGAAGCGAGTGAAACTAGCAATAATTTCTGCATCTGTTTCTTTTTTCTTTTTTCTTTTGGAGTGAAATATGTTATTACATCTGTTTTTTAATACTTAATTCTTAATTAATAATTAAAATTCAACCAACAAAGAATTGTCAATTAAATGCCTACAATTTCTTATTTTTGTTGGAATCTTATTGTAAATCTACACCCACCGCCCCCCCCGCCCCCCCCCCCCCCCAAAAAAAACTGTGAAAGCACTTTGCTAAAGAATCAATAAAAAAATTTATTTATTATCTCAACTTAAATCTCAAAAACTCAGAATTAATGGCTTGTAGGTATAAAAACGGTATTTATATAAAATATATATATATATATATAGTAAAAGTGGCCTTTGAATATATTAAAACGTGTGTAGACATAAAGAACACCAAAGTCCATTAAATAACTTAACCCATAATTAATCACACCAGTTAAATTATGCGAAGATTAATAAAAAAACTCATTCCAAACAAAACAAAATATATGACAATTTAATTAATAATTTTTCACCCTATATAGTTTTATCGTTTTACTAGAACAATCAAAACTTGGCCGAATGGAGTAATTGTTGCTTATAACTGTAGTGAAGAATATATCCCCTACCAGATTTATTTATAAAAGCGCATTATAAAATGGATTCTCGACACTATGCTGAATACACGATGATGTACTAAAGCCGACGTTCTCTAAAAATTGTAGTAAAAGTTGGAAGTATTCATAGCGTAAATATTAGTAGTTTGAGCCCATGCATAATGCGACTCGTATTTACAGTCGATTGAGAAAAATTTTTAAGTATACTTATGAATAGAGCCAATCTTCTTTATTCATTGATTTTTTCAAAGGCGTGTTGGAACTCATAATATTTGTGGCAGTTATACGTATCTAATCCACACACAAGTAAAAATCTTGGAAAGTAAAGCCTCCCCAAGTAGGCCTATGGCTTGTACATATGGATGACTCTTGTCTCATAATTTTCGAAGTTAATTTAGGTACGGATAGGAACCTATATCTCATAATTTAGATAAAAGTTGTCAGAGTAGTTATTAACAAATTAGAAAAAAGATCAAATACTGTATTTATTTATATAATGTTGGATTCCTTATATGATTAAAATTGAAATCTTAAGAATCAACGAAGAAGAAAAATTTTGTAGCAGGAAGAGAGTAGAGAGTAATGGGCAACTTCAGAAATTATATTGAAACTTTCATTCTATTATTCAGATGCACGCCAATTAGCTATGGGTAAAATAATGGAATTATGGTAATGTAAAAAGTTTATTTGGGGAGGGTAATTAACATGAACGATACCAAGACAACAAGAATATATATTCAATCTTGTGTTAATTGGCGTCATCGTGAAATTCCATCTTTGATTGATAAGGGATTAAGAATGAATTAGAAAGAAAACTTGTCTGACATTGAAAATCAGTTTACAAAATTAGATTCCATATAAGTCAGAAGCATAACTTATTACTGATAATTATAAGGTTTTAGATTGAAAGCGGTGTCAAACCAATGAATATATATACTCATGCATAAGTCAATGAATAATTCTTCCAATTTGGTCTGCACTTTTCGCCACTCCTTAATAGGTATAATGTAAAGTTTGCATTGCATGCCTCAAAAATAGTTTTTAAATTGAACAAATTATTGAATCAGAACCTAGTTATATTTAAATAGGTATTTTATTATTAACTTAAACATTTAGGTAATGCATGTTATGTATATGTTTATATAAATTGAAATACAAGATAAAGCAATATATAATTTTAGACAAGATTGCTTTCTTAGTCTCGTTCAATAGGCCCGACATACTTAAGAGTCCCATATTTTATAAATTGATACTTGTCATCTCAATTTCCGGTTTTTTACAAATCCGTCCTTTTTCTTTTTACCTTTTGTTTTGTCATTACTCATTTAACAAAAAGGTGAGCTATCTCTGGTTTCATTTCATTTTCCCACAAAAATACACATACTTCCATGATTATGGTGTTTGTAATTTACTCTCTTTCTTTTTCTCTTGTTTACACGATTTTTTATAAAAAAAAAATACACTTTAAAACACAAATACATGAATATTAGGTTTTAAAACACAATTTTACCAAATTTATTGTATTTTTAAGAATCCATGTATCCATAAATGGATAATAAAAGATCAATAGTACATAACAAAAATTCCATCAAATACAGTTAGACACTCATGTACAGCCACCACAAATTGAGTTCAACTAGCAATATAAGTTCGATATTATTTGAATTCGATTTAATTCAATTTTATAAAGATTAAATTCAAATTTGAAATTGACTTAAGCAGTAAAGTTGAGCTCAAAAGGCATTTCAAAAAATACGAGTTTGGACTTGATAAGACACAAAAAATTATTTTTAAACCTAATAGAAATTTGAGTTGAGTAACTTAATTTATTATCATTCAGTACACACATCATCTAAACAATGGTCATGTTTGTTTTCCAATTATATTTAATAGCAAGATGTATAGCAAGATGTAGAAGAGAGGAAAAATTTAAAGTAGTTTGAATTTAAATATTTTCATGTATATTTAATACATAAGAATAATTGAATGATACGACATAACATGAGTTTATAAGTTATGCTTGACACCCATTCTTCAACCTTCCGACATTTTATTCAATTTTACACTTACACGCGTATAACTTAACAATTGTTTTTTTAAATTTAAATTTTCTCTTTTTACATATATGATTAAATAATTAATTTTCAATTATTACCCTTATTTATAATCAAATCAATACTTATATTTATACATATATACTCACACACATATATATATTTATATTTTAAAAATTAATTATTATCTCTATATATTATCACATCATTCAATCATTATCATATATTTTTATACATATATTTAAATAAATTAAAATATTAAAATTTTACAACTAAATAAAATATACATCTCAAAACGTAACTCCCACCAAACATCTCCAATCAAAACCCCCTTTTAATTTATAAAAATTTAAGTAGGTGTGAACAGTGTAGAGTGGAAAAATAAACAAAACCTGCATGGCCCTGCAAAAATATTCGAGGTGAATAAATGCTCAGATATATCAAACAATGCCCGAGCTTCCTAACCTTCTTTTCCCCTCCCAAGCGAATCCAATAAACAATTGGCCGTCTCTACAATTTTTTTTCTATGATAAATTCCCTTGCTGTAGAATGAATATATGGTGAGAGAAATATATTACTACATAATTCAATAAAAGCCAAACAAGCCACTGCCCTCTGGGTGAGTATTGTCCGTGTATTTATCTTGCTCTACCAAACACAAGACACTTTTACATGCAAAGCCACGTGCTGGGTTAAGTTAACCACAACACGTGGTCTCTTGCAGAGATACCAATATTCAAACGGGTCCATATTCCTAATCTGTAAATTCACTGAAAACACCCACACAAAGAAAAGAAAAGAAAAGAAAAGAAGGAAAAAGCTTGGTTTGCTAAGTCAGTCCTCGGCCCTCACTCCCCGCTATTTATACACACACTCAATAGACGCACACATATCTTCGGAATTTATCCTTCTCTCTCCGTTTCTCTGCCTGTCTTTCGGCCTTTTCTCTCTCTATAAGTATTTTTTTCTTTTCCACTTTTGATTTGGCAGTGCCCAGAGATGTCTCATGCCACTGCTGCAGAAGGGTCTCAGGACAACGGCAAAAAGAACAGACAATTCTTTAGCCAGTAACAGTTGCATAACTTCTGCTGCCCCTTGTCTTTCCCTTCTATAAACCAGAAACTATTAGCGCAGAAGAGTGCACTTGAGAAATTCTTCTAGTTCATTTTTGCTTGAGAAGCAGAGAAAATGATAAGCTGGCACGATCTTTATGTTGTGCTAACTGCTGTGATACCTCTCTACGTAGCTATGATATTGGCCTACGGCTCTGTCCGCTGGTGGAAGATATTCACCCCGGATCAGTGCTCTGGAATCAATCGATTCGTCGCTATTTTTGCTGTCCCACTTCTCTCTTTCCATTTCATCTCGAAGAACGATATATACGCCATGAACTTCCGGTTTATCGCGGCCGATACCTTGCAGAAGATTATCATGCTTGTGGTTCTCGGGTTCTGGGCTAATTTCACAAAGAATGGCAGCCTGGAATGGTCTATTACCATTTTCTCGCTCTCTACTCTGCCCAACACTCTTGTGATGGGCATTCCTTTGCTAATTGCCATGTACGGCGAGTACTCGGGCACCCTCATGGTTCAGATTGTGGTGCTCCAATGCATCATTTGGTACACTCTCCTGCTGTTTCTGTTCGAGTACCGAGGGGCTAAAATGCTGATTACGGAGCAGTTCCCCGAAACAGCCGCCTCGATTGTCTCGTTCAAGGTCGAATCCGACGTCGTTTCGTTGGACGGGCAAGATTTTCTTGAAACGGATGCGGATATCGGCAACGATGGGAAGCTTCACGTCACTGTGAGGAAATCGAACGCCTCGAGGCGTTCTTTCTCTGGCTTAACTCCTCGGCCCTCGAATTTGACGGGAGCCGAAATTTACAGCTTGAGTTCTTCAAGAAACCCCACTCCCAGAGCGTCTAATTTCAACCACTCAGACTTTTACTCGATGATGGGGTTTCCGGGAAGACTGTCAAATTTCGGGAATTCTGATACAGGTAGATTGTCGAATTTCAATATAGCTGATATGTATTCAGTGCAATCATCAAGAGGGCCAACTCCAAGGCCATCTAATTTCGAAGAGAACTGCGCTCCGGGAGCCCTGATGAACTCTTCAAGATTCGGTTACTATCCACCACAGCCTGTGCCCACTTCTTATCCTGCTCCAAATCCTGAAATTGCTTCGGCCTTGCCGAAAACTGCAAAAGCCCATCAGACGACGCCGCCGCAGCAGCAGCAGCACCAGCACGGCGGTAAGGCTAATCATGACGCTAAAGAGCTCCACATGTTTGTGTGGAGTTCGAGCGCATCACCGGTGTCTGAAGTCGGTGCAGGAGGCCTACACGTGTTCGGTGGCCCGGATTTTGGTGCTTCGGAGCAATCCGGGAAGTCCGATCAAGGTGCCAAGGAAATCAGGTTGCTGGTTGCTGATCACCCTCAAAATGGGGAGACCAAAGGTGAATTTTTGTTTTTTCGTGAATTTTTAACGTGGATAAAGAATTTTTTATTTTTTATTTTTGTTGTGTCGCAAGATGTTTGATCTTATGCTTGTGTGGGAATCTGTTTATTTTATGTAGCTGTTCCGCAAACCGGGGACATTGTTGGGGGGGACTTCAGCTTTGGCGGAGATGAGGAGAGAGAAAAGGAGGGTCCTACTGGGCTGTCGAAACTGGGGTCCAGCTCCACGGCGGAGCTCCACCCCAAGGCCGCCGGAGGTAACGATGCTGGTGCAGGAAAACATATGCCGCCAGCTAGTGTAATGACGCGCCTTATCTTGATAATGGTATGGCGGAAACTTATCCGAAATCCCAACACGTACTCCAGCCTTTTTGGCCTCATTTGGTCTTTAGTCTCGTTTAGGTAAGCCAATCAATAATTTGGTCATAGACTAGTTCTTTTAATCAGTCTATTAACTAACTGTAAGGAAATGTGGTTCATTGATCATGAGTTGTGGGTTGTTTGGTTTCAGGTGGAATGTGCATATGCCCAAAATCGTGGAGCAGTCAATCTCTATTCTTTCTGATGCTGGTCTTGGAATGGCTATGTTCAGCTTAGGTTAGATCACACTCTTGACATATGCCCCCTTGTCCCATGTGAATATTTAAAGTGTAAGTTCTTAAAGACGTCCGAGTTTTTATCGTTGGAGATGCTCGGTATATTTGGTGGCTGGCGTTGATACAACCAGCTAAGTGCTAAATTTTTGACCTTCCGATCCATTCTTTACACAGAAATAGCAATGTTATCAGCAACTAAATTTTGTAATAAATGTGATGGCAATTAGCCCAGACAGATGGGCCCCTAAGCAATGTCTGTATGGTGTCCTTTAAGCTGTGGTTCATTAGTAGCAAAGGCAGTTGTGATTTAATTGACTATTTGGCATAGTGGTTTCATTGATTGGGGGTGTTGTGGACGGACAGGTCTGTTTATGGCTCTTCAACCGAAGATAATAGCATGTGGGAACACGGTGGCTTCCTTCGCCATGGCCGTGAGGTTTCTTACCGGCCCGGCAGTGATGGCCGCAGCTTCTGTTGCTGTTGGTCTTCGCGGTACCCTCCTCCACGTTGGAATTGTGCAGGTGACACCTGATTTCTCATTAACCAAACTGGTTTTACCGTGAAATTCTTCTTAAATTCATTCGAACACTTCACCTAGCTATTAGCCTAAAATAACCAGACGGTTCATGAACGAGGATGCATATAAATACTACTACCATTCGGATCATAGAAATGATGTTGCATTCGTTGAGTGGACCTATATTCAGATTAATTACATGCATCTGCTGACAACACACTTGGTTCTGACTTATTCGGTTTATCCAATAGGCTGCACTTCCACAAGGGATCGTTCCATTTGTGTTTGCTAAAGAGTACAAAGTTCATCCAGCAATCCTCAGCACTGGGTAAGTAAATCTCTTCTATCCACAAGTGCTAAAAATTACACCTGATCGATAATTTTTCAAATAATGCTACAATTCAATATGGATTTTCAGGGTGATATTTGGAATGTTGATCGCGTTACCAATTACTCTTGTCTATTACATTCTTCTTGGGTTGTAAGATTTTCCAGAGTGGCTCCAGAGATTCCATGAGTTCTAGGAGAAATTTCCAGCTGCCCAAGGAGGGTTTTTAAGCTTGATGGCACCCGTGATTGCATAAAACACATGCACCGGGACCAGTGAGTCACTAATTAACAGTGGATTTTGAGCCCCCAAAGAATTTATATTTCACTTAGCCCCTGATATGAGGATTGTGCAACCAATTACAGGCAAGAGATTTCAATGAGGACCAATATCGCACAGGGAATCATAAAAATTGTTCTCTGAGTCAATTTTCTCAACAATCTTCTTTTGCATGTAAAAACCAATTCCATAGGTTTTGTTTAATCCTTTTTCCTTTTATCTGTTCTTCTCGGATTCGGGGGAGAAGGATAGTTTCTGCATTCACCCCATGTGAATTATTAGTTTTTGTTCACTGTCTTTGCTTCGTTTGTCGTTTACTTATTAGTGGAAATTGCTTTATTAGAATGATTAATGATAAGAAGTGTGTTTGTCGTAAAGCCCATTTTATTTACTTAAAACCATCGTCTTCCAATATGACTGCGATGAAAACTACCCTTTAACAGTTTTCAACTTTATAATAATTAATCATAGAACAAGCATAATAACTCAAGCCAGATACAGCCAAGCCCATGGTGGATGTTTAAATTTTTGCTCAATTCACTTACGGTTCATCTGGATTGGTAGATTTGAATTTTAAGAAGGGATTTGAAGATATACTTTCAAATAATTAAAATGAAAACAATTTTAAATCTATTATTATTATTTAAAAAAAATTGAAAATTAGAAATGTATTGTCGACAACAAATACAATGAATATTGTGAGAATGTGATCTGAAGGAAAAAGTTAAAGAAGATAACAAGTCGATTGGAATATAGCTTTTGCATTTTCTGATTTTGGACATGTTATACTCAGCCACGAGCCCCGCGTTCTTACATGACTGCAGCATCTAATGCGCGTCTTACTAGATATGGTCGTAATAGTTTAGTAGATGCTGACACGTGTCATCTTTTTTCTCATTTATAAAATTTTCTCCCTCACAATCCTTTTCGCTTTCGATTTTCTTTTCATTTCTATATATTTTTCTATTTTTTATTTGTTCTCGACTTATTCATATTATTTTTAAATTTTCTACTATCTATTTTTAATTTATTTATTTAAATTTTTGATTTTTTTTTTATGTTTTCTTATTATTGTATTTTAAAATTTTCTACTATTTCGTGAACTTCTATTTTTATTTTCTGTATATTTCTATTTTATTTCATTTTTATGTTTTTAAATTTTACCTTTTTGTTTTTTTTCTAATCACTGTTTTTTTATTTTATTTTCTTTAATTTTCTATTCAATTTTTTTTCTATCTTCATGGACTTGTCTTAACTGCATGCGTGTGTGTGTGTGTATTTTTGATTTTTTAATTTTATTCATTTTAAATTGTGTTTCTGTTGTAATTTTTTAAAATAATCAATACAAATAATTTGAAGAAGTAAAGAAAAATACAGAAACCTAAACCAAAAATAAAAAGAAGACAAACAATATAGAAAGAGGAAGGGAAAGAGAGGGACAGAGAAAACTAAATAAATAAAGAAAAAGACACAAAAAAAAAAAAAGAAATAAACAACGAAAATAAAACAACAAATTGAAGTAGTGAAAAAATCATGCAGAAATAAAAAAACAGAAAATAGGAAAGATAAAATACAAAATAAGAGTATGAGAAAGAGAAAAAATTAAAATAAAAGAGAGATGGCGTTCTTTACTTTATAATGTCCACAATGTTGTGGAAGCATTAGTCGTAGATTCACTAAAAACCATTAAAACCTCGATTGTGGAAAAAAAAAAGAATAAAAAAAAAAAAAAGCTTGCACGTGATTCCACACGTGCATGCTTGAATTCAATGAACGGGTCACAGCCCCCAAGGCATCTTCTCCACCCTGTTTCATCATCGCGTAGTACCATAAAAGGGGCATCTATTTTTCCGTTCTATCTTATTTTATCCGTAAATTAAAATGTGTGTTTATTTGAAGGTTTCTAAAGGACTTTTTAGGCAATAAATTCAAAAATGATTCCTAGTCGTGTCATTTTCCATATTATAAAGTATATAATGTCTACAAAAACCGACATTCATTGAATTCTTGACAACGAAAAAGTTTGTAGATCAGCATATTTAGTGGAAAATAAAATGGACATCGTTTTCGTAATCAATCTTCTTGTAATAGTATTGACCAATAAAAATTGTGTAAAGTGAGAACAGCTTCTCGAAACCAAACAATCTTGTCTCCCTCACTAATAAATGAATTGAAATTATCTCAATTTTTGTTCTCACGAGCACTTAATCAACTTATTATCAAATAAATTGTTGGGGGTTTACGAGCAGATTAAATCATTCACACTTGATTTTCCATCCCATTTGCAAAAGCACTATGTGTTTGATCATTAATTTTACGTATGCTTTTTGAATTAATTGCATTTCTAAAAATTCATATGGAGTAGTCATGTTTGTTTATGTTTCTGAAACCTTTGATCTTTCTCTTTAGATGGTTATTTTAATTAAGTGCATATAACTAATCGGATGGTTAAGCTTATTGCAGTCATTCATTCGGATCCAATAAATCGCTACAAATCCAAGGGATGTGTTGAAAAGCTGTTGTTTTTCCCGATTTTCGTTTTTTCTTTTAAATAAATGAATTCTAAACCAAATTGCAATATGTTGTTCAGTTTGATAATAAAAAAAATTCAAATTTCTGTCTGAAAATAAAAACGGAATTTGCGATTTTGAATGATTTGGTGTAGTTGAAATAGTTTGACAATTTATACGTAAATTCGACTAAAATAAAAAATTACCGAAACTTAATTTTTATGTATGCAACAAATTAATATATAATGTGTGTGCGTGTGAGTGAGTGTGTGAGAAATCCTAACATAATAAGACTATGATTCATAAATACTGTTAATAATGCTTAATAACAACTATAGATTCTGATTATATCTTAGTAAATCGAAATTAGATGCATCTGACACAAAAATTAAGTTAAATAACAATAGGATTTAAAGATAACAAGAGAAATAGTTGTAAAATATCATGGGAGAATAGGCATGTATAGATTACCTAAATGATTAGTGTTCGGCATTTGAAGTTACAAAGTGATATGAATAAATCAATAAAACTAACAAGTACAAAAATAAAATTTATGTAATGTTTGCCAATATTTTAATATTTTTTTTGAAAATCTTAGCTTTCAAAATATATTTATTGTTATTGTTTTGAACTTAAGGTCGTAACATATATATCATATGATAGAACTTGAGATATTTAATTATATATATAAGTAACTTTGGTTCAAACAACAATTATATTAGTTTAAAATATTCAAATTTTTATTAAAAAATTTAATAGCTAAGTATAATTTATTTAATATAGATATTTAATTTTATTTATTTTTATATATAAAGCGGTGTGGTTTTCTAATTAATCCTTATCACTACCAAACTATCAAATGCAAAATTTTGTTAAATTTTCAATATGTTTTAAATTTTTAAAAAAGGATAAAATGCAATTTAGGTCATCTATCTCTTTCTATTAGGAGATTTTGTCCTTTAATTTTTAGAAGTGGCAAAAAGTCTTAAATTTTGGAAAAATTGGTAATTTCAAGCAAAAATCCTTAAATTTGCTAGAATTGCACGCTTGGTTAACTCGTTTCGACGGAAATTGGGGGTTTCCGTCCAAGCTGGCAAAAAAATTGTGATAAAAATCACACGTGGAATGCTGACTTGCGATTTTAAAAAAGCCACGTAATCACCTGATGTGGAAAACAGGACACCTAGGCACCAGATATGGAGGAAAACCTAACATGCCTCATATAGACGTTTTCTTCTCCAATTTGAAGCCTTAGCTGGATGACTGTCATCCTCACCATCAATTGGAGCAGTTGGCGCAACTCGTTACCTCTAGCTCTCAAAATGTTCTTCCTGTGGCCTTTTTAAACCCCAAATCAGCGTTTCATGTGTGATTTTTATCACAATTTTTTGTCAACCCGGCCGGAAAGCCCCAATTTATGTCACAAGGTGAAAACCACATGCACAATTCAGGCAAATTTAGGGATTTTTAGCATGAAATTGCCAAATTTTCCAAAATATAGGGCATTTTTGCCAATTTTAAAAGTAGAGGACAAAATCACCAAATCCACAAAGATAAGGGACATAAATTGCATTTAATCCTTTTGAAAAATGGTGCAGTTGGAGATATTGCAAACCATTCTAGCGGCCTTCGATTTTTTGATCAACCCTACCTAGACATATAAATGTATGCGCCAATTATTTGATAATTTTGACAACGTAACTTGATGTATCACTTTCTTGTTTCCTGTAATGGAGTGACAATTACCACACCTTAATTATAGTTTTCGACACGTATATATATGCATATGTTCGTATATATATTGGTCGTATATGCATACACATGCACGTATGATGTCTTTGCAAACATAATATAATTAATTAAGGTAATTGATGACTCCCAAATCAAATTGGTGCTATTTTTTTTAAGGCAGATAACGATCTAACACTTGCAAGAAATGCTAGCCACAAGCCTAACACACGAGACAAGGACTTAACTGTCATTTTCTCCCCTCGTTTTTGTGTCTCCAATCTCCATCAGTCTATTGTCCGATGGATCCTCAACGTTATATTGAGCCTGAAATTTGGATAATACTAGCTACCTAGCATTATTGGCTGTCGTGTTTGGACTGGTTATCCTTGCTAGATGTTCTTCATCCCATAAGAGACGGTGTGGTCCCTCTCAATGCCGACCCAACATTGTGTATGTGCTTTTGCTTTCGGAGACCCTCTGAACGGGACACAACTAAACTGGCTAGCTAGCTATCTGTATGTGACATAAATTATAACATCAAATTCGATCAAATTTTTATTTTTTAGTAGACCAATAAACTGATAAATCATTGATTGCGGTTAGCGGAGGTTTTGATCATGTTGTAGCTCGTTTAATGTATCCTAGTTGAGGGTTGTGCCCTTTTTCTGTCGATATCTTAGGCTGAAAATGCCCCAGTGTAAGCTCAAATACTCTTTCCACCTAGCAAAATTAAGTCCACAATGGCAATTATTAATAATTCTCATACACTATAGACGGCACGCAATTATTGACAATCAATGTATATGTCTTTTAGTAATTAACCATGCCTTGAGGCTACTAAATTTACATGTAAAATAGATCTGGGGAAAAAAGTTAATTAATAAGACCGCAAATCGCTTTTTACACTGTAATTCATAGAAACTGTACATAATTTGCAATGAATGCATTTATGTTGTTTAGGTTATTATGAACTCAATTAGACCAGACCAAGGAGAAGGGGACGAAGATGAGGTCATGTATTTGTTTGTGTACATACACACACATATATGTGGATAATAATGGAAGTAAGGTTAAGGGAGAAATAAACGAAGAGTGAAAGTGGCTCGGATCAATGAATGCTTGGCGACAAGAGGTATGCGCATGGATGCATGCTTGGTGTCCGTGGATTGAAGGGAAAGTTCGGCAGATCTGACCATGCAACACACTGTCCCGGCTGTGCAATCATCGTACAGTTTCCGGCTGCACATAACAAGGTGGTCTCAGCTTCATGTGAGTGCCCATACCATGTACATGTGGACTGTATCTTTCCCATTTTCCTTTTCTTAGGGTTTTCAATTCTTTCTAGAAAAAAGGTTGATATGATGTGTCATGAACATGGAAGAAATAGTTAAAGCGCTGATTGATGCCATGACACAAACGCTTTGGCAAATGCATTATTGAGATGGTAAGGATGCCAACTCGGTGTAGGGACTCTCGTACTAATTTGAAGGGGAGGTTTGGCAGAAGGTTTGTGGATTTTGCTTTATTAAATCGATTTCTAGATGGGGCAAAGATAATTGGACCCCCCGCCCCCCCCACCAAAGTTTTGAAATGAACTACTGAACTCTCTTTGTCTCCATTTCTTTGGCGTTCGTGGATAGGCATGGCTAAGGCTTCGTTTGGAATTGGAAATCAAATTGAATTAAAATCGAAATTGAGAGTGGAACGGAAACTACGCATTATATTTCCATTTCTAATTCCTAGAAAATAGAACCAAAACTAGAACAGCCATTCCAATTTCAATTCCAAAACTACGAAAAAATAAAAAAGATATGTTTATAATAATATAAGTATAGCATAACATACATATATATATATATATTATATTAATTTATATTAATATTATGTAGTCAAATCATATTATGCATATTTTTTCTTATTCAAAATGTTTACTAACTAACAATGTAATATATTTTATAAAATTTGTATCACTTATTTTTTGTTTCATGAAACAATAATAAAATTGAAATAAGATTTTTCTTTATTTTTTTAAATTTTATGCTTATTAAAAGTATTAAATATTTTGTCATATTATTTTTATATTAAAATTAATAAAATATAATTATATAAAACTAAAATATTAAAGAATCGGGATGAGAACCGGCGAAAAACCGCACTTGAAATGGGAACCTTTGGTTCCACAACCGAAAATAGAAGCACCATACAAGGCTTGGTTTTGCTGCTTCTTTTTTCTGGAATCGGGGCCCGTGACCCTACCCATTTGCAGAGGCTTTTCTACAATATGATAATTACGAGGCAGCAAACGTGCGTGGTTGATTGAGCCACAATAGCATGATCGTAGCCCACGAGTAATTGCCATCTTTTCCAATTCGGATGGGTTTTATCTTAGCTGGTCTTATTGGGATTTTGCTGAATAATTGGATTTCTGATAATCTATTTACAGGTGGATCCTAAGCATCTGTGTAGCAATAGAGAATTGGACTTACGGATAAAACACACTCGACAAGCGTGCATTTTAATTTTACAACATAACATTTTTGCCATGAATTATTTTTATTACATACATATTGTTAATATTACACACACACACACACACACACACATACAAATTATTCCATAATTTGTCATTTAAGAAAGTTACATATATGTGTGTGCATACTACATTTTTATCAAAGATAATATGACATAAATCCATCATCTTTGAAAAAAAAATTATAATAAAAGTATGTTATTAAAATTTAAATTAAGATAATAAAAATAAATTTATTATATTTTTACAAAATGTTAACAATACAATATGTTGTCGAAAATTAAAATCAAGTTAGCTAACTTAAATAAAAAAGAGAGAGAAATGAATTGAGCTGAAAACATGGGAGATAAATTTAGAGATACACTTAAGCTACAATTGGATATATGCTCTGTTTTAAGAATAAAATGTTTCTAGAATAAAGTGAGAAAATTTGAGATAAATTTTTTTAGAGATAAAAGAAATAAAAAGTGAGATATTATAAGTGAATGTATGATGTTTAAGAGAAAAAATATAATAATTGTAATGATGTGATGGGTACATATTAATTGAAATTTGTGTTGATACAATAGATAGTTGTTTATATATCTATACATATATATATTATGTTATATGTAATTTATTAAATATATTAAATATTATATATAATATGTCACTGTATATTATATAAAATATAGAATATTATTGATATTAATATATTATATATTATGAATTATATAATATGTTATATTATTTATTATATATAATACACATATGTAATATATATACATATATATATATATATTAAATATAACATATATATATATATGTGTGTGTGTGTGTGTGTGTGTAGAGGACAGAATGTAGAGGAGGGGTAGGGAAAGAGAGAGAGACGTCTGGAGAAGAGAGATTAATATGTGGGTAAATAATAACAGGAAAATATCAGATAAATAAAATATGTAAAAATGTGGAAATTTCTAAAGATATGGCTCAAAGTGAGACATGTCTCAAGAAAAATGGGAAATGGAATACAGGACAGAGACACTGTTCAATCTCAGTTTTTCATCTTGCATGTTTGCCCTTTCTGTTAGAACAGCAAGACGAACAGGATGAAATTTAATTACGCTAGTTAATTAATTTAAATTGAGAGGCACAATTTTGGAAATCTATTAAAAGTATCACATGCACGTCTCCTGCATTCTATAACAGCATAGCTATATCACTGTATTGTAAAATGAGATCGATTTAGAATACCACATTTCTATTATAAGAATAATCTATATTTAAAAGCATGAATCAATAAAAAGAGAAGCTTACATGTCGTGGCGTCTGACAGCCCTAATCCGAAAGTTTGCCTGTTACTAATGTTGAGAATAAGGACTTCGACATGGAGTATTCAGACAAGACGTCGCACTGGGTGTTAAATTTTTATGGCAGATAGATCGGGAGGGGAAAATCTAACCCAAGTTCATCTCAATTATGTTTTGTTAAAAAAAAAAAAAGAAAATAATAATAATAATAATTGGTCATATAATGCATTAAAATACCATGCAAACATGTAATCCGTGGTTTAGTTGAGATTCGAGAATAAATCACATGCAAACAAGAAGATATCATGCTCCACACAAACCCGGACAGACAATCTTACCTTCTTTTTTCATATGTACACATTTTTTTTTCTTTTGGACAACATTTTTCTCTCTCTGTATATCTGTACACGCACATATGCACACATATGGATACACATATTATAACTATATTTGTTTTTATTTAGAGAAGAGAGGGTCGCGGTGAGTGTCGGGTGAGCAATGGGACATGGGCTGGGGGAGGGGGCCAGAGGTGGTTTCGAAGCATTAAGAAAGGTAGGGTTGGAGAGTGAAAGGGAATTAAGAGAATTGCATTTGCAAGCCCAAATTATGACAGAACAACTCTCATTCACATTTTGGTTTAATCCTAGAGGATGCATTTGGAACTTGAAAATGGGCTAAGATGTTGTTTAAAAGTCACAAGAATTGGATCTGTAGGAAGAGCGTAAGTGCAGTTTTTTCACTAGGAAGAAGATTACCCTAATAGTTTGGAAATTATGTAGTAATAAATGCACGATTTTATATGCAATTCGGAGAGTATGTAGGTCCCCTTCGCTTTTTCCCTGCTTCATTATGCCCAATCTATTTACTAATTTAATCCATTTTCATCTCCCAACTATCCCAGAGAAAATGATGGCAATAGTTGTAACATACGTGTGTGACATATCCCTCAACACAATAAATTGAAAGTAGGCCATTTCACAAGGATATAAAACCCACAAACTTTTAGGAATAATTAATTTACTGATCAGAAGCATAGCTCAAGCTAATCAAATAGATTCGAGAGATCTTAATTAGTGATAATAAATGTGGCTAATTCAGCTCCAATTCAATTCTCATTGACAGTTGGCTTCATAACATATATTAATTTACACAATAGGTACTTGTACGCCAAATTGACTCTTCAGTGTATCTCATAATAGAAGGACCCACATGGGCTTGAGATAAAGTTGTGCAGCACAGACCCATTAAAAGACATTTATGGCCTGATAGAAGTGAGTGGTGCACAAGACTCGGGCCTTAAATGCTTGGTAGGTCCATAAATATGGAGGAATTTGGTCTCCTCGGTCCCAAGTTTTCGTGTAGATACAATTGTTTCTTTCAGTTCCTTCGTACAAATGCTGACATATTTTTTTCTTAATCTTTCCTTTCATTTCCTGAATCTTCCCATTCAGGTTGGTTGGGGTGGATACAACTGAGAGATTGATTACCCTGCTCACGTGTTTTGGTTTCATACATCCTTATGGGCCTGCTGCCGAGTGCTAAGTCTATTCAGTTACATTCATGTTCGCCTATATTCACAAAAGGTAGCAGGGACGTGAATGTTAAGAGCTCACTCTTTCAAATTATTTTCTTGAAAAAATAACCATTCATCTTAAAAACAATATTACCGTGGACTGGTGTGTTATTTTATTGTTAAATATATTTTTTTTGTAGGGAAAAATATATAGAATGTAACACTTGAGAAGCCCATTGGTCAAGGCTTACAAAATGAACCCTTCTCAATTTTTCATTGTCTCTTGCAGCCCAACCTTAATTGGTGCGAATTTTTAGCAAAGACGTCTTCGTGGGCCCACTGTTGGCCCAAATGACCATATTAAAATAATTTGATCCAAAACTCCCAGGCTTTGTCTGATGTGTATTTTGGTTAAAAGGAAAATTAACGCGAAAATTTATAAATAATGTAAAAGTGAGACTGGTAATAGAGTTAAAAAAAAATATTATTTTAATAGATAGTGTGTTTGAAGAATTGAAATTTAAAATGATAAAAATAATTCAAATTTTGCATCCAAACATAACCGAAAATTTGATACTCTTTCCCCTTAAAAATTAACTTAACTATCAACATTTTAAATACAAAACTCTCCTAAAAATTAAGTATAACCCCCAAAAAAATAAAAATTTCTAGCAAGTAATGCTGTAGTCTGTCTCAGCCTAGTTGTGTTTAGGCTGAAGTCATACTCATTGCCACTCATTTTCCACATCCCACTTTATGAGTACCACTCTGAAAAATTTTCAATTTAATTCTTTATGGTTTTTTTGGATGGTATTTCGCATGGATATTGGGCTGAGCCTTGTCCACGTAAGCTCTTCGTCTACTTTAATCGCGTCTCTTTGATCCCATCTATCTCAATTTATTGCGTTAGCTAAAAGGTTCTTCCTCCTTCGTTTTTCATTCTTTCTTCAAAGTGGGAGATTGAATGCACAACAGTGAAAATTATAAGTACATGGCTACAAGTAAATGGAAGTTCAGAAGAGGTTTCAGAATTCAATTAGTCACATAAAAATACCATTACAAGTTGTCACCATATTAAAATTAAATTTCTGTCAAACCAATATTATAGTGTCTACAAGTATCACGTCCACAATGAGAAATTATGTCTATCAATTTAACTAAATTTTTATTAGTTGGGATGCAAATAAATATAACAAAATAGAAACCATCTTTGAGAAAACAGAACCATAAGTTCAAAGGTTGAAGTGCCACCAATCGAAGGATATGATCTAGGCACTTGTGTTGTGTTGATTTTTTATGCATGTCAATTATACTAATTATCAATTTAATTATATTAGTTATGGATTGTTAATTTTAAAATTTACGAGATATTTTCTCAAATTCTCTTATAACTTTAACTCAAAATTCTCGCGGATTTTCCCAAACTAAATTAAGTCAAAAATTTAAATTTTGTGATTAACAATATTTACTTGTAATAACTCTCTGGTTTCACTATTGTTATTCCGACAGAATTAATGTTTGCAATTTATACATTTATTGTGTGAGTTTCACTTTCGTTATTCCTTACATAGCCACAAGTTAATTATTGGATTAACCAATTCTCCTACTTACTATTCAATTTGACAATTACGAATAAATCAAGTAAGGACAATAAATTAAAATTCATGCACACATATGTCACTAATCACAAACACAAACAACTAAAAATAAACTTAGCTACCCATGATAAATTAAAAATCACAACTAAGATGTTCATCATCTAAACAAATATAAAATCAATAGAAAAAGTGTGAAAACTTAGTTTATAGATGTTGCATTATGTGGAAGAGTGAATGCGCTTCAATTCTTAGTATGGATTCCTCCTCATCTAAACCTTTTAGTCTTGTTTCTCTAGGTTTCTAATGAAAAATCTAGCCTAAGACACTCTCCAAAACATGTAGAAGTTGCATATATAGGTGCATGGGGGCTAGGGTTCATGTAAGTGTAAGAAAAGATGGTTCAACCCCTAAAAATCGTGTATAGTAGATTTTTGCACTGTCTCTTGCGAATGCAAAGTTAGGTTTGCAGTTTCGACATCCATCCTCGCATCTGTGAACCCAAGCAAGGTCATTATAAAGGTTCGTGTCTCAATTTCCGTAGCTACACCGTTCATTCCCCCAGTCGTGAGTTTGACTGCAGCATATCCTACATCACCATCCAATATGCTCTACACCTCAATTCGCATTAACAGGTTTAGCTGCTGTGCCTGTGATCCTCTCTTCCATGCTCGAGAGCTTCAATTGCAAGAATTCAATAGATTTGCAGTTGAATTACACAGTTGTAATATCACTTCCCACAACTACAATCTTTAGCTTCATTGTTACGAGCCTTACATAGCAGTCACAAAAATTATTTTTAGTACATTTTGTAATCAATTTCTATCAAACATCATCAATTATGCTTCCAAACCCCTAAATCACAAGAATCATTACTTTTACCCACATGCACTCATAATGTGACCATTTTTAGCTCAATTGTGTGTAAAAATTAATTACTATAAAGTACAAATATGTCCCAAAATCACTTATTATCAAATAGAAAAAGTCATGTAAGCATAGAATTTATGCCCACACATCACATAATACATAAAAAAAGAGCACATGAAAGACCTAAAGTATTGTTTAAAATATAATTGAATATGGCCAAAGGAGCTAAGGATAGGGGTGGGCAATAAGGTGATATCACAAGTTCATGATTTTTTGGGTTTATCAAGTTAGACCCAATTTTGATTCAAATATGTGGAGATTCAATTCAAACTTAACATTTTCATGATAAGTTTGGATTATGGTGGAAATTATAGTTTAGGTTGTGACACAGATATTTCCATATAAATCATTAAATCGAACAGGACCTGTTTATTTTTCTAAATCTATCAAGTCTAACTTGATTTTGATTGAATTTCACAAAAATTCAATACAAACTCATTAATTTGTGTTATATTTGGATCATATTTTTGACTCGAGTTCAAAGTAACCTTTCTTAATTAGGGGCATATATTGATATATCAACTAATGTTCAATAAAGACTCCACCTCCATATAATTAATGCAGTCATTAAGCAAGTATCAAATCAACAATGACGTCTTTTATATTTGACCACCACTTTTAGGCATGGCCACGACTCCAACTAATTCCAACTAAATCGGGCTGAATTGTTTTGGAACCAAAATTAGGACTGAAATTGTGTAAGAACCAGGCATAAAGGCTCAGGTTCAGATTCTAGAATTGTCAAAAATAAAAAAATATAATATAACACAACATAACATAACATAATATATATAGTATATGCATAGTATAATATATATATATATGTGTGTGTGTGTGTGTGTGTAAAATATATGTTAATCTATATTAATATTAAGTGGTTAAGTGATGTTATATATATTTTTTCCTACTCAAAATGTTTGTTAATCGATAATATAATGTATTTTATAAAATTTGTATCACTTATTTTTTACTTCATGGAATAATAAAATTGAAATATGATTTTTTTCATTTTTTTAAAAAATTACACTTGCTAAAAGTATTAAATATTTTGTCACATTACTTTTATGTTAAAATTAATAAGAATAAATTAAAAAATATAATTGCATAATATTGGAACTTTAAAGAACTAGAGCCAAAATTGCTGACAAATCAGAATCAGAATCGAAATCATTGATCCCCAAACCGGAATCAGTACACCAGGTCCAATTTTGATTCTTTCGTTTCTTTGGAACTGGACTAGAATCGACACCACCGGTTTTAAAACTGTGGCCATGCCTAACCATATCATTGATGAAGTATAAAAATCCATTCAACGATGTGTTCATATTTTCTACAAACTATTAATTGCCTTTAGTAAGACTTTAATTGCTGGCAATGTCATTTTACCTTTCTTTTTCTTGCACTTTTTATTTGGTGAATATGTAAATAAGTTGCTACATTGAACAAACATTTGAAACTTAATTAATCTACTCCTATACCAATTCCATTTAGCACTTATCAACAAAATTAATAATTGTTTTGTATTTTGACTCATGTACAAAAATTACAATTTTAACTATCTCAATTCCTACTATTGAGTTTTGGCACGCCAATAAAAATTAAGTCTTAAAATTTTGGAAATTAAAACTGGTTTGAATTTCATCAATTATATTGGTAATATTCTACAAATGTGATCTTCTACCTGTGATGTAATGTATTGATATGATAATCATACAACTGATTTTTTTTATCTTTTTAAAAAATAGAAATTTTCTCAATTTTTCATTTGGATAGTTTAGAGGTTTTATACGACCATTGTTTGGTGTGTGGCAACTTAATTGCAAGCACTGATTGGACATGTTGGGTGAAGAGGAAAATCTCAATCAAATTGGAAGCATCGTTCATGGACAGCATTTTTTAGACCTGAACGAAACCTAAAGAAACTAGAGAGAATCATCCACGAGTCTGTACATACATACATACATACATACATACATATATATATATATATATATATAGTGGGTTAAGGGTATGAGTTATAGATTAACTATCTACTTATATACACGTTACTTTTCCTTTTTTCTTTCAATATGAGATGCTATTTTCTCTAACTCATATTTGTTTCTCAACAACCATGCGTTCAAAAGTGTTTGTGTTGAAAACCCTCATGCACATATAATTTTACAAATGCACTTTTTTTATAACCTTTAATTTTTGTGGCAAAATTTCATCTCATTCATTTCAACGCTATTCATATGATGCTTTTTATTTATAATACATTGAATAAAACATAACAAGGATAAAATGTTGCATTTTATTACTTAGACAATGGTCATGATTATTTCGGGGTGAGAAGTCCAAAACATGATAAATTGTGAAATCAAATATGAAAATCCAAACATTAAATTTTCAATCAAAGATATAGTCACTTTAAAGACTAATTGTATTTTGGAAGATGGAGTGTGGGACGACGACGACAACTTGAAAGGCAAGCTAACTTTAATATATATATATTTGTGTGTGTGTGTTCTTTCCACCTTTAAATGGAGTGTCATCTATTGTGAATTTATTCCCAAAGTTGAAGTATGATGAAATCTTTGTAGGAAAATTGAATTGAATTATACGTATCATTTAGAGTACTATATTTAAAATAACAATTTTCACACTATGAGGTTCTCTATAGAATATTAGTTTTTTTGAGGGTACAAATTTAAAATAATTTTATTCAGTAGATTGCAACTATTAAATAGTTGCACCAAATATCCTATGAACTTAAAGAAGAATAAAAGTAATATTTAACTTTGAGAACAATGGAAGAATCTCTCGTCCTTTTGATTTCATCCTCCATATATAGAAAATAAGGTGACTTGAAAGGTTGTAATACTTCATGTGGACACATTATTTGTATATGAAAGGTTGTATGGTTTCATTACATGAAGGTTGCAAGGTTTCGTAGATCTCATATGAAAAGTTGCGCACCATTTCATAAAATATTATATGGTTCAAAATTGATATAATTATTTAGATATTTTTTATTTGGAGTATTTTGAAAATATTCCAATAATGTATCACCATCTTATAAAATGTAGTTCTAATTCTACTTTAAAAAAAAAAAAAATTCTAATGCGTGGTGGTGCCTATGTTGAGATCTACCTTTAATGGGAATGTTTTGCAGTTCTTGTCTATGTTTTATTTCTTTGTTAGATCTGTGATAAAGACCCTGTTTATCAAAAAGCCTTAGGAGAGCAAGAAAATTGATATGTCAGTTTGAACTAGGATTTAGGAATAATGGTTATTTTCTTCCAACTAAAATATTTCCAAAAAACTAAGGCTTCTTTGGAAGAATGCCGACATCTTCACACTTTAACTATGTACATTAGTAATCCTCCTCCACAGAAAATCTCACTCTTAAAATGTTCTTGTTAACTTTATGGGTGTTTGCACATTTGGCCACAATTGTAGTGTGGTGTAGACAGATTTTGATCTAAACTTGTCAAGACACCTTGATGTGATAGCCAAATACCTTAAATGAAAGTTTTTTTCGACGGAGCTTCTTACAAGACAAGTCCATTGTTAGTGAAAGTTTTGAAGAATTCGGAATAACACAAACTCTTATTAGATAAAGACGGAGTATGAAGGAGTTTGAGTGTGACTCAAATTGTCATTGCAACATTAGTTCAAGCCAATCTGGAACCAAGTTTGATGCAAAGTAAACTTCATCCGAAAGAAGTCTTGTAGAACAAGGTAATTGGAATTCTTCAACTATAAACAACAGACTTCGTATAGAAGAGTAAAAGTAAAGATTTCCTTAAGTGAGGTGTGTGAGTTGCAAAACTTGATTCATAAACACTTTTGTTTATAAACTAGTTGGGGAGAGAATAACTCATATTTGTAAAAACCTATTAAAAGAAAAGTGTTAGGTTTAAAAAGAATTTAGATTAAGCACCAAATTTGAGAAGAGTTTTAGTGCATTCAACCAATTTCAATACCTTGGGGAGGTATTTGGTTGGAGGAGGTATTTAGTTGGAGAGTGTTCAGGAGAGTTGATCTCTTTGTCTTCATTATCCTTTAATTTGAAATATTAGAATTTTTGGTCGCAAAGTGTAGAAGTGAATTTCTGAACTATATTACCATTTCTAGTGCATTCTTTTATTTTTGTTGGCATATGCATGTGTTTTGCTTAAACTTAGTATTTGTGTGCCTTGATAAAACTGTCATACAACATCACTAATGTGTTTTTTTACCGTTCTTGTTGGGTGAACATGTGAATGCGTATATTGGTTAATATGTGTGTATATATTGGTTTTTCAACTCTGTTTCTGCACTTGAAACAAACAAAGAGCACAGTTGAGGCCAACCATCAGGCATCAATCGGTAGCCGTTGGAACAGCATGACCCCATTGCTGCCAGCCAGGAAAAGGCCAGGAAAATTGTGAAAAATAAAGGTTAAAAATGCCGACAGCAGCTTCAAGTATTAGGAAGAAAGAGTGCAGAGGAGCAACATTGAGTGGGTCATCTCCACCCCCCATCTTCTATCCATCGGTAAAACCCGCGGCAAGATCACGAATTAGTGTCAGGATGTGGATGCCAACGCTGAGCACCTTAACACCCCTAAAATGGATCTTGTTTGGGACAGCACTGTTGTGGGTTTAATTGAGCTACAGCTCCAGATATTTTATTGTTCTAAGATAATGGTCATCCCTATGCTTGTTTTTAAATTTTATCATATATTTTTAAATATTTTTGTGTTGAAAATGATATAAATATAATATAATTTAAAATGAGTAAAATCGATTAGAGTTGTAAAATATAAAAATGAAAAAAAAAAAATGAGAAAGAGGTCCTGTCCAATCACCGACTCAAGTCCTGGTTTCCGTGCAGCAATGTGTAATGGGAACCATCTACCTTTGTCTTCTCTGTTTTGTGATATCCAAAAAATGAGTGTGCATGCATGGACAAGACATGAAAACAATGATGTGGTCTAAATTCTATACTCCCTTAATCGGGCCATGTGTGAGACTGGGAGACAGCGTGTGTATTAACAAACAATTAAAGATTATGGGCCATGTTGTCATAATGCTTCCACATGTGAGACACGTGCCCTTCTTTTGGCTTGGGAACATGCCATGCAAATACTTCAAAGGTCGATTGAGTGTAGGTTTCTATAAGTTGAGCATGTTGAAACTCAATTATGCTTTGCTTATTTAAAACTCCTCCAAACCCTATTAGTAAGTGGATCAGGATTACTTTTTTTTGAAAAAAACAAAAAAAACAAAATATTTGCTACGTAATTCAAAGATACTCAGAATTAATTTGGTTGGAATTCAAAAAGTAAGAAGGGTTGTGATGCAAATAAAAGTTGTAACAAGGATTAATTCTGACACAACCCGGGACTCGATCAAAGTGGCGCCATCATCTTAATAAACTCAAGCAATTATGGAACCCTTTTTGGTCTGCATCACACAAATGGTATGTTCATTCGTCAACAGGACACAAACCTGCTTTCTTTATACTATTGCTATACCTTAATTAAACATTAGAAATATTGTGGCTTCAAAACTTTTTAAAGTAAAACTGGATTGCTATAATTTGGTTTTCAAACATAATTCTTTCATTTTGTTGAAAATCCGATCATGAAAATCTAATGTCTAAGTGTATTACTGTGATTCAGTTAATCCCATTTTTATGTTTTTATTACATGCATACATTCATGTTTATTTCTTTATCTATTTTTGTTATAATGATTGTATTTGGAATTTCAAATTGTATTTTTGCGATTCTTTTAAATTTAAACATATGAATAATATATCATTTAATTAATTATCTTTAATTATTACTTAAAATATATCAATATAAATTATTATATAAAATTCCCATGTTAGCACCCTCATGAAAATATTGCTTGTAAGATTCCATCTCATAATTTAAAATTTAAAAATAAAATATTTAAGTTTCCTTATCACAAGATAGTTTAATTTCTCATATCCACGCGCAATGAGTTTCCTTAATATTTTTAAACACATAATATAGAAGTTAGTTAATTTCACGTTTATATGTTACAACTTATTTTGACAAATTATAGAAAATAGTTGTAAAATATATTAAATATATATATATTAAATCTATTATTTTTATATACTCTTTATTTTTACTATTTATTATTTATATCTATTTTAAATTAGTATCAAAAAAATAACTTAAAATTAAAGGTTGATTTTAAATAAAAATAAGAAAAGAATAAACCTATAAATAAAATACGATAAATATGATTTTCATAATCCATTAAAAAATGAATAAGCCTGTGTTAGGTTTTTTTAGGGTTAAAAATAGTGCACTTTTTGGGTAAATTTAATAAATAGTGTAAGTAATAAGAGTAGACATTATCTTTTAATATTTTTGTGTTTTTATATATAATATTATATAATAATTGGATGGTGTAACAATAAAGATAATGATTAATTTTTAAAAATAAATAAATATATATATACATATGTGTGTGTGTGTGTGTGATATATTATGAGGATGTTTGAATATGTAAAATAATTTAAATTTAAGTAAAGGTAGTAATTAGGTAAATATTGAATTTTATTTATGTATATATAAGGAAAGATATTTTTTATAATGTATATTTGGAGTTTTTTTTGAAGTTTCAAAAAACAGGACAATGTTTGTTTTGGTTTTTGAGGTGTGTTTTTAGGCATATTTTTTTTAGAATTGTGTAAAAGTAAGAGATAAAAAGATAAAAATTTTAAAAGTATAATGAATGTAGTATATTTTTTGGGTATGAAAAATGAAAACAAACATTGCCCTAAAATTTATAACTGACGTACTTTACTTTTGTGAATCGAACTTTCATGATTCAGAAAAAATATTTTTTGAAAGTCCGATTGTGAAAATCTGGCATCCGGTTTATTACAAAAATTTCAGATATCATTTTGAAGCCACAATTTTCACTTTTTCATTTCATTTAAATATACATTTTCAAATGCACTATCAATTAAAATAATATACATATTCAGATATCATTTTGAAGCCACAATTTTCCCTTACTTTACGATATTTCTAATTTTTCACAGCAACTTTTGCATTAACTAAACTCATATTTCAAACATTAGGTCAATATTTGTTTCTACATTGTTCACGATTCATACCCTTCTAAAATTTTGCCAACCAAACATATTACCTCTCAAATTTCAATTCAAATGCAAATTCAATCATTATTATATATTAAATATATATTAGAATATTCAAATTTAAACCATTTTAAAATTTTCCTCCTTCTATCTTACAACCAAACATAACTTCTCTACACATCAAGGTTATGTTTGTTTTGATTTTCAGGTGTTTGTTTTTATGTATATATTTTTTTAAAACTATATAAAAAAAAAAGAAAAAGATATAAAATTTAAAATGTGTAATGATTTAAGTGTGTATATTTTTTGAGAGTGAAGTAAAACAAACATAGCCCAAACTTTCCTGCACTTTCATCCCCTCCCAAATAAGGAACCATACAAAGCCTTGAGATTTTAAACAATACTTCGAAGTTTTCAGCTAATTAGTAATAAGGATACACTACATGCGTATGCAAAATTTTCGCACTAACAAAATTTTATCAATTGCAATAATTATAACAAAAATAAAATTATTTTTAAAGTACTTGAAAAATTGAATATGAATACACGCACACACACACATATATATGAAGTGAATTGAATCATATAATAAATGTGAAAGAAAAAGTTTAAAATTATATTAAAACATAATGAACTAAGAAAGAAAATTATAAATGTTAAAAGAAGAGTATCATAGTAATTTAATACCATGCAACTAAAATAAAATTTAATATATAAATGTGTGCGTGTAAGAAGAAGTGAATTGAAAGACAGTATATATCATAGAAATAATATAGAATTACATTAAATTACAATAGAAATAGAAAGAAAATTACAAATTATTAGAATAGGGATATCAAGGTAATTCAATAATGTAAAACTATTTAAAATAATGAAATAAAGAATCATCAAAAGAATTTAAAAAGGAGAAAATTTGAGAGAAGATACAAATACAATTAACAAAGTAAAAAAAAAATGAAAGAAAATGAAGTAAGAAAATGATAGAAAAATAAAGAAAATTAAATAGGAGTAGTCATATAATCTAACATCAAGGTTTCATTAATTTAATAATACAGTATACATATGCCATAGTAATCATCAATGGATCTAACCATCTGTTCAGTGAGAGAACCATCAAGATTATCAAGCCCACGTATAATCACCGCCAACTGTTGGATGGCAATCCATCCGCACTAATTTACATGTCATTGAGCGATTATCAGAAAGAAACAAAAATAAAACAGCAGCACATGATCCATGGGGCAACTATAGAGTTACCAAATGGCCATAACTTCAAATACACATGTCATTGTCGGAAGTAGGTGATGTTCTAACAACCGCTTTCACTTCACTCTACATCTTCACATTGTCAGGAGTCTCAAATTATCCCAAAAAAGAATAAAATTCTGATATTTTCTTGAAACTGAAAGATCCCATCGTTAGGGGAAAGAAGTTATTCCTAACTCTGAAGCCAACCACGTTGATTCTCTCAGATTCCAAGAAGACAACACAGAAAAATTCCTTCATCTCTATATTCATGATTGATTAGGTATGTCTAGTTTCTTAGTTCTTGGATTGATGAGTAATCGGGTGAATGGCCGCTTTGAGGTTTTGGCTGATGGATATTGAATGTTTTTTTTGTGGATTCCCGAAAAGGTTTGTGCTTTTATGAAAGTGGCGATAGTTGAAAATGGCGAGTGAAATCCGAAAGCCTTTCACGCTTAGTATTCAGGTACCCATTTTACGTTTAATTGGATTTCAAGATTTGGCCGGGTCTGTTTGTATGATGCAATGGACGATTTGAACTGAATACTATGTGGGTTTTTATTATAATTAATTTACTAATTCACATTGTGATCCTTTATAATCATTTTTCCTTCCAGTTTTCTGGGCATTATTTGTTTTTGAGTGGTTTTATTGGTAGACAGATATCGAGTGAGTTATATTAAACTGATGGTAACTTTTACTCTCAGCACTGATTTTTGCTATTATATTTCCCAATTTATGCTGTCTCTGTGACCATAGCTATTTCTATCGTTTCAATATAAAATCCAGAAGTTTTTTCCCAAATTATTTACGCTGCTGTTTTACTTGGAAACTCCTTTCCCAGTTAAACGGCAGTTTTGTTGCATGAAACTTCTTTTACATTGAAAATTCTTCTTATGGACTGCATCATATATTAATCAAGAAAGCATAATTCTGTTGCATCAAGAACGTTTATTTTTACATTGTATACATATTTTTGTTGGGAAAGCTTACCACCTCATCCAAGAATGAATGTAGAGATTCTTGTTTGTGATAAATCCTTGGAGCTGAGCTTGATTATCTTGCAAATCAAGGGTCTGTTTATTTGTTCCCACCTAATTATCCACTCTCTTGAGCGAACAGATAGATTCTGTTCATTCTGGCTCTATCTCATTCGGAAGGTTTGAAAGTGAAGCTCTGTGTTGGGAGAGGAGTTCGTCCTTCTCACGCAACAGGTATCTTGAAGAGGTCGAGAAATGCTCAACACCGGGTTCAGTTAAAGAGAAAAAGGCATACCTCGAGGCCCATTTTAGAAAGAAAGGATTTCCGGGCCTGAATTCGCCTGATTACAAGTATGAGAAAGGATATCAAATCAGCGAAACTGACACATTGGATAAGAAGAAAATTGATCAAGAAATCGATCGCATGAATGCTTTATCCGACTCTGCAAACTCTGATGAAAACGTGGACAGTTCAATACGTGGAGGAGAGGAAGAAGTATTTGAGACATCATTTTCTGAGCGTCTTGCAAATGAAAGCACTGACAATGCGGACGGCATTAATATTGAACATCTGAAGGTGGGAGAAACAGACGACATAGACCTAGGAAGTTCACCTTCAATCAAGTCTGCATCTGGGATTGAGATGAACGACAGACTTGATGGCGAAACAACCAATTTGGATAAAAGCCATGCGTCGAATATGTTGAATGTACTCTGTCCCAGCATTCATGCTGATGAGGAAAGTCCCAATGCCAGTCCAAAAGACCTAAAAGATTTATTGCCCAAGGTTTGATGTTTTTCCAGTTTTGTAAGAGTAATAGCTTTAAATGTTTGAAACAGGTCCATTTTGGTATCATACACCATCATTTTAATTTCTGGAGATATTTAGTAGTAAGTTCAAGTTTTTACTTTGAGTGTGTTTGCGTGATCCTGTGTCCTTTTTCATTTAAAGATGTGTGATTTAAAGAGGGTGAATCTACTGTAGGAGCAAATCCCATCTGTAGCTGAATGTATGAAGCCAATATCGATGCCTCGAGTTAGTGTTGACAAGATGAGAAGAAATACATCCAGTCATGCATCTGAAGCCTCAGAAAAGAAAGCTCATAAAACAGCTCCTCTGGAATCCGAAGCAGAAAAGACTTCAGCAACTCCTAAAAATTGCCTGAGGCACAAAATTCCAACAGCTGAGGTTGTTCTTGCTTTCGTTAATTCTGCTTTGAACTTCACCTAAGCATAACTTTTCAATTGTTTATTTTCAGGAAATCTTAATTCTTTGTTACTATTGTTTTTTGAAGGAGTATTCTTATATTCTTATCGTGCTTCTTCCATAATAACTGGTTAACTTTTCTTTGTTTTTTCTCTCAGCCTGGTTCAAAAACAAAAGGGGTAGAGGAGCTCAATAGGTATTGAATTCTTTTGTTGTTATAGTAGGTGTCCAGTTCACATTTCACATGCTCGTTTTCCAACCCTTCATGTTTGTCTATTAGTAGTGCTGTAAAAGAATCAGGGGACAGAACGATTGTGGAACCTCAGTCTTCTACATTACAGAAGGTGTTCAGTAGAGTTCATCAAAGTGCTAACAGGTTCATAAGCAAATTAGTGACCTTTCGTCGAGTTTTTGCTGTGAGTTTTATCTGATATCATTAATTATGTCATTTAGGATCAAGCCAGGTGTTTGCATGAATGAGTCAGACACACAACAGGATAATTCTAGGTTGAGTTCCAAAAGGGATGTGAGTTCACAGAGAACGAAAGGGGTGAGAAAGATATTGTTATGTCAACTGAACCATGTTTAAGAAGGATTTTACAGATTTGTTCTGTCAATCCTTCGAGCTAAGCTTAATTGTCTTACAAATCAACTGTCTATTTACTTGTTCTCATCTAATTATCCACTTTCTTTAATTAACAGATGGATTCTCTTCATTCTAGCTCCATCTCATTTGCTAGATTTGAAAGTGAAGCTCTATGTAGCGAGAGGTGCTCATCCTTCTCACACGACATAAAACCTGAAGAGGTCAAGAAATGCTCGAAATCAGGTTCAGTTTCAGAGAAAAAGGCATACTTTGAGGCCCATTTTAGAAAGAAAGGATTCTTGGGTCTGAATTCGCCTGAATGCCAGTATGAGAAAGAATATCAAACAAGCAAAAATGACATCTCAGATAAGAAGGGAAATGATGAGGAAATTGATCACCCGACTGCTTCATCCCACTCTGCGCACTTTGACGAAAGCGTGGATGGTTCATTACATGGAGGAGAGCAAGCAGTTTTGGAAAGTGAAATAGAAGTATTTGGGAAATCAAATTCTAAGCCTCAAATTGAAGTTGCAGAGGATAGCACCAAAAATGCAGACGGGATTAACATTGAACATGTGAATGTGGGAGAAGCATACGACATTGAACTAGATAGTTTACTTTCAATCAAGTCTACGTCTGGGATTGAAATGACCGACAAACTTGATGGTGAAACAACCAATTCGGATAAGAGTGACGTGTCGAATATGGTGAATGAACATTGTCCTGACATTCATGCAGATGTGGAAAATCCCAATGCCAGTCAAGACCTAAAAGATTCATCCCCCAAGGTTTGTTGGTTTTCCATGTTTCCACTGTGGTATTATACACCACCATGAAACTAATTCCTGAAGGCACTTAGCAATGAGCTCAAGACTTTGAGTGTGTTTGCATACTCTTTTCATCGGATCTCCAGGCCCATTAGGGAACATCTGTGATTTAAAGTGGGCAATTTTAATGTAGGAACAAATTCCATCTGTAGCTGAACATAAGAAGCTGACATCAATGCCTCAAGTTAGTGTTGACCAGAGGAGAAGACACACAGCCAGCCATGCATCTAAAGCCTCAGAAAAGAAAGCTTACAAAACAGCTCCTTTGAGATCTGAAGCACAAAAGACTTCAGCAGCTTCTAAAAATTGCCTGGGGCACAAAATTTCAAAATTCAAGGTCACTCTTTCTTTGGTTGATGCTACTTTAGACTTTAAAGTCACAGGCATACTTCGGTTGTTTATTTTCCGGAAATTTTCGTTATTGTTGTTGCTATTGTTGTTAAAGAGTATTCCTATATTACTATCTTGCTCAGTCCATAATCACCGGTCAACCTCTTTTTGTTTTTTTGGCTCAGCCTGGCTCAGAAACAGGAGTAAATGAGCTCAACAGGTACTTAATTTTTTTTTTATTATAGTAGATGTCCAGTTCATGTTTCACTAGTTCATTGGCCAACCCTTTTCGTTTGTTCAATTGTAGTGCTGAAAACGAATCAACAAAGCCTCATTCATCTGCATTGCAGAAAGCTTCCCATAGAGTTCATCAAAGTGCCAACAGGTTCATAAGCAAATTAGCGAACATCCATTGAGTTTGTGGCATGAGTTTTGTCTGATCTCATTAATTATGTCATTTAGATTCAAACCAGATGATCATAACAATAATCCAGAAACAAGACAAGATAGTTCGAGGTTGAGTTTCAAGAGGGATGTGAGTGCACAGAGAAGGAAAGAGGTAAAAATGATATTGTACTGTCAACTGAACTATGTTTAAGACAGATGCCACATATTTTATTTATCTGATATGATTTTCTGATGAAGAATATTTTTTTAATCTATTCAGATCTCACATGATTCTTGATGTTCGCCGTGATGTTATTTTGGTTTTCGTAGGAAAATAATAAAGATGAAATTAAGCAGTTGAGAAAAAGCCTTAACTTCAAAGCTTTACCGTTGCCTTCTTTTTATCGTGCAGCACCACATGTGCCAGATGGAGCTAAGGTACCTCAAAGAATCTGTAAAGCACAAAATTTTCTCACTTCTTCAAGCACTTTACACAAGATAGAAGATAGCAAAATCCATTTGCTGTTCTGATGCATCTGATTAATGTGTTTTGTAGTGTCTGATGAGATCCTTCTTACTCATCTTGTTCTTGATTGACTTTTGAAGATGTTGAAATTGCGAATTTATTGAGTGAGCTCAAGGGACCAATCCACATGATTAGTCTTAGGTTGACATAGTCTTCTAAGAAAAAGTAATCCATTGGCTGTTGTGTCGTCATTATGCCAATCATTCACTTCCTACATCCTTGAGATGATGAATCGCATAGCTGCTACATGAAATGATGTTGCTGCTTCCTTGTTGGTTCCTTTAAGTTCAAACTCTACTATTGGCATTTGCTACTTGATTGTTATGCAGATAAAGCCTAGCTAAAAGCCAGAATCTTATAGTGGTACTCATTTGGCTTTTGAATGCACTCTCCAGGCTATAACTAGTAACAACAAACCACAAAAGCTACATTCTGATTCTTCAAATCCTGGAAGAAGAGTGTCCAAAAGTTCTCCATCAAGTGCCAAGGCAGGAACAGAACAAGCCACTTTAAGGACTGCACCACTTACAAGGACAACTGATCCACCAATGTCCTCTAGAGCGGCCAGCTGCCATTTGACATTGACTTCAGACCGCTGTGCATCGTCACTTGCTGGAACCAATCAGATGTGCAAAGGGAAGGATAATCTCGTAAGTTTATGCAAGCATAAAGTATCTGGCCCCAATCAGATGTGCAAAGGGAAAACCTCTGATGCAAAGTAAACGATGAGAACTGAGAAGAGCGCCTACCCATCATTCAACAATAATTCAACAACGGGTTGCATGGCTTGTGGTGTGGCCTCTTAATTATTTTGATATTCCTTCTCCACTCCTGCAGGCCTACTCTGGCCACCATTGACATATATCATCTTGCTTATCTCTGTTACATGTCATGATGAAGAAGAAAAGTATGAAGAGGATGCTGCTCACTGAAGCAAATCTTTCATATGCTTTTGTTTAGTGGTACATTATTTTGATGGTATGCTTTCCATAGATGCAGCATGGGATGTACATTGTAACAGACTTCAAGTCGGTGTGTACTACATTGCAAGCGCAAAGACTGCTGTATGTGACATTGGATTGTCTTCATTACATTATACATGTTATGCCTTCAGTCTATTGACCCAATTCACCAATCCTCTCAACAGCAATAGCTCATTTTTGGTAATTGGACTTTAACTTTTATTGAATCCAAGTAGGAGACAAAAATGTTTTGTCCCACATTTGAAAATGGTAGAAAAGATGAGCTATACACGTAGATGAATAACTCGTTATCCAATCATCACGTCAATATATGATGCCTAGTATATATTTATGTATATGCTCATGTGCATGTTCATGAGTCGTCAATATTGTTGTTTACCGATATTCTCTATTTGATTTGGAACATACATTATACACTTTGTTTAGTTAGGTTCTTTTACCAGGCCCTACGAGTCTAATCAAAGTTAAGCTAAAACTTGAAACCATGTGTAAATCTATGGATTGTAAATATTATTGTTTATAGGTGATATTTGGATCATCTTATTGTTCATAGATAATACTTTGGTTTGCTTAGATTTCTTTATCAGGCCAATAGATCCAATCTTGGTTTGATTGGGATCATATTATTGTTCATAGATAATGCTTCCGATTTGCTTAGATTTTTTTCTCAAGTTTAATAGATGCAATCAAGGATATAGTTTGAGGTGGAGCTTACATGCGCCCCAACAAACTTTAACTGTGATATGCAAGATTGTTTGCATGAAGGGTGGTCAGAAATTTTTAGGAGGGACTCTGTGAAAATGATGACTTGAGTTCTAAAACTTTATCAATTGATTTTGTAAGTAATTAACTCCGCATAAACATTTATATACTAAAATTTAATCTTATTTTACAGCCAAAATGTGTTGCAACTTTGATAAAAGCACAATTTCAATTTTAAAAAGAAAATATTAATACATTTCAAACAGAGAGATTGCCTAAAGAACCATACGTGAATTTGAGGCTCTTGAAGCTTGAAATTCTAATCTTTCCACCTAACTTGAAAAAAGAACCGTAGCAGAGGCATTAATTTTATAGACAATTAATTCCACTTTGTAGCTATAGTGTCAACTTCTTTCCTCTACATTAATAAATATTCCCCACCATCTATAAGCATCTGTATTGGTTGATTGACAATGAAAGAGCAACACAAATCCTTTATCTTAAGGACATAAATATTAATATTTCACCTCATTTGCATGTAGAGATGGGTGAGCCCCTACAGCCATCTGTCTGTTTTAAGTGGAATTATAATATTGTGTAATAAAAATAGGTAGGCTCCTCCATAAGAAATTTCCCTAAAGTTAGATTATTTAGGGGATCCCCCTATGAACTGCCTGAATATTTGCATCCTCTCAGTCAAAAAGCCTGTTGCATACTTTTGTTTCGGAGACCAAAACAGACAAATAGCTATTACAGATTCTTAATTAAAAACATGGTTTTTTTTAAATCTAATTCTAATTAAATTCAGATAAAAAAAAAGATATCTGTGAAATAAATGATGGAGCGGGCGTTGAAAAGCGAGTCCATTGTTTTGGTCTTTTCTAGTGTTGCCTTTTGCAATAAAAAGTGGAAACAATGAAAGGAGCTTCTCGCTTTATTTTTTGGACGGGGGCAGAATATGGTTGATGGTAATAAACTATGTATTATCCCTTGCAATAATTCCACTAACTTCCAAATTTCCAACAACTATAGGAATCTCACGCTCACTATTCAACCTTTTTATGTAAATAAATTTTTGAACTCTTTTTATTTTTTTAATGTTGCAAAAATACCTTTTGGAAAATATTAAATAACGTACGTAAAGTGTTCAGTATTACGCTTAAAAGAATAGAAAAAAATGTATAGTTATCCGAATTAATGGATGACTGAGTCAATTAGGTGGTAAAATTCTAATGGTCGTAATATTAAAGACAAATAAATCCAGAAAAAGGTCGGAATCAAAAATAGTGGCACCACCAATCGTGAACGCCAAGGCTGTTGATGTTGATACCATCATCATCAAGATTGTCCTATACAACCTTATGTGTAATAATAATGTAAAACAAAAAGTAAAAAGTTTATTTATTTATTTAGCAATAATTGAACTGATAAATCTTTGCCATAACACTGTCAATTTTCATGAAATGAATACAATATGATCGGTAACCAATAAACAGGGCATAGAAGAGTAATTCTTGTCTCATATTACGATCAACGACTAACTGATCAGTTACACGAAAACAAAGACGTGGATTAATGGAATACATAAGAGAAAACAATAAGAAGAGAAAATATGATCACGACGATAGTTGCTGATCCCCTGAGCGCAGTTGATGAAGACTGATCTTGGTGGGGTGGCTTCCTGTAGTAGAAGGGGAACCACGACAGTATGGGCTCTGGCGGTGGCGGCGTCTCACCGGAAAAGTAAGGCGGTGGAGGTGTGAATGGAAGTAATCCGGCAGGTGGGGTGTTGGAAACTGGAGGGGAGAAAGAAGCTGGAGGGCTGGTGGAAACTGGCGGTGCTGGAGGCGTTGTGGTCACCGGAGGGTTGTTTCCGGGGCCGGTCGGCGGCGGATAACACGGATACGGGCAGTCCAGCGACGTGGTGAGGATCAAAGAGACGAGAATTGTGGACAGAAACACGAGTACCGAGAGTAGGTTGTGGGGTATGGAGGCCATGATTGTGGAGGTGAACGTTCAGGTAAGGAAGAAAAATGGGATGTTAGAACAAACAAGAGGGGAAGTGACGGCTAAGTGAAAGGTATTTTTGTGCGGTGGGGAGATAGGGAACTTTTTGGCCTAGTAGCGTTGGAAGGGTTTTGTCATGACTAGAAAACAGAATAAACTTGGTAGGGTAGGGGTCGAGCAAAGGTTAATTAAGTCGATATTGAGTGTCGATTGAGATGTCGATAAAATTGTCAATTTGCATGGACCTTAAGTGGCTCTAATGGATTGGAAAGTTGAGGGCATAGAGAGGAATTTTGAATGTGGGGAAATGGGTTGTGACTTGTTATGAGATATTTGGGAGCTCAATTAATTTAAATATGAAATGGTTTCTGCTAATACTTGAAAGACTTGATTTTAGGAAGTGAATTTTGGTTTAGTTTGTGTTAGTACTTATTTGGCTTGATTTTGAGAAGTTATTCTTGGTTTAATTTGTATTTTTAACAGGTATTGATGGAGGATTCAATCCATTGCCAGAATTTTCATTCTTGTATTAAAAAAATGTATGCAATTACTTTCTGGGAGGGTAAAGTCCTGTCACAAGGAGTACATTCGTTTTTTTATTTAAGCAATATAATCATGGTATTGGTAGATAATAACAGTGTCCTGCCACGAGGAGTATATTCGTTTATTTATTTAATCAATACAATCATGTGGACTTGGTAGATAATAACAAAAGTACCTAAATTATTTGTCGATACTTCTGTCGCATTCTGATGTGTCCTTACTAATTGAATCAACCTTTTTAAAGACAATCACATTCTTTTTCGTGTATAATGCATCTGCAGCGTAGATAAGTACTTTCCCTAAAATATTAACATTTTTGTCATTTTTCCGTTGTAATTTAGTGACATGTACAGGACTTCAAAAAATAATTCATTTTACAATATCTATTTATGTTGGAACACCCATGCAAAATATGAAACCAATAAATTTTGGGTAGATTGAATACATTATAAGAGAATCTTTGGAGTAAATACTCTCAAGTTTTAAATATTTAATTTGGTTTCCCAGAATTAAATGCCTAGTGTAGATTTATCCACTGAAAGGACCATATTTATTTTCTTTGAAAATATCTTGGGCGTGAATCATGAAACGTCACCTGTTAATTTTACATGTTATAAATTCGCAATCCTTCCCGACCGTCCGATTATGTCATTGTATCTGCATCAAATCAATCAATTTGTTGCAGAAATCGATCATCCCAACCAATTGAGGCACTGACCCCTGCCATTTTGGGGAAGGCAGATTTTTTGGCGCTAAAAAATTAAATAATAACTGGAAAAATCCATAAAAGTGATGCGTATGTTAATTTGTTTAAAATATTATAAAATTATAATATTTTAAAATAAAAAATATTAAAATTAAGAAATCAAAATAAAAGATAAAATTAATATAATTGTGTAATTTTACAATGTGAAATTAAAATTGTTACTTTCATAATAATATGGTATAAATATATATTAAAACTTTGATGAAATTTCAAAATGAAAAATAAAGAAAAAATAATTTGAAAAGACAAAAAAATAAGACAAAAACAAATAGAAAAAATACTTATAGAAAAAGGAAGAAGACACGAAAAGAATAGAAAAAATATAAAACTAATAAAAAGTAGTTGCATAATTTTACTATATTGAATTAAAAGACCTTACTCTCATAATAATATAATTTTAGATATGTAGTATATATAGAAAAGAAATAATGATATATTAATAATTATATTTGAGTGTAATTAATCTTTTGAATTTACGGTAACATTGTAAATATACTAATGAAGGATACTGTCCACAATGTGCTACCAAAATCAGCCTCTAGCTCTTAATAATATAATGCCTATACTGCATCATTAAGTTGACTAGTAAAAATATTGAACACTCTATTTGTGTGCAATTTATTTATAAATTAATGTTGTTTTATTTTAAATAATTAAAATAAAATATTTAAAATTAAATTAAGTTATAAAATATTCAACTAAGTTAATCATATTAATAAATTAAGACAAATATACATGTTTTATTTAAAATTGTAATGATAGGCCAATAAGGTCTTTACGTAGATATCACAAGAAGAAGAAACTAAACAATGGATAACTAATATATAAACAAAAATTTGAAGATAATTAATATGAAATTAAAAAGCATTTAGCCTAAAGTCCTAAACCATGCATGTGCACACTTATCTATCAAAAAATAAAATAAAATAAAATGAAAGGTACAGCTCTGATGGTTCTCTCCACCGTCCATTCATGTAGAGTACAACCCCAAACACAGCAGTTAGAAATTATTGGTCGTACTTATTGCTGATATTGATTAAAGAACTACAAATTAAACTTAATTATACTTATCAATTAATTGGCCGCTCTTATTACATTAATTAAGTTGCAACCGTCAGTGTGTACTTTACATAATTCAAATATAACCAAATATAACGATTTTAATTATTTGAAATTAACCTGCAGTTCTTACAACTTCCCATGAGTTTGACTTATTATGGAATTAATCGTTGAATTACGGTGATGAAGAGTGATGGGGAAACATGTAGAATTGTTATTTGTAATTACTAGTAATTAATACATACATACATACATACGTACATATATATATATATATTATTTAGAATATATATTTATTAAATTCTACATGTGCAGTAATTGTAAAGAACAATTCTACCGGGCACATCTATATATATCTTTAAACTTCCAACACTTTTCATCACACAAAAATAGAAAAATTCTAAATATATTACACATTAAAATAATATATTTACTCTGTCTTTGCTTAATTTTATACTCTAATCGTACTAATCTCCAAATTAAACAAAACCAAAATTTTTATCCACCAACAAAATTGGTTTCAAACAAAGCCCTAGTAATTATGTTGCTAAGATAAACCCATGATCTAGACCGATGTTTCTTCTATTAAATGAATAAAACTTAAGGTTAATGCACTCAAAATATGGGACCTAAAAAACGAAAAATACTCATAGTTTCTTATCCTTTTTATTTATTTTTTTCTAATGAATTGGCTGCCAATTTCTCTCTTGGATCGATCTAAGAACGGTACAGCTGCACAAAGAACGTCCTTAGGCGTATTTGATGGCACAAAAACCGGGTAGGAAGTATAGTTCAGAGGTTGCTTTTTCCCACAACAATGCTCTGAAAACAAGAAACACTTATGTCCTTGGTTGCTTCGCAATTCCTCCACCAAGTCCATAATCATCAATGGCATATCATTCCATGTATATAAAGTGCTTTCTTGGATCTTGGTAGTTTAGCTTTGAAGCATTGAAGTGATTAATTATAAGATCTAACATCTGTTTTGCTACATCATTCCTCTGCCTTGAAATTTTCAATATAAATATAAATGGGTGTACAGCTATGCACGATATTATTAATACTCAATCCTTATGCTAACCATCATTTGCTCTTTTAAATTTTACCAAGTCTTTTTGTCATTCTTTTTTAAATATCAAGACGCCAAAGCCACTTATTTTTGTCACACGTATCACATGACAAAATATAGAATGTTGTTATGTGTTCTCATGTGGATAAATTCTTTCCTTACTCAAATGATCATAAAAATTCTTGTCAAAAATCTTGAAAATAAGAATATCACAACATAAAACGAAAGCTTTGACCGAGTATATTTTGGAGATTTGGCAGAGAATATTTGCTGAAATCTTGGAGTGAATATGAAAATATTTCTTTCCTAATATTAAGGGATTTGAAGATTGCTTCAAGAAAGAGGATTTGACCATGATGTGTCATGTGATATATTATATCAAATCATGAAGAATTTGACAAGATTATCTTCCCATAATTTAATGAATTTAGGTGGAAAGAAATTTGCACTATAGAAGGAAAGTCAAGTTTCAATATCAAATTAACACAGAATAGAAAGTGCAGTGTTGGCCAGATCAAATAGATGATAACAAATATCGAAAATCTCAATTTCATAACAATCAATTGGAGGGACTTTTGTGTGGGCGCGATTTCTTGAAATCCTAAAGGGTCCTTGTTGTTTAGCTTTTTGATGTTTAAATGTTGTACTTGTGTGTCTATGAAGAGTGTTGATCATAAGCTATTATGTATTGGGAATTGAGTGCAAAATCCTATATCTCAAACAAGGAATGTTTACTTTGATGAAAGAATGAGGCCTAGTAAAATTAAATTTATATTCTAACCACGATTTGTAAAATTCTATTTATTTGACAACTTGGATTACCAAGAGGTGGAACAGGTCAAGTGAAGTTGTGAGTATTTTTATGTGTAAAACTCGTTTGATTTAGTGGACTCATTGGTGGAACAGGTCAAGTGAAGTTGTGAGTATTTTTATGTGTAAAACTCATTTGATTTAGTGGACTCATTTTAACTTGACATAACTCCACAGACAAAGATGCGTTTATATCTAATTGTGTTAATAGTTTATGTGCTCATCATATTATTTCTTCTTTGTTTATTGTGTGAATGTGCATTGGTGAGTTTAAGTGAACGAAAACCAATTCAACACCTACATATTGCTTAAATTATCTGTTACTTTTTCTAATATTGTTTGTTGTTTCTTAATAATGAAATCTGTCTATACCAACAATATTATTAAATTATTATTATTTTTTATTTTTGCACACACTAAAGTACATATGCATAATTGCTATAGTTTCCCCTATACATATATCACCATAAGGCACAAAAACTAAAGAATTGCTGAATTCATCCTATTCTAGAATAAATAGCAATTTGTTAATTCAAAAAATGGGGCGATTTATTAATTTCACCTCGTCCATTGGCGCGACGGGCTAGCGAAAATTGAGAAAAACAGATTGTAAAATCTAATTAAACAATTATTAGAACTACTTAACTAACAATGTTAAGCAATGGTGCAGGGCTGCAGGACAATAAACAAAGGGGGAAATGAAAGAAAATTTTCAACAAACGTAGGATCATTTAGCCAAATCTGGGTGTGTCGGCAAAAAAAAAAAAAAAAAAAAAGAGTACTTTTCTGTGTGATTTAGCTTAAAGATTTAAGGTAAACAAAGATGGGGTGTTGTAAAGAATATCACTAAAAGGCCAACCAATTCGACAACTGAGTTTAAATGTTGAATTAATTATTAAGATTCTTTTCGAGGTTATATGCAATAATTAATCAGTTTGAAATGAAGGGAACCTACATAGAAATTAGAAACATGAGGTAACGTTAGGTGAGCTTTCCCTTCACACTTGCCACTTAAAGACAGAGAAATGGGGCAGCAGTGTTGGCAATCTTGAAAAGTCCTTTAATACATTTTCCAACGAAGAGTTTAGAAGCCCACAGAAATAGGGTAAATTTACTACCTTTTGTCATAAGTTTTTGTCAGCTATAGCCAAAACCCACTTTGATGCCTGTACGCAAAAATCTCCTCCAAGAGAGATAAAAAGTCATCTCAAATAAATTATTGACCTATTCTGACGTTGTCGATAAGCTTAAACTTATATGATAATTATCATAATTATATTATAATTTAATAAAAGTGATTAAAAAAGTAAGTGGTGTCCAAAATGAATCTGGAATTTGCTAGAACTATGTGGACAAATGAATGTTTAAATTTTAATACATGGGTTATGTTATTGATTCTGAATTTATCTATCAATGCCACAAAAAATGCACGCGACGCCTAAATTAACTAGTTTTTGTCTTTTAATATGTTTTTATAAAAATAATCCTATGACTGCTCTTCATTATCTTTCTTTTTTTCTTGAAACTAATAACAAATGAATTTTCTACTTTAAATTTCAATAACATTCAATTATCTTTTATCTTTCATTATTATATGTATTATGTGTATTAGGATACTTAAATATATTTAGGACATGCTTACTTTGTTAGATAAGATTACAATTCAAAGGATTATTAGAAGGATAAAAAAAAATTGGCATGGATTAATTTATTCTTGACAGTTATGTTTAATAAGTTTTACTATCTAAGGTAATTATACTTATTTTCTAATTAGAACCTTATTATGCAAATAACAAATAATGATATAAAGTTAACATAATCTTTTGAATTATTTGCAAAAGAACCATAACACTTTAATTATTTTAGCACAACTCTCGAGTAGGATTTCTTGTCCTAAAATTTAGTAAGTTAGCATAAAGTCATTAATATATCAAGGGCTTTAAACCAAAAAAACATTTGATATTAACCCTATAATTCAACTTACTTCATCAATAACAGTGAACATGATTAATTACTTTAACATGCACAACGACTGTGTTTCTACGAAGTATATGAAAATTAAGCTTTACCAGGTACTTTTTAGTGTTGTTGCACATCCACTTATTGATTGCAATAACTTATTTATTCAACGCCCAAGCAAATTACAATAATTACGTTTGTGAATGTATTATGTGTCGTGCAAAATCAATTTTCCATTAGACATGGGACACCCTCCCTAACCGTATACAATAATGGACCACCAAGAAAGGATAGCACGTAAGGCACCAACCAACCAAACCCATCCCCAATAGGCTAAAATTATTGTTATGATGATATATGGTAGGGATGAATACTAAGTGGATAAGTGCAGTGAACCTCCTTCGTCAATGACCACCCCTAGCCAACTCATGGTGGCTTGACACCTCAAGGGCTAATCTAACCAATATTCCTTGAAAATGGGACCCACCATTTGGTGAAATCAAAGTTGATCTCATCTTTTCTATTCATCTGACAGACTCTGACATCAAAATCAGGTAACAAAGTAAAAGGCACTTTTGGAAAGTTCCTCATTTTACTTATTTCATTTTGAAAATAGTACGAAGTTGATTATTCTTTTTTTATTCGAGTGCAATTTTTCTAGACGCGTGTAACTTGATCTAACATGACCACGTTATGCCCACGCCGATTCATTATCCATACACTTGATGCCATCGAATTAATCGACATATTTCTATTAAGAAAAAAAAAAGGTACGCTTGCATATTTGAGTTAAATGTCTAAATTACATTTTCTAAAGGGTAAATTACTCAAATTGAAAGATCCATCTGTACTCGATACCCGATTCTAAATTCAATGGGATTTTATATATAATGTTAGGCTGAGTAGAAAGAGCATGATATTACTCACGAGTTTGATGACAGAATGAAAAATTTAATTCACACGAAAACTTTAGTAAGCATGAGACCAGCTGTGCAATAATGTAAGATGAGCTTGATTGAACACGCTTCTTTAAAGACCAAGAAATAGTTTCTTATACCATACCATAGAATTAAGTCCAACCCTGCAATAAATTTTCTTGGGAGGTATATATGAAAGAAAGATAATTTTAGGCTGCTGCATCTACAAATGAGGACATCTAAGGGACACCTCAACATAATTAATGGTTATGGTGGACCCCACAGCCAAGAAAATCACCTTCTTATAATTAATTATAATAAAAGTGGTGGTAGGACAAGTCACAAGCCGGGGAATAATATGTAACTTTTATTACTGTATATATTTATTAAGCAAAACCAAAAATAAATGACTTAATCTCATAATTCACTTGATCACATTTAATAAAGAAGGAATTTTAACTCCCCCAATTGCGAATTATAAGCATCCAGTAAATAAATGAGAAGTAACACGGAAAATTGAAAAAAAGGGAACATCATTATTCACTCAGACCAGATAAACACATGAAATTTTTCAATAGCAGGAACAAGGGAAATCATAGGGCTACAAGTTACTGAATATATGAACCACTTGATGGCATTGAAGATTTAAGATGAATCTATACTGCCAACCCTTTGGATATTAAATCTACCTCTGGTCTCATACGGATAAAAATTTCTTGCCTTTCCATAGCTTGAATCCGTCCATCTTAACAGTTCACCAGAAAACTATCAGCCCCAAGACACTGATGATTAAGAGAGGCACCCACCCAGTGGCAAAGCTCCGGCCCGAACCCGAGTAATAAGGGTTAACCGGATATAGATTTCCTGGTGGGCCATTCAAGTATGCGTAGGGGGGAGTTAGCGGGTACTGGCCACCACCGCCGCCTCCGCCCCCTTCGCCTCCTCCGCCGCTAGGTGGAGGTGGGCAGTATTTGCTTGGAGGCGGCTTCAGCTTTGGCGGCGGTGGCGGTGGTGACGGCGGTGGGGGAGATGGGGATGGCTTACAGGGCTTGTCACAGGGGCAGTTCCCACACTTGTTCTCCGAATCAGGCGGACTCGCATCAAGCTTTCTTGAATTCCCAAGTTCTTCGGTTTGAACCAGAGCAGAGAGCATGACGATGAGAAAAGTGAAGTGCAACGGTTTGAGCTTGGCCATGGGAGGAACTTGAACTGTTTTAGAAGCAAGGATTGGGTTTTTTGTGAGTGAAGTTTCTGGTGGGTATTTTGTGGGTGAAGTGGTGTTAGGTATTATGGTATATTTTGTAGGGGAGGTCAAGTAGAAGAGGAATTAGATGCATGGGAGCATTGGAAGAAGGTTAAGGGAAGTAATGTGTTTTGGAGAAATAATTGGGGTTGTAGTAGGCAAGTAGAAGTGAGCGTGACATATTTTGTGGGCACCCTTCAATTTTAATTCAATTTCATATATACTGTGGAGGTGTTAGCTTAATCTGAAAGGCAATTCACTACTGACTGTGGACGGTCAAGGCCCCACAAATTAGGCCTTAATTTAATGAGGTTACTTTTTAAGTATGTGCAGATCTTAATGGGTAATTCAATGTACGCACTTCCAATAATTGTGCACTACCTTTTTCATAAAATACAAGTGCTTTTTGGTAATACGTTGATTTAATATGTATATGGGGTTGGATTTAATATAATTGTGAGCGTATGGATGGAAGAATTGGAACCTTTGTTGAATTTTAAAAGTCAAGAGTGGCAGGTCATGTTTGGCATGTGGATGACCTTTCCCACAGCCCTAATCCAAGCTAAGGTTGCATTATTGGAACGTGATAGAGGGCAAGATTTTAGAGAGTAGCTTTCGTAATGATGCATCATAAACCCAAAATTGTTTTTGCTAAAGAATTTTGGACAACTCATCTTTGTTGTAAATTTCCTGAGGAAGAACATCAATTCAGTATGTGTGTGTCATCAACGGATTGAAGGCTCCTCGTTGTTTAGAAAAGTAGACAAAGTTAAAGAATCACATCACTGTATTCTTTTTGTAAAGTGTGTCTGTGTGAGTATTGGGTCCAGCTAATGTGGATGCACTGCTTACAACCTTGTTGGTCACGGCAATTCATTTACAATTTACAAGGTTGAGTTCCAACCTTTAACAAATAGTTCAATAATACAAAAACCCAGTAACAAACAAAACAGAAATTGAAAATTGCCCTTTAAGTCAAATGCAGCAGGCATGACCACTAACGCCCCGTCATCTAAGAAGAAAAATGGAGGTATAATAATCAAAGTTTCATGATAGTAGGAATTGATTTCTTTGAAGGTTTTTTCCTTTGTAATATGGGTAATCAAATTTAACTTTGAACTCAAGGGTCCACCAAACCATCGACCTAAGTCAATAGCATATTTCCACATCGTAATTATATACTACATTCTCGAAAACAGACAAAGGAAATATGACTGTTATGGATGCTGTTGCAGGCTGTCTGCATCAATATACCCCTAGTATGTCCCCTGTTGACAACAATTCACAACATTAAAATAAATGAGTAAATAAATAAAAAATAAAATGACTGCAACAGATAACGCTCTGGAGAATCAGTTTACTTCAAATTTGAACTTAGGGTTCATATTACTTGGTGTCATTTATTAGTCGTCGACTATCATGGAAGTTTAACTTAAATTACAAAAATGCTCCCGTTATATCAAAAAAATTTATATCCGTTTCTTAAATCTTAAAATATCCAATTTAAATTATAAATATTAGTCAAGCCTCATCAATTTCACAATATCAATAACAAAATTAAACTTGTAAAATTTTAGTAAACTTTTATTTTCTAAATTAAATATATAATTATGATCATAAAAAAAAATCCAAATGTTGAAGTCCCATTTATTTATATCAATCAAGTTATAAGTTATTGCAAATATTGCAAAAACTTGACAAACATTTAGACTTGAAGGATATCCCTGTTATAAAATTAATATATTTTTTTTTTCAGCCAAAGCGGCATTCTGATACTTTCATGCACTATATAACATTTTATAGACTTTAAATGTTTAATAACACTCGTGGGGAAATATTCGTAGTTTAACCACACAAAAGGGAATTCAATTATAATTTGCCTTAATATTATTAAATATATAAGTTCATTTTAATTACAAAAATATAAATTATATAATTACATTTATTTTAAATTATGTTTATTTATCTATCTTCTTTAATTTATTTTATCTTAATTATCTGTGGAAATTTTCCTCTTTTCGATTTCATTTGCTTTTCATTTTAATTTTTTATAATTTAAATTTTAAAATAATTTATAGATAATTTTGAACATAAATGGAATGCACTATTGTCTTAGAAACCGATACAAACTGTCTAGCTAAAAAGTTGGGACTATCAACCAGTTATTTAAATGGTCTGCATAAAACTTGAAAACCAAAATTATAATAAAATCTAGTCAAATTGTAATTAAATCACTAAATCATTTACAAAATAGCGAATAGTCCAAACTTATCAATAAATACATATTTAAATCCTTTTTCAATTTAATTCAATTTGTCTTCTTTATTAAAGTTTGTATTAGCTTGATTTATTTTCCTTCATACTAAAAATTTAACGAATCAAACGAATCATTGTCAAGAAGTTTAATAAGTTTGTGATAAATACATATTGAATATTATATATGGACTTCTTAATATTGTTCAACATTTTGATCAAAAATATTAATAAGATATCATTTGCTTGTATATTTTTAACATATTTATTTATTAGATTAGTACTTATTGCTTTTATATTTTTCGGATTATTATTGAATTAATGTATTAACGTATCATATTTAACGATTAATAGGAATGAACAGATACCCAAAATTAAATTCGATATTTTTTAAAATATTTATTATTTTATTTACTTTTTTATATTAAGTTCGACTAGTTGACCCACCTATTGAGCCTATACGTTTGTAAATTTAATGACTGGTTTAGTTTTTAATAAACATTGGAGTATACAACTTTTACTAAGTACAATCAAATTCTAATGCAAAGATGTGGCCGTAGGTACTTCAAATCTGGAAATTGGACAAAGTTTGAACTCGAGGTTGATGGTGGGTTTCGTCGACTTGACATGCCCATCAAAAACATTGATAGAAACGAACAATCCACAGCGTCGACTGGTCACTTATTGGGCTAGACCTTGAGTTGACCTACACTAAGTGTGGGTGATCTGATGCCCAAGCACTTGGTCAAGTCCAGCACAATGATGACCCTGCTTGTCTGCCACACCTATTTATTCGAGAACAGCCACACGGCCTACGTTGATCGTCACTCAATGATTTACATAAAAAGAACAAAACTTGCCATCAGATGAAGAACGGTTTTGCCCGCGTGGCAGCATCGGAGTTTTATGCTCGAACTCTCTCTGTTGCTCTCTCTCGTAAGTAGAGGTGGCAATCGGGTCGGGCTGGGTTTCAACAGGTCTTGTTAAGACATAGTTATTACATATAAATCATCAATCCCAACCTAATTTATTTATTTTTACAGGTCAATTTTTCTGATTCAAATCCAACACATTAATTTTACATGTCAATTGAACCTAATCAATCAACTCGTGACAAAAATAATTCATTTTAACTAAAATAAAGTTAAAGATAGATTTTTTATTATTAAGTCTAATTCAAACGATCAATTACTCAATCCAAATACAATCTAAATTCATACGACTGAAAGATATTAAAATAGATGGCATAATAAAGTCGCCAGTGCCGTGGAATAAATCTTGAATTTGTGTAATCCTGTTTATTGATACAATTACTACACGTAATGTTGAATTGTTGTTAATAATAATAATAATAATAATAATAATAATAATATTTAATTGATTGATCAATGAGATGTTTACTGTGAGCATATATTACTTTATATTACCCAATTAGCAAGAACAAAATGCTTACTTTTTTGATGTGAAAATTTATACATAAACCCTTAAACCCATTTTTACATTTCGAATTCAATTTAATGTTTGGGTTTAAATTTCTACATATTAACTACTTTAATCTTTAATTTTAGTTAATTAATTTACTATTTATATAATTAATAATTTCTCGAAAGATTAAAAAAAAAATTAATAAAAATTTATTAAATTATTTTAAATATAAACAGGTTCTCTTGTTCGTAGCCATGCCAGCTGATTTTTTAAATTCAACCCAATTTTAACCCATACTAATAAAAACTCAATTCAAACCCCTTAATTTTATTTTTGGCTTCAGAATGTGTTTTCAAAGCATACCGTACTTTGTAAGAGTTCAATAGCTTGGGAGCAGACTTTAGAACTCCAATACACCAGTACAGGACCACATAATGGCAGCACTACAAGAATCACGAAAGAACACTCACACCAAAGGAATTGCTGACAAGAAGTCGATCATTTTATCACCGAAATTATCTTAGCATTCAGAGTTGCATGCACTGAATTGTTAACTGAAATCTCAAATATGTACCATCTTAGCAATCACAAAACCAGGGCAACAGAGACTCCATCTATTACTAGGAACGACAGCAAGCTTTGCCAGTTAACCAGAAAACCACTCAGCTTCGGTATATCAGCACAACATGCTCAGCTTTGAACGAATGAAAGAATCAAAAGCTCTTCCTGGCGATTTGCTGCTCATTTGCAAAACTGACTTGAGACGTGACTTCCATAGATCGAATTTTTTAAGCCCGGAGTTTCCTGATTCTTGCTTGTTCCCCATGAATTACTTGCTCTAGTCTCAGGTTTGTTGAGACTAAATTGGCCCCAAAACCACTGCGACTCATATGTAGGTTGCTGCAAGGGATTGTTCCACTCAGAAGTCTCAAAGCTGCGTGTCATCTCCCAAAACATGCCTTGCAGATCCTCAATGGTGTAATTCTTGTCCTGTTTCAAGAACTCACGATAAAGAAGACACAGGTTAAAAAGAGAATTTGTTTTATCACTTTAATATTAGACCATAATAGGGGAAGAATCCAATTAATAATTTCTATCCGAATTACAGAAAAAAAAAAACGGTAATTAGGTTTAAGAAACTTTCCCTAATAACACCAGTCGCACGCGCAGAAAGTGATGAATTAAAAATAGCTGGTAGTTGAGGATTGTATCAAGGATAAAGCCCCCAACCCTCTACCAGTCTTCCTAAAGCAACTTCAATTCAAGAAATGGTATTCACAAAGAAGGCAACAGTATTAACAAACAATGAATGAGCGCATTAAGCTCATTAACCAATCGACAGGAATCCAAACATAATTCACAGGAGAAAAACCAGTTTGCTGCATTAGAGAATATCAACTTCAGCACAGAAATTCATGTTCATACCTCTTTCTTGACATCATCCATTAGACACGCCATTTCTTGAAGAAAATCAGCAAACCCCTGAAAAATAAACAGAATTCACAAATTTGTGGGGAACAGAAGTTCACAAACGCCCAGCTATTACATAAGTGGAACATATGCATCATATAAATTATATACCTACCTCTACCTCATCTTCTTCATCTTCAAGGTCATAAAGTCCTGTATCATACAGCATCCTCTTCCTCCCATCCGACAGTACTGTTTTATTCCATAAATGAAGCCCAGTTCGTAATTTCAAGAAATTAGAAATAAAAAGGGAGGTAGAGAACTCTATTTTCTTTGGGCTGGAAAGAATCAACAATTACCATAAGCTTTACCTGAATACGCTTCTTGAATCTGTTGAAATTTCTGTTTGGCGTCCCCAAGAAGAGAAGGGGTTCTGGTCCACTTATCTGGATGCCATTGCTGAAGCGGATTTAACAATTGTTAGCACATTAACATCCCAAACAATATCTTTGGCCATTTTTAACAGTAAATCAAATTGAACATTCCAATTCAGCTTTCAACCGACACGTGCTGCCGAATCTTGGATTAGTACAGGAGAAAGAACACCAAAACGCATAATTCAAGAACCAAAAAATACTAAACCCTGAGGCACAAATATCAAACCCTCACAGAGAAAGGAAAACAAAATGTCATACACGAGTAACATATACCATGGCTAGCTTGCGATAAGCGCGGCGAATTTCTTCGTCACTAGCATCGGTGCTAACACCAAGAACTCTATAATACGAAGACGACTCTCTACTGTGCTCCATATCCAATCTTTAAACAGAACCAGCGGAACGGAAATCACTGACTCGAAAAGAACAACAGCGGCCCACAAAATTCAAGACTAAAGATTCTCGAAACGAAACCTTATATCTTTCACATTGCACACGGGAATGCAAGAGTCGAAGGCCAAAAAGAACTATGTTCATACATGTAGAGGAAGGCGGTTCGTGATGTTGATCCTACGGATGTAAAAAAGTTGTAGAAAGCGAAAAATATCCTTTTGACCCTAAGGCTTAAGAGATTCCATGGGCGTCTGGAGACGAAGAAGCAGCCCATCTGGAAACTTCCAGAGTAGTTTCGTACAAAGAAATATCTACTGCATGGAAGAGATATTTTCCTTACACAAGGAGACTGGAACCTTCCAATTTGCCACGTAAATTAGACTGAATTATATTTATTTATTTTATATTTTTGTATTCTTCATCTCGTAAATGTGTTGTTGTCCTGTATTCATTTTATTTGAATTATTTTCTTATTTATTTTTCTATGCTTTAAAATTATATAAAATATTATTTCTGAAAAATGCACAACTGCTCACCTGTCAACTATTATTTAATGAGACAAAATTATGCAAATACATCCAAGAAAACGAAAATTATGGACTATGTTCGGAAGCCAACTATATATTTTCACACAATCCTATAAACTTTCGTTACCAAACATTTTACTTAATAAAATTTTCACTTAAATTTAATTTTTTTCTCTTATATATATATATATATAATTAATTATTATTTAATTATTATATATATTTATAATCATATCAATATTTATATACGCATATACTCATATTTAAATATATTTATATTTAAAAATTTAATCATTTTTCTTATATATTATCATTTTATCTAATTATTATTGTATATATTTTATAACATACTTAAAATTTTCAAAACATCAATATTTTACAACTAAATATATTATCAATGTATTATCAACCCGCGATGCAGTATTTTTCAAATAACATCTTTCATCGAAACCTCGTCGGCCATGGCCATGTGTTCATAATTTTCATCAAAATAGTTACGTTAATTAAAATTTCCTCAGTGTCTTTCGTCCCTCGTTTCCCTGTCAAAAATATCATCCCATTCAACCCTCTCATGCTTTGTCTTAATTTTCTCACAAGTATCCACTGAAAAAATATATCCTCCCAGTTCATACTATTCGATCCTGTCATTCTTTGTCTTGATTTTCTCACAAGTATCTGCTGAAAAAATTGAAATGATTTTATTTTAAAAGTTAAATTTCAAGATGGGAAAACGTTGATTTTTTTTTTTTTTTATTTCACATGTTCTAGCAAAATAAGCATACCGATTGATATTATAATGAGTTGGACAATATTAAATTATTACAATAGCCCTATTTGAGTATTTTATATTTTTCTTTTCCTTTTCTCCTTTTAAATATACTTTCGTTTTTCATATTTTTTATGTGTTTCGATCTACCCTTCTTATCTTTAATTTGTTGTTATCCTTACTAACTTGTAACCCATGCTATGTGTTGGCATCGTCATTCTAAACACACACACACACACACACACAGATATAATTAAAAAAACTACAATGATATAAAAAAATTATACCAACTTTCGTATTTAGCATTTTTTAAATATGTTATTTTTCTTGTAAATTAATTTGGATTGATTTATAAGGTAAATATACTAATATTTAGAAGGCATTCGTGTAAAGTAATAGAGTCATAGATTTTTTTTTTATCAAATTTATACAAATTATCCAAAAAAAAACTATTTTATAAAAGTGAAAAAATGTTTTGAAAGTGAAGAAAAATGACTTTGGCTTTTGATTAAAATACTTAAAATACCAAATATTTTATTTATTCTCATTAAGTATATGTACAAATAAAAAAACAATAAATTAGTTAATTTTTTTCTGATAAGCACAAAGTAGAAGATCAAATAAAAATTCAAAATACAATAATTGTTAATTCAAAATTAGTTCAATACATAACAATATCAGTGAAGTATATAACAACACCTCTCTTTAAAATTATGTAAAGGACATAAAATTTTATTGTATGAATTAGACTCAAATGAATATACATGGTTAAATTGATAAATTTATGAGAAGCATTTTAACTTAATGAAATTGTGCATGGAAATAAATTGATATCATAAAAACAAAAATAGAAACATAAGATCTTGCAGAGTTTATCATTATGAATAAAATTTAAAAAAAAACAAACAATGAAAAGTTGAATGACAAAAAATTATCAAGAAATAGAAAATAGAATATGTAATAGTTTAAATATTAAATGAAATTTCCAATAAAATTATACCAATGAAAATAATAAAATGTGCTCCAACAAATTTTTGAAAGTCAGAATAATAGTTATACATAATGTGGGTGTGTGTGTGTGTGTGAACAAACAATTGATATTATCAAACACCCTCAAAATGCAAATATTCTCAATATTTTGTTTATGCTTTATTCTTTTCTCTCTCTTCCTCACTCATTCTTTATGAATAATTTGATTTGGAATGTCAAAGTTATTGAAAATAAATGAAACATGAACACCCTCACTGAATTTGCAAAAACCACAACATCCAAATACCTGTCATAATGAAACCAATGGCGGAACTTGATGAGATATATTTTTGCATAAGGTTGGGATTCTTAAAAGTAGTAGTGAACTACTCCAATAAAATTTGGATTTTTGTTGTCAATGGTTTTGATGTTAATGTCATTTTGGATCATAGTTAGTTCCTCACACCCACATTAACTCCAACACTCTCAAGAGTCCCGTTTCTTCATTGGAATATATGGAAATGTTGCCGCACACTTAAGAATGGCTAACAAGAAATGGCAGCTACCATGAGGGACCTTCCTTGGATTCTTAGAGGACACAAGCAACAAAATGTGGTGATGAAGTTGGATATGTTTAAAGCTTACGATAGAGTTTAGTGGAATTTTTTATACAAAGTCTTCAGAAAATTTGGATTTCATGAGCTTCATCCTTTTGATCACATACTATATAGAAATCTACTTTTTCTCAATTTTAATTAATGGTGAGATTAGTAGTTTTTTCCACTCTAGTCATGGTTTTAAGTAAGGAGATCCATTATTCCGCTATCTTTTTATTATTTAGGTAGAATTTCTTTCGAGGGAATTGGACACACTCTTCAATAAGGAAAAGAAGATGATTTACCATTGCAAAAATCATTTTAAAATCTTTCACTTGTCATATGTCGATGATATTATTATCTTCACAAATAGTAAAAGGGACAATATTGAAAAATTTATGGATTTCTTAAAACCTATGAGAAAATTTTAAGACAATTCATTAATAATTTCAAGAGCTTATTGGCGGTAAGCAAAAATTGTCCAAATCTACCCACTCAAAAGCTTACTCATATAATAGATTTCGCTCATGAATCATGTCTCATCACTTATCTTAAAGCCCCAATTTACACAGGACATAGAAAAGTATCGTTGTTCCAAATTTTGATTGGAAAGATACAAAATAAGCTTCAAAAATGAAAAAAAAACAAAAACAAAAACAAAAACTTCTCTTTCCCATGGTGGAAGGTCGGCTCTCGTCAAAAGGACATTGTCTACATTGTCTCTACTAGTATCCTTCATGCTATTGATCAAATCATGGCTAGAATCTTTGAGTTTTATTGATGATCATAAAAAGAGAGAATGATGCTCTTAGGATAAAGTTTCTTTACTTGTGCAGGAAAGTGGATTAGGTCTCCAAAAATTAGTTGAGTGGATCAAAGCATGTAAATTCAAACTTTGGTGGAGATTTAAAAAATAAAACTCACTATGGACATCCTTTTTGTCTACAAATTATCATGGTGGCCTTCTTAAAAATTTGAAAGTTCATAATTATGATAACCCCACCTGAAAAAGGAATTGCAAAATGAAGAATATAATTAAAGAATAGATTTTTCAAGTCTTAGAAAAAAGTGAGTGCTGATTTTAGTTTTATTATTGACGTGGATCTCAGCCCTTTGACATAATCTATTGGAGGAGATCATGGGCTTGAAAAGATGGACTACTGTTAGTGTAATGGAGAATAACATATTCAAAGATTGCAACAAATTTGGCTTGAGTATACTTTTTCAATATCAATAAAGACCCCATGAGATAAAAACTCTCTTCTATTAGACTTTTGAACTTTAATTTAACCTAAAATTGAATTAGAGAACCATCAATGATTCAACATATCTACGAAGACCTATGATCACAATTCCTCACCTTTACTATGTAAGTCTTACTTTAGCGTCTCTTTTATAATTAAATTCTAGTTGATACCCAATTACAAAGTCTTGGAATCACTCTTGCATCCAAATGTCTTTTGTTGTAATGTTATTGAATCCATTCCACATCTCTTCATCCAAAATGAGTAAGCACACTATGTTTGGAGTTGTACTCTAACCTCTTTTATTTTTTCCTCCCTAATACTTTTAATATAAATATTTTCTTTAACTTTTGGAAATTCTTTTCTTTCGTTTCTCATAAACTATAAATTAGAACCCTTGTCATTTTACTCATTTCATGGTTTTTTAAACCAAAAGAAATGATGTTGAACACCAAAACCAAAATTTTCTTTGACTTAAAAAGTAGTTTGTAAAGTTTATAATCATTTACACCTACTGTTCAAAAATAGTTTGAAAAAAGACATTGGCGAGAAGACATATAGGTAGCTCAACTTTTTGGGCTCTAGTTTCCACTAAGCCTCCTCATCACCCCTTTCTAATGCCTTAAATAAAACCAATACCAAGATTATTCAAGCTTAATATAGATGGCATGGAAAGAAGAACAATAGGAACAACTAGTATTTGAGGAGTTATTCTTGACTCTGAAGGCAAGATTACTTTTATTATGTTTGTTTTAATTTTTGTGTGTATTTTTAGGTATATTTTTTTTTGAAAAGTGTGTAAAAATAAGAGAGAGTGAGAAAAAGAAATAAAAATAAATTTTAAAAAATATAATGATTATAGTGTATGTGTTTTGAGTAAAAAAATGAAAACAAACATAACTTTTGCTTTTCAGGATTACATTAGCAATGCAACCAACACTTTTACTAGAGATGTAAGCCCTTTCCAAAGATTGGAGTTGGCCTTCGACAGAGACACTTATATGCATTGGGTAGAGTTGGACTTTCAAGTTGTGATCAACATTTTTTCTTGTCCTTTACATGAGTATTAGAGTCTTCAACACATGCCTTAAAAATCAACATTATTAAAAGTAAGATACAGGTACACATGTCACATAGAAAAGAAAAACAATTGTAAATTTTTTGCAAACCGAGCATGTTCCACTTAAACATCAATTGTATATGAATCAAATAAGTTATAAGGTTATGTGCTTGGTTTGATATGGACTTGATCTTTCTAACTTTAGAATTGGATAACTTGCTTATTATTTTCTTTTTAGGTGCTTTGATACTTTAGTAAAAGAAGTAGTGCTCTTTATTTATATATAGGTTGGACGTCGTGCTTTAATCTCATCTATAATGATGTTTATATATATATATATATATATATATATAAGATATGAGATTTGTCTTTTAGGAAATTCGGATTGAAAGAGCAAATGATACCATAACTCTTATTTCTTTGCAGTTTGTTTTGCAGCTCTATATCAAGTTTTCTTAGTCGTCTGCCAAACACAAAGCCAACAAATGCAATGCGAATGACACTTAAAAGAGCATGGGCTTGTTGGGAAGTTGATGAAGACAACTGATTTTGGGAAAATGCATTTGTTCCTAGTTTAAGAAGTCAAAATTTTTGTTTAATAGATTTAAATATTTTTAATATTTATGTGTGTGTGCGTATTGATGTAGTTCATATAACAACCCAATATTCAAGACAACCAATAAAATAATTTTTAGCATATTCAAATAAATCAAAGTTCAGGTTTTTGTCAAAAACTTCTTAATTTGGTCAAAATGATCAACATGCTATTACATCTTTTATATATATATATATATATATATATTATATTGTATATATATATGATTAGTATTTCTCATCAAATTGTTTCATAACAGTAGAATATGTAATTTATTTGAAGTCACTTAATTTTAACCATAATTAAACAGTAAATTATGTAAAAATCTAATTTTATCAGAAAAAATTTCTTTTACTTACTATGTGTTTGGTCACTTTTTAGAATCGAATTTGGAATCATTCACCTTAACTTGAAACTGAATCATTTATAATACATCTATTTGATTCAATACTTAGAATGTGTATCATTATTAATATTAATATTTAGTGCTGGTTCTTTTGAAATGAGATAAGAAAAATTTTCAATTTTAACACTAATCTAATTCAACCTAGACAATTTCGTTGAAAGTAAGCATTGCATGTGTATATTATTTATAAATTTTATTAATTATAATATATTTTAAACTAGTTAAATTTTAAAAATTAAAAATTATATTTAAAATTAAAATAGTATTAGAAACTAAAAAATAAATATGAGAAATATTTGAAAGGAAAAAGAAAATATCAAAAACTTAAATGCCATACATCAACAGGAGAAGGAGACAAATGAAAAAAAAAAATTGGTTACTCTAAAGCTTTCACATACAATGTGTAATATAATACTGTGTAAATAGTATAAATGAAAAACTTTAGAAAATGAAAAGAGCGACAAAAAGATGTGGAGTGAAGGATAAAGATAAAAATGAACAAAAGGAAAAAATATATTTAAAGATAGAGGAGAAATAACAAATTAAAAATAGAAAAAGAGTAGTTTAATAATCAAATGAAGGACATAAAAAAAAAAAAGAATAAGAATAAAGTACATTTGAAAGATGGAAAAGTGAAAATTAATTTTTTAATAAGACTAATTTAATAATTTTACATTAATTAAGCAAAAAGTAAGCCTCAATTTTAAATATGTAGCGCGCGCGCGCGAGTGTGTCACAAATTTAGATTAGTGTAATTTACATATGAATTAAACTTGAATTTTGTTTAAAACCACAAACATACTTGATATTGGAGAATTTTAAATTTTTGGATATGATTTTCAAATTTTAATTTCTACAATAATAACCCAAATAAGAATTATGAACATTGTTCCAATTCTAAATACAAAAACCATTTTACTAAGCACTACCTTTATTCGATAAAAATAGATAAAATTATATGAATAAAAAATATTGGATATTGATAAGTATAATTTAATTTTAATGTTTGATTAAAAATTTACGTCAATTTCGAGAAAATAATATTTAATAATAAATAACATTAACAAATAAGTTATAAAAATAAAATTGGAATTACTTCAAATTAAAATTATACATAAAAAAATAAAGAGAGCAACAAGTAAAAGTAAAAAAAAGAAGAGCGTAAATACATTAAAAGATAGAAGAAAAATAAATAAAAAGTTAAAAAATGCATTAAGAGAATAACAAATTAAAATTAATCTAATAATTAATAAATCTGAATTAATAAAGTGTAATAAATTGACTTTGATGCGGAAAGTGAAAAAGGAAAATTATACACAAAATTTGGGATTTATAGTAAACGGGTAAAAATAAAGAGATGTAATAAACTAAAGTCAAAGATGGATAATGTTAAAAAATGTAATAAATAACATTTAAAAAAGCTAAAATTAAAAAAAATGAAAAATAAATAGATGTTTAAGGATGTTTTAGGCTTTAAATTTTGAGGTGAATTATGATTACTAGCTCTAGCACTTTATTTATAAATTTATTTTATTTTAAATAATAAAGATAAAAATATATAAAATAAGAAAAAAAGTTCAAATGATTTTAAAAAGAGAAGAAATCAAGAAAGAATACAAATAAAAATAATAAATTTAAAAAAGTGAAAATTAAAGAATAAAAATATTTAAATAAAAATAGTTATTTAATTTGACTTTATGTAATAAAAAATTCTTAGCCTATGCTTGTTTTGCTTTTAACCAAAAGAATACACATTTGAATTATTACAGTTTTTAAAAAAAAATTCCGTGCTTTCTCTTTCTTTCTCTATTTTTTTATAGATTTTTTTAAAAAAATACACACAATAAAAAATCAAAGAATACATAATCTTAGTACAGACAAATTAATTAAATTTTGGCCGTGGTCCCACAGTTATGTCATTTGTGGTTTATTTTTGTATACCAAATCATCTAGATCCTTCCAAACGCAACCGAGTTGGACGTACTGATAAAATAAGAAATAAGCACAGAGAATTCATCTTATCTATGTTATGTATTTATCCGACAACGCTATTTGTGAAATCCTTGTAGTAATTAACTTCTGATCGTAGAGTGTACATTGATTTTACGTTCAAATGTTTAATGTTTATTGTTTCTTATCATTTCCTTTTACTTATCTATTTTCTCTAATCCTTATATACTTCTTTCTTTCTTATTTATTACTTTACACAATTTTATTTATTTTTATATTTCTAATTTTTGAATAATTTTGTCTATAAAAAATAATAGTTTAACATTCTATTTCAATTAATAAAGTTTAGTTAATTTATAAATAATTTCGTATATCTTGTACATAAATGTTTTCTATTTACGTGCTTGTTTGACAAGAATTGTATTACATAATTAAACCAATCGAACTTTGTCGTCAACCTGCTGCCTTGTGTTCCAATTCAATCCTGCTTCCCGCGGCCTTAATTAATCTCAATATGCCTTCTATATTTGCGTCTCCGCTCATCGGTCATCACCAATTCTCTGTCTGTAACAAGAAAATCAAGAAACTTCAACCAAACCCGACCCTCAATTCCTCGGATTCCACAAGCTAAACATGTTCAAACAGATCCTATGGTTGCTTTTCCTCGTTGCTTCCGTCGACAGCCGGAATCGTCACGTCATCAACTTCCGGTGGCCAAACCTCTACCCGGAGTCCTTCGCCTGGGACCCAAAATCCGATCACTTCGTGGCCGGCTCCCTTCGACGCCCCCAGTTAATCTCCGTCTCCGATGCCGGCGTCGCATCCCCACTTCTCTCTGACGATTCCCTCCCCTCCAATTCCTCATTCCTCGGCATCTCGCTCGATCCCCGACACCACCGCTTGCTCGCCGTGGTCCACCGCCGATCACCTCCCTTCTCCGCCCTCGCCTCCTACGACCTCCCCACCTCCCGGCGTCTCTTCCTCGCCCCATTCGACGACCTTCTTCCCTCCGCTGTAGTTGCGAACGATGTCGCTGTTGATTACTCGGGCAACGCTTACGTTACCGACTCGGCCAATGACGTCATCTTCAAAGTGACGGAACAAGGCGAGGCGACGATCTTATCCAAATCGCAGGTCTTTAAATCCCAAACGGTGGACCGCACCGTATTTTATCACAAATGCGGATTAAACGGGGTCGTGTACAACTCTAAAGGTTATCTGCTGGTCACTCAGTCAAACACGGGCAAACTGTTTAAAGTCAACGTTGACGATGGAACAGCGAGGCGGGTGATTTTGAACAAGGACTTAACGGCGGCGGACGGGATCGCCCTGAGAAGCGACGGCGTCGTTTTGGTGGTGTCTCAGCCAAAGCTGTATTTTGTCAAGAGTGACGATAGTTGGAGCGAGGGTGTGGTTTTTGACGAAACTGCCCTGGAGGAGGAGAGGCAGGCAAGTGCAGTGGTCGTTGGGGCGGAACGTAGGGTGTTCGTGTTATACGGGCATGTGAACGAGGGCATGATGGGGAATGCGGAAAGAGAGGACTTTAGTATAGTGGAAATGCAGTCCGAAGAGGAAAATAAAGACGAGAATGTCTGGATTTATGTGCTGATTGGTTTGGGCTTGGCTTATTTCTTGTTTTGGAGATTCCAAATGCGCCAACTTGTGCAGAATATGGACAAGAAAACCAACTGATCTTTTCTTTTTCATTTTCTTTTTCTTTCCCTTTTTATAATTTATTTATCTTTTTGGGTTGTTTCTACTTGTTTGAGTCTATGCGAACATGAGACTTTATTATCCAAAAGAAAGACAAAATGGTTATATTGGATTTCTATTTGCTTTCCATCATCAATATCTGGACTTCCAATTGCTTTTTCTCAACTGCATATGTGAAGCGATGCAGTTGTGTTATTGACTTATTCCATCATTTATAAATACAATTTCCAGGATGCACACAAATGCAAAATTACATTATTACTATAAGTATGGACAGGTAAGGTGGGCACTCATTGTTGTTCAATATTGGAATAAGCAATCAACAATAAGACACAATTGTTTTAAAAATCTGATCGGTTCTATCAGAAATTGGTTGGTTTTTTAGTTCGATTAAGGTATAAAAATCATAAATGTATAGAATTTGTGAGAATCGGTCAAAATTTGTAAAAAATTGGTCAAATCGGTTTTATCTAAAAAAAATTTTTTTAAAAAGAAAATTTTAGTAATTTTTTTTTTAAAAAATTACAAAATAAAATTTCGTACTTTTTTCAAAATTTCTTAAATTTACAACTCTTCAATATTAGTTAAATATACAATTTTTATTTTGACTTTTGTTTTTAATAATTTTTATCCTTTTATTTTTCTAATCAATATTTTAAAATTTTAATAATTGTATCTTAAAATTAAAAATGGTCATATTAATTAATCTGTTTATTTTTCAAAACTATTTTTTTTAATTTTATACTTTTAATCATTTTGAATTTAATATTTTTTTTTAATTTGTGTAATAAATTTTTATCTTAGTTGAATTATTTAATTTTTAATATTACATTTAAAACTCATTTTATAGTTTATTGTTATATTGGATTACATTTATTTTGTTAATTATTTTTATAGTAATATATATAATATTGTATAATTAAAATAACCAATTTTTTCAACGGTTCAACCGATCGGACCAGTAATTCAATAACCCAATAAGTTTTTCAATTTAAACACTAGTCCAATTTTAAAAACATTGTCAGACACACACTTAAATAATTTTAGCAATTATTAGTTTTAACCCTATACTTGTATTAAATCTACCTTACCAAAACGTTAATATTCATTCAATGATATAATTTGCAAGACATGAATGCATGAAATTATTCATGCAGTTCAGTATCGATTACACTTACATCTCTGGAGCTTTGTCTAGTAAAAAATGAGCCCACTAAAATTAAGAGTTTGTACACTTTACAACAACTCAATTTGAACCTAACTCTAACTACTCCATTTCTCCACACATAGGTTAACAACTAGATGGTATTCTACATTTCCTACTTAATAGAATAAAGATTAACACCAAATATTTATACCCTTTCGTCAAAGTAAGCAACTCCAACGAATAGCACGACTCTAGGACTCAATTACAAAAGCCTTAAACAAAGAACTCGACAATTTTAACAATACATGGATATTTTAGTTAAGAAAGCTAAGTTGATTGATCAACTCTCTTCGATACTTAGGCAATTTCAACACAATGGCTCTTAAGGCTTCAATTGATCACTTCTCGCATCTTCTACATAAGTAGATCATCGTTTAAGTTTCGAATTATTTAGATACACACCATCTCCTTAATTCTATCAACTCTGCAATTGTCATAATCTGCTAGTTGCTTATTGCAACAGTACGTGCGTGTAACTTTCTTTCTAGTATTGAGATTCTCATTTTTTTAATTTTGCAACTTAACCCCAATCTTTCATTAATCTAACGAATGTGTTCTTCATGGATTTTTAGCCCGAAAATGGTTTGAATTTCCTCTATTGAAAGATGGCAATCTTCTTCAAATGATTAGTTAATTCCATTCCATATTTTCACAAACAAATGTTAGGAAATTAATATTACAATAATATCACTTTCATATAACAATGATTTTGCTGTGTTGGATTGCCACGTGTGAGATATATAAGTGCTAATACACACCATAATACTAGCAATCCCACCCTTTGACATTATGTAGCACCACTCTTTTTTTTTTTTTTTTTTTTTTGACAACTCAACACACCATCCAACCCATCACTTAAGACCCAATCCTGATGCAAAAGCATTTGTTAAAAATGACAAGATAGTCCAAACATGAACAGCCAAATAGACCCGATCAACATTACGATAATGATGTCATTGGCAAGAGCCAAATCTAAGAACAAGATTCCAAAGAACTGGCAAATTACTCCAATAGGTTTTAGCAACAAAGGTAGACTCCCCATTGTTCTAAACTTATATTAATCCAACAAAGAACCTCTCCCTACACCATTCACTCCTTATTCTCCTTTTGTGACAAAAGTAAGACAAGAGAATACTGGATAATTTAGACTCCCCCTCAAACACACACATACCAAAAACACTTTTATCCCACAAACTCTTTTCCTTTGTGGCACATAATAACAAAGTAAGAGTAAGAAATAGGAGAAAAAGTGATTGAGATTAGGTGTATGAAGGTCCAATCATCATCATCCAGTTCTTGAGATGTTGCAACATCATTTTGACATCAGGTTCATCAAATGATGCTTGCACAAGCACAAGTATCAATGTGTTACTCATCATTTAGAAGTGAAGTATCCATCAAAGTTTAAAGATTTACAACTTCTAACTCCAAGGCAATTATTTGTTATTGCAATTGCAATTTATGTGCTTTAATGCCTTTAACATGTCCTTCAAGATAGGTACCAATTGCATCAAGTATGTTTCTTACAAAGGTAAGCTCATGTTCCTTTTGCATTGCAACGTGGTCAATCAACAATCATGTTCTCAACTCATTGTTAGTAACATTGGAACTCTTCATATACTTCTTGCTTCTTTAACTAAGTCTTTGGGTAATTGCAAAAAACAAAGCCAAATGCCAAATCACAAGCAAAAATAAAAGAGATGAATGTAAACTTTTGGTATATTTGAATTAGGACTACAGGCAGCCAAATTGCAAATTCTAAAGCAACAATAACTGACTATGACCAGATAACAATAAAAGACAACCAGTTATGAATGCTCTTGTAGGTTCTCTTACTCCCCCATATGTTACTCCCCTTTAATTTAAAATTATGCCTATAAAATCTAAAAAGGATAGAATACAAACCCGTCTAAAAAAGAAAGACACCAAATTTGGCATATGCTCTAGTGTCACCATCATGGGGAGTCTTTGCAACATTCTTCATTTCATAAGTACTACCCTTATAAATCAACTTAAGTAATTTGGTGTTGTTGTGGTGTTGCAACATTAGGCTTACTTCTTTTGTTATTTGACTTTTGGACATGGCCTACACATTCCACCTTTTTTCTTCCTCACATTCATCTTATTTCCAATCATGTTCCTTTTGTCACAATAATTTAAAACTTTAACACATGCTTGTGGAGGAAGTTGTAAGAAGTTGCATTTTAGGTCTCCATTTTTTACCAAAATTTGTTTGATCTTTACCTGCCTGCCTCCTATATAGGCTATACTTAATCTGCTTCTCATAACATTATGCAATAGAGTGTGATATTTAGAAATAAGGTGTCCAAATTTAAAGCGGACATGACATCTAACCTATTGCCTACGCATTTTCTTAGTACCAGATGTCTATAATGTTACAACATGGAGAGAACTGCACTTGTGGTCCTATAATTTTGCAACATAGGAAGAACATTTAGATTGTGACTTCGATGTTGCAACATCTCTATCATTACTGCTCACTGTTCTTTTCGCAAAGTTTGATCTATCTAACTCTTTATAGCTTGTGTAGGGGCTATATCTCCTACATAACCAATTCCATAAATGTCCTTGGCCTTCTTTCCAATCTACAATAGGCCATCCGGCTTGGTCTTACCTTTAGTTAATTTATTAAGTGTGGCTTCTACTTCATTCAGTTTCATGAGTATAGCGTGGTATGTTTCGTTCAACTTATCATTCTCGTTCTTTTTTTTTTTTTTTATGATGGGGATGTCTCAAATTCATCAACAGCTTCTTACAAATTTAGTTTTTCTTCTTTCAACTTGTTGCAAGTGCTCTTGAGTTCACTTATTTCACCTCCCATGATATCCACATTTAACCTTAAAGACTTTATCTTACCACGAGTGGTCATCCAATGATCATACAACTGACAAGTTTGCACTAAGTCTTTATGAGAAATATCCTCATCACTGGAGCTGCTTCTTTCAAAATCATCTTTATGTTTGTTTATTGTTGCAACACAACCTGTAGTTCATTTCTTCTGACTAGTGGTGTTGAAAGCTACATGTTGCTATTCTATCCTTCTTACTTAGACCAGTTAGAATTCTCCTCACTCCAAGTTGAACCTATCAACCTTTTTCTGCTTCTTTAGAGTGTTTGCATACTCATTCATCACATGTTCATATTCGAAGCATTGTATGCCCTTTCTTTGAGTGTCACCTTTTTTGTCCTTTTTGTTCTTTTCAGAAATATTTTCATCAAGCCTCTTAGTACTATTGCCTTTCTTGTTAAGATTCTGACTTCTTTCCCTTTTGATAAAATTTCTTAACTTTTTAGTGATAAGGGCTATTTCTTCGTCGTTTGTGTAACAATGTACATCCTCCTTTGGTTGTTTTAGGTAGTTCAAGCCATATAGCAATTGTGGACGGGTCACTGATGCACTTTCTCTCATACTTATCATCTACACACTAATTAAGATCTCACCTGCTTGATTTACGAAGTCATAAATGATGGTATGACTTTGATGCCACTTGTAAGTGTAAATAGATGACGTCAACACTTGTTGGTTCAATATTGCAATAAGCAACCAACAACCAGATATGTAGCAGAAAATTTTAATAATTCTTAGTTTCAAACTTATACTTTTGCTCACTCTAACTTATCAAAATGTTAATACTCATTCAATAATGTAATTTACAACTGACAAGCACAAAGAATTGCTCACGTAGTTTGGTGCCAACTACATCTATATTCGTAGGGCCTCACATAGTAAAAAATAAGTTTACTAAAATCAAGAGTTCGCTTACCTTACACAACTCAATTTGAACCTCACTCTAACAGCCCCATTTCTCCACACACCCGGGTTCACGACTAAGTGGTGTTCTACACTTCTCACTTGGTGGAATAAATACCTAACATCAAAGATCCTCACCATTTTGTCAAAGTGAGCAATACCAATAACAAATACGACTTTAGAACTCAATTACAAAAGCTTTATACAAGAAACTCGATACTTTTAGCACTATATGGAAAGTTCACTCAAGGAAGCCAAGTTCGACAATCGACTCTTTGAGACTTAGGTAATTTTATCACAATGACTCTCAAGTCTTCAATTGATCACTTCTAGTATCCTTTGCATAAGTAAATCATCATTTAACAACTTTTTTGTATTTTTGAGATCATCTTCGATGCACCAAAATTTCCTTGAATCTGTCGACTCCACAGTTGCCATAATCTATCAGCTACTTGTTGCAACAACAAAAATTGACTTTTCCAACATAAAATTCTCAATCTTTTGATTTTGACAATTTACTCTCAAATCTTTCATTAATCATCCAAACATATTCTTTAAGGATTTTTTGACTAGAAACAATTGACTTTCCTCTATTGAAAGATGGCAATCTTCTTCAAATGATTAGTCTACTCTCTTCCTTATTTTCACAAACAAATGTCAAAAAATTTATATCACAATAATATTCTCTTTCATGCAATAATGATTTTATTAAATTGGATTGCTATCTGTGTGCCACATAAATGTCAACACACACCATAAAGTCAACAATCAGTTTAGGCTCTAATAATTAGCATCACTACTTCAAATGGGCTCAGAAGTTCAACAAACAAGAAATCAGGATTGCCAAGTAGTTTTTTTTTTCCCCATCATGGGGTAGTGGTTTCCACTGTCTTGTCATTCAGTATATTTGGAAGTGCAGGAAGAGCTGGCTCTCCATTTGGGGGTTCGGTGGATTGTGGATTTGTTGCGGGCTTCTTTTCTTCACTGCCATTGTTCAGCTTTGGCTTCGTTTCTTTGGGCTCTTCTTTTAGCCTTGACTTCATATCTTCTTCTTTTGGTTTCTCTGCTTCACCTTCATCGCTTGGCTTCTTTGCTTCCCCTTCATCTTTTAGCTTTGACAAACCTGCCTTTCGTCTAAGCTCTTCAAGTTTCTCAAAAATCTTCTGCCTCATGGTGGCATTTCTGGCGCGTGCTTCGGCCGATGCTGGCCATAGAACAGACAGAAGGCCCAAAGATGCAGCTGCTAAATGCATCATTCCCCTCCTAGAGATGCTAGTGGTGCGTTCCTGCAACAATGGCTTCTCCTTTTCTTTAAACAATAATCAAGCAAGAGATGTTCACGCAATTAAGCTTCCCAATCAAACATTATTGCCTATTAATTTGGTTGGATTCCAAGACACCCATCTTAGTGGCGGACACTCACAGTTTTATGAATATTTGCTTCCAAATTTACTCAGTTTATTTACTTGTTAGGAGGAAAAGTAAAACATAAAATCAATCAAACACATCCTTAACTTTGAGTGGCAAATATGGAGTGAAAATTAAACTTCAAATTCTCATGGTGCAACTACAGCATCAGACAAACTTCCTTTTCTTACAAAATAAGTGAACTCTCCATTGGCTATCCTATGTTCCATATAAACGCCTTGCAGGAGTCCTAACTAATCACATATGAACGTTCAATGAATTAGCAATCATTCATTTCAGCCAGACAAAGGTCAGCTGAAGAAGGTTCAGTTCGTAAAGCAATTGTTGAGACTGGGAGGTCAAGGAGACAATTTTTGAGAATCAATATCGTGTGGTGTTGAGTGGTTTTATCAGATTGTGGCTTAAAACTTCGAAATTTGCAATATATATATGTGAGTGTGTGTGCACACGCGCGCGTGTGTGTGCGCGTGTGCGTGTGTGTGTGTGTATTAATTTAACAAGTACAATCTTTTAGTGGTATAGAATTGTCAAGGCTGCTAAAAGTGGATAATGCCTATGCAGATAATCTTTGAGAATCATTAGCTAATTCTGTGATGCTTAGATTCATTCCCCAGATACAAAATCACATGGACAGCAATCATCTTCAAAGAGAATCATTCTGTTAAATTGTATCAAGGCCAAATAGTACTATCAGGCAGAACAAGGTTAATACAGATGTTGCAATTGAGGGTCATGGTCCGGTGGAATTGGATGAGTTGACTCCAAAAATCCACTGAAACTTACGCATACAGACTACAGTAATAGTTGTCATGCATTACAGATGAAGGCAAAAGAACTTAAGCGTCAGGTTGCTCATATTCCTGATTATACTTTTGCATTATGAGGTGATGGGTGACCATCAGGGGAGGGACTGGCATGTTCTTAAGGAAATTTTTAGGGCCACTAAGAAAAAACAAAATACACTTTACGCACCAAGTTAATCTGATTTACAACAAAGGGTGTTTATCCTCATTAACAGTAACTGAAACAAAGAAGTACACAATAGATCTTCACAACAATTTCTAATATATGCCCCTTGTTTTAGCTCAAACAGGTTTTTATTTAGCACATTTGCTTTCTGAATTACTCAGGAAACAAACGACACTAGCAAATTAGACATGTGGATGTTTGAGTTGGACCATCATTAAAGGCAAATAGCAGATAAAATCATTTTTGAAGTTGATGTAAAGACTGAAAATCAAAACAAGCAAATAACCCATAAATATACTCGGTAATACTAGAGGACTGCCAACTAAATTTGTATTACGGTAATAACATTTCTAGATACATTCATGTTTCTGTAGTATCAATATGTCTCACAGAATAATCACGTCAAATATCACTCAAATTTCCATAGTACCAATGTCTGACAGAATAATTGTATTTCAGACACCACTTTAATCTCTACTCTCTACTCCGCAGCTTGATTCTTTGATCACTACACAAAAATACTCAGTTGTTGCCATTACCACAGGGACTTGGGCTCAGCAGGTATAAGTGATGTATGCTAACAATGAGTGTGATATTCAAATGCAATGGAGTTAGGATTAGGAGACTGAAATTTTACTGTTTGGCCCAGGATTTGACAAATGTGATTCAGGCATTGGGCTAAGAACCCGGGTCACATACGTTCAGGCATCGAATGGCCACTGGCATGTCACACTTTCCTTCCTGGTCATTCTTTAGCTTATAAAGTTAGAATAAATTTACCAGATTTATAAATTATCACAAGATTGTTAAATGTTAACTGCATATTTTAGTAAGGTCAAGAAGCGTTTCAATATGCTTTTGTTCTTGTTGTGCCCAAAAAATCAATGTTTTCATAATCAAATTCACTATACCACATTTTCCGCAGATTCCTTTAGAAATCATTTCCAAGAATTGACAATTGTACTGAAGAATATTGTCTCATTTCTATTTGGACATCATCTTATCAGAAAAAGAGAGCTCTGCAGAAAACAGTTTTTAGTTCGAAACTTTGCCATGAAGCCATTATCAATAGAGAACAACACGCACCAAAGACAGAACGCTTGTCAAATCCAATATCAGTGGACAAAACTATGATGCAAGAACACTAATTGGCAGGGGCACAAATGTCACAGCACAGAACACCCAATAAAGTCGAACCCTTCACATATCGCCCCATCCAAACTCGATTGCCTTTCATTGTCTTGAGAAACATCTAAACCCTAACCCACCAAAGCCGTAGCATTTCTTTCAAACAACTCTTCACAAAATCACGGCATTATTCTACTCATATTTAGAAATTAAGAAACAACATTTACAAAGTTAACAAACACCCTGACTAAATTGTGACACGTAAACTACAAATTTCCGCGCGTAGGGGGGAAAAAAAAGGAATAACACATACACAAGACAAATAAAGGGATAATAATGACCTTTAAGCAGGAATGACTGTATAAAAACTGAAAGTAAAAAGCAGCCAGAAAATTTAGTCAGAAAGAGTGGAGTATAGCTGGTAGCTGAACCTGGAGAGAAGGAAGAGCTTGTCTATTTAATATTGCCACTCTTGACACTTTCGAGTGAGATGCATTTGGTCCAGTTACCAGAGGTATCCGGCAGGCCACCGGTTTCAAGGTCGATGAAGACATTTCCCAGCGAGATCACAGCCTCCAATTCGTTGGTAGCTGTAGGGAAGGTACTTTCTCAGAATCGGTGAGCAGTGTGCTGTGAAATTGGATGAAGTCTAGCTCTCGGTCATTCTAGCTTTTCCCTCTTTCAAGTCCGTGCCTTTTCTCTTAAAGCAAAAAAATAAAAAACAAATTAATCTAGACCTTAAAAACATTTTATATATATATATATATTCAGAATATAGGTAGAAACGGTCTTACGAGAACGAGAAAGGGTGACCGTAGAAATCTGTCTTGCTGAATTACAAATGAGGCGGGATGGGAGAATTTTTCACCCTTACTTTTTTAAATAGACTTGCCTATTTTAGTTTATTATATTTTCTAAAAAATAATTTCCACAATATAGAATGACATAATTATATTTATTTTATTTTATTTATTTTTTTCTACATTTTCTCTCAAATTTTCTTCCTTTTCCAATTCTTTTAATATTTCTTTATTTTCATATTTTACATATTTTTGCCCGATGAGTTTTAAACAAATCTATTTTTATTATTTAAAATACAATAATTTTATAATTTTCAAATAGTTACGCAGATACATACATAGATAGAGTGTAAGACTTTTACAAGTTAGAATAAATTATAAGACAGCATTTAGTTACGTGCAATGTTTAGCAATTAATCCCCCAATTACCATCCCTAGTCTCGTCTACTATCATCGGCATTGGTATAATTGTACAATAGGAATACAAGTTTAAGAGGATTAGACCTTTATTGATTGTTTTGAGGTGTGAGTTTTTTTTCATATTTGTGTTAAAATAAAAAAATTTTATTGTATAAAGTCAAATTACACAATTATCCTTATGTAAAATTGTTTTCATTTTTCTATCCCTTTATTTCTCACTTTTTTTTTTTACTTATTATTTTATTTGTGCATTCTCTTAAAAAAATTCTTTTCAAAGTGTTTTTGAACTTTCCTTAGTTTCTTAGTTTAGATATTTACATAATTTTCTTTTAAATATTTTTATTATTTAAAATAAAATAACTTTATTATTTAGAAATAAATTTATACAAACATAAAGGTGCAACTTTCACTGGTATATATGTATGGATGTGTATATGTATAATATGGGTGAAGTGAGAGGATTGGGGGGCCGGGGCCTCCTGGGGCCCCCTTAAATTTGTCCTAGCCATGTCGTGTATCAATTGCATGCAATAAAGAGCAGACCAGAGGGGATGAATGGATGTGGATTAACAATGATTTTCCTGACTTTCAAATTTTCGCCCGAGTTAGAGGATGAAAGAAAAATAATAGAGTACAAAGATATTACATTGTTAATAATTAACATTCATGCAACACTTCATTAAATAAACTAAAATATCATTGCAAAACAATAAAGTAGAGAGATATTACACTTCACTAGAATCATTTACTTTTCTATTCATTTAGTGTAGATGAATGCAAGTTGCTGTATTCAACCCTCTTCATCTGCAACATGCTAAAACAGGGGTTGGTGCCCTTCAGTATTATTTTAAATAGATACCGCCCAATAATGCTTCCATTAGAATTTAGAAAGGACACTCTGCCTAGGTTGACCCATATCCTCCGCCAATGAACCTTTCTCTCTGCCGCGCCGCCGTCCGCCCTCCGCCGCCTCTCTGCCACCCTCACCCCAGCCTTTCTTCCCAGCACATCTCATCAACTCGCCGTTTCATCTATCCCTCCTCCGGGAAGCACTTGAATTATTCGTCTGCCGCCGTGAGGACCGCCGTTTAAAATGCAACTAATTTATAATTTACAATGTATTTCATAAACACGTATAATGTGTCAAATTTACTAGTTATTGATTAAATGGATTGGCTTTCAAAAGAAGACAGTCAAAATTAAGAAATAGACATTTCATTAATTTGAGAAAAAGGTAAAACACACATACACACACACACACACACACACTCTTTTGTGTTAGCATATTAAAAATCTTAAGTACTAAATCCTACTCCCCCAATACAATAAACCATCTCCTGAACTTCAAGAAAATTGCTTTGTTTTACCACCCCCAAAGTTTTCAACACGGACAAATTTCTCATCTCCCACAAGTTACAGAAAAAATTGTGAAAAAATTGAAGTTTCTATATGTGTGTGAATATATATATATATATATATATATTTCAAATTTTTATTATAACTTAAACTTTTTTTTTATAAAAACAATAAATGCTTTCCTCCGAGAAGTAGAAATTAGTTGTGACGATTTTGGTGGGTATTTGTTTCTAAGCCACGGGAGGGACACAGATACAAGCAATAATAGGATAGGGCTAAAATCACTCTCTATTTTCAGACTGATCTACATATGATTCTCTAGCTGACTAAAATTTTAAATAGTACTTACCAAAATGGAGAAGCATCAGATCATATTCATATTTAGCTAGAGTTGTTTTACATGATGACTAAGGAACGAAGGACACACACATACACACACACATAGTTACATACATACATATTATGTATGTAACGAACTGCAATTATATAACTATGTTCTCTTTTAAATAATAACTATGGAAAATAAATGCTCTATTTATTACATAATATGCAAAATTGTTAAAGCCTAAGCAAATGACAAACTTAAAAGCAAGAAACCCGGAAATTTGTGATTTTTTTAAATTACCACTCACCCACAAGATGAATCAAAGATTCAAACGTCCGACCTCTCTCTTGAGATAAAAGGACTTTGAATTCCACTAAAGATGTTAATAAGCAAGATGATACCTTACTCATACACATGAAACAAAATTTATATTCATACATATACCTAACATAAAATATTTTTTCTATACCTATACCTATGGAATTAAATTAATAGCATAAGTATGGGTGTGTGAGTGAGAGTAAACATACTTAAATTTTTCTTTCAAAAATATTTTTAATTTCTCAAATTTAATTTTTATTTTATTTTATTACATATTTGATGAATTTGATTCTAAAAAGAGAATAAAATATTCATTTATTTTAACAGGAATTTTTTATGACATAAAAATAAGCTGAATAAAAATATATTTTATAAATATAATGTCAATCATGAGTTTCAATTTAATTTTTATTATATATTTGCACAAAATAATATTAAAAATTAGATTTTGAAAACCTAATTTTAAATTTCTTTTTTTTATCTTTTCTATTTCTAAAATTATATTCACTAACTAAAATTATTTTTAATAATTTGAGTATAAATAATAACTAACAAAAGATATTTTGAAATTGAATTTTCCTTGAATAATTACAACATTGATATTAATCAAAATAAAAATAAAATTGAAAAAATGAGGTGAAATTCCTAGTAGGATCAAATCCTCCAATTTATACTATTAACTTATGGATAAAATTTAGATAACACCCAACGGATCTAGTATTGATTAGATATTGTGGGATATTAGTATTTATGAATTTGAGTATGATCCGAGATTGATCATATATGAGTGCCACATTTATGGTCAAGTTTATAGACCGGTAATACTTTACACATTGACACACTATCAAGCTATATGTATGAATATTAGTTTACCTCATGCAATAATGAAGTTTTAGGTTACTTTTGTACATTTTCAACTAATATTTGCTTTGGCACATATAAAGTTGATGGCACAAAGATTCTTTTGAATCTATTCACCAAAAATAATACAAAAAATTCATATGTGCACCTGATTTGAAAGAAATACTCAAAATGTGTGGAGTAAAAGTATCCCACGACTTATAGCTAGAAAAGTTACAAGCAAAACACTCATCATCAGTGCGAATCTGGTTACTTCGTATCTTGCACGGTTCTTTATATATCACTGCTGCATACAACGGTTTATTTCTAGAATTTTTACTGTTCATTGTGATTTAAAAATCTTATAAATCAAATATTTTATCATATGAATTTTATTCAAATTTACATTTAAATTTTCTCATTTCTTACATTTTATAATCAACTAATACTTTTTTAATCATTATATATATTTACAATCAAATCAAAACTTATATTTAAATTTTTTTACTCACGTTCAAATTTTTTTTATCTTATAAATTTATAAACTATCACATCGTCTATCCATTGTTACATGTAAAAAAATTTTTATATATTTAAATCTTATAAATCAAATATAATTTTTTTTTCTATTTAAATCACCGAATTTTCCTTTCCATCCAAAACAAGCATACCCAAGCTGTTTATACATCTATGAGACAATGCGCTCATCTTAATTGTTGATCAAAAGAAAGACATGTCACAAAATGAAAATTTTCACAAATGCAAAGTCCGATGTCTGGTTTCACTACATACTTCTAGGCTATGTTTGTGAGTGTGGTTTTTTTAGGAAGTGATGATTGGTAGAACTTGTGTTGAAATAAGTGGTTTGATTGAAAAGAATATTTTGATGAGACGAACAATGTGATTTGTTTGAATTAATGTATAAAATATAAAATAATAATTAGATAATACGATAACATATAAAAATAATAATTGTATTTTAAAGTGTAAATAAAAATTGATGTGAGTATATAAGTGATGTATATGCATATATTGATTTAATTGTTAATAAGTATAATAATTAAAAAATAATTTATTAATTATATATAAGAGAGAAAGAATTTAAATTAATATTCGTTGAATTGAATATTTGATAATATGAAATTTTAAAAAAATTATATTAAAAATTGGGCTGCAAACATTACCCTAGTGATACATCAAAAAGTCAATAATATTTCCACACCAAATAATGTTAATACAGCCAAATTGCACACACCTTTGGTACTGAAAAATGGTGCACCCACAACATTTGAGAGAGACACATATCGTCTCTTTTTTATTTTATTATTTCTCTTTTTCAATCTTGTTTTTTTGTCTTTTTTTAATTTTTATGTTTTGATGCTTTCTCTACTTCTTTATATTATTTTTAAAATTTTTACTATTTATTTTTTTTATCTACTTGTATTTTTGAATTTTTTCTGTATTTTCCTATATTGTATTTCTAAAATTTCTACTATTTTTCAATTTCTCTATTTTTCTAGTTTCTTTTCATTTTTATGTTTTTAAACATCTGTTTTTTTTGTGTGTATTCTAATATCTGTGTTTGTATTTTTCATTTATTTCTCAATTTTGTCTTCATTTTTCTATTCCGTGAACTCATTTTAACTCTGTGTTTATTCAGATTTGATTTTCTAAGTTTATTCATTTTTTACATCTGTTTCAACTGTAATTTTCTAAAATAATGAATAAAAATAATTTAAAACAGTAAAGAAAATGCAAAAAACAAAACAATAATTTGAAGTAGTAGAAAAATCATACAAAAGTGAAAAACAAAAAATATAAAAAATACATAAAACAAAAGTCGGAGAAAAAAAAAATAATAAGAGCATGTCATCTCTCTAGTACTGTTTTAGTGCTGCTGGAGCACAGCCATTGAGAGTAAATGCCACTAAACGCATACATGCTAAACTTGTACACAGTACCATGTCAGTGACATTGCCAGAAAATTACAACCGAGAACAATATTGAAGCTTCGACATCTTCCCTTGGCGCTGCAAAGGCATTGATTTCCATGAAAAGTCTTGGCAAACCAGCAGTCCATGGTCGTTATACCTTAGTTGCGTTGTCCTTTCGACCTCAAAATTGTCCGAACTCTACTTGGGGGTTGTCAAGTTAACGTTACTCCCCCCACCCATAATAACACAGTTTTTGCAGATAAAAAGAATTAAAAACTTCCCAAGAACATAAATTCAACGATAATTTTTAAGGCAACATTGCAAAGGCATATGAAATAAAATGTGTGTGCGCGCGCGTGAGAAACACATACCAAGAGAGGGAAATTCGAAAGGGTTAGGTAATGCACGTGGGACAGGTTTGGCACCACATTTTTGGGGGTAGCTTAAAGACAGGCAGGAAGGTACAGACACCGCGTCCCAATGCAGTTTTAATGCTTAAAACTGAGGGTACAATCTATTTATATTTACTTTTTACCATTTTTTAAAACTTAGGTTATGTTTGGAACTCATGTTTCAACTTTAAAATATTATCTCAAAATTAACGCTGCTAAATATATTATTTAATAATATTTTTATTTAAATTTAAATTCACATTTATTCTTATATATATAATTATCTAATTATTTTTTAATTATTATATTTATTCACAATTAAAATAATATATATATATCACATTTTCGCTCACATTTATTTATTTATATCTTATAACATAATCATTTTCCTTATAAATTATCGTATTATTCAATTATTATGATATATTTTATACATATATTCAAGGAACTTATTTCCAAACATACTACTCATCTCAATTCAATTCCTACCAAACATCAAATCTAACAAAAAATTAAAAAAAAAAAAAACCCCTCGCCCAAACACAGCCTTAATAAATAACTTGCATCATTGTGTTGGCGAGGCAAATTTCTTGAGCGGTTGCAACAAACCCACGGTTGTACTACTCACAGAAGTTTTCTGCTCCACCAATCTCTTTTCCCCACTTGAGAAGTATCTAATGGTACCTAGAATAGAATCGTTATGTCCTAAAAAATTTGCTCCGTGTGGCCCCCCTCCTACTAGATCAAATAAGGTTAATAATTTGACAGACAAGAAGGAATGGGAGAAATTCCGTTCAGAATTCATTGACCAGAAGGGATTCCCCTTCCAACCACAAAAACGAGGTGTGTCATTTGTGTTTCAACAGGCCATGGAACGCAATATAACAAGAGTTGTTCAGACTTCAATATTCATCACACAATGGCACCCGAGAGCTCTGTTCGGATGCAAATTTGCATCTTATTTTTCCAGAGATACCAAACATCAAAATACAGTCTTTTTCTCTACAGTATTCCTAAATTTTCGTTTCTATCTTTAATTTGTCTCTCAAAGGCACACCGTCGCTCCACCATCTTCTACGCCTATTCATTCATAAACAGAAATCACGAACCCTCCTCAACTGCAGGCTATAAATGCAAGCCAATAATTTGATGACATTTACATTCTAAGACTGCACAATATGTGTGCACTAATTTTGTTGCATGCACTTAAGAAGGGAAACTAAAGTCACCAACATAAAAGACCAAAATCGAGATTCAAGAAAATGATGAAAAAGAAATCTTCAAAACAAGTCAGCACGTAAAGAAAAATTTAAGGGAAAATCAGAACTTGCGAAGCTAGGGTTTTTAACCAGTTCAAGGTCGAACAGACAACGAAGCAAAGGTTAACCGCAACCAAGACTGCTCATTTGACAAGCATAGCATGGAAACCACTCGCCTGGATCCACTTACCTCCAGTTGCCCCACACACTCACGCGCCATCTCTCAATATATACACGTGTTATCAATAAACTTGAGGAGCTGAAAGCAGCACCGTAGAATTTAATAGGAGTAAATTGGCAGTGACAGCTGGCGCTTATGAAGAAGAGAAGGCACAGAGGGGGGAAGAAATGTGTAAACAGAAAGAGGGTCGTCGAATGACAGGCTGAAGCTGAAGCTGAAGCACAATTCCACGAAGGATGCTCCTTTTCGTGTGGTATTCTTAGAGTAGATTTTATAGGCGCGGACTCGAGGGGATGTTTGATTCGTGCGAATTGGTTTTCCAGTCTTCTGCAATATATATATATATAAAACAACAGCTCACACATGACAAAACCTTGACCGGCGGGTGAGATTTCAACCCTTAAGCACTTCAACAACCAGTTTCTTGGATTTCAACCTCTAATTAGGGCAAAAATAATTATATTTGAAAAAGGTTTTCTCTCAGAAAATAAGGAAGTAATATTCATTTTCCTCTCAACTTTTTACTGTTATTACTTTTTACGTTCATTTTAAAGTGTTCCACAATTAAATTAACAATTTGTTACTAAAACTCTGATCTTCGAACAACTATAATATGTATTAACATATATAAAATTTTATTTTTTAATCTTTTGATTGTCTATAACTCATATCCTTCGGATTAAACGGATATATGAAATAGGACATTCGGAGGTCAAACGCAGAATGAATTATAACTTAACTTAATGCCTACAACACCCCCCAACACCACCCAAAAAAAAAAAGAAAGGAAATGGAAAAAATAGAGCAATTTTCTTTAATATATTTTCACACATACATGTAGAGGAGAATGAGGGAGTCTCATCGTTTTTTCTATACATCTTTCGTGTATGTGTGCGTGTGTTTATTGTTGTGGTTAAAATTAAACAACAAAATCTATAATCCAACAACTAGATTAAAATAAAATGACGGAACAAAGTAAATGAAAATGTTGGTAGACTAGCGGAGGTAGTGTGCTCCAATCTAAGCCTCACATGCCTTGAGAATTCCATCTAACCCCTGCCTTGAAAATCCAATCCCACCTACAACCTCGAATTTTTGGTTTTGCATAAAACTGTTGGAGACCTCGTGCCAGCATCTCCACTTGAGCAATCGGGGGTAAGTATGGGTTGGTTCCAACTTCAATACTTGAAAACCTAATTCATTGCTTCCCTAAATGGGACCAACCCCAAACTTTTCCTTGTACTACTTTAATTAATTTCTTTTAATTTACATAGTCCTCCCCGCTCTATTAGCTAGCTATCATTTTGTCTCCTTATATGTTATCATAATTAAAAAAATGCGTGTTTATGAAAATGTTGTACTCAACACTATTCAACTAAGCAACTAATGCAGACTGGACCAATTATAATATGAATTTTTTAGTACTATACAGAAATTCTTATCAGTGAAATTGTTGATTGGTTCATTAATATTATTAATAGTAGAGAATTGAGAGAGAGAGAGAGAGAGAGCGACAGAGATAAAAGATAAAAGAAAAAAAAGTTATCTAAAACTTACGCAATTGATGGACAGGTAGAACATAATTAAGGTCAGAATCCAAGTGTTTGTTTGCAAACAAATGGACAAGGAATGCCAACTCGTATGTCTAATTCCAATTAGTGGTCAGGTCCTCGTAATTTTAAATTTTCAAGTTTTCAAATTCCACTTAAAGTATAAATAATTTTTTATATATGTGGTAATTATATATGCTAATAATATATCGTTGTAAATTTTGGTGATAATAATTATTTCAATATTTCAATTTATAATATTTAAATGGAGTATCATATTTCATCATTATTTTAATCCAAAAACAATTACCTCCTCATAAGGAGACTAATTCCATGCTAAAGTGGCCGTAACCCATAAGACCAAATTCAATTATGTTTCGTCATTAACACGTAAACGAAAATTTTAGTGAAGCAAGCCTTATAACTATTAATTATTCTACAACTATTTATGATACATAATTAATTCAAAATTAATTTAATAAAAAAACAAACTACGTAAAAAATTAAAATATATCTTTTGTATTTGATCTGATTTATTTTATTAATTAATTTCTATTATTAATTTTAAATAATATTATCTTAATTTTCAAATATCTTTATTAATATATTAAAAATATATAAAAAAAATTCCGTCTTACTATTTTTTTCATAATTTGGAGTGAAATAAACGCACGCATGCGTCGCGCGCGCACACGCACGTATATATGTTACATGATGAAGCCAGATTTGGTTGTCGTTTGAATTGTTCCCAATTCCCGTGCACACATCTGAAGACAGCGATATACTACAAATTATCCATGTATTTACAACAAATTTTAGGGAAAAGGATTCACACAATATTTCTTCTTCTCATTTTTTTCAGTTGAATAATTTAGTTTCTGACAATTGTTTGATTTAACATGTTGTAACGCCCTAAAAAGTTCCCATAATTAATTTTGTGACAATATAATTTCTCTGAAATCCAATTAGAGCATATATGGAAATAGCCTTTTTTCCCCCTCCGTGGTAGCTATATGCGCATGCTAGTAAAACTTGCACATTTTATGCATGTACATGTTTTTTAAAAAAATTATATAGTTTCGTTAATTAAAATAAAATATTAAATTGTTATATTTTTTCGCCGTTCAATATAAAAAATTACATAAATTGAAATATATGCATAATAAATATAGTAATAAAATATATATGTATTAAATCTTATTAAAATTTAAGAGGAATTAAGTTAAGAGAAGAAAGAGATAGTGAGTTGGTAGCATAATTATAAAATAGAAAGTACCGAAGAAGTAATTATAATTATAAGGGTATTTTGAAAATTTAATTAGGAGACCAATTAGTCCCTCCCCCATTTTATGATAGTATAGATATATAAATAGATTTTAACCTAGTCTCCCTTTATAGATTATTTTGTAATTATACAAAAATTATAAATATCTGCGGAAGGTGATGTGAGATATATATATATATATCTGTGTGTGTGTGTGTGTGTGTGTGTAAACTGTGGATTAATATATTCTCTCTGTTTCCCCAAAAATATCTGGCTGCAATTTTACGTAATATTTTAGAATAAACAAGAATAGACAACTTCGAAGAAATAAGAAATAATTTGATGTGTTGCAATAGTTTGATTTCTGGAGAAAAAATCACAACAATTTATACCATATGCGATGCATATTTTAGGGTCTAGGGTAGGTAAAAGACAGATTATATATACAAGAAAATTTGGAAAATTTTTTGAAAAAGAAATAGATGGGTAACAAATTTTTGTGAATAGAATCCGAATCAAAAAAAAAATTTTCCAATAATTTTTCAAAATATATTTTTTTTAGAAAAGAACTTTGTGTTCAAGTGCAACTTTCTTTTTGCATTTTTATCAAAAGTATATTGATTGTCATTCAGAAAAGTATAATTTTACCATGTGGCAAAACTACGTACGTCCTCATCAGCCTAACGTTCAAGGAAAAAATAGATTAAATAATTATTTTTGTGAAACAAATGTATACAGGTATTCATTTCTTAACAATCTTATTATCTCATATATATTTATTGCATTGGAATAAATAGTGAAGTTCTCTGATATTTAGTTTCGCGTTATGTGGCATTCGTTTCTTAACAATCTTATTATTTCATATATATTTATTGCATTGGAATAAATAGTGAAGTTCTCTGATATTTAGTTTCGCGTCATTTGCCATGATCAATGAAAATCATGCGTCAAGATAACTTTCAATATATACTTTAAATTTTAAAGAAATATATACCTATACTTAATATATACATAAACTTTTATTAATTTGAGTGAGATTTATATCTCACTCTCACACACGTCTGCGCATATCACTATAGAAATCATCTATAAATGATATATGAAAGCAATTTTAATGATAATGAATTGAATTGCAAATGGTTTATCATTATATTCGGAATATGTGATAAGCATTAATTAAGCAACGAGATTTTTGCAAAAATAATAAAGCAGGACAAGATTTAGCCAAAATAACAAAAGCAGTATAATCTCCAGGAGGTTACCCTGAGATGGTCCCTCGTATAAACATACTGCTTGCTACGTATCATTCATTATATTATAGGGGAACTTACAGATGTGCAGATTAATGTGAGGGCAGTGCTTTCAGTCATTGAGGAAAGTGATCATGACTTAATCATATAATTTGGGAGGACACTAAAGTTTGATGTATCGAAATTAAAACAGCATGACGCTTGAAGTGCTTTAACAACATAAAACAAAGGAAATAAATAAATAACCATAAACACAGGTTTTCAATACGAAATTGATCCTCACGATATAAAAAAAAAAATCTAAAACACCTGTTGAAAACTGATATATATGTAAACAAATCATTTACCTTCTGAGGGCAGCCCGACACCCCTTAATCGGTTGCCGCCCGGCTGCCAATTACCTATCAGTCAGAAACCAAACAAACAACATATTGACTGTGCAACAACATATATAAAAGAAACATGCAGTTACCGATCAATTCAAGCCAGGTACCTTATCAAACTTTTTTGAATTGCATTAATTCTTTGAGGCCTTCGTAGAAACTGTTATTGATGATCACTAGCACGTTTCATTCTTACGTTGGGATGTAGGACACATCAATTGTCAACAAATATTTATCTGTTTCATGTATATGTGCAAGTCCAGATGCAGCAATTATTTGATAACAAACTGTTGAAGCCTTATCTTTAACCTGATCATCCATCTGCTTCGTGCCAGCTGCCAAAAGTTTTTGTGCCTACATGGTATATTAACTTCCATGCAAAGTCTTGGCAAATCAGCAGTCCTTGCTTGTTATACCTTTGGTTCATTGTCTTTTCGACCTTACGGTAATAAACAACGCAACTATATAATAAGCTGGTACTAGCACAACTATATATAGACACACATACAAATTCGTTAGAGCAATGAGAATGTGTTACCCACTCGGTTATACTTTGAATATGTATACGTATATGATGCTTTTAAATTTCTACTAACTGTAGAACCATAGAATATTCATTTTTAAACAACAAAACATATAGTCACTTTAATCATTAAATTTTTATTAAAACGAAGGAGGTGGGAAGGAAAGCCATAAAATTAATTACGCTGTTCTCTGAAGGAGCCCATAATGATTGTCCTTGTCCAGATTTCTCGACAAACAGCGTACTAGATTTTGTTCTTCAGGAAAGTGCAATCAGATGTGTAGAGAATGGCCCCAAAAGAAAAGAAGGGAACAAAAGGATTTTAGTTCCTCATTGATGCTATGCCGAAGTTGGTTCTGATTACCGTATTTTCTATAATTTTTTGGACAATTTTATTTTTTCTTTCCTTTTTCTTTAGAAGAAAAACTTTTGCAAGTATTCATTCACCATAAGTAAATTATGTTAAATTTGACAGTATACACACACAGACACAAGCATGCGTTGTGGCAATGGAGTTCCTATAAAACCTCGAAGAAAACAAAATTTTAATAAAAAAATGTAATCTACGCGGTACATATTCATATTTATACTTCATTATGTTTTTATATGATGTTTGCCTTCAAGTCTCAGTATGTACTAACCACGTGTGAGATGACTGTAACAATTTCTTCTCATAATGTTTACTTTTATATATATTTTTTTTTTTGCAGAGGTCATCCTGCCTCCTATAGATGATAGGTCAATACTTTGTATGGACAAGATGGCAAGGAATAGAGTGAAGAAAATTTCTCCCAACTCCCTTCAAGTATATACACAAATAACCCAAAGTTTTTTCTTATGCTCATATAATATTCCAAGAAAATAATAGCAATTAATCTATCTTTAATTCCCACACTAGAAGACCCCAATACAATTATCTTGGAGCCATCAAAATCTCCTATATATTCCATCCAATCCAATTAACAACGTTAACCAGACATATACCCTACACGTATTTTGCAACAAATGCTTGATCAGAACCTTGAAGTCAAAATTAAAAGGGAAAAGAGAGTTTGCAATCGGACGATCATGGAGAATTGCATACATACATACATACATACATACATACATATCAGTATATAAAAGAAACTTTACCTAGGGTTTCCCGGATAAGTTCAAGGTCGAACAGACAATGAAACAAAGGTTAACTGCAACGAAGACTTCTCACTTGACAAGCCTAGCATGGAAATCACTCACCCATCTCCTCTTAAGGATCGATCATCTATCACATCATATCCCTTACATCCAGCATACCAACACCATCTTCACTTTCAAATCAGCTTGAATTTTTATCAGAAGAACCTCTAGATCCTCGATTTAAGTGTATACGTGAAGGGATATATCCGTAAGTAATGAAATAAACCCAGAACTAAACAGAATTTAGGAGCTGCTGGAGGTTTATAAGAAGGTACGGAATTAGGGAAGAAAAGATTCATATTCATGTTGTAGTTCACATGGAATCAAGTGGAAGAAAAGGGCTTTCTTCTTCCTGGGTTACTCGTTGTGCAGAGTTTAATTTATAGACTCCGCGTAAAGTGTGTAAGGAAAGACGTTTGGCTCGTGTGAAATTTGTGATCTCCACACGTTGAAAAAGGCTTTGACTGACGGGTGCGATTTAATCCTTACGAAACGTTTCGTACAACCAACCCCAGAGACACACGCATTTACTTTTATTTTATGGAATATATATTCTAATGAATAAAAAACACATTTCTTTGATCGTGTTAGACGTTTAGTATTTTATTTGAATGCCGTCGAGGTCGAGCGGGTAGGTTTGCTCATCGTATGGAAATGGCCTATGTTATAATTGGATGAATTATCTCTGCACTTCTTAAGGTTTTGTCGAATAACATTTATGTTTCTCTACTTTTTGATATTGTCAAAACCCACTTCACAACGGCTTTACGGTGGAGATCCCCTTCTAGAGTTGATGGAAATTTTGAATAAAGTATCAAAAATGCCCTCATTCAAATTAGTTGAAAATTTGATTAAATTAATAGATAAAAATACTCTTGGCGGTAATTACCATGTGTTTCAAGTACAACTATAGGCATTTTCATAATTTCATGTTTTTTTTAAATTTTTTTGTTTCTATTCTTGTAAGAAATCTAAAATTATTAAGATCTTTTGATCTACTTTAAGGTTTCTCAATTTTTGTGAGGGGTTTTAGTAGCTTCGTTATGTACAGAAGACTAGATCTTATCTGACTAAATCTCAAAATTATAGATGTAATTCACCCCCTAACAACATATTTTTTTTTTTGAAGGAGGTAAGACACAGGTAATAAAGTTAATTAACTCTACTGTTACGTGAAGGCACTGTTATATCGTCAGAGTTAAAATTTTGTGGGGTTAGTTTGCCGTACATAGTTAAGAACCCCGCATCCCATTGATTTCAATTATGGCTAATTAAGTAGTCTTCCCAAGTACTTTTCACTCACCCATTGGAGGTAAGAATGCTCATCTTTATTTTGTCTTACTGTTTTCCTCCACTCTTTCAACGCTTGGACTAGTTACGAATCAAACAATGAACGCTGGTTACTGGTGACCAAAATTCATGTGCAAGGTTCAATAAGACATAAGCATGATGTTACCTAACTTTGTTGAGTATTCCCGTGAAGTTGGGAGTTTCCAGTTGTCCCTGATCTGTTAAAAAAAAGGACTACATTAATTTCTTTGAAAATTTGAAATTCCAATTAACTAAATCAGATTTATTGTATACATTGCATGCCTTGATAATGCATACGTGCCCTCTTCTTTATTCCACACACCGAATTTTTGTCGATTTCAACGCATGCATTGATCAAATCTACAAACATATTATAAAAAACAACAATAATTAAATATGGAAACGTCAGGTACCATTTTCTTACAAACTGAAGCTTACAAATGAGAATCGCATGTTAAGCGATGTGGAACGACAGGGACCAATAGCTTTTACATATACATATGCCGACAAGAACAGAATCCTTTCACGTCGAAACTTATGGATATCATTGAGTTGCATTTGTATGTGAAACATGTATATTTGGTAGGACCCACCCCAATGAGATGGGAAACATTTGTCAGTGGTCTTCTTCTTCATCATTCGTTTCTGTGTTTCTAATCTCATGGATTGGCCCAAGCGTTATTTTGCCTGTAGTGAGGTCTTCAATTGGTGGGAAAAAGGCCACTGATGTATCGTGTCTGATGTACATTGCCAGTAGTGAGGTGAGGTCTTCAATGTGTGTATTTGTGAACTAATTAATAAACGAAACAGCAACTGGTTTTTGTTTTTCACCTTCGCTAAAATAATTGCAGCTTTAATTGTTGTTCTCTCTGAAAACATATACATATTGCAATTATATTGTTTCCTACACCATCTCAATTTTATAAAGTTTTAAACTGTTGTTCTACAGAATAAGCGGGCGAAGCTACAGCTGAGTGTGCTTTCATGTTTGTAATTATACATAAAAATAAATATTGAGAATTGTAGTAATAAATAATGCAATTATTATCATTTTGAGAGTTATATATATATATAATTATTAACCTACATTCAGTTATTTAAAAAAATTGAGGACACACAACATCATTTATTTAAATTTGTAATCTGAAAAGTACACACTCATGTATGCATGAATTATAAAATCTTATTAGTATGATGAAGTGTAATTTTATTGGAAATGAATTAGGCAGGGAATTTATAGTTAATTTTAATAAAGTTGACACGGACTTTGGGATGAAATATCCATTCCAAAATTGGGACGAAATTTTCCATCCCGAAATTTTGCCCCAAAATCAAGATTTCTTAGTGAAAAAAAAAAACAAATTGGAAAATAATACTATAATAAAATGTAAAAAATGTTATTTTTAATAGCTACAACAACAATAATATAGTAGAGATTAAGAGAATATATTGAGTACTTTGAATTATAAATATAATCCCTAGAAATGAAAAAGAAAGAAAAGCAAAGTTCAACTGTTGAGATTGAAATCAGAATTGAAGAGCTGGAGGGAAAATATACATCATGCAGACAACCTTACAAGTTAAAAGCACGAGATTCACAATGAAGATCAGGAGATGATGATCATGAAATGGAGATTTACCATAAAGTTGAGTAACCGTAAGAAAAAAAATTAGGTTTCAAAAATGAAAATTAGAAGTCGATTGGGCAACGCTGACAGGCGAGCCAATTAAGACCATGGAGGAATGTCTGAAGGATACGCGCCGTAGAAGAATTAAAATTTAGAAGCTAAGAAGACGGGAGCCACCGGAACGAATATTCCGACTCACTTCGTATGAGATTGCAGAAATCATTATTATAATCAGACAGCCACATTTCCACTTATTACTTTTGACGTTGTAAAATAGAGAGCAAAAGAAATTAAACTCACCCCCTGGATCTCATTCCACAGCCTGCAGTGCCATCATTCCGGATTCTCATTGTATTGACGTCTCCTCGATTTGTCACGCAGGAGGCAACAGTAAAATAAGGGCCTTTAAGAAGGGGTTTTTTTTTAAACTTTTTATATTAAATTTTAAATATTTTTATTTTAAAATTATTTATCAAACTAACGACAACCGTATTTCGGAATCTCAAAATTGGACATCATTCTGGATTCATTGTACTGACGTTTCCTCGAGTTGGAATGGACGAAGCAACAGTAAAGCAAGGGCTTTGAGAAAGGGTTTTTTTCACTATTTATACTAAATTCATTTTCTATTTTTTAAAATGTTTTTATTTTAAAAACATTTATTAAACTAACTCAATTCCACACTTTTGAATCACAAAATTTTAATTTCATGATTCCAAAGCACAGAATTGTAATTAAATTAAAAACAAAAACAAAAAAAAAAAAAGAAAAACTCATTTCCATGATTTGAGTTCATGAAAATAGTGTCTTTTCATCTATTTTCTGTTTGTCTGTGTGTTTGTTGAAATAGATTAAAAAACATAATTTATTATGTAACAAAAAAATATACAAACAAATATAATTTATCATCAATATATAAATGTTTATATTGTATAAATTTAATTAAAATTATTACATAATTTTTTTATTAATTATTCTATTAAATAATATTGTAGTATATTATTTTAAAAAAATATTTTCTATACGATACAAAAAAATTTTAACTATAGGAGAAATCAAAACTAGCTCATTAATAATTATTTTACCATGTATCTATCTTATCTATTAAAGGCTAACTTTTTAGAATTTACTTTGATTAGAATAAATTAGATACAATGACATTTGATTAAAACAAATAAGATATAATGTCATTTAAAGACAAGACACTATATTATTTGATTAAAATAAACATAAATAAGAAACAAACAAACAAGGCACAACGCCAAAACAAACAAGAAACAAATGAATCATCTACAATGTAAGGCCGCGGATGACGTCGGAAACCGTGATTTGGGTTTGTGTTTTTTTCTATTTTTAATATATATATATATATATATATACATATTTTCATTTTTGTATCAATTTTATAAATAAAATCACGAAATTGAATCAAATTCATAAATAATTTTAAAATTAAAATATTTTTAAAAAATAAAATAAAAATTTGGTTCAAGCAGCTAGAAAAACCTTTAAGAAGTAGGTGTTGGGAAAAAAAACAGTATGTATGATTTGAATACTGTGGTGGACTTTGGAATTTGAGAGGGAGATAGAGAGAGAGAGAGACAGATGCGTATATGACAGGCTTGGAGTCTTGCCCACGAGGGAGAATTTTACACAAAGACGTCAACTTTGGTTACCAAAGATTATTAATTTAAGGTTTATATTGGCCGCATGCACGTCGTTTAAGGCCCCGAATTCTGAAAAATTAATTAGTTAACTATGATTTTTACAAAGCGACATACTCTGTGTGAGCACAAGGAATTAGATTCGATTTACGTTCAATGATCTTTTTAAAGTGGAACCCACGTTTCAATCACCACCGCCTTGTCAAATTTCACCCTACCAAAAATATTATTCAATAAAATATTTAATCAAATTCAAATTTAAAAATTTTTCTTTAATATATAATTAACTAATCATTATAATTATTTATAATCAAACCAATACCTCTAAATACCTCACACATACACTTATTTATATTTATTTATATCATAAAAGTTATTCATTATTTTATATATTATCATATCATTCAAGTATTACTGTATATTTTATACACGTATTCAAAATTTTAAATAAATTAAATTTTTTTAACTAAATATATTATTCAACTCAATATAATTTTTATTAAATATGGTCCCGAACAAAGACTCTCCCTCCCAAACATACCGTTATAACTCCAGTCTAATAGTCAACGCCGCCCCATGTAAAATATTGCCCCTGCCCGGTCCGGAAGCATCTGCCCCTCCTCCTTTTTGGACAATGGCCACATCTCTTATCACATTATTTCAACGTGGGCATAGTATGTTCCCTTGTCTATTGCGTCCACTTGCTGCCGCCCAACTTTTCCAATCTCCTGTCAAGTCGAAAAAGAAGGTCACTCACCTTTACGCAGGACATAATATATATTTGGAGAAATAATTAGTCCCTCGTTGAAACTTATATTTGCATGTTGGCTTAATATTGGTAAATTGTTCACCATAAAACATTTTTTGAAGAATGCTAATTTGATAAAGTTCTCATTGTGCACTAAAAGTTTAACGGAGGAGTTCAAATTATCTAGATATTATAGGTGAAGAATTTCCAAACTTGAGGAGGTGTTGATTAGGATGGATAGAGTCCAATCCAGTCAAATTAGACCATTTCTGACAATTTTGGATCAAAGAGAAGAAATTGTCTAAATATTCGGATGCTAGATGATTAAAATATGAAAGTTGGCTTTGTTTGGGAAGTCGCGATGCAATGATATAAATTGAAGATTGAAGAACCTAAAAAAAAAAAGAATGATAGAGAAACCAAAAGAGTTGGAGTCAAATGAGTTTCTCATTTATATTGTGAAATTATTTAACTTTTATATTAAATGAGTCTTGATTTGAAGTGTTGAGTATGTAAATAGTGTGTTAGATAAATTTTTGAGACAGCTCCTTATAACGAAATGTTGACTTTAGTATAAGTTAAATAAATGTTGTTGGATAAAATATATTGTCATAACTTTAAGATTAATGAAGTAGTGAGTCGAGTGAAAGATTTTATTGAATTGGGCTTCACAAATATGGCAGCGTTATTAATTTGGTGTCTCATTTTACATGCAATTTTTGTTGTATATTTTGTTTCGAATACTCGTTATAATACTTGTGAGTTCATTGCTAACAATTAAACAAACCTGACAACTTATCTGCAGTGTCTAGTAGCTATTCACTGTTAATGACAAAGTGTTTCGACCACATAAACTAAAGATTAACAGTAGAAAATCTTTGGTACATATACACGAAAGCACAAACTCAGGACACGCGTGTGGGTGAGTGAGTAGCAAGGGATTCCTCTGAAGGGGGACTGTTGCAAGTGCAGTTGGAGTTAACAGTTGACATTTAGGACCAACTACCACCCCAAAACACCTCATGCATAGCCCACCAAACCATATAAATGGTCACCCTCACCAACCACCACACAATGCCAAAAGCCATGTCAACTTCGTTGCTCAATGAAAGCAATTATATTACTTTGCTTTAACAATGGTTTCCTAGAGTAATCAATTTATTTAAGATCATTTAAAATTTAAAGCCCGTGAGACGACTGGTATAACTCGCAATGGTGCACACTTTTTGAGTGTGTAAAAATTAAATAATAAAAAATTCATTCGGTGATATAATAGAGGTTTAATAGTAATTTACGATAAAAATATATATAAATATCAAATTGTATAATAGTATATACACACAAAATTTGCATCGTCATTTTTTATTCAAATAGAAATGCAAAATTACACTATAATTACTATTATATGTTTATTATTAATATGCGTGTGAATGTGTATGAAAACAATAAATAACCTTGATACTAATGTAATTAAAAATGAATTAGCATGACATTAAAAAAAATGAAAGTTGTTGACTCTCAATTCAAATTTTAAAAAGAAAATATGATGAGTTGATTGTTATTAATTAATTAATTAATATAACAGGGTACAATTGTCAAAATATTAAAGAGTAAAGATAGATATTATGGGTGGAAATTAGTTATGAACGTTATTCTAATAAAATCATTAAAATACCAATAGGTGGCTTAACAATTAATATAATAATGTATGCAATTAATTATCATTGCGAGTTATACCATTGAATGATCACTTTTATGTCACACATGTCCTTTTTATAGTTGCGAGTGGTGCAATTAATAAAATTTCAATGTATGCAATTTGTGATGTGGATTGAAGAAAGATTAAGATAACAGATTATTTGTGATGATACTAACTATTATTTATTTTGTGGAAACAATACGTTGAATTATCACTTTTATGTCACACATGTCCTTTTTATAGTTGATGTGCACGAAAGCATGTTGAGTTGACAGTCATTGAAATTGTGAAAATGGAACTATGAATAATTTGCAAGACTATGTCCACATACTTCAGTATATTCTAATTAACGCCCAAAATTTTTAAAAATAATAATAAAGAAAAAAGAAAAAGAAAAGCCATTCACAAATAAACATACTATTTTAAAATACATGCGATACCTATAAAAACTAATGAACACCCTTAATTATAAATGTATCATTACAATTAAGCTTATTTTTATATAAAGCAATATAAAAAAAGAGGATTAATTAATAAAAACAAATATTCTCTTTTAACAGCTCTCTTGTATCTAAAATAAAAATCATTCATAAAAGTACTATTACCAAAAAAAAAGTGTTAGTTATATACCCTTTAAAACTAATACTTTTGCAATAGAAAGATATGGGTTTATAGTTATTAATAAAAAATTGATATATTGTTTTATTAATATCTAACAATTATTAATTCATATAATTCTTAATTTGACGTAAAATATTACATATGACCATAAGATTGCATTAAGAAGTCACATTTATAAGAGTTATAAATATTGGCATAAGACTTTTTAATACACAATTGTTAAAATTCATTTATGAGTCATAGATTCTCTAAATTGAACATTAAAGTATGGGTACAACTTATATACTTTGTATTTATATAGTGAATGTCATGTCATTAAAAAATAATGCATTGGAACATTGATTTGAGAAACAAAGCAAATATGCGGAGATACTTATAAAATAAAAGATAGAGAATGAAATTTAAAATAGGAAAAATTAGAATAAATTAAAATTGAAGGAGAATATTCAAAAGTATAATAAACTAAAATTTAAAGACACTCAATCTCTATGCATAACAATAATTTTTACATATAAATTTTATACCATGTATATAATTCATAAGATAATAAAAAAGAAAAAAATTTCAAAAATAGAAAAGATAGAATAAATATAGATTAAGAGAAGTAAATGAAATAAATAAAATTATGAGAGTATAGTTAAGAAAATATATAAATAATTATAGTTATTTTAGTAATTATATATTGTACAATCCTATATTATATTATAAAAAGACAGTTTCATCAAATAGAAATATAAATTTATTCATAACAAATTAGTAATACATAAAACATGTGCTGAAAGGGAATAACAATTCCCATACTATTGAGAATCAACATTCCTTTAAAAATAGCTATTACCATATAAAAATTATATCAATTGTGTAATTTGTAATAAAATTAGGATTGCTTATTTTATTTACAACTTATCCTCATATACTAATCATGTCCTAAACTCTTTAAGCTGGAATGGAGCCTAAAATACCTTATACGTGTTCAAATGAGTAGGCATGATTTTGGGTATCTTGAATGATAATTTATATGCAAAATGTTTGTGACTATATATGCTGATGAATTCTGGGGTTATCAAATGACAAATTTTTACTTGTATATGTTATGTTTATATATGTGGCTGTCAGATTCTTTAGGCTATGTTGGGCCAGAGGGGTTTAGTTGGTTAGGTGGTTGATGATATTTGTATTGGGATGAATAGTAAATTTTGGTTGTAATATTTTTATAGAATGAAATTATAATTTATAATAATAATGTAATAGTATATAGAGTTAGTAATTAATTATTAGCACTTAAATTTATGTAAATGTGATTGAGTGTGTATATATTAGTTACATAGGTAATAGAAGGAAAATTTGAATTTAAAGTTATATAAAAATTTTATTGAATAGTATATTTGGATGTGTAAAGTTGGATGGAATATTGAAAGATTGAAGTTAGTGAAACATAGTTACATAGTGTAACAGTTCATAATTTAATTGATGTTTGTTCAAATTTAAATTATTGCAATACTTTAAATAATTGGTATTGTATCATTAATTTCTACACGCACACACATAGTGAGTGTTCATAAATTGCTAGTGTGTTAGTGTGTGTGCATAAACACCTCATATTGCCCACTGCAAAAGTGATTGATCAAAAACCCAACACCAAATGTCTTACCTACCAAAAATAACATGAGGAACTGCGAACCTACTCCAAAGCACACGCACACACGCACTATCAATACGCGGCAGGTTATAATCCACACCATCTGCTGTCCCATAGTAAAGGAGAAAACTGTACAGAAGTCTCCACTTCATTCATTCTACAGAGCACCCATTAATGTCTCGAGAGACCTCAAACTCTCAGGTCACTTCATTTATTTATTCGTACATAGTTAATTTTCTGAAGTCTAGATGGTAATAAAGCAGATTGTTTGCCATTCGGTGTTTTTTCTTTTTGTAGTTTGTGGTCAATAAATTTGATTGCATGATGCAGCATAGCAAAAACTAAAAACTACCTCCTCGAACATGTGCCACCAACCCGCTGGGAGCGGTGGCACACATTCCTACATCATAAAGTAAAAAAGCCTAGATTAGGCAATCTTGACTTGGTCGTGTCGCTTGATTTTAATGAAGGATGGAACCTTTTTCTTCAACATCATCTATTGAAAAGTACTCACTGCAAATTGCTGTAAGGGTTTTCACCATGGAATATCTAGTGCAGTTGTGGGATTAGGTGTTGGGAATTTAATTTTCTTGACTGAGAATTGCAGTATTGCTTTGTTGGTACGGTGTTATTTGATCAAATTCTTATGCACAAAGAATTGTTAAAATTAAGCTTTAATGGAATGCGGGGGATATTGTATGTGCTTTAATAATCAAATTAAATCTAGATCCAATAGCTACTTTCTAAAATGCATATTCTGGCTTCACTTTATTTGCTAATATCCTTTAAGGACTTCTCTAAAATACCCAACATGTTCTTAGAATACAAATATCAAGCCTCACCCAATTAATCATGTTTTCTTTGTGGCTTTTTTTTTTCCCCCTTCCACTGTTATACGCGTTATTCAAACATGCATACGAAGGTATTAGGCTAGTAATTTTTCTAATATATATGTTTTCGTTTTTCCTTGATCATGATGTGCGAGATCCACATACCGAAATATATATTATCTGAAAAAATATTTTCAAAAAATGTTTATTCCACAAGGTTGAGAGTGTAATTATACATATTTTTATGCATCTAATTTTCATGGGCATGTAGAGACTACGCGAAATTGACTTGGGCTATTCATTAAATTCTGACTGATGGGCCGTCCAAGTTAAAGATGGAACAACTGTGACGTTGCTTTAATTAGTTCGTTAAACAATTAGTTGATGGTAATCCAATGATGAGCCCACATTTCGTTACGAAATGGCCCAAGAACAACACGAACTCAATCCACCACAATAGGCCCCACAGCTAAATGAGAAAAGTGCTGCTCAATCCACTTCCTTGTGACAGATTTTAAAGTGAGACTTTCGGAAATTGCAACCCGCACCTTATTTTCTTAGAAGTCCTATACAGTTTGTCTTTGATTCGGGAATGAATCCTTCATCTACGTTACAATTAAGGAAGAGTACGTCACACCCCCAAATATGGCAGTTTTTACAGTGCGGTTGGCTCAGTGGATGCCAAAGTCCACGTGTTAAAATATCCAATCTATAAAAATAACATTCATTTCAAATCATAAATCTATTACAATATTATAGTAGACTGTAAAAGATATCCTATTATATCTATTATTCTTAATTGTTTAGAAAAGCAATAACAAAGGTCCCTTTCATCCATTCCGGCACGTCACCAACCCTACGCATGCTCATCTCCATAGGTGTCTTTTGCACAAAGAGATTTTTTAAAATGGGTGCATGACTAATTGCTTATAATTATTTTATTTGCTTTTAAAACGTGAATACAGTAAAATATTTAATAATTTTTGTATACACATTTGAAAATTCATATAAGGGAAAAGGAAATATAAACATTCACTTTGTTATCAAAATTATTCCACTTGTTCATTTCATTGATTTGCTTAATGATTCAAGCAGTTCATGTATTAATTCACTAATTAGGATTTTAGTTTATAATCTCAACTAAAAAGAATCACGTATAACTTTATAGACTATCTCAATTTTTAAACTCAATTGAGAGTATCCTATATTCAATCTAGAATTTCAATTCATGAGAGTCAATAGACTCGATCTATAATTCCAATTAAAAGGGTTATGTGCAACTTGTTAACTATATCAATTTTTTACTCCAATAGAAAGGAATGGCTTTATCCCAGTTGAAGGGCTCAACATTTTTGATTGGGAGAGTCGGAATTAGTCCATATACACTTCCACTTATCTCAACGAGCACAAATGGCAAAATTTTTAGCAAATAAAACAATTCAATTTAAAATCCAGTAGAAACAATTAGGCAACTAGTTCACATCTAAAATACTTTCATAAGAGAACAATTTGAAATTAAAACATGTTAAGCTCATTTATTGAGATAGTAAGATAGCAATTGATAGGAGAAAATTCCTTAGAAATCAAAGTATAATGATTTCAATTTTAAAACATAAAATTGCAAGAAAAACATTTAAAAAGGAAATGGTAAAAGTCTACTAATAACCAACTTATACAGTAAAAGTTTTATTTGTACAATTTGAAAATAAGACAATTATAAAAACTAGCAAGGCGGAGTCACTTACTTAGTGTCAACTCCCTTGATTCTGAAGCTCGCTTGTCTCAATTTGTTATATTCCTATTTAATCAGAGTAATCCTTAATTTAGCCCCAATTTAACAGAAATTTATCTCCTATAATTCCTTGAATGCAACCTAAGCGACATGATCTGGCGGATCTGTTAAATTTTTATTTATTATTTGTTATTTTATTTTTATTCATTTTTGGACTTTATATATATATTAGGCTATATGGGCTTTTAAATTAAAGTCTAATAGATTTTAATATAAATAATTATTTTATTCAATTGCAAGGCAGATTAGAAAGTTTTTGGTATTATGGAATTATTTTGTATTCTCTGAAATGAGAATTCTGTTTTTTTTTTTTTTAAATTTAGTTGAGTAATTTCTAATTTCGTGAATAACTTAGATATATTTAATATGAGTGATTCTTCTTTAAGTTGTAATATATCAATTGACCCTAGCGTATAGATTGCGACTGTCTTGCCACGACGTTTATCGAGTTCAATTTTGGTTCTATTATGTTGGGTATAACATTTAATGCATAGTTTGCATCCCTAGAATTCGGGATTGGATTTTATTTTATTTCTTTTGTTGCCCCCACTTTGATCACGTTACTAAGTGCTAGAATCGTGAGATAAGTCCTTTCCTACATTGTTTTGTACCAATTTTTGCTTATTGCAAATTGATTTTTCTGCAGTGAGGTGTTTCCTACTCTTAATTCGTGTATTTATTGATTTCTATGCCTAATCAGGTTCAACTTCAAGTGTCTAAGTGTTGCTTTGGCATTAAATGGGGTGAATTTAGATATTAATTACACTTGAATATGTTTTTGTTTGCTTTTCAAGTCTCACTCCACACCCATGAGAAGAACTACATTATATTTTGGAAGTAGCCGCAGTTAAGGTCTGCACCCAGAAGAACGAGAGTAGTGATTGCAAGGGGCAATTCTGCATATGCGAGACCACCTGCAATATATTCTAGAGATGTCCATGATTGAGGCTCAAGATGGCTAAAGGCACATCACGAGGGTGAGACGGGGTCACGTAACCACAAATCCAACCATAGTAGGCATTAGTGTAGTCAAGGTCGTGCCTGCGAGGAAACACATCGCAACCGCGAGGAATGGTTTTGCGGCCGCAGATCGCAGTAGCAAAATACAGGCATCCTACATGTTAAGGCCTGTTTGCTTTGCTGGAACTTTTTCTTTGGCAGGAGAGTGTCAAAAATTTGCCAACGAATCTAAGTATGGTTGCTTGCTTAGGTTAGGCATGCTTATTTGGATAGGTGTTAGACTCGCCTTAGTTTTGGTAACAATTTCCTACAATCATCCTCCTTAAATCATACCTTAATTAACTTCAATCTTGCCAATTCATCCCCTCTTAATCGATCATTTGTGGAGTTCTCACAAGCATATTTCATTGCAGCTTTTTGAGCACCCAATTACAAATCGTTTAGACTTGGTCAAAAAGGCCGCCTAACTTATAGCACTGTGGCCGTCAAATCCACTACATATTCTTGTCAAGTTACTCAAGTAATTTAACTCCAACAAGTCCTAATCCAATCATTTTCCAATTCTTGCTGTGATACTCCATCACAAGTCATTCATCCTGACTAGTGTGCAATGAATACAACAGTGTATACAGTACAGAGCTAAAATATTCCTATTTAGGGGAAGAAGAAGAGATAAAACAAAAACAAAATAAATAAAATAAAATAAATAGAAACATAAAATCAAGGGCAGGTTGTGTCATTCCTCTGGTAGTCAGACAACTTGCTGTGTCTCAAAGGATCCACTTTGTTATGGCATGGGGATGGGCCGGAGGGAGGGACCGGTCCTCGCGGTAGCCGGTTTCCGATCAGGCTTTCCATAACCCTCTGCTTCATCACTCTTGCACTCTCTCCTCTTGAAGCCATCGCCATGCACACAACCAATACAATCAAACTAACCCTCCTGGCCACCAGCACAAATCTCACCTTCTGCAACATGATTTTCTTCCAACTTGGAGACCTCAAGCAACTCGTTGGTGCGTGTTTGGTAGATGTGAGTGCAGAGGTTGTAATGGGGTTAGAGTATATGTGGTTGGATGATAATTATAGAAAGAAGGAAGATTATGATGCATATCGGCTATATATTGAATGTATAAATAGAACATTAGGGTGCCGGGAAGGAAGGAAAAATTGATTATTGCAAGTGAGATTGTTTGTGGATGACTTTGACATTTTTGTTAAAAAGGGGGTAAAAAACCATACAGTGGCAGACAATTTCGGTTTTGGAGGTGTGAAGAGTTGAATGGCTTTGCATTTTCCGCCAACCGCATGCTGTATGCCTTATTATTTTCTTCTGAGTATTTAGACTAATTTGTTGTTTTCCAACTGAGTGATTGATGAACTCTTCAGCTGGCTGCTATGAAATTGACATTTGGAGCCCCAAAAATTTGAACAGGGATTGCGGTCGCGACGGCCTCTTTGGTTATTGCATTACACGTCGATAACTTTAATTCAAATAGGATTTGTCGAAGCAATGTAAAATATAAAAAAATATATACTTATTACGTAACAGATTCACATTATTAAAAAATCAATAATGAAAAAATAAAAGCTTTGCAGCTGCATATATGAAGCAAATTTCTATACGCTAATTTTGTTAACTATTTTTTTGGTGAAATGATGAGGTATATAATTAACAGATCATATCAAATGAAAAACTATGAAGTAATTAAATGTCCATTAATCTACATAGCCCAGATACTAAATATGCACAGATCCCAACTTTACCACTTAATTTAATTACATACATACATATATATATTAATAATGAATGCTGTGATAGATTGATATATTATTTATAATACAGTTATATATATCAAGTAGTGTGTGTGTGTGTATATAAATTTATATCAATCATATCTCTAAAAAATTAAAATCATGAATATACAAAAAAAATTAATAAATATGAACAAATGTGTACAGGGCATGGGCTTGACACCCCGACAAAAAATCTGGTCAATTGATGAAGGTTGAGTCAAAAAACAAAGTCCAGTCCAGTACTCGGTTCTTGAATATCATCAGATATATGGCGGCCACTTCAATTTTTAATTTTCTTTTAGGTATCGTCACCTATCAACCATAACTGATAATTCCTAATTAACCAAAAAATTGGAGTAACCCAGTGACCGTTGTCATAAAATACCGCTATCACAAAGTTTAGATTAATGTAGTGGAATAAAACTTTTCAAACACTCTCAGTTCGGTCAGTCGGTTTGTTAGCTTTCCATGGGTAGATTTGCTGGTCCTAAAATTCTATATACAGTGTTTTAAAATAAATGTCAAGTTCGTACATTTTAATTTAGAACTTATAAAGAATTAACCGATATTTTGTTAAAAAAATTAATACTGATGAAATGTAACTAACAATCTTTTTCATCTTTATTGCACTCAACTTACGAAGCTTAATTAACTGTAGAATTTCAATTCAAAAAACAAAAAAGTGCTTTGCATTTTTTAAAAAAAATTACAAAATTATAAGATAAACTAATATTGATTTCAAACACTGCATGTGAAAGTGGAGAATAAAGACAATGGAAATACAAAACACATTGCAGATTTTTTTTTTTCTTGACTTTTGCAGTCTATTTAAATTGTGACAATACTAAGTTGTATGTTACATAGTTGATGATAATTATTCTCTTTATTTTGTAACAATTATTTTTGTTTTATCGAGGCAAATATATGTATGTGAAGGTTTTTTATTTTTTTAAAATTGAACTTTATCTATTTTAGAACGCAAACTATTTAACAATACTAAAATAAATTTAAATGTATTTATAAGTAAGATAAAATAGGTCAGATTTCACAATAAGCATTGTTCAATTTAAGTGTATTTTTACAACCATGTATATTTGAAAATTAAAAACCATAATTTATGTGGGAGAGACTTAGTAAATAGTAAGTGATAGATTCATAATTTGAAGTTGTTAAAATTTTATAGTGTTGGAAAAAGAAGAAGTAATACACAAAAAACTGGATAGATAAAAATAAATAAATTATTTCACTATCTATAATAGGCGGACAGGGTAAGAAGGGGTTTGATTTTATAAACCCACCACCCGATTTAATTTTAACACATTACACAAAAAAACTATGGTTAAAATTAAGAAATTTAAAACCAATGAGTGTCTAACAGATCGGACCAATTTTTGCAGATTGGGCAGTTGGAGGCCCAACTTATTCGTGCTGACTCTGGGTGTCTTCTTGCAGGATTCTCAAAAAATCATGAGTTGGGGTTTCTTCGAAAAAATGACATTAAGCCGAAGATAAGGTAGAGATCGATTTTACATGATCCTAGAAGATAAATTTATCCATTGAAAGAGAGAGAATCGAGCGTAGGCAAAATTCTGTGGATGTTGTAATAACCTAACAATCGAATAATCATTGGCAGATTTGGTTGTTGATTTTGTAGAAGATTTTCGGTTTACATTTCAAGAAGCAAAAGCTATACATATGGTCGTGAAGAATTGGTTCGGGTGAGCCTTTACATTCATTTGAATTAGCTATACGGGGGAGATGTCCACTTGTAAATCACCCATCTGTTCTTGTTATTATTTTATATATAGTCAGTATTAATGTGCATACAGTGAATGCGCTGCTGAAACTTAAAAGGAATTGAATTAAGGGATAACTATAACGCCATCCCCTAATATTAAGATTATATACACAAAACACCCTTGTGTTTGGAAAATCATAAATACATCCATGAAGTATACTTCTAATTAAAAATTAAGTTCGGCGGTAGAAGAGGTTTTTATAATGTCTCAGGTCGATATAGAAAAAGTTTTAATAATTTTTCAGACATAGACAATATTTTGTATATATAACCTTAATCTTAGGAGCAGAACGCTATGATTATCCCTTAGATCAATGGACAAAATAAAAGGAACTTGTATTTGTTGTATCAATTAGGTATGAACTTTATGTATTTGAAAGTGAATAGTGTTGGGTGATTGATTTATGTGATTAGTATAATATCTGACTCTTAAAATATTGAAAATTGTTTGATATGAGCAAGACCTTACAAATGTAAACGTGGTGATTCCAAATTGTATGTACACAATATTGCCTTGAGTCCTTTGTTCTTTATTGTCATAACGCTGGCCTGTATTTAGAACATTGTGACAAAGTTATCAAGTTGTTCACAACATTCAACTCGACGTTGTTAAGTGGCCACAAAATCTAAAAATATTTGCATAAAAATAAATAAAATTTATATATCGTTAATTCTTATCCAAATTTTTATGTGGAGTTAAATTATATTATTACTCCCACTCCGCAGCCCTAATAATGCAGTGTAATCTGTACACTTATTTCCTGTTGAATTATATATATTGATAGTGATCAGCATCATAATTGGACATTGGCCTGTGGGAAGTTAATAAACAAGTTATGCAAAAGGACATTTGAATTATTTATGAACTCATCTGATGATACGTTATTCTAAATGACCATTGCACCTCGCAGAGGTTACATAGCTATAAACACTAGTGATGCATTAGAAAAATATGTTTAGAAAAACAACTTTTTATCTATTTATTTTTGTTGGCAATATTTGAAAATTATTTTGGGTTCAAAAGTAGACTGCGATCGTTGCATTGAAAATATATTATGTAGTGCTATTAGACTATTTTAAGGAGACAAATGTGAAAAATATGAATCTTTGCTTTTCAACTTTTTGTATGATGGTTGGGTCAAACAAGAGCTGCTATACTAAGATTGGGGAGAACCAGTCAATTGTATTTAAAAATGCTGAACGTTGGTATGTCATTAAAAATTTTTATACATGCATTAAATGTAAAAATATGAAAAAGGAAGAGAGCGTGAAAAAAATCATATCACTACAATACAAATCACAACTTTACTTCAGATGATTCAACAATTCATATTATTTAATATTTTCATATACTAGAAATGTCTATTTCACAGTAGATGTGATTCATCTTATTGACCAAATATTTCGCAACGAGTGTCATTTAAAAATGGGGAATCAGTTTAGGGCCGTTGTTTGTTTGTCAATAGAGACGGGCTGACAAGGGAGGGGCTAGCCAACCAAACATTCATCGTTATTGAAAAAATGTGAGATGTTCATGGTCATTTTTAATTTTTTTACTTTCATCTCATCTCAATTTACACTATTTAAATATATTGCCAAATAAAATTTTCATTTAAAACTTAAATTTAAATTATTTTCACTTTTATGTATACAAATATTGAAAATTTAGTTATTACACATATTTAAAAACAAATCAATTATACACACACACACACACACACACACATATATATATATATAAATTAATTATTATTTCTATATTTTATCACATTATTTAATCATTATTATCATATTATATGCACATATATATACACACATAAATTCAAATATATCAAAAAGTTTACTCCATAAATGTTTTACTTATTTTTATCTCCTAACATAATCATCCAGCAAACATTTTACACGTTGTTGGCATTTTGGCGAGCAAACATTTTATTATGGCGTTGATACTTTGTGTAGCACTTGACAGTCCAAACCATCAAATTATTGCCATCATTAAAAGATATTTCTTACTATTTTATAGATAATCGTCTCCTAACTTTTATGGTTATGAAAATATGGCAATGATTGACCCTATATTTGGAAGATATCACTCTGCTCTCAAGGGAGGAAATATAGACCAAATTAGTTGGAGATTTTTGCCCAGAAAGATTAGATGATATGAAGAAATAAAACAAATCTTAGTACGGATGGAAAATTAACTCAATGTTACACCATATGAAATCATTATATTATGGAAACAGTAGAGTTAATTAAATCAAATGAATTTTGATAAATCTGAAAAATTCCAATTTCATAGAAAGTTATTATAGAGACTTCTTCAAATATTGAAGAAATGGAAAATGCAATATCTAAGCTCAGAGAGTGAATGTGCATGATTTACTAAAATCTTGAAAAGTCACTGCTAACTAGCTTGGTGAGCCTTGAGGGTTGAACTTATGTGTCCTTGAAAAGTGTTGACTAACATTGTTTTTGTACTAAAATTGAGTCCTAAGTCTTGCACCTCAAAACGGAATATTCACTTTGACAAAAGAGTGGAGGTCTTGTGGAATTAGGTCTTTGTTATAACAAAGGAAATTATTGTAGAATTCCAATATTCCAACTTGTAAGAAAGTGAAACAATTCAGGTGAAAGAGTTTTTGTATAAAACTCAATTGTTCTCGGTAGACTCATTTGACCAAACGTGGCCAATAGGCCTATGCATGTTTACACCAAACTACGTAAACATTTTTATTGTTCATTTCCTCATTATTGTTTTTGTTTGTTTAGTGATTGTGATTTGGGGAGTTTGAGTGAACTTTAACCAATTTAACACCTTGGTATTGCATGAAATATCCACTCAATATGTAGTGTTGTTTTCGTGTTGTAACACAAATACAACACATAGTGTTGTTTCTCAAATTTTACACGTCTATACCAACACAGTCATATATATTTGGTGAAAAAAATCAATTGATGCTTTGAATTTGATAACCAGCCACTCAATATGCACCTATATCTATGATTTTATGTGATAAATAAACATAAACTAGTTAAAACATGGCATGCCAAATGCGTGCGTGTGTGTGTAAAATATAGGCATGCCACGTGTGTGTGTGTGTGTGTGTAAATGTAGAGTGTGAAATATCTAAATAATAACTAGCTTGGACCTCCTTGAAATAAGACACGAAAATAGTATAATCTAATTTATACATTCTGATAATTTAAATATGTAAAAGAAACATACAAATAAGTCATTACTTGAATAACCATTATTACTCTAGCGTAACATAGAAAGTGGTAATTATTTCTATTCTTCTCATTTTTATTACAATTTTAGATTTATTGCGCTTCAAAGATTTCATGGTCAGGATGGAAAACAACATGATTAGCAGTAACAAATGTCACTAAAATGTAATAAAAATTTCTTATTCCTGCACAACAACAAAGTAACTCATTCAGAACTTCTCTAACACCCCCCCCCCCAAAAAAAAAAGAGAAAACTATAACTATATTCTTAAGATGATGGATAATAGACAGTTGGAGTGTCTGTAAAGACAGTCATCAGCACACTTCATATGATTATAGTCTAACAATAAGTCAACGACATGGAAATTTTGGCTATGTATGCATGGAATTTCTATTTCTACCTATCATGAATTTAGAAACTGTATTTTGGGAAATTTGCTTCTTCAACAGACTTGACAAATTTTATCCTTGTCCAGCATGTGGCTTGTGAAGACCACTTGCTGTTTAATTTGAAGGCAGAAATTAATTAATTTTGTGTTGAGATTGGATAATAATGTAGACATATGCTAATTATCTTACCTCTAAGAATCCAATAAATACTCACTTTGATGAGCAGCAGGTGTAACTGTTGGCCCTGAAAGAATGAATTGAGTTGGACAAATCGATTCTATTTTCCATCTTTTGTTTTTAACATGACAAATGATAAATTGGCACCCAAAAATGTTACTGCATGTTACATTTGTATATCAATACTTCTATCGACGGTAAAAACATATATAGTCCAATAATGCTTGGGCTAACAAAGAGGTTTTGCCTAGATTTTGAGGGGCTGGATTTGCACCATATAGAAGCCCAATTGCATGAGAACTTCTTGATGATGGTCCGTAAATAGGAGGATACTCGAATTGCAAGTGTGGAGAACAATCAAGCAAGTTGGGTGAAAAGAGTCCAAGGTTCTCCTATAAGTGTTAGAGTCATATTGTGCTGATGTGTTAAGAGAAAGTAAAAGGTATGGAAAATAAAATTTTGAAAGAAGCTCATTATGATAGAATGTAGACCTTAATGAAGTTTAGTTATACACTATTGAGATAGTATATTGTCGAAAAGTTAGAAACTCTGGGATTGGGATAGTGAAGCGGTGAGAGATTTTGTGGTTTATTGCTTTACTCCTATTGCTTAGTAGAAGCATTTTATTGGGTTAAGTCTTGCAGACATAGAAGTTGTTGCTCCAAACTATGTTAATAATTTTGTGCCTTATATATTTTCCATTATGTGATTGTGTGTGTTTTCAACACATTTTACAACTTACATTGTTTCAACCCAACCGAACAAGTGGCACCAGAGTCTAGTTCATCAAGTTTGCTTAGTTAAGTGAGTGAGATCTAGAAAGGTTGAAAATAAGTACTAAGAAAAAAGCATCTGTGACAAGACCTACACTCCTTGATGGAACCAATTATCTGTATTAGAAGGCATTCATCAAATCTCAAGATGAAAAGGCATAGTAGGCTATTGAACGTGGCTAGCATCCACCCATTGTTGAAACTAATGAAGGACTTGAGGTACCAAAAGATGTGAAGACTTGGTCAATTGAAAAAGAAAAGGCTAGAATATCAATTTCTCTTTCTACTGTTAAAGCTGAATATATTGCTATTAGTAGCTATTATGCATAATTACTTTGAATGAAACAAATGTTGATGGATTATGGTGTGAAGGTGACAGACTTAATTGTGTTTTGCAATAATAGTGCAATCAACATGTCCAAGAATCCTGTTTAACACTCATGAACTAAGCCTATTGGCATTAATCATCATTTAATTCATGAGCTGGTTGAAAAAAAAGAGCTTGTTATCAACTATGTTACAACAGAGAGGCAACTAGCAAATGCATTTAACAAAAGTCTCAATGCTATAAAATTTGAGTATCTTAGATGCCAACTATGCCTCTACTTAGTCTATTGACGTGGACTAACGAATAAATTATAATGGGCTAACAAATTGGTCAGGCACATCTATAATGGTACGATTCTCAACAATAACTATTGATTCCCTTCCTTAAATTCAATTTTGATTTTCAAATTTTATTATAACCATTACTTTTGGAAAACTTTTAAGTTAAATCTTTACCATATAAGACTCATATCAAATCGCTATCTATTTTGATTTTCTCTAAAAAATTGTTGTAACAAAATCAAAAACTCTAAGAGAACTTTCATGGTGATAAAGAAAACTAAGGCTTTTGCAAAAGATTGATCGTGGACCCACTACCACCAGCTCCTGTTGCTAATGTTCCACTGCCACAAAAAACCCCTACACAAGAAGAAGCCATGGAGGCGGAGCCATTACAGGTGGTGTTTCCAACTGTGCTTGCCTAACACATCCATGCACAAATCCCATCAAAAACACCTATGGAAGAATCGAGCCCAAAATCAACATTGAATGATAGAAAAACCACCCAAAAAGGGGGAGCGCATAGAGGAAGGCTAAGAAAAAAGAACTTACGACTAAATCAGAACCTGAAGAGGAAGAAGTTATGTCCAAGGCAATTACAATAGAAGAAAAGGAATCAGGCAATGGATACCTCCAAGAAACTGTCCAAGAAGCAGTTATTGCATTAGAAAACCATGGAAAAGAAACCTTAACTCAAATAAAGTCTAGTCTTGTTCAGGAGGAACAAAGAAAAAAGATAATGTTACAACTGCTAAAACAACATCAGGGCTTGTAGAATTACAATTTGTCTAAGTAACTACCACTATTATACCTAAAAAATGTAAAACTGATATTCCTGAGCCAAGCTAGAGGCTTTGACCAAAGAAGAGAGCAAAGAAGGTTAAAGAAAAAGAAGGAAATGATGAGGAAGAGAATATTGGGGAACCAGGCATTGATTAAGTAGAATCAATAGAATTTTACACCAAAAAGGCCAAAAAGAGATATGGGATCATTGAGCACAAACACTTCACCGTGGAGAAAGTGATTCTTCCCATGAACTTTACAAGAAAAGAATTTATGGTTGTTTTGGAAGATATTGGATTACTTAAACCCGTAGTCAGGTTTGAGGTCTTTGACCCAAATTTAGTGTATGAATTTTCCGCTAACATGTTGAGCAAGATAAATGTTGAGACCTCAAAGTGGTATTGAAAAGTCTATGTGAAAGGAAAGTTAGTGAAGTTGTCTCTATTAGTTATCAACAAAGTGTTCAAATGAAAAGGTCCTGATTTTGACTAAGTATATCCACCTAGCCACGCAATTGACTACGATGAAATGACCCCCATTTTAACTGTTTATAAATTGGATAAATGATCGGTTGGTGTGACATCTTCATTGTCTTTAAGTTTATCTCTAAAATACTTTATGTTATATAAGATAGGTACAATTAACTTGTTACCAACTACAAATGCAACATTGGTAACAACAAACTTGTGACCTTGCTATACAAATTGGGCACTAAACAACTAATAAACTTAGAGCAATTGATCTTTCAAGTGATGCTAAATTACACAGAGTTAAACCTCTTTGGATATGTGTGTTATCCTTGTCTAGTTAGTAAATACTTTAAAGAAGAAAGCAGCTGAAGGAAAAGGAACCAGTAAGAGTAGTGGATGTCCTACACTATTGCAAGAAACTTGAAAAATTGGGCAAAGTGGACGATCTTAGTGATTAACCTCCAATGGAACAAGAAATTTATTCAAAAGAGTCCAAAGGGAAAATTCAAGATGTAATCAATAGTTTAGTTGCCATTGAAAAGAGTTTAGATGAACAGATTGCCGACTTACAAGCACAGCATAAGCAAGTTAAGTTGCAGATTGCCAACTTAAGTGTGACACTAAAAAGGATTAAGAAAGAACTACCATTAGAATCAAATGCACCTACCTTACCAGCCGATGATGAGGCTAAATCCTCAACAAGGTTAGTAGAAAAGACCTTACCAAGTCTTCTTGCCCTTTGACAAATTAATAGTATGAAAGGGGAAAACGAAATGCAAAGGGTGAGCAGAAGGATAGGTAAACTCACTGGATTTCAATAAATCTACATGATTTTGGGAGATGCTTAAATGCCTACATGTTGAACTGTCGTTTTTTGTGTCGTTTTTGGTGATGTTTTAGCTTGTTAACTTGACAAACATGGTATTTTGGTAGACATGATGCTATTGGATGATTTTTTTATCATTTTGATAAGTTATCCTAAAAATCAAGTGGATAAAGATCGAGAAAAGTCCAAGCTTTCTGGTCTTGATATTTCGAACAGTTGGCAACAATCTTGCAATAACAAAATGAAATTTACCTATATAGATATTGATTAATAAAAAGTTGATGCTATCAGGTGATTAGGAATTCTTAACGATGATTCTTAAAGAGGAAGCTACTGATACTCAAATTATAAGTGCAGAGAACAATCAAGCAAGTTGAGTGAAAAGAATTCAAGATTCTCTTATAAGTTTTAGAGTCATGAGCCATATTGTGTTGATGTGTTAACAGAGAGCAAAAAGTGTGAAAAACAAAAATTTAATAGAAGCTCACTATGACAAAATATTAACTTTACTGAGTGTAGTTATAAATTGTCAGGATATTGTGTTATCAACAAGTCAAGAACCTTAAGATTAAAGTAATGAGGTTGAGTGAGAGATTTTGTGATTTATCTTTGTACTTCTATTACTTAGTAGAAACATTTTACTGGATTAAATCCTGCAAACGTATAAGTGGTCACTCCAAACTATGTTAACATTTATTTTTTTGTTGCATGATTATGTATGTGTTCCTAATATGCTTTACAACTTTCAACCAAACTAACATATATTAATATAACTTTCTTGTAAATATACTTAGAATGAGCTTTTAAGTGAGTTACAATTTGAACTTCTCTAAATAAGCCACGACACACCTAGTAAAAATATCCATTAGAAATGAAACAACCTTCGCTTCGCTTACGCTAGAATATATTCTTTCTATATTTTATCTATCTATGCGATTATGTTAATTGGCCCTGAAATAGTGATTATTGCTAGCTCATTTACTCATTTAATTGCATGTATTTAGACATGTACCTTAAGTAAATGATCTTTTAATTATTTTAAGTGTTGCTCAAATATACCTTTTCATATTAATTGATAAGTAGTGAAATAAGTTCATGAAAATGAAATTGTTTCTACCAAATGAATTTTATTTTTTAAAACCAATTTTTATGTCTTGTCAGTTTTTTGAAGATATTTTCTCTCACATGTTGAGTAAGTAAAATAAGTTAGTTATTTATGTGTTATTTGTCATTAACTATTTATAGATTTTGTGTATTATTTGTCGTTAACTATTTATTGATTTTCATTATATTAAAAATTATTTTACTTAGTTTTTGCACCCATATAAAAATATGCAGAATCGCTAGCCATTTATTAAATGTCTGGCCCGCAGAGTAATTGTCTTAATTAGCTGGCATAACGTGAAAAATACCAAAATACCATTTCCTTTTTATTTTTTTATTTTTTACTTTTGCACCCTCAATTTTGATACCCTATATTTTCATATTCCACTTTCATTTCTCAATTTTTATCATTATTTTTTCTGTTTTTTTCTCTTTTCTTGAATTTCTTAATTTTAACTCTTATTTCATAAATAACATATAATTTGTATACAAAAATATTATCAATTAATTTATATATTGTGCACACGCATCACGTACTTTCAATAATAATATATGCATATATGTGCATATATATAGTTTTTGTTATGGTCAACAGGTTTAGAGTAATCATTTTTGCTCATTTAATAATTTATTTTAAAACACCCTTCAATAGATTCAATTATAACCAACCCGTCGTTTTTTAATACAAAAGTAAATAAAATAGAAGATCTATTGGTAAACACATAACATCAAATTCATTCGGAAGAGAGAGAGAGAGAGAGAGAGAAGAAGAAGAAGTAGAGGACGTCAATGACTTACGAAAATGAAACTAATATATCTCCTTAATTTTTTAATTTAATGCATATGTATTTTTGTAATTTTAGTATAATCTCTCTTTGGCTTTTCTTCACTTTTTTGAGCTTTTTATATATTATTTAATTTAAATCATTTAATTTTGATTTCCATTAAAAATAGTGCGTATAAGTTATTAACTATTTAATTTTTCTCAGGTTTAATGTTAAATTTTAATCCAAAATATAAATTAAATTACATTAATTAATGTAAAATATATTTTCTTCACGTAATTTTATTTATAAAATAATTTTTTTAAAAGAAACTGTACCGGCCACAATACTAGGTATGTATTGTATGCGCGCGTGTGTTTTAACTTTTTTTATCCAGTTCGTGTGTTTAGAGTTGCGGCCTACTCAGATGGCGGCCTGTTAATTATCTCTAAAGCCAAGTGGGACTGACTTAAATTTTTGGTATTACACAACATCGTTTGGCACGTCAAATCCGTAACTGGGAGCATCTGTCTTAATTTTTTGTTGTTTTATGCAGTTTCCCTTTCTTTCTCACACACACATGTACGTTGGGTGAAATCTATATAAATCTTTAATATGTTTGAATGTAATTTTCTATCATTTTTATCTCTTTCAAATCTACACTTCCAAATATGTAATCAAATAACATAATTATTTCTATTTTCTCTCTTACTTTTAAAGTTAATTATGCCAACCTACACTGTTAATTAACATAATTACAAATTATATTCATCTTCATTTTGATATTACAAAAATTACTCTTTTAAATTCGATATATTTACATTTCCCTTTCTATAGGGGTTAAGGATGAAAATTAATAATATAACAAAAAAATTAATTACTTTTTTAATTTATACTTGACCCCTATTTCGAATTCTTTTTATATTGTTTCATAGATTATGGTGCCCTTGATAAGATGTCAAATTTTAAGATATCTTATTTGTAATTAATTAAAAATTTTAAACGGTTCAATAATAACTTTTAGTATTTGAGCCTATTTTCTTTATTTTTTTCAGCATGCCATAACAGGAAATTTAGTTACACTTTTCCATAATATCATTAATTTTCAACTAAAACTTTAATAAAAAATAATGTAAACATTTCAGGAAGGAAGATTTTTGTAATTGCAGAAGGATGAGGGATATAATTTATAATTACACTAATATTTTAGAGATATTGGTGTAATTAACCTTTATTTTTAAATTTCCATGCCAATTTTTCCCCCATCATAACTTGCCTTCAAACAAAGCTATACGCTTTAGGTAAAGGTCATAAATCAAGCATAATCACAGTAAAAATTTTTGATAATGCTAATGCTACCATCACTGTATTGAAATTCATCCACTAGTGTTCAGGGAATATTGCATAGACTGATGAAAAGCTAGTGGATTTTGGGACTATGTCTTGTCATAGGGTTAATTCAAAGCATTGTTTGTCTCCACTACTAGTTATAATATTACATAAGCATTCCAGCGGCGAGAGGTAAATGGTGAATTTTTATCATTATATTTGTACTTAGGAAAATGAGGTACGAGGTATTATCTTTCTAATTTTGTTTTTTTCCCTGTCCAATTTCCTGTGATTAAAATCCTAAATTCAAACAGAATGCATAGCTTAGTCACACTTGGTTTAAAATAATATTAGGGTCAGGAATCAATCCATATTTCTTTCAATCTCCATCACTCATCCCCTCAAAAGTAACATTATAATGATAATAACATATTTTATATTATACCATATTTTTGCCCCCCCCCCCCCCCTTTTTTTTTTTTATCAAAATGCTTAATTTCAAGGAACAATGGAGTACAATTGGTGCTAATATCTTTGAGTGGACTACCTTAATAATTTAGCTACCATTCAACAATCCAATGATTAAAAGAGGTTGTACCTTAGAACTTAGCAAAGCCAATGCACTTTCCATTAAACTATTCTCTTTTCAGGGGCTGAAAAGAAAGAAAAATGCAATGACAATAAAAGAAAACAAATCAATGGTGAGGACGGTCTTATCAAGATTTTTGAGTAGGGCTTTTTCAGGGCATTGGTGGATCTGTGGTAAGTGGACCCCTTAATTCCAACTTGAAGTAGCATCAACCAATGAAAGAAGAGGAGTCTTTGGAGTCCAAAGTCACAAAATACAATACCCTCACATGGAGATGACTCATGTATGACAATGATTATGGGGAAGAAAAGATAGGCTTAGGAGGGCTTATCGGCTGATGACACTTTTATTGTATGGCGTGGGACAAACTTTGGTAAGAACAATTATGTTGTGACTTTGATGCACCCAATGCTTAACAGGAAATGCCAATTTGTGACATTAGATAGCATCAGGTTTTGTGAAGTCTTGCAGTGGAAGTTGTTATTTTTATCGAGAAAAAGGCCTTGAACGTAAAGTTCGGAAAGTACTTGAAAAGTATAAATCCCCTTTCGGCATACGTCTTGACTGCAATGTGTTTTCACCAAACCAAGAGCCTAACTTATATAAAACGAATTTAGAAAAATAAATAAATGAATAAGTAAATAAAGTAAAGCTGCCAAACTATTTTCATATGGATGGATCCATTCTTTGAGTAGAGCCAACTCAAGGTCACTAATTTATTCATTGCTTTTCTCGCATGGAAAGGTGTATGTTTATATTCATTTTTCGTTAATTGATTAGAAAGGTAAACTAAATTTTCTCAAAATATGTATGTATTCCCATCTTGATTTGACTTTTTAAGTGGCGTCCGGTAAGGGATTTTGAAATTGACGATTGGAGTAAAACTTATAATTGTTACTTGAATTTCTGTTATCAGAATTAAAATTAGGAATTATATCTAAAAATTTAAAATTTATTAAATCCCTAGTAAAGTGAAGCATTTAAGAAAACCCAAATTTGATTTCCATATAATTAATTTAATATATATAAATCACATTAATTTAATAAATATGTAATACACACACTATATATAATTAAAGATAATACATATGCTTTGCTTGATTAAATGTACAGTTATTATCCTTATTAAAAAAAACAAATTTTCTCTTTTTAAATGTATTTTGTTCTTATATATATATATATATATATATAGTTCTCTTTTTTTATTATTTTTTCTCAATTGCTCATTTGACTTCGTTTTATCTCTCTTATTAATTTTTCTTTCATATTCTTTCTTTTAAATTTTTATATTTATTTTTATATTATAATATTATATAATTTTGAATTTTTTTATTATTTAAAATATAATAATTTTATAATATATTATAATTAATAAAAATAGAAATTTTCTAAATAATTTAAATATATAATATTTATTTTCAATTGTTTATTTTTTAATTTATATAAACTATGGTTAAAATTAAAAAAATTTCAAATCTCATTATGAGAGAATTAACGAACCAAATATCAACTATAATAATTATACACATTCCACATTTTGAATCAAACAAATATATTGGAATGAATAACTTCATTCCAAATGTGAAGTGAATGATTTTAAATTTGAATTTGATTCCTATGTACAAACCAAACACCACCTCAGTGATATCGAATTCTATTCTAAATTAAACTCTATATACAAACCAAACGTCACCTCAGTTTTTGTTATATCATGATTATAGAAATGCTTAAATTAATTAAACTTGTACATAACATAATACGTCAGGCTATCTATTGGCAATTAAATCCATTTGAGGTTAGGGCAGAGAGGATTCAAATGTAACAAGATTTTGGATATGGGATTGTGGTTTCAATCCCATTTTAGAATAGCAGCAAAGGATCCCTTATGGATATGCCCAAATTAAAATAGCTTTTTTCAAATCCTTGTTCCATAAAAAATATATATAAAAATCAGATGAGGGATTACAAAACATTTTATGTTAAGGTTTTATATATATATATATATATATATATATTTTATTATTCTAGTCTTATCCTTGGTTTCCAAGTTTATTGTGTGCCCAATTTCCCGTGTGTTTTATTGAAGAATACGGCAACGGTTAGCGTTTTCCTTTGAATATGTATTTTTCGTACTTTTACTTTTCGAATCAATATTTATATTAGGCAGAATGAATACAGAGTTTACATACATTAAAGCAAGCAATACATTTGGTCCAAAATTTAAACCTGTCGTGAATGACCAGATTTCTTCATCATAAAGCCATTACTCAGTGCACGTGCCACTTCTTCTGATACCCGTCAAACCACAAGTAAAAATAGAATTAGGGTCTTCTGATCGATGATTAGTCGAATTTAAGTTTAATTTATTTGAATTGAAGACACTATTATTGAAATTATTCAGTAAAAAATATGGATTTGTTCATCTACCTTTCTATTACCATTTATTATGGTTGTACCGCGATTCATTTTAATAAATTTTTTAGAGTACTCTCTATTTGTACTATTTAATAACTATTTCTGGCCTTTAATATCTATACATTTATACTATATATTACGATTCTACCTCTTATAATAATTAATTTTGGTTATTTTAATAGATTTCTTAAAATACTCCTCTTAATAAATCTATTTATGCTATTTAATAACCATTTTTGGTCTTAAATATCTATACAACATTCTATAACTTTAACCCTATAATAACTAACACCAATCATTTTAATAGATTTCATAAAAATTCTATTTGTATTATTTTAATAACCTTTAGCAATAATTAAAATACCTCTATTTTTTTTTCTTTTTCTTCATCATTATAGTTACCTTAAATTCTTTCTATCTCGCCCCAAATTTTGAGGCATAATATGAAAATACTGATGAGATAAATATCTTAGCAAATACCAAAATTCAAAGATATTAAAGCAACTAATCCAAATGTTTTATTCATTATAAAATATAACTCAATAGCATTGAAGTGAAAAAATAAAAATGAATCTTATTTTATTACATCATTGTCTTATTTGTGAATAAATCACAACTAATTTTTTCTTATCTCCTGAACTCTACCACTCCCACATTTACTCACCCTCGTCAAAAGTTTTTACAAAATGAGTTTTAAAAATATGAGTGACTAATTATTCAATAAGTGATTTATTGCTTTTCCATTAAGACATGAACATAGTAAAATCATCTTCAAAATTTCATATATTTAATTGGAATACATTTAAAATTAAACAAGAATAATTTAAATCGTTTACTGTATCTTATATTCATATCACTTGCACTTTCTACTAGCATGCCTATGGACTTAAACAGTTTACATGCTTTTCTTTATTAATCAAGATCTTAATATTTTATTCTGACTAAAAAGGGTAACGTAAAACTTTACAATTGTCTCAATTTATAAACTTAATTGCGAAGCTCGTGTATCCCATCGTATAACTTTAGTTGAATGGATCATTTGACTAAATCTTTTACTCTGATTGAAATAGTCATATATCTAACCCATAACCCAACGTTTGGGTAGAATTTATTTGTACACTACTATTTGGATCATAAGAGCATTATATTACAATATTCAAATATTTCATAGTTAAAATATCCAAAACAATTAAAATACAAATAGTTGATACTTGTTCAGTCCATAATACTCGGGCATTGTGTCCTACATCGCACTCGGTCTCGCGATTGTCAACAATAGGTCCATGATTGCAAAATGAGCCACCTCAATCGCACTATAGATTGTGGAACATTTAGTCTGTTTCTACAGTCAAGCTTCATGGCAGTAGAAGTCCTCATTGTAGCACGAGACTTCACGTTGCATTGGCAAGAAAAGCTATATGACATTCTGTCTCCATTAGCGGTTCAATCTGCTCCCGCGAGACCACATGTCATAATTGCGTAGACTAACCTCATAGGCATGAGGCTCAAACAACTTAAGTGTAAGGAACTGTTTGGTTGTTTTTTCACGTTTTACATAATTTTAATCTCTCTTTTCAATTATTTCACATATTCTATGGGTTACTAGGGTCTCTTTAACAATTTCTAAACATAAAAATTCTAACTTTATAAATTAATCAAGAAAACGTAGGATTTCACTTATTTTATCTACACCATATCTTCCATTCATATTCCTATACATAATTTCATGTGTAGCATAATTCAATGAATATACTATCATTCAAAACTACATATTGCCCATAAAATTTTCATGTATCATGTTCCTAAGATACAAGAAATATAATTCATGGCTACATGCATGATTTGTAAACTCGAAATAGAAATTTGCCACAAATTTAACATGTTTGTGGATGTTGATTCGTTTTTCTCCTCTCTTCTCTCTCTCTCTCTCTGGACGGCTACTCAGAGTTTTAGGCGTGATGATTTATTTCCCGGATCCTTGTCTTCTATTTATATTTAGGATAACCTAATATTTAAATTATATCAAGTGTCTTTTATTTTTGAGTTTGGCATAATTCCAACTTCTTCTTTTTTTTTTTCTAGCCAATGCAGACCTAATTTTTCTTATTTTTCTTATTTCCACACTCTTTGGATATGGAAAAATGTCTTCCAAGTTATCAACCAAGTTGAGAAGATTTAACTTATACAAACGCGTACATATCTCCTTCCACACTCAATTATCTTTATTTCATTATTTTCACACGAAAATTTAGAAAAAAAATAGATAATTAAACAATTAATCCATCACTGATAATAATTTTTATTATTATTCTAATGCCCAATAATTTTGGGCATTACACTTTCTCTTTCTTTCTTTATTTAATTAACATTTAGATTCTTCTTTTCTTATATTTTCATTACTTGTAATTTTTTCTCCCATCTTTTTAAAAATATATAATTATGTGATTTTATTTTATTATTGAACTTTTTAAAATATATTAATTTTTATATTTTTATTAAACTTAATAAAATTATATGTGTTTTTTTATAAGAATCTACACATGTAGAGTGTATGAGCTTTTCCAGTACTTAATTAATTCACATTTTAATAGGACCATTAAAAAAACAGAGGTATCGACGTCACTTCCAAGTATGAAATAAAACGGCAGATGTTCCCCAAGTAGTCAATTCCATAAATGAATTTCTCGAAGCACGATAGGTGCATATGTTTGTGCCTAGAAAAATAAATAAATATATATATACACACACACACACACACACACACATATAAAATTTATAAAATTTCAATAATTTAAATTGTTTAACCGAGGTTATGAATGAATATGTGGAAATTGCCTAGTTTCCATTTATAAAATATTGTTGCAACTTGCAAGTCATTTATTAGTGTCCGTATTTACCGCAAAGCAAAGAAACTCACGGTACAAGACATCATCCGAGGATTAGAGCTATCTATCCCGTAGATTTGGGCATGAGATCGGATCCATCCCGCCAAAGTAAATACTCCAAGGCTATGTTCGTTGGCCATCTTTCACCTTTTCAATTTCATCGACTCCGCACAACCAAGTATCTTATGTGACAAAATTATCTCTTAAATATAAATTTAAAAGTTTTAGTTTTTATGTATATAATTAACTAATTATTTTTTAATCATTCTACTTATTTATAATTAAATTAATACTTATATATATATATTTATTTATTCTCATATTTATATATATATATATTATATTTTAAAATTAATCACTATTTTAATATATTATCATAATATTTAATTATTATTATATATTTTATACATATTTAAAATTTAAACAAATCATACTTTTTATTTTATTAAATTTTCTTTCAAAGACGCTGTTTATTCTAATATAACTCACCAAACACCATCTATCTACCAAAACCCGCCCTCCCAAACGTAGTCCAACATTTTTCAAATTTATCGTCTTCTGCTGACTTGGCAGCCAAAAACTTTTAATTGCTTGACACTGTTTCTGACCAATGGCATCCCACGACATTCAATCCTCAAGGACAAAAAAAATCAACCACCAAAACCAACTTGCGGATTGAACATTTATTACACATTAATTAGAAAGTTAACAAAGACTACTCTGAATTGATAAATTAGACGACAACTTGGGGAGAAAGGACAATTAAGCCAATCCGGCACCAACTCAGCATGCGTAGAGCCATTAAAGAAGACAGAAATAAACAGATACATTGAAAAAAGTAGATGAATCCACAGAAAGATAGAAGGTGATGGTGATGTAAACTGTATTTGCGAGAAAGATTGCTCTGGGTGATTAGTATTTAGGTTCATGTGTGCCGAAGCAAAAAATACAGTATTAAGAGAAGAAGGGAGAGGCGAGAGAGGTGTCTAGAAGTTAAGCTACGAAACACATGTGCGAGGGCATATTTTAATGTAGTTAAGGAGTGAAAATGAAAGCAGTGCCGGGAAAGATGGGAAAGAGAGAGAAACAAGAGTTGTTCTTGTTCAAGAAGCAGGGGAAGCAAAAATTGGTAATGGAGATGCGAGCCACCACCATTTGTGCAGGAACTAGACTTGTCCATCGTTCTAATCCTCTTTATCCTTTAATTTCTGAAATAAACTTTGGTACTTTTTCCCCTTTGCTTGTTCATTTAATCATTACGATTTGGTTTTTCTTTAATTCTTGAATATCTGAAACAGCCCCATATATTTCTTGGATTTTGTTGGTCTGAGTTTTATCTTTGCCCTCTTAATATATTTTTAAAATATTTTAAATAGCGAATACCAGAACTTTCTTGATTCTGCTGTCTTGGTGGGTGGGGCTGTCTTCCGTTAATTTCGTAAGGCTTTACTGGTTGATTGAGGGGAATTGATCTAATCTTGGTTGCTTTGTTGCTTTTGGTCTTTTGGAGCTAAGCTCTGGATCTTGGGTTCTCTTTGATGAAAGAATTAATCTTGAAGTACAATGTTGATGTCGGGGATTGGTTAAGGACCTGAGGGTGTTGTGCTGTTGTTGTAATATTTTATGTTTTCATTTTTGTGTAAATTTCTTCCGTGGGAATCCGTCTCCCCTTAGTGATATTTTCTGCAGTTCTTTTGGGAAGATTTGGAAAACAGACACACAGACTTCCTAACGGAAAATTAGAAAATCTGCCATTTTTATTGTGGGTTTTAATAGTTGAGAAGTGTAATCTGATAAATTTTCTGTTTAGCAAGATAGTACCAGATAGGTTTGTGAGCTTTAGAGTATAGATTAGGAGAATAGTAGGACAGTTTTTTCTCTGGGAGGCTGATTTTTGTGGTGGGATATAAGCGGTCTATGGGAATACCTGATAGTTCACTGCTGGACTTAATAGAGAAGGTTAGATCTTGGATTTCTTGGGGAAATAGTGAAATGAATTCCATGTCCCGTGGATTTGAGATGACAGATAACAATTTCATCATGTGCTGCCAATGTGAAGTGAACTTATCAAATTCGTGCCTCAAGTACCACTGCCAGAATTGTGGAAGGCTGTTGTGCAGTAAATGTGTTCAGGAGCGTGCCTCTTTGGATGTGGTTGCCATTAGTCGATCAAAGGAGACATCAGAGGCTGTGTTTAATATCAAATCATGCAAGCTTTGTCTCAGATCTGGTCCCATAAGTAAAAATGCCCAAAGATGTAGCAAAGTCTATCCCTTCGAATCTCCAAGACAAAGCTCGGAACCACCATCACCAAGTTTTAGTGGTGAAAGATTAGATGAACGTTCCTCCCATGCTCTGACTAGAAACTGCGGGGTGCCATTTGTAGACCACGCATCCCCAGCATCTGTTCATCACTCACCAAGCAGGTATGAGCTGGACTTCTTTTGCAAAATGTTTCTAAATCGATTTTTGTTTAAGTGTATTGATACTTGGGGTTTTGAGGCTTTTATGTTGATCTTGTAAATTGGAATATTTAATTTAAATTTAGATATATGCTTGATGTAATTACTGAATTCACCCATTGTACACTGTTTTTTGGAACTTTGCTTGATGGAATAGCCCATGACTGATCGTTAGATTGATCGTGTATGATTAATATTTTGAGCTTATTGGGTGGGACTTTTTCTGGATTTCTGCGTCTGGTATATCTATGAACATTCTCTGTGCTTTTGAATCTATTTGGTGTGTGAAAGTGCTTACAGACAGAATTTTGAAGATCTTAATTATTTCTAGTTAAGACTTTCTGCTTCAACTTGCTCCTTTAGGGGTTATAAGATATCATGTTTGTATTGTAGGACTGATGAAGATGGAGAGGATGTGATAAGTGACTTTTTCAACACAACAAGTGAATATATTAATGATACTTCTGATGTAGATTCTGTTTGTGGTAATGCTAGACATGAATTTTATAGTTTTATGTCTGTTGATTCAAGCTCAAGCCCCCCATCAGATAGCCCCTCTAGGATCAATTTTAATTCCAATAAAGTTGGGCGTTATGTACAACAAGAGCATTGGGAAACCCCAAGATCTCAAAATCATGGTCCCTTTGACCAGGCTGCTTTAGAAGAGTCTGCTAAAGGGATTCAGTTTCCCGAAAAGGTTGACGATCAGTCAATAGTCAATAATAAGGGTGAGAAGTGGCCACTGCCATTGAATTTTGAAACCTATAGTCCCATCTGGATTCCTCCTCCGCCTGCTGATCCCACTGATGAGGTGGAAAACAATTTCTTTACTTATGATGATGAGGATGATGAAGTTGGGGACTCAGGTGCAATGTTTTCCTCTACTGCTGGTCTTGATAGCATGTTTTTAGCAAAGGAGAAGCAGCATGTGGATCTCAAGGAACCCTTGAGAGCTGTACAGGGGCATTTTAGAGTTCTTGTGTCACAGCTTTTGCAAGGGCAAGGTATCTCCTGCAAAGAGAAGTGTGATGAGGACTGGCTGAACATAATAACTGCAATAGCATGGCAAGCTGTAAACTTTATAAAGCCTCAGACTAATGGAGGTGGTAGCATGGATCCCTGTGACTATGTAAAGGTCAAATGTATAGCATCAGGAAATCCTAGTGAGAGGTAAATGTCTGGTGTTGAAATGTTTCATTGACCCACACTGCATAAATCTGCTTACGCATGTATTATATGGTCATAAGGTGACTAAGAGTTTACTTTTTTCTCAATGCAGCAAACTTATCAAAGGAGTAGTTTGTACAAAGAATGTAAGACATAAACGAATGACAGCTCAATACAGAAACACCAGACTACTTCTATTAGGAGGAGCGCTTGAATACCAAAGAGTTCCCAATCAGCTGGCATCTTTTGAGACACTACTGCAACAGGTTTGATCCGGACTGGCTTTTTATCTTATTATTTTCTTACAAGATAAAAGCAATTTGCATAACTTCATGAATATAATTTTTAAATCAGGAAAATGATCATCTGAAGATGATTGTTTCGAAGATAGAGGCCCATCGTCCTAATGTTCTGCTTGTTGAAAAAAGTGTATCTTCTTTTGCTCAAGATCTACTCTTAGAAAAAGAGATCTCTTTAGTTCTAAATGTCAAAAGATCTCTATTGGAGCGGATTGCAAGATGTAGTGGTGCTAGCATAACTCTGTCAACTGATCATATATCCACAACAAGGTTGGGGCACTGTGAACACTTCCATTTGGAGAAAATTTCAGAAGACCGTGAACCACTTAATCAGTTCAACAGAAGACCATCAAAAACCTTAATGTTTTTTGAAGGTTGTCCCCGGCGGTTGGGTTGCACGGTAATATTAATTTAAACTGTTTATGTATTATAGGATTTTCATTTTTTCGGCCATTTAAGCTCATGTCAGGCTTCTACCATACTGTTCTGTTTTTTTTCATTTTCCTTTTTTTTGGTCTTATTGTCAAATTGTGAATTCAATCATGGCTGCTTTTACCTTTATTTATTTTTCCTATTGCTTTGTCAAATCTACGAAAGTCAAGGAAAGTGTAATTATCGAGATTGCTCCTCTTTGTGTTTGTTTCTGCTAATTGCATATCATGCATTACCAGTGTTTCTGTGACAGTCATGCTTGAATAATTGTGTATTGGCTTCAGCCAAAGTTTAGAAACATACCATGCATCCGTTTAGTGAATGCTATACAAGTTAGATTGTCCTGAGTTCTTCACAGTTGAATTCAAAAGGTGTAATCTCAAACTTTTTGGCATGGCATCCTTCATTGACTTGTTAAAATATTAATGAACCAAAATGGCAGTTCTGGTGTAAATAAGCTGCACAACTAGCTGCAAGCTTGAAATCGTGTGATTTATCTGCCAAGATGTGATATTTTTAAGATTTTTGAATCAACATATATATTGTAGTATGGTTCCAACTATGATTGATGAGATTGATAATGAATTTGTGTGTGGGGTCATGCGTTATGACATTGACAGAAATTTACAGCTAGAGAATCTGAATGAACAATCTTTACTTGTTTTCTGTTTCTTGATAAAAAATAATCATTAGCAACATATATCCACCTTTTGAACTGCATCTTCTGTAGGTTTTTTTGTCTTATTTTGTATTATCCTATTTCAGGATTCTATGACCAGAGCAGAAATTTACAGCTAGAGAATCCAAATGAACAATCTTTCCTTGATTTTTGATTCTTGTTCAAAAATAATAATTAGCAACAAATATCTACCTGTTTGGATTGCATCTTCTGTAGGTTTTTCTGCCTTATTCTGTATTATCCTACTTCAGGAGTCTTGTTCTGTTCTATCTATTTCTGGAATAGCTGGATGCTGAGGTTATAACAAACAAAAGGAAATTGTTGTGCTTTTGGAGTGAGAGTACAAGTTTATTCCACCTGGTCTGACACTTAACAGAAAATTTGTTGCTTTTATGACACTTAACAGAAAATCTGACATTCTTACATAGTATACACTATGGAGATCAAGTCCTATTTTCTCTTTCTTCTCTTGCTTTGCATTGACTCCTTTCCTTATTTATTTTCACTGTAGATAGAGGTAGAAGAACCTTTAGGGTGTGTTCTTTATGTTTTTCTCCTTTTCTGTAATTTGTTCATGAGGTGTCCTGCCCACGTGCACTTGACTAATATAGAACTTAAATTTTGACATAAAGCAAGGTCTTAGAGCTTCTTCTCTTGCTCAGCTCCTTCAGAATAAATAGTTATTGTTTGTTCTGTATTGTTATTTGTTAAATTCTGTATGTGGAATGCATTACGAGGAGAGTTTGTACAGATGTATTAAATACAAAAGGCTCCAAGGGTAAAGAAGCAGAAACTTGATTCTTTAAACAACATTTTGTAGGTTGTACTGAGGGGCATGTCTCATGAAGAACTTAAGAAGTTGAAAAAGGTGGTCCAGTATGCTGTCTTTGCAGCATATAATTTGACACTAGAGACCTCTTTTCTTGCTGATGAGGGTGCCAGTCTTCCAGAAATTGGGGCAAATTTCTCACATTTTACTGCAAAGAAGATGATTCTTGATAAGGCATTCTCTACTCCAGATTCTGTTGTGAGTACCAGTTATGGAGAAGAAGTTACCATCCCTCTTATTAATGCTGGATCTACAGATTTGAATTTGGAGCTCGGGTTGCAAGAATCCCTTTATGAGCTGGGGGAGGTTGGTTATGATAATGTTGCTGTACCAGATGAGTTTGTATGTAGACAAGCACTATCTGAGGCATGTGAAGAGAATCTGGCACTGAATTTAACACGTGATGACACGGAGCATGCTTGTCCAAGCATCAGAAATCATACCCAAATGGACTCACTAGGTCAAGTGGAGGGCCAATCAGGTGATGTTTCTGAACCATCAGCTGCTGAGGGAGCTGATGATGCTGAAACCTCTGTTGAATGCTGTTCAGCTAATGAAAATAACCAGAGCATATTAGTTTCTTTCTCCAGCCACTGTATCCCGAATGGAACTGTATGCGAACATCCACGAGTCTACCGTGTAAAGTTTTATGGCTCTTCTGATAAACCACTAGGGAGGTATCTTAGGGATGATCTGTTTGATAAGGTAACCTTTACTTTTATTCCATTTCTTTTGTTGGCCCTAATACTCTAATTTGCTTATATTTTCATTGGGATTTTTATTGGCAGTCCTCTCACTGTCGATCATGCAAGGGTTCAGCTGAAGCCCATGCCACATGTTATACTAACCAGCAGGGAAATCTGATGATACATGTTAGACACCTATCCTCTGCTAGGCTACCTGGGGAACAAGATGGCAAGATATGGATGTGGCACAGGTGCCTCAGATGTATGCATGCAGAAGGAGTTCCACCAGCCACACGAAGAGTAATGTCTGAGGAGGCCTGGGGACTTTCTTTTGGGAAGTTTCTTCAACTTAGCTTTGCAAACCAGGCCGCTGGAAATCGTGTTGCAAGCTGTGGTCATTCCCTGCAAAGGGACTGCCTCAGGTTTTTTGGGTGCGTGATATTCATTTGGAGTCGAATTTAATTTTCAAATTGTTGCTTGTGAATACATTGATCACCAAATATTGTTTCAAGTTGTAGTAGCAGCAAAACATCGATTTGTACTCTTCCCTTTTGACAGGTTAGGAAGTATGATTGCTTGCTTCCGATATGCTCCTATTGACATCCTTTCTGTTCGTTTGCCCCCTCCAATTCTTGAATTTGGTGGTCCTGGGGAGCAAAGTTGGTTGAGAAAAGAAGCATCTGAGGTTCTTGAAAACCTGAAAAGCCTCTCATTTGTTTAAATTTGAAATAAATGTTGCATTCCTAACAAGTGTATACCATTTGTCTCTTTTTGCATTAGCTTTTGAGCAAAGTGGAAGCCTTGTACGCAGAGATATCAGCTGTTCTTCAGGAAATCCATAATAGGAGCTTATCTTCTATTCATCAATTCTCTGATGGTAGTGATTTGCATAGTCACATCTTGAAGCTAATGAACATGGTTGCGCAAGAAAAGAAGGATTATAAAGTGAGTCCTTGCTTGCTATTTAATGCATCTAATTTTTTTTTGGCAACGTGAAATTTATTTGTTATTGATCTTTAGACAGTGAAGTTTTTGTCTAAACAAGTCTTTTGACAACATGCTGCTAATCTTGATGTGTGTCTCTTGTAATTTGCCAGTTCCTATGGCTTATTTCTATGTGCCTGTACAGGATTTCCTTCAATTACCAAACCATGATGCTAGAGAACAGAATCAAGTAGTTGACATTCTTGAAATTAACCGATTGAGACATTCCCTTCTAATTGGTTCGCATGTTTGGGATCGGCAGCTCTATTTATTAGACTCACTCCTTGGGAGAAGTTTAAGTCCAAAGGCTACCAAAAATGTTGAAGGTCTTTTTGAACCCAATGATTCTGAAGCATATCTTAAAGATTGCTGCACTGACGTTGGTCATGATGAAGATAACAGGCCTGAGTATTCAAAATTAGAGAACTCTGGCAAAGCTGTACCATCCATTCATGAGGAGCCTGTGCCCGAGTCTGATGTTCAACAAAAGTATACTATACCTACATGTCCCCAGAAAGAATGTGATAGAATACAACTGTATGAAGAAAATGCTGTCAATATTACATCTTTAGAATGCCTTCCATCAGCTGCATCAAATCTTTACGGTAAGATAGATTCTGTGTGGTCTGGTACTGGTCAGTCACCATTGAAATTGGAGTTGCTTGATGTGCTCAACAGAGACATATCTCAAGCTCTCTCAGTCAGGCAAATAAACAAAAGAGATGATCCATCTTTTAGAAGATTATTGTTGCCGACAAGAGTTTATTCCTTTGATTCTGCTCAGGGGCTTCAAGAAAGAAAGATGAAAGTACTGCCTTCTCTTCGATCTTTTCATGCCTCTGGAGATTACAAGTACATGCTCAGGGATCCTGTTTCAAACTTGGAGCGAACTTACTCTCAAGTATCTCCGCATGAAGCTGAAAAGTTAAATCTTAGATCAAATGCCTCGCCCTCTTTTCTCTCTTCTATCTCTCTTTTGCCTGAAGGAGCTAGATTAATGGTCCCACAAAATGGCCAAAATGATATTGTCATCACAGTGTACGATAACGAGCCCACGAGCATAATATCGTATGCCCTTAGTTCAAAAGAGTATGTTGACTGGATTGCTGATAAGCCAAATGCCCCTGAAAGAGGATCAAATACTAGCCTTATCAACAAGGCCAATTCTGTGACTTCTGACTTTACAACATGGCCGTCTTCTGTTTCCCTGGACTCCAATTACATTCAATATGGAAATTATGGCTCTGAAGATGGTTCTTTGGCCGCAGTAGGTTCACTCTTTGCAGAGCCGAAGAGTTCTCATCTTAGAGTTTCTTTTGAGGATGAGTCTTTGATTGCTTCTGGAAAGGTGAAGTTCTCCGTGACTTGTTATTTTGCAAAGCAGTTTGATGCTCTTAGGAGGAGATGCTGTCCTGGTGAAGCTGATTTTGTACGTTCCATGAGCCGCTGCAGGCGATGGAGTGCCCAAGGGGGGAAGAGTAATGTTTTCTTCGCCAAGTCATTCGATGAACGCTTCATAATTAAACAGGTCACCAAAACTGAGTTGGAATCATTTAATGAATTCGCACCTGAGTATTTTAATAACTTCACCAATCCCCTCAGCTCTGGAAGTCCAACATGTCTTGCCAAAATTCTTGGCATGTATCAGGTAATATGGTGGTTGTATTTCCTATTTCCTAGGGAAGAGAGTGCCTTGTGGCAGAATAGTTGAACCTGTGACTCTAATCTGCCTGTTAAACCACAGGTTACGGTCAGACACTGTAAAAGTGGGAAGGAAACCAAAATGGAGTTGGTGGTGATGGAGAATCTCTTCTTCAACAGAAACATTTCAAAAGTCTATGATCTCAAGGGATCAGCACGATCCCGCTACAATTCAGACACAACTGGAGCAAACAAGGTGCTGTTAGACTTGAATCTCTTGGAAACCTTGCGGACAAATCCCATATTTCTTGGAAGCAAGGCAAAGAGGCGGCTAGAGAGAGCTGTTTGGAACGATACGTCTTTTTTAGCGGTAAGCTGTTGTGCAGACTGTGAGTCCTTAGAAGCCTTTGCGGTTCTTCTTGTTTATTATCTATCCTTTGTTTGGTTTGCAGTCGGTGGATGTGATGGATTACTCGTTGTTGGTGGGGGTGGACGGGGAACGGAAGGAGCTGGTGTTGGGAATCATCGACTACATGAGACAGTATACATGGGACAAGCACCTGGAGACATGGGTGAAGGCATCTGGCATACTTGGTGGACCGAGGAATGCTTCACCAACCATTGTTTCCCCCAAACAGTACAAGAAAAGATTCAGAAAAGCAATGACAACATACTTTCTTACAGTGCCAGATCAGTGGTCATCTTGACAAGGCAGCATGGATTTGGTTCGTTTTTCCACATGTAATGTTTCCTTATCGAATCCTTCTTTTGTTGGGGCAGAGTGGAGACTCAAGAAGAGGTGTACGCTAAATGTAAGGGGCTAAAGCTTCGGGCCAATTGCTTTCTTGAGTTCTCGTTTTGACCTTCATACAATATTTGAATTAAGGGAAAGAACTAAAGAAAACTTGAAATGGCCCTCAAGTTGTTTTTCATGTCTTGGATTCCTTTCCCCAGTGGCCAAAACAGGAGGCGTGCTTGTTAATGAAAACGAATCAACAAGGATCTCGGGTATAACTTGCATCTGAATGCTTCTATAGTTAGCGTAGTCTGGGGAAAATTCATATGGTATAGAAATCGTGGCAGGAAAGCCTCATAATTAGTATTAGACTGCATGGAGGAAGGAAGGTCTTGGCCGTCCTTCGGCCTATTCCCCGATCGGCTTGAATGGACAACTGATAACCTCGGGTGAGGGCCACGAAGGGTTCACTAATCCTCCGTGCATGCATTATCAGTCTTCTTTTTAGTTTCCTTGATTTTTCTAGCTATGGGGGAGTTGTACTACTCGCCCGTCCGGTGCCTATGAGAAGTCTTGACTAATCCTGGGATAAGGCCACATCGTTCTCTGTCGGATGTCTTAAAATTTACAAAAAACCGACAAGAACGAACTGAAGAGGGATATGGGTCTCCTTCTATTTGGTATCTTCACCTTTTCTCTCTCTGATATTACTGAGTCGAGTCTCTTCGGCCGATCTACTGTTGTCTTCCTTGCAACAAGTCATTTCTATTGGCCATTGGGTTTTCACTTTTGATTCTCGCTTGCGTTGAGGTAAGAAACCACCAATTTTCCTGGATATGTTTGTTTTCGAATTTTGTAGTAAAAAAAAAAAAATTTACTTATTACATTTTTTAATTTTTTCTCTCTTTTATTTTTTAAAAAATTTTAAAATAAAAATATCTAAAAATACACACTAAAATTTAAAATGAAACGTAGCTCTAACTATTCTCATTAGCCTGCGTCCTTAAACCCACCGTTGGGTGCGTAAGTATGGAGAAATGGTTCTAACCCATATTTTACAAATAAAAGATAGGTGTGGGAGAAAAAAGAAGGGCCATCTGCAAATCTTTAATCAATTATTGACTTAAATTGAGAGTGACATGAAACCAGGTTATTTTAAGAAATCGACTTGTCGCCTCACTTTCAACTAATTATTATATATTCTTTGTGCAGTTCATTTAATGTTCAACTGATAATTATATAATTAACAGGTAATTTCTGATTAAATCATTCAAGAAGAAAGGATCTAATTAAATATCAACAGACATTGACTTAGGGAATCCATAGTTAACTCTAATGTTTTGCTCAGTCCAACTGAGAACCCTACCATATTTCTCTGATTTAAATTATAAATGTACGTCGGATAACTGCTCTGACTTGGCGTGGTTGTGAATTTAGGATAAGAAATTATACGTCAACTCAAGCTTCAATTGAATTAAATAATAATCTGATTTGTGTCCCCATTGTAAAATCTTTGGGGTATGTTGGCTTTCTTATCAGGGTAGGTACCAAAATTTTGGTAATTTTAAGTGAGATTGAAATTTATGTTTGATTTGTAAAATTTAAATGAGTAAAAAAATTATTTTTTATATATATTTAATGTATAATAATAATAATTATATGATATGATAATATATAATTTTTAATACTTACAAGTTTTTGTGGATATTATTCAACAAGAACTTATCCACCTACTCTTTGCTTTTACTGTATTTTTTATACTATAATATTAAAAGTTTGGGATCAATTTTATTTCATATTATGAATTTACAATATTATCTTTAATTAATAATTTTATAAAATTATCCTTAATTTAAAATACTTAAGACGCTCCAATATATTTACTAATATACCATTACTCCTTTGCTACAGTCTTTTTGGTTGTATATTGTTGAATTACTATACTACCCTTACTTTTATATATATATTTTATTCTTACATTCTTCTTAAATTTCATTCTATTTACTCAATTTTAGTTATTATATATTTTTTTCTCTCTATTCACACAAATTTAATTTATTCTTTTTATCTCTTTTTATTTTTTATATTATTCTACAAATAATATAAAATAATGTTTAATTAGTATTAGTAATTTATTTATTTAATTAAGTACACATATTGAGTGTGTTTGTTTTGGAATTTAAGTGTGTGCTTTTAAGAATATCTTATTAAGAATTGTAAAAAAATAAGAAAGAAAGACAAAAAAAATTAAAATAGAGCAATTGAAGTGTGTGAATTTTTTAAAAGTATGAAATTGAATATAACCCTCATAAAATGATTGAAAGTTTATAAATAATTTTTTGAAGTAACTTATAAATTTTAAAAATAAAATATTTGAAATTTATAATTTCTTTAAAAAGTAAGCTCCCTCCATGACGTGATCAAAATCATGACGTGATCAATGATGTAATCGAACCAGAATTTGAGAATCCTAGGGACGCAAATTGGGCTAAAAACGTCGATCCAACGTGGTAGAATTGGATTGAACTCGATGTAAACGACTACAATCAGCACATCGAATACTGATTAATACGTTACGAATCACACAGACCACTCTAGAATGACTCGATTTGGGATAAGAATTCTCGAGAAATTGAAAGGCACAATTTCAGAGAATTTGAAAAAAAACCCGAATTGACTAAAAACTCTATCTGTCTGTATTTGATGGTAAACAATGAAATTATAGTTGTCAAACGCTAATCTTCTTGGGCTTAATGCTTCTATTGGACTTATCTGACTGGGCCCAGAATTAAATTAATTCAGGAAGAAATAAGTAATAAAAATTAAACTAAAATTAAACTAATTCTTTTTGCTCCTTTATCTCTAGTTCTCTGCCCAACTCAAAATATTCACCTCGTGATCGTCTCTGGGTTCCTCGAATTTATATCCACGCGTGACATCCTTTCGAATTTCGTGCATTAAGGCGTTGATTGCTTTCTTAAATCTTTTTGTCCGTGCTCTGGTTATCAGTTCGGTTGGGATCGCCAGTGGGTCTTCTTTACCATGTTGGACGTCCACGTCACTCCAATTTAATTTGAAACATTTTATTAATTAATATCATCTTTATGGTAAAATGGGTTCATATCTTTTATTACCTCCTGCCAATGACTTCTAATTCATTTTATCATTATTATACACAAAAAATTATAACTATCTATACTTGTAAATTTTAACAATATCTCTTTAGTTGTTCAATATTACTTTATCCATACAGCTCCAGATCTTATCTTCTAAATAAGATGTAAAAATTTATAAATTTTAAAAATATCTTACAAGAGTTTAAAAATAAACTTGGCGAATACACTTTCAACCAAAGAAGACATGTATTTTCATTTCCGGAGTTTATTTAGTCCTTAGCGGATTCTTGTAACTGTATGCTTGCCGGGAGATTACATAAAAACTACATATATGCAAAAGAAAAGTTAATAGAATAAAACTCCAAAATCAAATTCAATTCACACTCCTCCGACTCAACATAAAAGCTACTGTCTCATCCCCAGCATCCCACCAATTAAATCCTTCACATACGAAATAATACATTAGGAAGATAGCTGAGAATCCTTCTAAGGAATCCCAAGAGAAAATACAGAGTACAATTTCGCCATATCTATCAATAAATTAAAGCCAGTTTGGCATGCATTTTGGAACGGAGAAGCGTGACTTCTGGAGGGCTAAATGGCCACAGCTGCAGGACGGATCTCTCCCTCATTTATTGGCAAGAAGCCCACTCGCTTCTGCAAGATGAGAAACAAAGTGATTTTCTGCGTTGAACTCAGGACGGGTTGTGGTTTAACAGACAATGAGATGCTCATTTCTTGCAACAACTCTTTGTCTATTATGGTATTGCCCGAAGTTGTTAAACAACAGCACGTTTTCTTTATCCTTAATGATGTCATTTTTCTTGGGCCATATCCTTTAGAGATTGCAGCTAAGATCCACTACGCTTTCTAAAGCAAAAAAGATAATCTAACTTTTTGTCAAGCACGTGAAATTAACTTGAACTTCTTTTTTGTACAAAAATTAGAATTTAAAGTGTCTTTCTTTAAGTTAAAGAAGGTAGCCAAGTCAAATCAGCATGTGGCCGGGCATCAAGTTATTGTTCTTTTTTGGCAACATTGATGCATCACAAACAACTTGTAAGAGAACAGTCGCCAAATCAAACTAAATATTGTGAAAAAAAACGACAATAATATAGGTAGACCTTCAATGTAGTGGTTCATGGAATCACCTTTGGACTGCCAATCTATTGGCTATCAATTAATATAAACTGTTCATCCACAGGTACACATTAATGTACAAGAAAATTCGTAGAAGAGGCACCTTTAGTCGAATGAAAATCAGAATTGCGAAATGATCATAGAAAGAGGAATAGCTTGACCAGTAATTTATATAAACCGTAGAATGTGCGATGTAATCCTGGTTGTAAGAAAAGGATAGTATTATTTCTTCTTCTAATGTTATAAGCATATTAAATGACTCCGCACGTTCGAGCCTGCATTTGTCTGAAGATTAGAAAAGTAGCACGTTGGAGGTCAGGCACTTCTCTGGGGATGATGATTTCGACAAAATAAAGTCGTAGCCCATTGTCTAAAGACATAAGAAATTCAATAGATTAAACACTAATGCCTAATAATTATATAAATATAAATTAACTAATCATCAGCTTTTCGAATATATTCAGCTAAAAATATATCAACTGGTCAAATGTGGAGAAGTGAGAGAGAGTTTAGATCGGGGAAAATACAAAAAAATCTGGTAGAAGTAACGTTGGTTTTGTAGATTACATATCCCACACTTGGTAGAGATGAAAATCTTGTGGCCAACATAACATGACCAGGACATGGCCTTATCCCGTAAGCCGAACTCCCTCAAACGGGAACAGTGTTTGAATTAATTCTACCAGCTTGTCTGAAATTGTCAACATATTTTGAATATCTAAGCGTTACAGTTGAACCAGATACACCAAGAAAGGAATTCAAAGTTTCACCAACACTCTTCTGTGGAAAAAACTCATCTGCAACTATATACCTCTAAATTTTCTTTTAGACTTCTCGTTATTCAACGTTTACCATTATTGTTTAATAAGGAGCACATGAGATCAAGAACATGCCATGAGAAAAAAAGCGATGTCTGAAGGAAAATAAATATAAATAAATAAATACAAACCTGGCGCGGTTTGGGGGCTTGATTGGACAATCCACGATCTCCATTCCAATGCACGCTCCGCTCCGCAGCACCGCCGCCGGCTCCGTAAAGGCTGACAATTTTCTCCGCCATCTCCGCCCCGTCCTTACTCTCAGCCTTCAATCTCTCCACCTCCGCTTTCGGCAACTTCAACTGAACCCTCACTCCTCCTCCATTCTCCGGAACTTTGTTTCCTTCCAGCTTAACGCTGACCGGCCTTATGGTGGACAAATCCGAAGCCGCTCTCCGCGCCAGCATCAAGCTCTCCAGCCGCTCCCTAGCGGTCATTTGAATTCCGGAGCTCGCCCTCCGCGCTAGCTTTCGATCTTCTGGATATTTGGGTAGTTGCACGAGAAAGTAGAGGCGCTTGGGCTTCAGCTCCTGCTGCGGCTCCAGTGGCTTCGCTCCGACGCCGTAATTCTTGACCGCCTCCGACTCCAACAGAACGTGGCCCGGATGGTTCTCGAGCACAGACTCCGCCCGAACCGGAGCCCTCAACCTGAAAGTTTCCCCATTGATCTTCATTACCTTTGCACTCCTCTGCTTCCCACCCAAACTGTTGCCCATGGTTTTAGTTGAGATGGATAAAAATGGCAAGCGGGTCGAGGCTCTGTTTATTTATGTAATATGAGGGTCAAAGAAACAACGTAGTTGCTGCCTGGAACGTGTTCTCGGCCTATAAATGGGTTTTCACATGTATGAAACTAGTTAATGGCTGGATGCTTAGTCATGGGGTGTGCTTAGAAAATCGAAAAATAACAATAACATCGTTTACATCATAATTTCGATAACAATGTAAACAAGTAATTATTCACACGGAAAAAATTAAATAATAATTAATTTAATAGAATAAAATTTCATTGTAATGTAAAATAGGTAATAATCGAATATTGAACTTATTTTATTCAAATTTTCATATAAATACAAATAATTTACATGAAAAATTATCTATTTAAATGTAACTATAAAATTACATTAAATTTAATATTCTATATTTTTATTATATAATTTTTGTGAGAAAGATAAATAATTTTGGTAATTTAAAAAATTGAAAATTGTTAAATCCCGATTCAAATTTGAAAAGAAGCATGGTAATTCAAATTATTAAGAATTCCTTTCATTATTATTTTAAATTAAAAATGGGAGAGTATTTTAGACAATTAGCATTGCGAAAACTAAAATTTAAACCGATATAAAAGAACATAAACATACAATTAAATATTTTATGAAAATTTAAATTTTCAAAAATTAACTCACGCGCACGCGCGCACATATATATATATATATATATATATATAATCTTGAAAAATAGTTCTTTCCTAATAATACTATATTCTGACATTAAACCACATATTAAAAACATTATTTGATATTTTCAAATAGTAAAAAGTAAGCCTTCGGTGAACTCAATCTTGACATAAAAAATCATACTGCATTGGATGTAAGAATAATTCAGTAAACTTCATTTATTTGTTAAAAAAAGAATCCCGTGACTTGTTGTGGAAAGACAATGGTATCTTTGTAAATGGATTATTTATATTGCTACTTCCATGAAAGTGACTTAATTACCCGTGTGGATCGAAGAACGCGTAAGAGATTCCATACATCCTGACTTAATTACCTGTGTGGATCGAAGAATGCGTAAGAGATTCCATACATCCTGCATGTTCCCTATACGTTGACTAATCCCCACAGGCCCCTAGTTTTATAGCCCCAAAATTAGGTACGAGAAAAAAATAATAATAAAGTTCAAGTAATGTACGGACAATGTATGCGTACGATCTCATTAATTATTATTATTTTTTTAATGTGAGCCTTTAATCAACTGCGGGTTGAAAAAATAGACTGAAGGGTTTTCTTGAGGTTGTGAAATGCTCTGTCCATGAATAAAGAAAGAAAACTTGCCGAGTAGAAAGTTGTGATCAGCCTTGTACTGTAATTCAGGTGACGTTGGTGACTAATACATTGAATTTTATGGAGTGAAACGAGGAATTCCTAGTGGTGCTAGCCCAACTCTTAGAGGGGAAGTGACTTGGTCGTCATCAAACTTCGAAAGATGGATTATCACTTGTTACTTTATAATAAGTATTATTTTATTGAAGTTACGTGGAATATTTTAATATTTATACTATATTATTGTGTCTAATGGCCAATCTTGGGTAGCACGATGTGCAATTCCTAAAATATTCTAATTGCAAGATGTTATGGTCGTATTAAAATATGAACAAAATGATGATTTCAGAATTATAATTAAATTTTATCATTTATACACTCAAATAATTTATCCGTTTATTCTTACCTTGATTTCTCCCTCGATTTCTCCACTTCTTCAATTTTCTTTTTATTTCTGTCAAATCTTTCTCCACCCATATTACTTCTCATTTCTTCTTTAATTACTTCATCAACTTTTTTCACTTTTACAACTGCATTTTCAATACTCCTAAATTTTAGCTTGGAGCACTTTGATTTGATATGTGTGTGTGTGTGGCTCGCTAGTATACTAGTAAAAGTTTAGAATTAATTTAGTTGCTAAATATACTGAAATGTAATTACCAATACTCCATTATTCTTTTTCTATGCTATGTTTGTAATATTAAAATAAGATTTCTTTGATACAAAATGTGAAATTACACAATTATCCCTATTTTTATTTCTTTTTTTTAATCATTTTCTTGCTCCCTTTCTTTCTATCTTCCTATTTTTATGTGATATATCTTAAATTTCCTTTCTTTTCAAATTCTTTTTGATCATTTGTATTTTCTTATTTTAAGTATCACTAAACCTTTAATTCAGAATAATTACACTTATATTATTTACAATACAATAATTTTATAATTTTTAAATAGTTTTAGACACGCACTTAATATTCTATTTTACCAGAACACGCAGCAAGGAAAGTGAAGTGCTGTTATTTCTTCTGTTTATGTCTCTTGAGTTTGGATTGTCACACACACACACACACAAGCAAAACACATGCTTGCGTGTGTGAATTATTTTGGATAAATAATCGTAAAAACAGGGTGACAATAAAATTTAAGAACTTAATCCACTATCTTCAGAAGGTACGCCAACCAGTGAATTCACAGAAGCAGATTTTATTCTTATAGTTCAAGAGAAATATGATGAGTACATGACACAATAAAACCTTGAATATGAACGAGTACAGGGGCATTTTGTAACAAATTTTACTACATTAATGTTCAAAACATCTCATCTCCTTGGGGACTTGAAGTACCATTGCTCCACCGAGTATCAAAGAAGCCATCAGTCTCTCTAGTCATAAATTACAGGGATAAACAGGTCCAACAATTTTTTGGGACAGTCAAGAATGATGATACAACTTGAAGAAGACATCAGAATATCTTTGTTTCTCATGCTTTGAAAGTCCCTTCTCTTGGTGGCTCCAACAAATACAGGGGACAAGCAAATAATGAGTTCTCACCGTTGTTGAGACTTGCGAAGGCGCTCCAACAATGATGTTGCCTTCCTCTTGGCTCTCTCTGTGCCGCTTTTGGAAAGCTCTGTAAGAGGTATTGCAGCACCAAGTCTACTTAAACATGCAAGATTTTCATTCTCCCTTTTGCACAGAGAAAGTAGAATGGCAGCTGCATTCTCCTTGTTGCGAGGTAAACCTGTCCGCAAAAGATCTATAAAGACAGGTATCAGGCTAGCCTTCACGATGGCCACCTTGGCCTCTTGGTGGCTGGCAAGAACCGAAAGAATGGTCAGAGATTCATCAATCAAACAACTACTTGAATCCGTTAGCATCTTTAATAGTGCAGTGATAATGCCCGCCCTAACAGCCCTACTCTTGTTTCCAGGATATATACACAAGTTGAATAATGCAGCTGAAGCATCTTTCTTCCCTCTTGAGCTTCCACTTTGAAATAAATCTACCAACGCAGGAATAGCCCCGGATGCACCGATAATAATTTTGTTTTCATCTGCAAGGGACAAACTAAAGAGGGTTGCTGCAGCATTCTCCTTAGCTTCCATACTTCCAGCTCTGAGGACTTGAATGACGGATGGAATTGCATTTGTAAGCATTATGAGTCCCTTGTTATTGTCATAAATGGACAGATTGAGAATGGAAGTCACTGCATTATCTTGAATTTGACCATCCTCAGATGTCAACAGACTGACTAAAATTGGAATAGCTCCAGCTTCAGCAAGCAAGATTCTGCTGTCTGTACTTCTCTTGGATATTGACCGGATTTCAGCCACTGCAGCCCTACGCTCCTCAATGGACCTGCTAGAAAGCTTGAGAACAATTGCTTCAACGGCTGCCATGTCATCAGTGACATCACGAAATGATCCATCACTCTTTTTTATCCTGCCATTCATTAGTGTGGTTGACTGTTCTACATTATGCTTCACACACCACTGAGATATTAGACTTCTCAAAACATAATTTGGAGTGATTGTGAGATGCTGGAGCTTCTGCTGAGTTTTTGGGCATGTTGTGCTGCCACAGTCTATCCATCTCTGTATGCAAGATCTCTCATAGGTCTGCAAGGTTAAAAGACAATTAAATTAGAAGAAATTTCATTGAAGTAGATCATTCTAATTCGCTTCATCCAACACCTTTTCTCTGGAAAAATCAAAAAAGAAACAGAATAAAATACAAATGGGACGTGTGAATTTTACCTGCCCCGTGGCCACAATTACTGGATCTCTCATAAGTTCAAGCGATATAGGACAGAGGAAATCAGCTGGAATTACAGGGGACTCCAGTTTTTTGTTCTGCTCTTGACTTTTGGAGGTTGTGCTTTTGATCCTCCCATTATCAGAATCCTTAGGGGCACTAATCTCATATGAAGATGAAGAGTTCCTTAAACCTTCTTTGTTCTGAAGAAAGTCATTGATAGCGCCGTGGTCTGAACCATTTCCTTCCAAGTGACTTTCCACTTTCAGTCCAATGTCATGATCAATATTTCCAATATCCTCCAAATGTTGATCTCCAATCAACCTGCAGCTCAGCTGAACTGGATCAATCTCTTTGTCCAATGGCAGCGACAATGTCCTCTGCAATAAGCTTGAACTAAGAGGCCCGCCATATCTTTCAGTGGCGCGTCTCAACTGGGCCCTGACTAATTCAATCTGGCCAGCCGAAAGATAATATTAATTATGAATCCAGTCCAGATAACAGCATAAAGAAGCACGAACCTCTCACCTGTTCTTGTACTTCTTCTGATATTTCAAAATCATCATTGGGTAAGTTAATCAATGCTTTCTCCAGTTTCCATGTCACGCATTGAAATTGAAAGAAAATTTTCTGTGTCACCCCATCCTTGAACCAAAGAAAGAGAGAACTTATGAGATGCAGGCCACATTAGGACAAGTTCAAGCACAAAGAATTGGAATCTTCATTCCCAAAAAATCAGAAAAGCCAATCAATTATATGCATCAGAAACACAGTAGCCCCGATACTTGTCATCCAACAACACCATTTCACATCGTACCTAATGATTGAACTATCGGCAGTATAGATAATTTAGATCAGAGGCGGAAACCAGCCAACATCACATTGCTACAATTAAGAATCTGAGTACAGAATCAGCTCGACATGTGTCAAAGGCCCGCAGTTAACCCCATTTCAATTCATCTGGCCAAACGCAGTGTAAGCAATGGGAATTCAACAGGCCTAATAACTCAATTAGCAAGAACAATGTGCGAAAAGGGAAGACAAAGAATAGATCGTGACAAACTTACAGACGAAATTTTGGAATTATCAAAGTTGCCAGCGGCAAAAAGGAGTCTTTTTGCAGCCTGAAGAGCAACAGTCAAATCAGTAAAGCATGAAAGGTGGGAAGAAGAAGAGCCCACTTTGCCATTTCCTTGCATTTTCTCGGAATCCCTGATTTCTTCAAGCAAATGAGCCAAGAGTGAGACTTTACGAGCCAAGTCTGCAGAGTCTTTCTTGAAAAACCCCGAGAAGCCGGCGCTGGATGAGATATGGGCTATGTCTCGAACTAAGCGGAGAGGCGCCGCGGTATCCCCGACTTCCAAATCCGCAGCCTCTCCGCCCGCCATATTGAGCAGAAAGCCTTGGAATGGATTTGGGTTTGCGTATGCGCCTCTTACAGCCACGAACACGATGCACCGAACGTTGTTGTAATGGAGACAATGCACTGTGGGGCTTATGAGTTATGACCGTTTTGGGGCTTATGAGTTATGACCGTTTTATAACATTTAATTTAACAAATAAATATAATTCAATTAGGTTTCAATATAGTAGACTCTCCGTTTGTTTTCCTTTTTGGTATAATATCCAGAGTTTGATTCTTTTATTTAAAAAAAGAAAATTGGTGTGATGATAGAATTAGCCCATTTGGTTAATATTTGAATTTTCTTGTGGCGTTGTTACATCGAATATGTAAAAATCGTTGAATTGAACAAGTTCCAAAATAAGCGCATAGGTATGGGTCAAAGTCTACAAATTGAAATCGGGAAATAACAAAAGTGTCTTACTAGTTCATTTAGTTTGAACAACACAGTGTACCGACACCAAACATGGTAGGACAAGTTCCACACTAATATGGATTTTGAACGGCCAACTAGCAAGTGAGGGTTGATTCCACCTTGCACTAGATGAAGTTGTCTTGCCTAATTTGTGGTGGAATAAATCAGAGCCAGTTCATTTGGTCAATTAAAGGCTAAAAGCAAATGGCTTAATTCAAAATATTCTATCTCTACGTTTATTTTCCACTAATATGCAATTATCACGTGTATCATTACATCCTGTCACATGATAATTGTATAAATACAATATTGATAGAAATATAGAGACGAGAACGTAGAGTAAAATAAAATATAGGATTCCCAAGTCTTAATTCTCGTGGATGTATTTCAGTACAATTAGAGGATAGAATTTACAAACAGAGCACGAATATTACCTGCCCGTGTTTTATTAACAAATTAGCAACAGAAAGTGCAGACAAAATTTAGATAACATAGGAAGAGGGGAAATAGAGAGGGGGGGGGGGGGGGGTGTTGGAAATTAGAGCAAAGTATTTGGACAGATGAGAAGAAAGAGTCACATAAAAGGGCAGATTTCAGGAACCAAGCAAGGAAATTAGAGCAAAGTATTTGGACAGATGAGAAGAAAGAGTCACATAAAAGGGCAGATTTCAGGAACCAAGCAAGGAAAATGGGAGATGATTTCTTTCTGTTTCCATTTTTCAACTAGCATTTCGGCACACTTGCTGCACGTGTAATAAAAAATATTTTGTAAATAAATTACACGACTGAAATTTACTTTTTATGTTACTAGGATTATTTAATTATACTGATGGAAATTTTAGAAAAAATGAAAATAAAAACTAGCATAAACTAATGAATATAAATTTAAGCTATTTTAAATGGAAGATATAGCGCATTTTAGTATAAATGAATTTTACTAATAAAATTTCTTATTTTTTGTTTATTCATTTTTTGTACTAGAGAAGAGATAAACAATGGTTATAAATGAATTTATTATAGAAAATATTTTTAAGAAATTTATTAAAAGACCACAAAGAATCTCAAGCATTTTCGTGGCATCCATGTGATGTGATAAGACCACAAAGTCCTAGTGTGACTGTGAGGCAGCATTTAGTAAGAACACAGTTCATAACGTATATATTAAAAGTGAGAGTGTTAAGAGTAAATAAGTCTAGTCTTCAAAGTTTAATGACAAAAATACCTTCCACGTTCATTTAATTTTCATTCTTTGCTCCTAATTTTTATTTCCCGCCCAAAATTTTCTTATTGATTATATTTATTTTATATTTTCCACCTTCAACTCTAATTTATTACATCAATGTCCTACACATAGCATCCGTGTGTGTATTTTCATTATCCTTCTCAAACTTTCATGTATTATATCATTTTTAGTACTTTCCTTCATCAACTTTAATCTATAATGTTTACTTCTTTCAATTTTATGGTTTCTTAATCTAATTTTTAATTATTTTTTAACTTATTTGTCCTTTAATCTATTTTAACTCTTTATTTATTTATTTTATATCTTTTAATGTCTTTTATTATTTTTATTTGTTCTCTAACCTCCATTTGACTTATATTTATCGCTTTTTTATTTCTAAAAATGTCATGTAATTTTAATGCTAAATAAAGTTATTTTATATTAAAAAATATTTTCTAAACGTAATTAATTATTGTACTAATAAATGCAAAACAGAGTATATCAACGTAATAATTGGGTCATACTAATCAATCTAAAAATGGTATATTTATAATATTTTATTTAAAAAAATATTTTTTTTTAATACAACCAATGTACCAAAATACTAGTATCAAAGAATTGTTAGACTGTGACGCATTGAAATTTTTGTCCTGGAGATATGAATGATCTGCATTGAAAAATTCTAATTTTTATACTAAATGATGATAATTATATCGAAAATGAAATTTAGAAATCAATAATCCTAGCTAGTGGTGTTGGAAGTCAGATGTTGGAGCAACATACATTACCAGCTAATTCTTTAATTAGTGTCACTAAAATGAATTAGTGAGGCATCATAGTATCTATTGGGGAACATGTGAAATACACGTGTCCCCAAATCTCTAATGAGGTTGGAGATAACCCAACTTCTTTGATTGAAGGTAAATATGGGTCAATTACAATTTTTCCCCGTCACGTATCTTAATTACAATTCTCCCCCCTAAAAAAATCGTTTAAATGTTTTCTCTCTTCCCCCTCTTCTATGTGCCTACAGCCATTTTACTTTAAAAAAATCTTTCAAAGTGATCTTACCCTTTCTTTAAATTATATGTACACCATTACTAATATTTTATTTAAAATAGCATATCACATCAATATTTAAAAAAAAAAAAACACATATGACAACTCTTCACATTATACAATAACTGTAATTTGTTTATAAAGATATTTTTGTTATGTTTGTCAACAAAACCCATCTAATCACACTCAATTATTCATCCCAACATTTTTTTTTTTATCATATCTCTCAAAATTGAAATGTCTAAGTTACGAAACTATAAATTGGAATTACAGTAGAGCAAGGAATCAAGAATCTTCCATTGTTGTACAAGTTAGAAATGTTTCCTCTTCCCGACTTATCCAAAACCTGACATGATTTCAAGTTCAAGCCAAGAGTCTACTTCATATAGGTCGGCCATTGTTTGTGGATGAATTTTCCCTTCATTGTACTCTATTTATTTATTTATTTATTTTGCGAAAACAATTCAACCATGACCCTTGTTGCCCTTTTCCACAAGGCGCAATGACGAAGTATCCGTCTACAGGAAGACTTACCGCTGTTTTTTCATTTTATTTTTAGCAAATTTTAGTATAATAGAAAATAAAAAAGGAAACTTTGTAAAGAGGAAATAGACAGAACCAACATCTAGTGGCGAAACAGACAGAACCAACATAGAATTGAATAAAATGTTTGAGAGTAACGTTTTGACGAGATGAATAGTGTGATTAGTTTAAATGTATGTATAAAATATATATAATGATTGGATGACATAATAGAATATAGAGATAATAATTATATTTTAAAGTGTAAATGAAAAATTATGTGAGTATATGTGTGATATATATAAATATTAATTTGATTATTAATAAGTGTAATGATTGAAAAATAATTAGTTAATTATATATATAAGAGAAAATTAGAATTAGAATTTAAATGGATGTTTTGTGAAATTGTAATTTCGTAACGAGAAGTATGACACAATGATTTTGAATTGAAAATTAAGTTGCAAATATAACCAATAATTTTGTCTGTGCATGCAAATTCAATGAGATATAACTCATATTTTGTGATCTTAATCTCATATTTTTAATCAGACAAAATGGATATAACTGTAATTAAACTCGAAATTTAATTCCTTTCAGACAGTCTGGTCTGTTCAACAAAAAGTACAGGTTTTTTTTTCCTTATTTACAGATTTTACAGTTTGTAAAAATTTGGATAACAATTGTACGAAAAATTTTTGTCAACATTTTTAGGGCCATTTTGCTTTCTCTGTTTCAGTTTTAGATTTTTATTTTTATTTTTATGATGCTCCTAAAGGAAAAGATAGCAGAAAAACCCAAGGTGTCTTTGGTCTTCAATGAGAAAAATATATTAAAATTTAAGTGGACACTTAATTTTATTAAACAACGTTAACAACGACAACAATAATAAAACATGACGTGAAACCGTAAATCATGGTATAGCGTCCCAATATTGTTGTTAATTATATTTTAATTATTACGCCGTTCATATTCAAATCAATATTTATATACAAATATACACACTTTTATATATACTTCTACCATAAAACTCAATTATTGTATTTATATATTACCACATTATATAATTATTATCATATATTTTATAAATATATAATTACAGAATTTCAAATAAATAATACTATCAATTCTATTAAAATATTTTTTCTAAACATAGTACTCGTTTCAATACAATTATCACCGTACTTATCTCCATTGTAACCCCTTTCTCCCAAACATGGCCAATGTATCTTATACCCACGCGGCGGCCATGACAGGATGGGAACGGAAGAAAACGGTTCTTGGTTTGTTCAGATTTTGACCGCTGTTTGTGACTCCCAAACAAGACTTCATTTGTTCAAACCTGTGTCCTCCTTTGAACATGAAAGGACTAGGAGTTGGTCCACAACTACCTTGCCTAAATGCTCAAAAAAGTCGTGAAGAACATTGAACATATAATCTCTAAATTTAGAGAAATCAAACTTCTGAATTGTGCCAACTGAAAGAACATTAAGACCTTTTATATACAGTGGAATAGGATTTGACCATAATAAATTATTACAGACATTATAAAACGTTACAAAAAAAATTCATATAAATGAAGCTCGGTGTTTGACAAGTTTTGAAATCTTTAATAAGAAATAGATGATATTATTTTTGGGTAAAATAAGTGCAAAAAGTACGTAATATTTAATAGAGGTGCAATATACTTTTTATATAATTATTTGTATAAAATTGATATGAGTTTTTAAAAATGAAATAATTAATGTTCTTATCATTGTTTTGTCAATTTATGAATTCTTTTGCTGTTTATGCTAATATTGTACCAAGAGTTTACTATCTTTCAATTATAAGTATTGACACATAGAAAGTTATTATTGCATTAGCTATCTGATGAATTAGAAAACATCATTTTTTAAGATGTTGCTAATGGATTCATTTATTTATTTTTGTTAATGTGTTCATATATTTGTTGTTCATCCTACCTTTTTCATCAACAAATGTAGTTATTATTGGTTTTTAAGATCAAGGACTTCAAAAGAACCCCTCTCAGTCCTTTTCTCAACCAACAAATATTGATTGATTCATTGTTCAAAGATAATTAAATGTGATCTATTTTATGAATTACAGATATAATTAAAAATTCATAAGTATATAGCAAAAGCTGGTAGAGAAAGTCACGTGATTTATATATTTTTAAAAGGCCATGTTCTATTAAGTAGTAACTAATCAAGTTCTATAATATTTTCATGTAAAGAAAACCTAAAAATTTTGCATTCACCATTCATATTAGTAGGAGCATAATATTCCACACATGCTATTAAATACCTTTATTCCATTTCAATATAATAATTGTATATTACTGTTAGATATTAGGTTTATTATCAATATTGCATATAATATTATGTCTAAAATCATTATTTTGTCTAATAGTATATCTAAGATGATTAAATTTTGAATTATGGATATAAATTCATCATAATGCAAAACATACACATTATAAAGTCAATATCTTCATTTTGCCAAATTAAAGTTAAAATTCTATTAGTCAAATTATACAATTTTGTTAATCAGTCAATGCATGTAAAAATTTCTATCAACACTAGAAAACATAGCTTTTATATATAAGTGTTTTTGGGTAAATTTTAAATTCAAAAAATGTAAAATATTTTATAAAATAATTTAAAGTTTGGATTTAAAAATATCATGCAAATAAATGTTGTACCTGATGTATAATATCAAGACTATAACTAATTCTGTTCATTATGATGCAATTAAGAATTAATCAAATTTATTGTCATTGTTAAATTTTCTATTTAAACAATAATAATGATAAAAACAAAGTTGTAAAAAACGAATGATTGCTTTAATTATAACATCATATATTTATCGTTTATTTCACTTTGTTTTTCTTAATTTTAGTAGAAAATAAAAAGGGATAGTCAATTAATAAGCAATGATTGATAATGAATTGAAATATAATTTATAAACTTTTTGTGCCAAACTAAACAAATTTGATTTATTATGAATACATAATTTTCATTTAACAACAAAACATACAAAATTAGGATATTGGTTTTTCATTAAACAAGTATTTCTTGGTATATATTGTAAAAGTTTATGCACTTTTATTTTTTATTAATTTGTTATTGTATTTTGGTTGAAAAAACCTCTATATTTATACAATTATTAATTTAATTAAAATTTTGATTTAAATAATTAAATAAAAATTATCATTAAAAATATAATTTATCCATGCATAGCATGGGTGACACACTAGTTTATATAATATAAATATATATATATATATATATATAGAGAGAGAGAGAGAGAGAGAGAGAGTGAGTGAGAGAGTGAATTAGATTATTGGCTTAATTTGTGTCATTATTTGAGTTAAGAATTTAATTTTAATGGACCATACAAACTAGTTGGCCATTCCAGTCAACTCACAGCCACATCAAATCAATTAACATAAAAAATAAAAATTTGTTCTTTTCTCAAATTATCATTGACCGCTCATTATTGACTGTTATTATGTGTTTTGAATCTATTACCATATATATTAAGAACATGAGACACTTTGGTTACTAAAAGTATATTTATAACCATTATCTCATTGTTTCAATCGATTCTTTTAATATATAATCTGTTCTACAATGTTTATGCTAACACGTGGATAATTTTGTTCTCAAAATAGAATTATTAAACTATGCATAATTATTTTTTATTTTTTCACCGTCTTTTAATGTATTCCTAATCATTCATTTTTAATTTCACCATCTTTTTTTTGTATATTTTTAACTTTAGATAATTTTGTTTCTGTTATTATAAATAATGTACATATTTTATTATATAAAGTATATATTTTTAATGTTAATGTAATTTACATTAAATTAATATAATTAAATTATACCAATTAATGTAAATTATTTGTCGTATATAGTTTTATTTATCAAAATAATTTTTAATTGTGCAAACAATGAGTGTACCGAGACATGAGTAATAATTAGGACTAAAACTTATAAAAGTTGAGTATGACTAAATTTTAAAAAAATTAAATATTGTATTCATAATTAACAATAAAAAAAGTAACTGCTCAATTGAAGTAGCCAAGAAACCTTTTACTAAAAAATAGTGTTCAGTCAAAATTTAATTAAGGTAATTTAATATTTAAAATTAAAAATTCAATTGTTATTTCAAACTTTATATTTTTTTCTTTTTTAAATTATCTTAATTTACTTCATTTATAATTATGATAAGTCAATGATAATTAAAATTAACTAATTAAATTAAAGTTGCAATATCGATACAGGAAATCAAAAAAAAAACGAAAATGAAAAAAATTACTTTAAATTTTATTAGTTAATAATTTGGTCAAAATTGCTTTATTTTGATTAACACATTGTCTTCCAATAACAATATAAATTATCAGTAATTATGACAAATTTGAAATTACTTTTATTTTGATTCATCATTTGAACAATTTTTTAAAATACTTTTTGCAGATTAAAATCAAATCGTTCTTTCAAGATGGAGCCCAAAGTTTTTGACTAAATAAAAGTATTTCTCTAATACTTGGATAATCTACATTATTATATAGAAAAGTACATATTTATCATGTGTTTTTTACTATCTTATATACATACTACTAAAATTTGCACACTTTGTGCATGGGCGATTTTACTTATAAATTATAAAATAATTGTATTTTATTTAATAAGAATAAAATTATTTAATGTTAAAAAAATATAAAGAATATTTAAAATAAATAAATGAAACTATCAAAAAATTTTAAAATGAGAAAATTTAAGAGAAAATACAAATAAAAAAAGAAAAGGAAAGCATTTAAAATAAGGAAATTATGTTATTGTACATCATGCAAAAATGTTTAAAATAAAAAGCAATGAAAGATCAAAAGAATTTAGAGAACGATAAAATTTTAAAAAATATATTAAATAATAGAAAGACTAGAAGTACTAAACATGAGGGTAATTAAGTAGTTTCAAGTTTATGAAACCTAAACTCTTTATTGAAATAATAAATAGTGTTGGGTTAATTCGAAATCCAATTTCATTTGATTATTATAAATCTTTACATTTTTTTGTACTTTTTCTCAAATTCAAATATTTCTTTTCAAATAAGGTCTAAAGTTTTTAAAGCAATAAACGTGATTAAATAATATTTGAACCATCTATACTGTATATAAAAATGAATTGGATTATAAGTTTAGATTATGGCATTATTTAAGTTAAGACTCTAATAAAAAAAAATAATTTTAATAGAGTATACAAATTAGTTGTTCTTTCTACTCAATTCACAACCACATTAAGATTTGCTCATTCCTCAATTCATTATTGACCGTTCGATACTCATTGTTATGCGCTATGAATAATTAAGACAAAAACTTATTAAAATGGTAATCCTTATTATTTTTAATGAAATATATTAAAAAAATAATCTTGTTTTTTAATATAAATTAAATAATAAAGGGGCTAATTAATAAATTTATTTATAATTAAATTCGTCTTCCTATCTCTTCATCCTACATTGAATTCTCTCAAGTTCCTATGTTCGTGTTAACACTTTCTAAATCTCCTAAGGTTTGTAAGTTTCACACACACACGTATAAAACAATATGTGAATACAGATAATTTTAAATAATATACGTTAAAATATGCGTATGTTTTTTTTTTATACTAACGTGGAGTATGTCCAGTTGTTTATAAATACTATATAACTAAATTTAACAAAAATTAACTATTCATTCGTAATTAATAATAAAGAAGTATCTGGAAGAACTAAACCGACCAATAAAATTTTTTATTCATTAAAAAGTCTAAAATTACCAAAATAGAATATAAGGTCAGACTTGACCCACCTCGATTAATACCCTTCTTTGTGTAATATCCTTACTCCCCATTTATTGAACGCAGGGAGGATACAGAGTACCTGCATTTGGGTCTCTTAATCTGACTTGTAATTGCCTTAGGTAATTTTAATTGATTTTCAAAATTATTCCCTTCAATTAAGTTAATTAATTAAGCTTAAACAAGTGTCATCTCATCACTTTTTTAATAGGAAGTGGGAGAAATGTTAAGGAAAAGGCAAATGATTGTTCCCTCTTAATTTTTACTTATTTAATTTTGTTCCCTCAATTTTAATTTTTTCTTTCCTTTCTCATTTTATAATATTATAAAAATATGTATTTAAAAAATATTATTATTATCTTATACCTAACAAGGGAGACGTTGAGTAATGGACTGAGTTGCTACAACAGTTTAAGATTGCCCAAATAGATAAATAATGAGCTGCTGTCGCCTGTCGGTTGGTAAGTGAGAACTGATTAGCGTTACACTAAAATCGATTGTTGTGTCCAAGAAGATTTCGTTCATGAAAATTACGAATGATGGAATAGCCGGAGTTATGTTTGTTTTGATGTTTTATGAGTATTTGTCAGTGTATTTCTTTTAGAAATTAAGTAAAAATAAGAAAGATAGTGATAATATTTTAAAAAATAATGACCATAACTTGTGTTTTGACAAGAAAAAAAGGAAAATAAACGAAACTCAGTAATCTAGTGATGAGTTAAAAAATCCGCACATTATGGCTCTTAACACTAAAATAAATATCCTTAACAAAAAGAATAATATACTGAGTGAAAAAAAAAGGGAAACTATTTTTAATGAATAGTGCGTTATGTCTTGGATGTTGAAATTTTTTAAGGAGAAAAACGAACATTGCTATTTATATTTATATTTGTACAGACTAAAAGAGGACTGAGTAGGTAGTAGGTAGGTTCATGTGGCCTTGTCTTGATGTTGCAGTGTCTGGCAGTATTGCAGCACAAGCGCACAGTGTAGTTGTCTGCGCACTTTCCCCAAACATGGCTTGGCACTCTATATTTATTTATCACCTATTATCTGATAAAGTGTCAACACAACTGTCCTTCCTCATGATCTCTGCAACAAAATGTTACCACTCATCTGTACAGTTTGGGCAACCAATGTGACAACTGTCTGCCAACACATTGTTATTAAATTGACGATTAATTAAATGTTGTTAGTGGATAAGTTTGGCTTGAGAATAAAATAGCCCTTATGTCCATCTCGTGTTATAAGCAAAAATAGAGGACAACCTTGAAGCTCAGAAAGATTTAAACCGAGTACACAAACAGTCCTGAAGCAAAGGGATCAGATTAAACAAGGCCCAGACAAAAGGACACACTAGTCAAGAGAATGGGAACACCAGAATTAGCACAGCTAATACAGAAAAGACACCTGGAAGAAAGACACAAATATCAAGGGGATGACCCGTTCCTAATTTCTTTCTATTACATAATTGAACAGCTACTTGGGTTGTCATCACTGAACACGCCAGTGGCAGAATGATCAGCACCACCACCACCATAGCCACGGCCAGGTGAAGAGTAGTATGGAACTGGACCAGGACCATAGTTGTAGCAATAATAGCCAGTGGTCGGAGGGATGAGAGGAGACTTATTGTACATCATCTGGGGTTGCTGCAGGGCTTGTCTGTTTTGCATGTTCATCATCAGAGAGGATGGGTGGCTGTACTGCTGATAACCATCCATGTTCATCATCATTGATGAAGAAGGGCCATGCCCTGCCGCTAGTCCATTGACCGGAAACCCTCCTGAGGACCCCTGGAATAGGTTGTTTGGCTGCACATGGAGACCTCCTCCCAGACCACTGGAATTGCCTCCAAACACCGGAGCAACATTATTAGATCCATTGCCATGAAAACCAGCAAGATTCATCATAGTGCTTATGTCATTTCCCCTTTTGCCCTCTGCAGGGCCGTGGCTGACATTAGCACCAGCCAATTGAGCATTGTTCACCTTCAGGGCAGCCAAAGTTTTCTGGTCAATCACGCCTGGATTTGCCTGCGTAGCCATATTCTGATTTGGGCTTCCTTTCTTTCCAGCATGGTTATTATTATTATTTCCATTTGCAGCATTGTTGGAGCCCGGAGCCATGGCTCCAGCACCTTTCTTTGCATTGTTTGCTGCTTCAGCCTGTTGCTTGAGAAGGGCCAGTTGATTCATTTTCTCCCTGAAAAGTTGTATCTCCCCCTCCTCGTCATATTCTTCATCGTCATCCTCATCCAGACAACCATCCTCTTCAGATATGAAAGGAAACTTCTGCTTGGTTTTGAGGGATTCAAGACCCTTCATGGCACCTGACTTTTGCCCTTTGTTGTTCTTGTTATCCTCTTTAATGCAAGCGGCCTCCTGTTTCTGATTCTGGCTGGTCTTTTGAGACCATAGCTCAGCATGCTTGCCAGCCCTCAGTAGTTTCTTGATTAGAGTAGCAGAATCTACACTCCCTGAAACAGTAACCTTCTGTTGTTCCGAGTCTATGTTCACTTGGTAAACTCCTGTCGTTGGAAGAGGAAAAAAGATCAGACAACACTACTAGGAAATTCAGCAAAAATTCAACAATTTTCAGACCACGAGTTATGCAATTGCTTAATATCTAGCACGTTATGGAAAGTTCCAAAATGCTACACAAATTCTCATAATTCCCCAGTAATGAAACAACATTGAAATTACTTAAAACCACAGTCCACACACAGCAGCCCAACTCAACTAAAGCTCATTTGTCGACAGGTCAAAGTAGACCAGTCAAGGCAGCAGACTCCAAAAAATTAGAGTAAAATATAATAGCAAACGACAAAAGCCAAAAAACCTTCAATCCTCTGTAGGAGCTTATTCACTTTTTGCTTGCACCCACCACAATGTATGTTCACTCTAAGAACACAAGTCTGCAGCAAGAAATTTTAAAAAAAGTATATGTTACCAAAAAAATAAGAAAATAAAAGAAAATGCAGGAGATTTTTATTAGGAAAAGACTGAACATCACTTTACGAATAGATTCAAAATGTGGGCTCTAAAGCCAAGCAGAATGTTGTCAATAGAGAAAGAATATACCTGGATCTTGAGAAGCTTAAAGTCTTCACCTTTAGTCATTTCTCGAGTGCTGTTAAGAATGTAAGATCTGCTACAAAAGGATACAAAGCAACTTATAAGTATCACAATACATATGCACGGCTAAAGTTAGTGGATGTAAAGGGGAGTGTTGTTGCCTATGAGCTTCCTCACCACGCCAAAACAGCTCACTTCTTTTTAACCTTTCTTCCTCTCACCAGCGAACAAAGCAAAGCACATGGACTGGAGGTTCCTGAAAGCATTTAAAAATAAGGGATGGGGGGTAGGGGAGTGTGGTTGAAAGCCGCAAGATGAAGGGCTTAAATGCAAATATTACAATAAGCAAATGCACACACACACCTACAGAGGATGTAGAGAATAGAGAAGCTAAAACTGACGGACCAAGAAAACGAAAATCAGAAGATGGAGAGCTGAAAAAGGTGGACCAACACTCCTGCTGCTGCGGGGAGAGGAAGTCCCTATGTTTAGGGGCCTGTAGGTAGGATAGTAGACTGGGGTAGTGTGTTTTGCTCCGAAATTTGAAATGATGTGATTTAACGTTAAATGCATGGGGAAAACAATTAAAGAAAAGAACAGTGACTTGACAGGCCTTCATCCGTGTCCTCTTTGTCAGGTTTATTTCTCGTGAGCATTGTTTCCTTGTTTAACTTAAATAAATAGCAACCCTCAGCATGCGACACAAATCCATCACTGCCTTGTTTGTATGTGTTTATAATTGATGTGGTTTGTTTGTTTAGTTCTAAGCCCTAACGGTCTTCTCTAACATTCTTACCATTGAAAATGAATTCCATGCTTGTTCTCCACAATCTCAGATGTGAGTGGCGATGTCACAACTTAACCCCTTTCTTGACAGGTAATGTACAATAACAGGAGTTGGTGGAGCTTACTTAAATTCCCATGACATTGGAGCTTTACAGTTTGTCATACTCGATATAAAGAGAATAGATTCGCTATATTTGTTTTATAATCATTATATTTATAAAAATTTATCTTTATCTTTAACTTTTACATAAAGATATGCTAGTTGAATATTTGTATTGCAAGGAAAAACAAGTGGTGGGAAGGAATGTAGACCGAGTTTGTGCTGGCCTATAATTGGTGCATTATTGAAGAGATGAATAGCAGAAAGTGAGAAGGGAAGGATATCTGTAATCAGATGGTGGTGTGGGTCTTCTTGTTCTGGGTTTTGCAAAGTTTAATGTAGCAATTATGGCCGTTGGGGAGTTCGCCACATCAGTGAAAACTCAACTAATATGGCATTTATGATGCCCTTTGACTCCACCTTTTTTTAGACTTAGCAATTCTTTAAAAGCCAAAAAATTTATACATATATATACGCGCACACATGCATAAACACTTGGATGCTCTCGCTTGGCCTCCATTTCTTGGCTGTGATCGAGGTAGGGTTACGATTACATGGTGCTATATATAAAAATAATAATTAAATTTTATAATATAAATAAAATAAATATGAGTATATATTTAATATATATAGATATTAATTTGATTATTAATACGTGTAATTATTAAAAAATAATTAATTAATTATATTTATAAGATAATTTTTTTTAAATTTTAACTTAAATAAAAATATTATTGAATAATGATAATGCAAAGTTTAAAGGGGATATTTTAGAATTAAAGGTTGGATTTCTAACATAACCCTTTAATTTTTTGGAAATTTTTATAGATTTTTTCCTCCTATAAAGACGTCAACATTATATTATTTTTACAAATTTTACCGAATCACATATAACTTATGTTATTTACTCTCAAAAACATACTTTGTTGATCTCACAAAATCGATTTTTAGACTCGAATATCTCAACTGTTGGCAATATTAATTTTAGTAATATGTAATATCCTGTTCTCAAAATTTTACTCCACACAATGACTATCATAAAAAAAAAAAAAAACATGTTAAGGTTATGTTTGGAAACCAATTTTCAACTCTCAAACATCATTTCAAATTTCATATGACCGAACATGTCATTTAACAATATTTTCATTCAAATTCAAATTCAAATTTTACCTCTCTCATATATATAACTAATTAATTATTTTTTAATTATTACATTTATTTACAATCAAATCAATACATATATATTTATATTTATTTGTATTTATACCTTATAACATAATTATTGCATGTTAAAGTGTCACATCATTCAATCATTAATCTATATTTTATACATATATTTAAATAAATTATACTATTTATTTTAGTAAAATATTTCTTCCCAACATACTTTTCACTTCAATACAACTTTTATTAAACTTCATATCTAACAAAAACCTATCTCCCAAACACAGCCTAATATTACGGAGATTTAAACAAATTTCAATTTTTTAAAAAATAAATTTTATTTGAGACAACACCTAATATCAAATCCTATAAAAGATTTTGCTCCGTACCAGCAGCATGCATGTCTATTCACTTTTTAAGTTCTGTTTGTCATAGAAAAGTGTGTGGGTGGGGTGTTGAGACCATCACTGCTCGTGTTCCCAACTCCTTTTTTTCTCCCGACCTTCTCGGTCAACTGTGCTTATGTTTAAAGTCCTGTGAGTTTATTACAATAATATTTTCCAAGTTTCAACCAACGGATCATTGCTTTTACTGCCAAAGTGGCACACTTCCCAACCCACCAATTTTAGACGATCTTGATATATTAAAAATCTTGTAATATTTGTGTCTTTGGGTAAGAGAGAAGGCTAGGTTTGTTTTTACAATGAGAGATAATAATTTAAGGGATTTGAGCGGACATAAAAAAAAAATTATGTTTGTTTCTTAAGATTTAAATAGATGAAAAATTTATTTTTATGTATTTTTAATATATAATAATGATTGAATAACGTAATAATATATATATTCATAAAATAATAAAAAATAAATAAATAAATAATTATAGTGATAGATGCTGATTTGATTGTAAATAAATATAATGATTGAAAATTTATTAGTTAATTATAAAAGATAAGAGAGAGAAGAATCTAAATAAAATTTGTATAGTAAAATGCTTAGTTCATGAAATTTTCAAATAGTGATCAATAGTAAAAAAAGGAAACAAACATAACCTAAAATTTTGACATTAAATTTAAAGAAAAATGTTGCGTTGTTATATGATTGTTTTATTAAAATTTCAAGGATTTTCTAACTCATCAAAATAAGCAAAATATAGCGTATGCTTGAACTTTATATGCTTTAGAATTTACAAAAAACTCTCGCTATATTTGGACATATATATATTTCAAATATTTTACTTCATCAAAATATAGACATTTTAGATATACTAAAATGTTATTTTTTACATATTATTTTTACACCTTTTTTAAATTTTCACTTCAACTTTCACTCGCATAATACATTTATCATAATGCATGCATGGAAAGGAGTATACACAAGAATAAATGCAGTAGGACGTCTACATGTCGTGTGGTTCGTGTAGGCAGTACTATTTATGCACCTCAAAAACACAACCACTCCAACCATGAATATCGTAGAATCTCTTAAAAGGATTTGCACTATTTTCTCACATGTGGTTGTCTTTGGCATAATGAAAATCGTAGAACCTCAGCAATATTATTCTGATAGGTTGTGTTTTTACGCAGTTGATCTTCGTCAGTTCTGTAATATCAGACCCCATTCATTTTTATGGAGAATGAATAGATTGCTCTCAAATATTATGGGCCATTCTCAAACTGCTTTTTCTGTTTAGGCCTAAGGCCTATTTCACGATTGTGGGCATATTAATACCAAAAATATTGTGGACAACCATTATGTTGTGGCAGGCCATCAATGAAGGTGACATTTTGGACATCGACCCAGTGACCCAACTTTAAAAAAATGATTATTTGGTCTATGGGTAATCAATCATTGCCATGATATTCAGGCGAGTCATCTATTGTATTCCACCTACGCAGACACACACTTTTGACGATCCAAGAACCGTGAAAAACTGATCAAGCCTTTGTTGTTTTCTGTAATTAACCCACAATTAGTGCGCCATTAGATATTTATGATTTATTAATAGATATTCAAGCATTGATGTGGCTCCACCAAGAATCACAATTGGATTGGGAAATTACTTCTTGAACGTTTCTTTTGGTGAAGGTTCTTTTCCGTGGCCAAGAAAGTGCATTAATCAGAAGATCATGTTCCTCAATTATTTTCCCACTTTACATGGGCAAATTGATAGAATATACGAGCATTATTTTTTTTACCATCTGATATATTATTTATCTTTCCTTAGATTTTTCCTCTTTACTTCTCCTTTGTGAGACAATGTCAAAAAATGTCAACTCAGGGTGTCCGTTGAGTGGGAACTCTATATTCAAAATTTGCCATTATGTGATGTGATTTTTCAATATTTTATTCTTTTTTTTCTTTAAAGAAAAAAGGGTTGTCTTTCTAATGTACCCCTTTTCTTTAGGATCCCTGATTTCAGGGCTTAACATGCAATGATACTGAATCAACAATGGGATAACTATTTTATATGTGAGAAGCTATAAACTATATATATTTTTTTTGAAGGGGCTATAAACTATTTTTATTCACTAAATTATTTTGGTATTCTAACATTTTGTCTTAATCATTTCTCAAAAACCGGACACGCGCTTTCCCTCCCAAAGTCAATCAAAAGTAGATCTAAGTTCAAATTTTTCCTAAGTTGAGCAAGACCAAAATTGACTTCTTGACATCAAACTCCAAATCATCTTCCACATAATTCACTACAAGACTTATGAATGCAGTTGGTGGAATCCAAACAACATACTAAGCCCACGAGATTAGTAATTACATTCGTCATATGAGGAAACCAAGCTGATTACTCTACAAAACCCTAGCTAGAGAAATTAATAAACCCATTTGTCTTCTGCACTTGGACAATCTTCTGCACTCGGACAACGCTGATATTCGTAAGATCACATAATGGAACATGCATTAACATTCTCATCACTGAAAAGTGTGGTGTACTTCTCGACAGGGGCATTTGGGCTTGGGAACGCCTGAGCAACGTTTCTCACGTAACCTGAAGGAGCCTTCTTGTCGTAGGCTTGAGGGGCATAAGGGTAATATGTCAAATTATACTGAACATAGGGCCAAAATTCAGCTTTCTTCCCTGTGCTCTTCACTTTGTCTAAGACCTTGTTTGGTTCCACGTAGCCAGTTACGGTTACTCGGCTTTGCTTTCTGTTCACATCCACAGAATTTGCGCCTAGAAATATAAATGAATAAATAAATAAACATATTTCAATTAATTTTACATCTTGAATGAATATTTAAAAAAAATCCAATTTTTAAGGGTAAGAGGTCGTTCAAGAATTCAGACCTTTCATGGAGGACACGGCGTTTCTGACCCTTCTTTCGCATCCATCGCAGTCCATTTTCACCTTGATTTCAACAGTCTGCATGGCAATTAAAACCCATTAATTGCTTTAGTTTCAACACATATATACATGCATGCATTTTACTCATCCACCCAGTCAATGTTCAGATTTATATATATATAGAATTATATACATGAGCTCTAGCTGAAGAATTCAAGGGTAAAGCAAAAGAGAAAAAGAAAAACAAAACTAAAAAAAGTGCAAATTAAGAGAATATAGAGATTAAAAGCAAAATTACCTGCATAGGCTTTCTTTTGCTCTTTCTTGTGCTTGTATCTGCACAAACATCTGATATATGGTCAACAAAACCCATGCTTTAAAATTTTCCCCTAATTTCTTTTGCTTGGGCTTGTGAGTCCTCTGGCCAACTTCCTTTTTCCTTTTCCCTTTCCCCCCGGTTTTTTTCTTGCAGGAATGGTATGTATCTCAAGAGAGAGAGAGAGAGAGAGAGAGAAGGAGCTTGAATCTGTTTGCAGTGAATTTGGCACATACAGACCTATTTATACAGGCAGATAAAATAATTATAAGGAATAGAAATATGATAAATAATGATAATAATAATGAGTAAGCAATAAGCTGTATTTAACTGTGATGCAGATGTATAGCTAGCTAGTAGTTTAATTAATAATACTGAGAAATATATAGCGAGTTGAGTATAAGAAAGTGACGTATGTTTCCTAATCAATCGTTCGATCAAATTCATCAAACATATATATAAACAAATCAGGACAAGTGGGAACACGGACTTCGCTTCTCCTCCAATTTTCTGACCGGGTCGACATCGCTCCAATTACAGGTTTGGTTGTATATTCAATGCGCTTCCTTCGTTCGATAAACTTTCGTATCTCAATATTAAGATAGAAATTTCAATGGTTATGCTTGTAATCCAACTTTCAAACTATAAAACAACGCCTTAAACTTTACACTACTAAAAATATCATTCAACAACATTTTCATCTGAATTTAAATTGAAAATTTTCCTATTTTATATATGTCACTAATTAATTATTTTTCAATCATTACACCTATTCACAATAAAATCAATACATATATACTCACATTTATTTATAATATAATTATTATTCCTATACACTATCACATCACTTAATCATTATTGTATATTATATATATATACATATATATATTCAAATAAATTATATTATTTATCTCATTAAAATATTATTTCGAAATACAAACGTAGTATCCAACAAAAAGCACTCTCCCAAACATAGCCAATGCGATTTAATGAAGTTTGTTTGCATATATTATCTTTCCTGGGACTCCACATGGATTTAACGTAAATTAACTATTTCTGGGGCGAGTGAGAAATATATGCGTGTGCGGTGTTTGTGTAAGGAAACTGGCATTACATTGAAGACAACTGTTGTTTTGTTGGCATCATGAAAAACCGCCTTCGCCTATGGATTCCAGACGCTGCGCCTGACATAAGGACTTGGATGCCTCTCCAACGGATTCCCACCGAAATTCTTCTTGATTTTTTCCCTCTAATATATAAATAAATATATTATCATGCTATTTTCCGAGTTTATTATAAATTAGGCAACATGAGAAAGAGAGAAGGAAATAAATTTTAGTAGAAGTTTAACTGACGCAATTTATTTTTCTTCTGTAATCGAATTATATTTGTGTGTGTGTGTGTGTGTGTACAGTAAAAGCCTAAAAGGCAAGAAAAGATTAAGTCATATATAGTTAACTGTTTACAGGAGCGAGTCCATTACCTCAGCCTTGTTTCAAGATACAAAATAAATAAATAAATATAAAACACTCTATGGTTAAATCAGGAATCTACTACTGCTAACAAATTTATATTTTGATCAATTTAATGCTAGGCATGCATTATGGAAAGCTGAAAGAGTTACTGCACTCTGAATGTACTTGCCTAAATTTAGTGATTGTAATATTTCATGCATATAAGTGGTTATGAAAAGTAAACCATTACCATTTATATCTTTGAAAAATAATCCATATATAATTATGTAACATGCCTCTTTCTCTCGCGTGACAGGTAAGGTAAAATGCCATTCCACCACCACCAGATTTTTTATGGATCTTGGTGGGATGAAGCTTATAACATGTAGAGGACGCCTGAAATTATATCATGGCCCTCCACATTACAACATATTTATTAGGAAAAAAAATTGACAGGGCATATTAATGATGATATGTATGTGGACGGTGGACCCATTATAGCTGGATTATTTGTGGTAGATTGTGATTGGCTAGCTGCTGACCATTTGGGTCTGTGGGTACTTGTTTTTTTGGGTCTCTGCACCAGGTGCTGAATAGTTAAGATTGTGGCAAGTAATATTTAATAAGATATGCAAATTTTATTTAATATTATTTATCATAATCTTTTAATACTTGATATAAATATACTCAATGTATATTCAAATAGACCCTTATTTTCAGTCCACATATAGCATACGTACAATACCTACTACAATTTTGTCGCACTCCACGATCAGCTGTCTTCCTTCATTTTCAAGTGGGGCCGATATTTAAAGTATAGAACCATAAGTTTTAAATGCGTGTCCCTAATTGACGTGGACGTCCAAGAGTCGCTGATAATTTTAATTTGATCGATAACCAAGATAATCAAGACACGAGTAATAAAATTTAAAGAAGTCATCAACGCTTTGATACACAAAATTCAAGAAGATGTCACGTGTAAATATAAATTCGAAAAATTTAGAGAGAAGTTAAACATTCTGAGTTGGGTAGAAGACTTAGAGGCAAAAGAGTAAAGTTGACTGTTTTAATTTATTTATCTATTTTTCCTTAATTTATTTTAATTCTGAGCTCATTCAGAATAAGCCCAATAGGAGACCTAAACCCAACTAGATTAGAGTTTTGACACTATAAATTCATTGTGTACCATCATTGATGAACAGATAGTTTTTAATTAATTCAAGTATCTTCTCAATTCCCTGAAATTGAGCCTTCAATTTCTCATGAATTTTCTATCCCAAATCGAGTCATTCCGGATTAGTCCGTGTGATTCGTAACGTATCAATCAACAATTAGTGTGCTGATTGTGGTAGTTCCATCGGATTCAATCCAATTCTACTACGTTGGGTTGGTGTTCTTCATCCGGTTTGCATCCCTGGGAATATCAGATTAGTGTCCGATTACACAACTACTTTCCGATGCGATTTGATCACGTCAGTTTGGTATCAGAGTAAACTTGTGTCGAATTCTAATTCGATACACGATCCGGAGTTTAAAAAAATCAAAAAAAGAAAAAATCTGTAGAATTGGCCACCGCGACCGACTGACCGACAACTGCAGCCGAATCCACCGCCATTTTAGTCGATTTCCGCCCAAAAATCTCACCCAAAACTCGTCCGATTCCGACTCGAATCGTCGCCGAAGGAAGAGCGAATCGGCCGCAATCTGCCGTGAACCGTCGCCAGGTTTCCGCCGCGAAAAACCGTTCGAATCCGCCAATTTCGTCGCCCATCGTCGCTGCTAAGGACCGCCCGGAGCTCACCAACGCTTAGGCAGTCGACGCCGGCTGTTTCCGCGGACATACGCCGGCGAAATTAGTTTTTCTCGCCGCCGCCGCCCGCGTGGATTTAAAAAAAAATTTGTCTGTTGGGTCGGAGAAAATTTTGGGCAAAGTTGCCGATTGACCCAAAATTCGGGCAGGAAAAAAAATTTCTATTTGGCCGAGGCAAGAGTTGGGCTTGAAGCGGGATGTGGGTTAGATTGCAATTGGGCAAGGCTTTAGCAAAAAAAAAAATCAGTGGGTCGAAAAGATTGGGCTGAACCAGGAGTTGCTACTGGGCTGGGTTGTTCGTGCTGACGTGGTAAGGCCGTGTTTAGTTACAGTTTCTGTTTCACTTAAGGACTTGTTTGGTTGCAGAATTTTTGTTTCAGTTTAAGGGCCTGTTTGGTTGTTGATTTAAAAAAAAAAAAGAAGAGGCAAAAAAAAAGGCCAAAAAAAAGGAGCAAAAAAAAACAGAGTGGAGAGGCAAAAAAAAAAATAAGCAAAAAAAAAAAAAAAAGAAAGAGTGATTTCTTTTGTTCATTAAATTTTAATCTTATAGAGATTGTATTTTGGGGATATTGAAAATTGAGATACTTGTTTATCTCGTATCTTTTTTTTTTTTTTATCATAAACCATATTTATCATACCGAGTGCTTGTATTTAGTACATTGCTTGAATCTTAAAACCATTTTGGAATCATACGAGAAAGGCACGAGAAGTTGAGATTTGTGAGGAATAAATTGAGTGTGTGTGATACACGAGTGGAGGTAAGAAACGAGTGTCATAGAACCTTCACCTGAGAGAAGTGAGAGTAGCGAGACTGATGAGGACTTTTATTACTAACCATTATCTGCTATTATCATTTCTTGTTTGTACTTCAGGCATCGTGATGGCCAGCCAGTATTCAGGATAGAGTAACAGTCTTGACGAGACTAAGTTCTTATTCAAATCCCTCACTCGTGAATTGAAGAAACTCATTAGGAGCGTAGAGGGTATGCAGGACCGAATAATAGATGTGCAAGATCGATTAGGGCGAGTAGAAGCGTCCCAAGTTGCAACCCTAGAAAGAGACGGTTTACTGTTCAGACCAACTGGACGCAGAGGTAGTCTCGTGCTAGGCCGAGCTCGGACAAGGGACAGACATAGGTATCATGTCAGACCTGTGAGGCTCGATTGACATGATTATGAGGAAGAATATGAGTCAAACGAGGACGATGATTGGTACGCATATGACAACGAGCCCAGGAGATATCGCCGGAGTGACAGTGTGGAAGACGATGTACCTAAGGAACTGAAGTTACAACTACCGTCTTTCTAGGGGCGAATCTCGACGCCTACCTCGAGTGGGAAAGGAAGGTAGAATTAATTTTTGACTGTCATCACTATTTAGAGAGCTAAAAGGTTAAGTTGGCAGTGGTGGAGTTCACAGATTATGCAATCATATGGTGGGATCAGTTGTGCACTAGCTGGAGAGGGCTCAGTGCGTACTTGGATAGAGTTGAAGGCAATCCTGAGGAAGAGATTTGTACTGAGCCATTACCATCGAGACCTATATCAGCGACTGCAGACACTAACGCAGAGAACTCAGAGTATGGAAAACTATTATAAGGAACTTAAGATAGCTATGATCCGAGTAGATATTATGGCAGATAGGGAGGTCACTTTGACGCGTTTTCTAAGTGGATTGCACCGGGACATAGCTGACGTAGTGGAGTTGCAGCATTACGTAGAGTTAGAAGAGATAATGCAAAAAGTGGTTAAGGTAGAGAGGCAGCTGAAGATGAGGGGTATGTTCACATCCCAACCTAATACCGCTAGCAGACCCGTCCCCAAAAGAGAGGATAAGGCACCTATGACGAGTGCTACTCGGGCTAGAACTGCACATAAAGTAGAGGCACCTAAGGTAACAACCCCTGCTCCTTCTGGCTCATCTAGCATACGAAACCGGGATATCTTATGTTTTAAATGTCAGGGCATGGGGCATATTGCTTCGCAGTGTCCCAATAAAAGAACTATGCTGCTGTTAGAGAATGAGGATATTGTGACTGATGAAGAGTGTGATAGCAGTGACGAAATGCCGCCATTAGAGAAAGTGTCATCCAACAAGGAAAGGTTGTGCGAAGAAGGGGGAATTAATTTAGTGGTAATGAGGGGGCGCTGAGCACTTAAGTGAAGGAGAAGATAGATGAGGCTCAAAGAGAGAATATATTCCATGCGTGCTGTCTGATTAATGGTAAGACTTACAGTTTGATAATAGACGGAGGAAGCTGTACGAATGTAACGAGTACGACATTGGTTGAGAGATTGACCTTGCCCATGAAGGATCACCCTAGGCCATACAAGTTACAGTGACTTAATAACAGTGGTGTGGTTAAAGTGACGAAGCAAGTGATGGTGGGCTTCAAAATAAGGTCATATGAGGATCATGTGACATGTGACATAGTGCCTATGCAGGCTTGTCACGTCTTGCTTGGAAGACCGTGGCAATTTGATTAGCAAGTGATATATAACGGATTGACTAACAGGTCTTCATTCTTATTCCATGGAAAGAAGGTCACATTAGTTCCTTTGACTCCAAAGCAAGTATACGAGGATCAATCGTATATACAGAGGCAGTTTGAGTTAGAGGTAGAGAGGAAGAAGAAAAGAAAGGAGGGATTAAGAGAGAGAGAACAAAAGAAAGAAGAGAGGAGAAAGGAAAAAAAGGAATGTATGATGGCAACTATGAGGGATGTAAGGTTGGCATTGAGTGTTGAGAGGTCCCTTGTGATAGGAATCATGCTATATATCTGATGATATCACATCCTCCTTTCCCTCCGTTATAGCGTCTGTTTTGCAGGAATACACTGACGTATTTCCAGAGAAGGTCCCTAGGGGGTTGCCACCGGTTCGAGAGATAGAACATTAGATAGACTTTGTCCCGAGAGCATCCATACCCAACAAGCCAACTTATCGAACCAACCCTAAAGAAACCCAAGAGTTTCAAAGACAAGTGGAGGAACTGATGAGTAAAAGTTGGGTTCGAGAAAGTATGAGTCCGTGTGCCGTTCCCGTGCTACTCGTGCCGAAGAAAGACAGACAATGGCATATGTGCGTAGATTGTAGAGCTGTTAATGCTACACGGTAAACTATCGTTACCTCATACCTCGTCTAGATGATTTTCTTGATGAGTTGTATGGAGTTACTATATTCTCTAAAATAAATCTTAAGAGTGGGTACCATCAAATTAGTATACGTGAGGGGATGAATGGAAAACAACATTTAAAACAAAAATTTGGATTGTATGAATGGCTTGTAATGCCATTTGGACTCACTAATGCTCCTAGTACATTTATGCGTCTAATGAACCATGTTATGTGTGCATTCATTGGTAAATTTGTTGTAGTATATTTTGATGACACACTAGTCTATAGTCGCACAATGGCCGAGCATGTTGAGCGCATACACAACGTACTTGATGTTCTATGACGAGAAAGGCTATATGCTAATATCAAGAAATGCACTTTCTGTACTGACCACTGTGTCTTTTTAGGATTTGTTGTTGGTGCATAGGGAATACGGGTGGACGAAAGCAAAGTGAAGGCCATACAAGAATGGCGAACTCCGACGACAGTATCTGAAGTGAGAAGCTTCCATGGGTTGGCTGGTTTCTACAGGCAATTTGTGCAGGATTTCAGCACCATTGTTACTCCACTCACCGCCATAATTAAGAAGAATGAGAAGTTCAAGTGGGAAGAAGCCCAACAACGAGCGTTTGACACCTTAAAGAATAAACTCACACATGCTTCTGTACTTTCCTTACTAGATTTTAACAAAGCATTTGAAATTGAGTGTGATGCTTCTGGTGTAGGTATTGGAGTAGTTCTGATGCAAGACAAGAAGCCCATTGCATAATTCAATGAGAAGTTTAATGGAGCTGCGCTGAATTACCTTTTGTATGATAAAGAGTTATACTCGTTAGTACAGGCCTTGGAGACATGGCAGCATTATTTGAGACCGAAGGAGTTTGTGATTCACATGATCACAAATCCCTGAAGCATCTAAAGGGCCAGAACAAGCTCACCAAACGGCATGCCAAGTGGGTGTCATTCATTGATACATTCCCTTACGTCATCAAGTACAAAAAATGTATGGAAAACATAGTTGTTGATGCGTTATCCCGTAGGTATAATTTATTGAACACGCTAGGCACAAGATTACTAGAGTTTGAGCACATTAAAGAACTTTATCAAGATGACCCTAACTTCGGTCAAGCTTTTGCGCTCACTGAAAAATGGGCTTATGACAAGTATTTTAAATTTGAGGGTTATCTGTTCTATATTAATAGATTATGTATTCTACGGTGTTCTCTACAAGAATTGCTTATTCGAGAAGCTCACTGTGGAGGGCTGATGGGACACTTCGGTATCACAAAGACTGTGCTAATTTTGCAAGAACACTTCTACTAGCCAGGACTAAAAGGGGACGTGGAGCAAGTTGTAGAAAGATGCATACAGTGTAAAGAAGCGAAGTCCCACAACTAACCCCACGATATGTATCACCCTTTACCTGTCCCGAGTATCCCATGAACCGACATATCTATGGACTTTGTTTTGGGGTTACTCAGGTCTAAAAATAGTAGAGATGTCATCTTTGTGGTCGTAGATAAATTTTCTATGATGACTCACTTTATTGCATGCCATAAGACGAGTGACGCATCGCATGTAGCTGACTTGTTTTTCAAACAAGTGGTCCGTCTACAAGGCATGTCTAAAACTATAGTGTCTGATCGTGACGTTAAATTTTTGAGTTATTTCTGGAAAACACTATAGCCTAAGTTGGGAACTAAACTGCTTTTTTCTACAACCTGTCACCCTTAAACCGATGGACAAACTGAAGCTGTTAACAGAACACTCACTGCCTTATTGCGTGCTGTTATCAGGAAAAATACTAAAAGTTGGGAAGAAAGCTTGCTGCATGTTGAATTTGCTTATAACCGAGTTGTTCATTCTGCTACTAACATGTCTCTATTTGAAATTGTCTATGACTTTAATCCTCTAACACCTTTAGATTTGTTACCATTACCTGGCAATGAGCATTTGAGTTTAGAGGGAAAGAAGCGAGCCAAGTATGTCAAGCAAATGCATGAGCATGTTATGCAAAACATCGAGAAAAAGAACCAACAATACGCCCAACAGGCAAACAAAGTCAGGAAGCGGGTAGTGTTTGAACCCGGGGATTAGGTATGGGTTCATATGCAAAAGGAAAGATTTCCAAAGCAGCAAAAGTCTAAATTGATGTCTCGAGGGGATGAACCATTCTGAGTCTTGGAAAGAATCAATGACGACGCCCACAGACTCGAGTTACTAGGTGAGTTCGGAGTCAGTGCAACTTTTAATGTTTCTGACCTAAGTTTATTTGATGCAGGTGATGACCCGGATTTCGAATTGAGGGTAATTCCTTCTCAAGAGGAGGGGAATGACGTGGACATCGAACATGATAAAGGGGAGTCGCTAGCAATTCCAGCTGAACCGATAACCAGAGCATAGGCAAAAAGACTTAAAGAAGCCATCAATGCCTTAGTACACGAAATTCAAGAAGATGTCACGCGTGGATATAAATTCGAGGAACCTAGAGAAGAGCGCAGGGTAAACATTTTGAGTTGGGTAAAAGACTTGGAGGCAAATGAGTAAAGTGGACTGTTTTAATTTATTTATCTATTTCTCTTTAATTTATTTTAATTCTGGGCTCAATCAGAATAAGCCTAATGGGAGCCCTAAGCCCAAATATACTAGGGTTTTGATACTATAAATTCATTGTGTACCATCATTGATGAACAGAGAGTTTTTAATTAATTCAAATTTCTTTTCAATTCTCTGAAATTGAGCCTTTTAATTTCTCGTGAATTTTTTATTCCAAATCGAGTCATTTTGGATTGGTTCGTGTAATTCGTAACATATCAATCAGCAATCGGTGTATTGATTGTGATCGTTCCATCGAGTTCAATCCAATCCTAACACGTTGGATTGGCGTTTTTCGTCCGATTTGCGTCCTTGGAATTATCAGATTTGAGTCCGATTTCACCGCTACTTTTCGACTCGATTTGATGACGTCACTAATTTTTTTCCCATTAATTAGGGTACATGACGAATATGTGATATTCATTGACTAAAAGAGTTAGACAATTAATTAACAGATTCCTAGCTAGTTATCTGGTGAAAATATATGTATTATGAAAATTGGAAAGTGATAGTTATATATGTGTGTGTACACCTGACTTAACAAGGAAAAAATTAATCTCAATTCGAAGTAATACTGTAATAGGCAATTGAAAATTAAAGACTGAATTAAGATGCCCTCTGGAAATGCAAGAATTAACCATATACCAAACGAATCAAATTACAAAGTGATGGCTTCATTGGAGCTTGTGATTATGGCTTGGGGACACGTAGCTGTCCTTCTATCTGGATCAAAATTGAATATTGATGTGATATTACGTCACCTCGACCTGATGGTGCCACCTTAGGGCCTCTTACCAAAGTTATGCTTTAGAGGCCCTAAACGTGTCAAGGAAAGAAGCCGTTAGTACCAAAGCATTACGACGACAAGGAAGGTCATATCTTACGTCATGATAATTTCACATTAAAGACACCAATATCGACTGAAACAATAATTTTGATTATTATAAATAGCGACACTTGAACAGTATGTGTGAACGGAAAACGAAATTTGCATTTAAGTGTATAACGTTTCTAACGACGAATGACCAACACATTTCATCCTCTTTATGAGCATGCATGCATGACCAACACATTTCATCCTCTTTATGAGCATGCATGCATGCATGCAGATTGGCGGTCTAGATTGAATGTATGCCTCTTGCTACACTCGTGGCTCATCTATATCATTCATCGATGGTACCATAATCATGTATGGTGTTGAAATTTATCTAATAAGAAGTCATTGATTGAAAATCAAAACAAGAGTGAGCGGCCGAATAATCTTCGATTCCAATATCACAATAATTAAATGAAAGCAAGTCTGGGCTCATATCCTATGAAGGATTTACAATTTTCTTTCTTTTGGTTGAATACATGTGTGTCCACGTGGGCGCATTGCTCCAGCACAGCTTGAAATAGTGGTTTTGGGAAAGAACAGGTCATTTTTCCTACAGTATCCTCGTCACAATTGATCTATACCTAAAACATGTTTTGATTTCGCTGCAGAGATATTGTAATTAATTAGTGTATACCCAAAAATTTAAAAATCCAAGTGCAAGACTAAATATCCCAATAATTTGATCAAATTAAAAAGCATTAATTAATCATTTCGAATTTATTTAATCATCATATAAAAAACTTAATTATTCTCTCTCATCTCATATGTTGGCATTACAATATACTAAGTAAAATTTGCACACTCTATGTGTATGCATGCTTGTAGAAAAGTTATAAAATTTCATTAATTACAATAAAATATAAAATTATTAAATTTTTTAGTAGCTCAATAAAACAAGACTAATTATTTATATATTTTTCAAAAAGATATGAAGAAAAAAATTCGAGGTAATAAAAAAGATTAGAAAAAAAGAAATTAAGAATTTATAATAACAATGATGATGATGAGGAAAGGGAGAAAAACTAAGACTAAAAGTAGTTATTAAATAGTGTAAATAGATTTATCAAAAAGACTATTGTAGAAATTTATTAAAATGTAAAGTTGGTTATCATAGGAGATAGAATTATAATTTATAAAAAAAAAATAATATAAATAATTAGCTATGAAAGGTATTTTTAAGAAAATTATTAAAAAACCGAATTATAATTTTAACAATAATATAATAGTTTAGATATATACACACATCCATGTGTCCACATTGCTAAAGCCTTTTGCGTGGAACGCTAACAGCATGTTTGGTTTAAGAAAATAAGTGTGAAAAGAAAAATCATAGAGAAAGGAAAAGAAAATGAAAGAAATTTAATGCTCCATATATTGTTTGGTTGAAAAAGATTTGAATGAGGAAAAGAAAATTTAGAAAAAATAAAATAAAACCAATAAAAACTTAGAATTGAATTTTTTTTTATAATTTAAGAAAAAATAATGAAGAAATTGATAAAGTTGATGAAGTTTTGAAAGAGATGCAAGAATTACAATAATTTTCTTTTTATTTTCCTTATCTTTTTGCAAAGAAAATGAATTTTCCTTTCTTAAACAACAATTTCCTTCTAATTTTTTTTTTCCACAGGATTTCTCTTATTAACTAAGTAAGCAAACATATTTTCCTTAACATTTTCTTCTCTTTTCTTCTATGAATTCCAAGAACCAAACATAGCATTAATTTTCTAGGTGGTATGATCGAAGATCTCTTTATATATATATATATATATATATATATATATTTTTTTTTTTTTTTTTTCCCTCAAAACATTTTCTTTTCTTTTCTTTTCTTCTATGAATTCCAAGAGCCAAACATAGCATTAATTTTCTGGGTGATATGATCGAAGATCTCTTTATATATATAAATATAAATATATATATATAAAGTTATTTAATACGTAATAACTACCATGTTTGGCCTGGATTTCGAAGGCTTTAATGAAAAATTAAGGAACTCGGGAAACAATTGATGGTTCTTCGTTTGGCCTTTGAATTATGTATCACTTGTGGCAAAATTAGTTTGCCCAATAGCTGATCAAATTTGTTATCTGTCTAAAAGGGGTAATTCTCAGGCCCGTTTCTTGCTTAAAGCACTTTTAGCAATTTTGGTCATCTTTGTTCTGAAATTTTAATTTTTCAAAATGGGTCGTTCCCATTCTTGAAATGTGGCAGAGTTTGCTGAAATATTGGTAAAACCGTGTCCTTGTACGGAACAACCTGTATTTGTGATTATGTTTAAAGTTACAAGCCATGTAATTTAGTTTGAAAATATTAAGAAGAATAAACTAATTGAATACTTGGGTACACACGTGGCGACATGACGTCACTTCCCATCATGATCGAGGCTTTCATCTTTCTTTGTTGTCTAAATAAAAACCACTTCTCTTGCCACGACTAATTACTTGTTGAAGATATTAATCTGAAACAGGTTTCTTCCGAAATTAATTAATCGACAATTTAGGGTGCTTGCAGACTATCTGAAACAGGTTTCTTCTGTAATTAAATCGACAATTTAGGGTGCTTGACTATCCACATTAATTAATTAATTAAAGGGTTGGCCTTATCGTTGAGACAGATCATGCATGCATAGGATTTGTTGGTTTTAGTTTGTGATCATGTGTTTTAAGTGTATTTTTATTAAAAATTATATAAAAATATTAAATAATATAATGACTAGAGCGTATTTCTTTGAAGTCAAAATTTGTATACAAACATATACCAACTTGGAATTTGAGGCTAAAATTCTACAACCAAGTGATCAACAATATTGTATCGTTGATTTGGCTGACCAAAGAAGCTTTCTTCAATTCTCAGATATCATTATGGGTTCTAGAAGTATCAAAAATACGTAAATACTGTCTATCTTTATAATAATGGCCACAGTAGATTATCGTTATTGTTTGCGTAGTAAATTTTCTTATGACAGTCAGTTCATCCGCAATTAATATCTAAATATTTAACATTGATGCGGAAGATTGATTCACTCCACAAAGTTTGTGTTGCATCATTTCTTTTCACCAAAATAAAATCCAAATATCGCAGGGAAGAGAGAGACATGCTTAGTCCATCCTATTTTCCATTCCATCGAAATTTATAATCCAAACAAATTTTTATTTAAATTTTAAATTTATATTATCCTTTGTCTTATATATACAAACTCAATTATTCAAAATCTAATAACTAAAATTTATAATCAAATTAATACTTGTATTCATTAACTTTCATATTTATGTAAATGCGCTCTCAAAATTAATTATTATTTTTATATATAGTATTGCGTAATCTAATCATTATTATATAATTTATATATTTCTATATAATATTATTAAATACTTGGAGCTACTTTGGTTGCACCAAATAAATTTACATGTATGCCTCTATTCAACTTAATTTATATTATACCGAACGTTTATACTATTAATATTTTAGCTTTACCATGATTACATTAAATTAGTTTACAAGTGTATCTCTCTTCAACATAATAATAACATAGTTTTCTTTTTTATTATTTTAAAATTTTTCTTTTTTCTTTTTATTTTTTTAAATTAAAATCTTTTTATATATATATAAGTATGAAATAAATTCAAATAAACTAAACAATTATTTTAATTTTTATATCATATCAATTTAAGCACACACAAATAGAATATACCAAAATTACTAGTATATATAATTAAATAAATTCAAACACCGTCAGATATTTTATCTCATTTAAATTTTATAATCAAACACAGTAACTATTCTCAGCAGAATTCTCACTATTATCATCCCCTAACAAAACTTCAAACCAAACAAAGTCTTGCGTTTGCTTTTAGAATTTAATTGGTAGAGTATTAATATTGCGGAGTGGTGATTGCTGAAGTGTACCATACGGAACACTCCACATGTAACGTGGATCTTCCGACGGTGTAAAATTCGCAGTCCCATTTAAAATAAGAGATCTAAAATGCGCCACTTGGACGGATGAAAACGTGGCTTGTGAAAGAAGAACTCGTGCCAAGTTTTGAGTGGTGGAAGGATGATACCAAAACTCTGTCTAAACCTTATTTATGATTTCACTATTGATTATCCATCTTGTCGAGTTAGCAGTTGGGTGTTGGCGAGATCGAATTCGATGAGTATTCAAGTTTGATTTCGTTCAATTTTGCACAACTAAACTTGAGTTGATAGCAATATTTAGTTTGAAAAGTTTTCCAAAATTCGAGTATAAGCTCAATAAAATGAAAAAACTATTTCGAAGTCGGAATATTTTGATTTATAAACATTCCAATAAGGATATAAATAAATTGAGTAAGATTCGAACTAAATTGAATTTGGGTCCAACAAAAATTGGATCGGATCTGAAATGATTTTGGATGCATGAATGATGGATATAAATGACAGTGGATTAGGTTAAGTATGGATTAGGATGAGTTGAAGTATGGACCCTACGGTGTTTTCTGGGTCGTGGGCGATTATTATAACAGTGTCATTTGAAATAATAAAAAAGAATTATTGTGTAAAATAATAAGTAAGAACAGTTCTGTAATTTGACAATGAAAAATCTTTATTAATATAACAATACGCAATAGCTATTTTTTTCTTTTTATTTTATTACTAATATATTATTCTCTTATTTTGCTAAACTTTGGTGAAATAATTTTAATTTCAGGTTATTTTTAATTTTTTTGTCAAAATTATTAAAAGTATAATGTGGCGCCCTTCTTTTATTTTCTTTTTCATTTATTCCCGTCTCTCTATTATCATAATTATATGTTTCATTACAACAATAAAATTATACAACCGAATTATTTTTGCTATAACACAAATTGCAAAGCAAAACGCTTATGCAAAATAATTCAAAATATATTGATTTAATTAGAAGTTTAAGTGTTATAGTATCCTATATTTTAAATTTTAGATATACATGCATTCAATATACAAAAATTACTAATTTAAATAATTTTTGAAAGTTCACTTGTTATTCCACAAAAGAATATGCAAATATATATCTATACGTTCATTTCAGTGTGCTTGATTAAGTGTGAGATCTAAATCAGCAAAATAAATTACATTTGGACGCAACTGTTTCGTAATTTTAAATCAATTAAAAAGCAAACTTTCAACATATTACTTGTTAAAATAACATTATTTAATTGTGATTGCTTAAACGTTCGGTGAACATTAAAGATACTTGACACTATTAACTCACAAAAATTATTTCATTTATTTGGTTTTTTTAAATAAAATCCTATTTTTTGTCCTAGGGCTACTTCGCATTATCCCTCCCCCACCCTCAATATTTATTTAACTAATATACAGTATTTTAAAAATCAGATGGTCATTAAATCAAAAAATTTGTTAACCAACAATGTAATATATATATATATATATATTAATATATTGAAAATACATAAAATAATGAATATTAAGAAAAATGCTTGAATCTAATTTGAACATTTTTAATTACTATTAATAGTTAAATTTATTGCACTAATACAATAAACTTACCACAAATATAAAAGCAATAAATATTAATAACGATATATATTCAATATGTGTTTAACTAAAAAATTATTAGACATCTCGAAAAGTAATTTATTTGATTCATAAAATTTTCTTTATAAAGGAAAATAAATTGAAGACAAATTAAGATAAAAAAATAGAAATTAAATTAAGAAGAAGAAAAATAAAATTTAGAAGTTTATTTATTCATCAATTTAGACAATTCAATTTTTATAAATTGTGATTAGTTTAGCAGTTTAACTACAATTTTACTAGATTTTAATTAATTTTATTATATTTTAAGTTTTAAATCTATCGAACCTCTTTTTAACAAGTCAATAGTTCAATCGTTCCAACTATCCAATTCGAGCTGGTTTTTATAAAACATTATTAATATATCATATCATTCTTTAAACTACATCCGATTAATAATATTTTATCGGATTACCATATCAAATCATTTTTGTAAATACACATAATCACCTATCTTATGAGACAATTCCTTATACTATCCGACAAAATATTGTCGTTATAATTTTTCCATAAAATTCATCAAGTTACATCAAATCTTTTACTATTTCCCTCCAAAATTAAATATTACACAGTTTCTTAAAATCAATTTTCAAAAACAGACTTTCCATCAAATCCCAAGCTTTGTCTGTTTATCTCTGTTACTTTTACACCATTTCAAATTTTCACACCACTTTTTCCTTGGAGAAATACACTCAAACACAGACGGAGGTTTTGTCAAAGTTACTTTCGGCCCAAATTTTATTCCTCTCCCCCAAAAATGTAGTCCACATGGCGTACTCCCTCCTGCGTGTTTGCCCCTTCATCTTGTCCGACATGCCACTTATTTACTACAAAAATCTCGGAAAACGTTAGTTCCCTCATCCGTGCCAGTAGGCAACTTAAATACTTCGAGGCAGCCAAAGTGATAACAACACAAACACTACCTCCTTAATGTTGTCAAAATTATCAAGGACAACAATAATGTCCTCATCGACAAGATTAGCTGGCCTGAGTACTCCATGAGGAACCCAACATTCAACGACCAACGTGCGCAAACTGATTGCAACACAAACTGCCTCCTGATTGCAGCCAAAGTCATGAATGACAGAACCCTTCAGCACTGGTCCTCTCAAGGCTCAAATCCACCCGCTACAAAGCCAAGAGGCTGTGGAACTAAATACACTAGCTTTTGTTTTTGGACAGCAAAATGAGCTCCTGCCCCTCAAAGCTACCATAACAATCCTAAGAGCTGAGACCCCAACTCCCCACTTTCCCTAGGACCATGGCTCAAATCTGGTAGCACCCTTATGGCCACTACTAGCATCCAGCAAAGCTAGACCCGAACTTAAAATGCTCTTCTTCTCCAAGGAGCCAGTGATGTCAAGCAAAACCCCCAAAACTCAAAAAGTTTGACTATTGTTCCTTTTCAAATCAACTTAATATAAACAAAAGGAGTTTGTTCGTAACTTAAATTCAGGTCGAAACTCCTAACTTCTTCAAAATAAATTTACAAGTCCCTAGAGTATTATTTTTAGGTTTTTATGAACTCTTTCGTACCATATTTTACCATCATTTTACACCACATTATAGGCTCTACACCATCCGATGTATAAGATATCATTAAGAGTTCATAACTTAGCCAAACAACTTTCAAAAGAAGAAGAAACAAAATCTTCATAGCTCGAATGCACAAGTAAACCAATCAATAATCCACTCGAACGACATGGCAAATCTCCTCTCATACCAAATCAGAATGATCCATTTATATTAAGCTGAACAAATCTTACAACAATTGCATCAAGGATACAATCAATTTCCTGTGCGGACAGCTTCCTAAAATGCCCGTATGCATAGATCCAAGTGTTCCAACACGCCCTGTGTGCAACAAGAAACAAAAGCTTGCTACAAGAACAACGAAAACAACAAGGGGTGGGATTTGACTGTATGGATGGCACAAGGACGGCAAGACTAAGTGGTGCCCTCACAACTAATGCTTCTACCATAGGGCCCAAGAACCAGGAAATGCTTTGTCCCATGTCTTCAATCCTCCACACTGAAAGGGCTTATAACAAGAAGAATTCCCTCTAAAAGAATAGCGTCCACACACCGAAGAATGCATTCCAAAGGAATTTATACCCCCAGATGTTACTTTTCATAAACTACCATCACGTGCAGAAATTGGACTGTGACCTCCAATCATCAAGAATTCTGTTTAAGGACTCTTCAAACTTCTTAGCCCGAGGTCCTGGCTTTACAACATTCACGTCACCCCACTCCGAACATGGATCTGTCAACCAGCTCTTCCGGCCCCTGCACCACGCCCCAGGGGTAGCACGGTTACGATCACGCATGAGGATTTTTTTATCAATCATGTCCAGCACAGGTTCATTTTTTTCAAACTGTCTGGCAAACACAGCTCCACTTTTGACCATCTCCTCATAATCTGAGGTGTTAAGGAAATGGGGCTCCATCTTAGGGGGATCATCCCAGACAAAATATCTCAAGTCAGCATTGACAGTCGTGTTTCTGAACCCTGGTGAATTACAAATAACAGAATGGAAGTAGAATTCTTGGGGTAAAACAGCATTTGTGAAGTACATTAGAAGGGTCCGTGGAAGATTATCCCAGCCAAAAATGCAAAATTCAAGGAAGGATCGACTTAAGACAACCCATGGAGAACCTAGCAAGACACAAAAGAATCATATGGCATTAAAAACAAAATATTTCAATGGCATTTATCATTAGAAACTTCAGAAGCATTACGATATTGGATAAAGAACTTACCAGTGAAAACCCTGAAAGCATCAGGCATTGGCCGCTTTTCAGTTGCATGAAAGATTTGAGTCCTCCTGGCCAAGTAAATGCCTGGGTCCACAACAATGGGCTGAATTCTTTGATCCCTGTAATGATATTGTGAAGGTATATAAGTCAAATCATTGGAGAATTCACTGTAGACTGAAGACTAAAAGAGGCAAGGATTTGCCTACTCTTTCCATCCCAGGTCACTGGTGTGATCAATGAAATTCAGGTCTCGCTTCATGGATGAGAACACATGGGACAAGCCTGATGGCCAAATCAGAGGGGAAATATTAACAAGCAGCAAGAAGTTAACCAATTCGCATACAACATTATCAATAAATGGCATGAAAGCATTTGACAGACATCTAAAGAAAGTATCACGAAGCACAATTTTGTAATTTCATAACAAGTTAACATAATAAGAGGAGCAAATTATTCAGATAATGCATAGTGCCACCCAATTATCACTTAAGTTGTTACCGTTCTCAGTTGCCCATATAGCAACAGTTAAGATTCCAATTCTGACTTCCCCATTTACCCAATAAATACTGCATTTGTGGTTGTTGTTCTATGTTTGTGCCCATGCACATAGTGCCAAATGAGAGTCTTCAATGTAAGAATATATTCTATTTTAAATCCCAATAGAGTCAACTGAAAGCATCCAAGTTGACATCCAAGGGACCATGGTTCAGCAGAAACAACTAAATTAAATAGCTCCTACAGGTTTTCCTAGCACAATAGAATGTGAAATCAAGTTTCCAACTCATGCCCTGAAGACATTGTTTCTATTAAATAAGCAACGAATTCATGCACTTAACAACAGATTTGCAGCTTCCCATGGACGCGAATCTTCTGCTGTATTAAAGAATTTAAAAAATTAACATTTGGCCTAAGTTGGGTTGAATGTCATGTCATGCACAAGAAGAGGTGAAATTGTAGCTGTCATAACAAGATAAGGATAGTAAAACAAAGAGAACTTTAATAGCCTTTATTTCCATCTTGTATTTTATCCCCCCCATTCCCCAATTCCTTGTGCCTGAGCTCACGAAAAACAGTTGCCACAGTAGTACAATGGATGGACAGTGCGTGAATGGGTTTACTGCAGCTATTAACCTTACAATACAAAGCTCCTCCATATTCTAAATTTTATCAATATTCTCAGCTTTTTGAATCTTAGAACCATTTCAAATTAGATCAAATGCCAGTACTTTGGATATAGAAAAACTTATCAAAAGATACAACATAAATAAAAAGCAGCCATCATAACTTAAGATTAGACAGATTCAATTTTCAAGATTTTGGGCTCTGAACATGGCAAGCCTTCACATGGATAAAAATTTACCCCTGTAAGTGATTAAAATTTGATTCTGTGACTTAACGCCCCTAACAAATTAAGACTTCGATTTACAGACATATTATGTAAATACTTACTGAAATACCTTTGGTCAATATTCAGTACTTTGCTTCAAAATGATTGGAAGGACGACAAACAGACGAACGGAAGTAACCTCAACATGAGATAGAAGACAACAAACGACTCTACACCTCCAAATATTTCAGACGATACAGACTCCCCCAATTTCCGTAACAGGAAACACAGATTCCAGAAAATGGGATGACTCGGATAAAACCTCACAATCATTTCAGCTGGAGCAGTAAAGTGTAAGGTCTTGATTTTGAAAAATGAAGATATCCATTAGCAATTGCTAACACACGTAATTCCGTCATAAAGTATCAAATAATTTTATATGAATACCGATCCCTTTATTTAACAGGCATCCCAAAACCAAGACTCACTCATAACACGATATAAGTCCCCGCGCAGATAAGTTTCCGTCATTGGTAAACAGAATTACTCACCCACGATGTCAACTAAAACAAAAGGTGAACACTCAAATCTTTCACAACCCACGTGCAACAAAAAATTCCAGCTAGAAACAAACAGACAACACAGAAAATGAAAGAAACAAGTAATCCACACCATACCATCCTGCGTAATCAAGGGATAGTCCAACGCACTCAGAGTCACAAACCAATCCCACCCCGCATCCACCTTCAACAGAACAGCGGCCGCCCTCAGAACCGCCGCAATATTCGTGGATCCCATGTAAGTATTCGGATCCGGCTTCCCAATCACATCCACATTCCCGAAGGCTCGAACCACGGGCATGGACTTCACCATCGCCCCTAGCCTCACCCTGTCGTCATCGCTCCCGTCAGCCGTAATATGCAGCAGATACCTATTCCTCGGGTGGTAAACCGCCAGCAAGAGGCGGAACAATCGCTCCACATCACCCTTCCCGCCCCAGATAAAGTAGGCGAAGGCCGGGGGATAATCCGGCCCATGATGGACCGCTGAAGGAAACGGCTTGTTGGGAGGAAAGGCATAGTAATATGAGGAGCTGAAGCCTGAAATAAACGACACGAATATGAGGAATGTGATAAAAGACCCAGAAAACAGGATGAAGATCCATTTCTTTTCAGCTCCCATCCAGATTCGAACGTAAATTCAAAGTGGCGCAAATTGTCCAAATTAAGGCAAATTAAAAAGAACTTTACAGGGTACAAGATTTCGGAAATGTAAACGGGAATTTGTAGATCTTCATGAAGGAGTAAAAGAGTCACTCAGCAGGATCAAAAGTGGAGGTGGTTTCGAAGTATTCTATCTTATGGGCTTTTGTGTTCCTTGTGAGATTTCTTTGGGGATTACTGTTTCGTTTGGGTTAGGGTTTGATGGATTAGCATTTAGGTTGAAAAACGGAGATGAAAGAAACAGGGAATGAGAATCGAATAAAGGACTTCTTTTCTTGGAATTTATTTAATTTCTTTTTCTCAGGGGATCGAAGTCCGAAGACTGTTCTCTGTCGTGATGTCTGTTCTTTCAATTTTTGAAAATGTGATATTTAAGATTTGATTTGGTTTCAATGAAAGCGATGGCAGATCGTCAGCAGCGGCTGGGCGGTTTCTTCCTTCTCGCGCTTCTTACCAGTTCGTGCATGACACGTGCTGGATGTGCTACAATTTTCGTTGGTAAAGGTGTCTCACGCGCTGATGAAATCAAGTAGTATATAAGCCTTAAGGACAGAGTTTCGCACTTTCGCTGCTGTAATGAAACGTAATTTTGGGTTTTTTTTTTCCTAACATGTGAATTTTCTTCTTTTATTATTTTGATTTTTGATCTCTTATTTTTTCAATAATACTAATTACAACAATAACAACAAAATATATTTAATTATAATTCTTCAAATATAAATTTTTGGATTTATGATTATCCACCTAACAGCCCCTAGTGCCTCATCACAAAATTCTGCTTTTAAAGAGAAAAACAGACATTATACTACCTAATTACATGGATATTTTTCGAAAAGAAACGTTGTTCTTTAATTTTAAAATTTACAGTTTCCGTCTGGGCGAATCGTCGTAATAAATTTTATTTTAGTAAATGTAATTCATTTTGTTGTATTATAATTATGATTATTATTTTTGTCGTTGTATTTTGTGATATTCCGAAATTTTTATTACACGTAGAAGCTATTTCCCAGTTAAATTTCCTTCTTTTACACATCTCCCACAATTGTTTCCCCAATGCTGCATCTTTTTATGTCCTAGTAAAGTGATTTTTATAATCTTTTCATTTAAAAATCTCCACGCATTAAACAATGTTTTTATTATATTTTATATATATATATATACATACTTTGGAAATTACTTTTTTGTTCCAACTCATCCAGCAAAATAATATATATATATATATATATGTATGTATGTATGATAAAAATCCCAATGAAAGAGTATAACCTTCTAGTGAAGCCTCTAGAAAACAGAAAAGGCAATTGCATTTGCATCCTTAATTTTTTGAATATACAACGTAACTTCTTATTTTAGTTATGACTTGAGTTTACTTCGTTTGTTTGGTTATCAAGCTGCATACATTCTTTACCCCAGAAGGAATCCCAATCTTCAATAAACGAAGCTAAACAAGCAGAGTCGTTGTGCACTTAAAATTAAAATATTTGGATAACACTCTATATATATATATATATATATATATATATTATACAATTGATGTTAGGTTTACGATGTTCACTGAACCTTTCTCGCATAATATTTTTCTACCTCAATTCTCATAAAGAATTCTGTGGTACGTTGGTACTCCCAACATTCAATATTTGCAATGCCAACGACCAAAAATGTAATATTATATTTTTGTGCCAGTTGAGTGTAAATTAAGCTCTATATGAAAGAAATCAATGCACTATGTTTGTTACTTATTTTTCTTTCAATCTTATTAAATTTTATACTATTAAATATCAAACTACAAATTTTTTTTAAATTTAAATTCAAATTCTTCTTCTTTGACATATATAATTATCTAATTATTCTCAATTATTACATTTATTAATACTTAAATCACTATATATAGTTGCACACACTTATTATCACATTTTTATATATTTATACTTTAAAAATTAATCATTATCTCTATATATTATCATACTATTTAATTATTTTTATATTATAAATATAAATATTTAAATTTAAATAAATTAAATTATTGACAATGTCAAAATCAATTTTTAAAACATACATTTTTAGTTCTTAACTTGACTCCCAACAGACCCCCCTCGCATTTAACATCATTTTTGTGGTCGTGGTTTAGGCATATTACTTGTTGGAATCAAGGAGAGCTGCTCGTCCCATCCCATCGTCGATGGACATCTTAATTTTTTACATTTAGAAACCCAAAAAAATACATTAAAAAATAAAAGGGCTTTCTTTTCATTTTTCTCTTTGTCAAGGTGCATCGTGCTTGAAATTATTACTTGCACAAGAGCAATGTTTTAAAAATTAAATCAGCGATCAAATCTAATCTCTTATTAAATTATTAGTTACTGATTTAACCAATTCAACTAATTTTACAAGATTGATAGACTAGATATATATAAATATAATTCTATATATCTGTATATTTATATATATATATATATATTTATAAATACATACTTCCAAATAAATATAATTTTTTTGATATAATATATGCTAAATATACATATTACACATATAAATCATTTGGATTTTCAAAGTTAGCCTTTGGAATGATGTCTTAGAGTATTAAATTATATTGAGTTCCCCATAAATATATTTATTAGTTGAATGATTAATTTATACATATTCCATTAAATTCTTATTGGGAATTGTAAGAGTTTATAATTTAAAAGAAAACATTTTTATCATCTATAACTAACTGTAATAAATAGATTACAATAAGTAATTATATAATAATTATGTTCAGATGGTTTTTGTTCTTGTTCGGACAGCACCAGTGGCCGATTTCTGGTTAAATCGGTCAAACTGACTTGTCTAGTCTAGTTATGAAAACACTACATTAGAGTTCACAAGATTGCACGTCCAAAAAAATAAGAAAATGGCAACCCTTGATATTGTTTTAAGCAATTTTTATATCATCAAAAAGTAAATACTATATTTGGGAGAGAGATTTTTATTGAAAATAATATTTGGTGTAAGTTATATTAAAATAAATAGTATTTTTGGTTATAAAATTTTGATGGGATAATTTTTTTTATTTATTTAAATATATGAGTAAAATATATGAGAATGATTTGATAATTTGATAGTGTATAAAAATAATGATTAGTTTTATAGTATAAATAAATATAAATATAAGTATATATATATATATATTACTTTGATTTTGAATTTATATAATGATTATAGAATAATTCGCGGGTTATAAATGAAAGTGATGAAAATTTTAAATTTAAATTTAAATATAAATTTTATTGGATCATATATTTTGTAATATGAAATTTGATAGAAAATAAAGAGATTGAAAATATGGTTCCAAATGTAGCGATAGGCTAATTTTTTAACATCTTTTTAAATTGTCTCAATATTTTCATCAAACTTTATTAAATCAAACATATTATTTAATAAAATTCTCTTTTATACATAACTAATTATTTATTTTTTAATTAATATATAAATTTACAATAAAATCAATAAATACACACGTGTGAATGGTTTACATATGCTAATGATTTGAGTTTTAGTATTTTTCAAGATAGTCGTTTCAATAATATTGCTATATTGTGCCCAAATTGGAGCATGACAAATATGTACAAATAAATTAAACTTTTTATCCACTTAAAATCTTAAACCTAAACATACTATGATGGATTTATACAATGAACACCCCAAGATCTGAATCCACAACTAGAAATTAGATGGGCATTGACAGCATATAAACAAATATCTGGGCCCAGTGTTTGCAACGTGTGAATCCAGGATTTGTAGATTAATGGTACAAATTTGAGAGAGATGGGGACACTTTTTGTAAAGAAAACTCGCATTTGATGTTTTTCCAATGAATTATTTTTCTGTACATGGCTAAATTTCTTTATTTACATTAAAACTCTAATGAACCAAAACTCTAACTGAGTCCATCAACAGTTAGTAATTGAATCTATGAGATTCCACACAAAATAAATAAATAATTTTTAACGCAATATTTTAGATGACCTAATCATTTATATTTTAACTGTTGAGAATATTATAAAATATGTGAAACATTGGATTTGATATTTATATATTTAATTTCCATATTAATAATATTAGAATATTTTTATATCTTAATTTTTAATATTAAATTTATGTTAAAATATATTATATTTTTATATTTATTTTATACTATAAATTAAGATCATTGCAGCTGCGACCAACCGAAAACTTTATCTGTGCGCCACCCACTCCATCTCCACTCGTCCACCCCACATAGAAAACTCCACACACCCACTGACCTTCTGTTGGGCGACGACCCTCAAGCAATTTGCTTCCCCCAGTCGTCCAATCCTCAGTGGGCAGCACTTTTGTTGGGCTAATGGGCCTTTCTCTTTTGGGCTCAAATTTTCTAATAGACTTTTGCTCTTAGGGACTTCGATCCTAGCAGGGTTTTGTAGGTGTCTCCGCCTGCTATCGCAACTAATTGTGATTTTTGACCGCCGGTCAACCGTGATTTCTCACCTCCAAGTAAACTCAGAATCTTACTATAACGTGTCATCTATAATGCGTTCCACGTGGATCCACGCATCCGAACATCCGAATGTGTCAATCAAACACACAGAGTACATGAACCCGCGCATGCTATAAGCCATTAATGAAAAGACGTGTTTGGATGACAATTTTGATGCAGATGAAATTGTGCCTATTAGGTGCAAGAAAATACGAATAATATTAATTCAAATAGTGAAGAAAAAAAGGAAGGAAATGAAATATTTTCCATGGGCAGAGGAGTTTTATGGAATGGTGGTATTTAATAAAAATTATGTTAAAATGGATAGTACGTTAAATGCGAGTTTATATAATGTGTGTGTTTGATTGACACATTCGGGTGTGTGGATCCATGTGGAATGCATTATAAATTACACGTGATAGTAAGTCTTCATCCAAACACATCTTTTCTTTAATTTAGTAACTTATCCAATTGAATTGAAATTTTAAATTTGATATTCATCGGACAAATTGGACATATTGAAATTTTTGTATCTCAAAAATTCGATCAAATCAAATCACGTAAGATTTTACCAAATATGCCCTCCGGGTGGAGAGGCATAGCAGAGAAGTAGAGACATGACATTATCAACTCCTTTTTCCAATACATCCGCTCTCAGAGTGGCTCAGTTTGCAGGCAAATTTGTCGAAAAATAAAGTATTGCTTTGGCATTATAGAAACTGCCCTGGCAACGTTGGATGCGCGAAAAGGAGCGGACACGTGTTGATCAAGCAGACCAATTTCGCACCTACCTTCCATTTTTCGACCGTTGCTCAACGGCAAAGTGCAAACCCTCCCGTTCCGCAGCTACGGGTGTGATCCCGTAAATTCGTAATTTCCAGAGAAAACGGTGTCGTTTGTATCCTCAGATATCTGCAACTCGTTTCTTGTTTGATGCGTGCGTCGAAAGTTCCTCTTACTGAGAAGCGGATTGAACCGAACGACTGCGCACAGATATGCTGATAATTAGCGGGAAAGGAGGAGGACGAGTGGGCAGCTACCGGCGGCGGCGGCTCTGCTGTTACGTCTATTCTCTCGCCCGTGCTCGGAGTTGCTTATAGAAACCCTGCCCAATGATGAGCACGAAAAAGGCGGAGGTTCCTGTGAAACGGAAAGTTGCACTTGTCCCTATCAAATGGACCAACAATTACATTAATTGCTCTCTTTCTGATAAATAATCCAAATCGGTAAGGCGAAACACACACACACACATACACACACACACACACACATAAATAATGCATTAATGATTGCGATGCTTATTTTGTTACTTTGTCCCTTGAGTTAGGAATAAAGCATTATGAGGGTTAATTTACCTGATAAAAAGTGAGTTTCAAGGAAGAAAAATGTTGTCTTGGTGATGTAGAAGTGATGCAAATGGAACAATATTTTGAAGTTCTTAAAATAGTTTTAACTTCTATATATTCGTAAAAAATGACTGGAATATTTTCTTGAATATTTGGTTGAAATAAAGTAGTAGTATTGACTTAGATAAGAATAATCCGACTAGCCTGAAGTTCAGAAAATTGTGCCATTGACGTTTCAAATGTATTAAAATTTTGGGTAATTTGTTAATATGTAAAATCAAATTTGTGCCAAGTCGATAGGCACCAGAGATTATTTAGCTTTATGCCAAATATTCATTTTAAGTGCCGCATATGCTCGTTATTTAGCTAATTTACTTCACATATGTATTTGCCATTTGGGTTTTGGGGAAAAATGCAAAACCTTTTGCCAGTTCTATTTGCGAAAGTTTAGTGTTAAAAAATATTTTTGAAGTTTTGCATAATTTTAGCCTTTGGGATAATATTGGTAGGTAATATCCATTCTGATAAGTGATTCATTCTATTAAGAGCTAAAATTCAGTCCATTACTCACTCTGCTAGGTCCAGGTTTTGCTGAAGAATGTTAGAGAGGCAAAACCCGGTAAATTACTTGCAATTTTGTGTCAGTCAGGATCAGAGAAGATTACCTCGCTCAATTTTTGGCTGGTCGGATAATGGTGTCATCAATATTACGTTGTATCTGGCCTCTTTGAGGCTAATGGACAGCCATTCTCAAATAAAGCTTAGCAGCATTTTTAATGATTTAAAATGAGACTTTGTTGGAATATTTTACTCCTTGGGAATCATTATTAGCTAATTTACAAATTACCTGTCGGGGTAGGTTTGCTTTTGTAGAGAAGGATGATCTTTTTTCTCACAGGTGGTAACTGTTAAAGAAACACTCTTCTCCTGCTGCTGAACTCTGACTGCCGGAGATATCTTCAGTGGGAATGAGAGATGAACATGTAAACAATATCCTGTTGAAACTTGGTCGGGTAAGCATTCTTTCACTCTAATTTCCACTATATAGGACATTTTTCTGAAATGAAGTAGTGATAGAAATTGATTGCGGACATATACTCTTACCATTTTTCTTTAGTTAGTCATGGTTAATATTTGTATAATACTGCATCATACATAAACCTTGTTGGTCTTACACATATATTTGCATGCATGCATATACGTGCGTATGCACTCACATTACAGTATACACACATATACATCTAAGATTTTGGGCCCATCAATCACAATGTGATTTAGAAACTTTGATGCAATAGAACTGATTTTGTTTTCTTTTGATGCATTTTTGTGCTATTTCTTAAAAGGTTTGTTGTACTGATTCATGTGTTGGATGCAAAAGTCAGTGGGATTAGTGGAGGTGAAAACAAAAGATTACCACTAGTGAACTAATTGCTAGTCCATCTGTCATTTTTTGCTGATGAACCTACGACAGGCATGGTTATTTCAGCTTCCATCCTTTTTACACAGAAATTCGGTTCAACTTCTATTTTGTTTATGCAACATAATCTAATGATTAAATGCAAAAGTAGGAATTTTTCTTTAGTGGCAAAGATATTCAGAAGTCATAACAACAAATACTCCTTTTTGCTTGCTTGTTCAAGTAATCGAGATAAGAAAGTTCCTTGACAATTACATGTCGGTGTATGAATTCAATCAAAGCACCATTACTGTGTGGAGGCAATATTATTGGAGATTGGATATTAAAAGCAGAAGAATTTTCGTTAAAGGTAAAGATATTTCTAATTGATTTAGAAGTCATAACAAAAAATCCATTGTTAATTGTATAAAAACTTTGATATTAAGATGCTTTTGCATGTCAAGATGCTCATAAGAAATAATAGATTAAAAATGATATTGTCACCAGTAACAATTCTCCAAACATTCTCCTTTGCAGACAGTGTTCCACTTCGTAACGGGCGTCCTTGCCCTGTGGATGGACTTCTCCAGCAATTCTACACTCTGGACAAACCATGCAAATTCGTTTATGAGCAATTCATTGAATCCTCCACTAGGATTTTGCATGCAAGCGGGTAGCATGCTTTAGATTTGGCTGTGAATCAAACAATTAGAGCAAAATTCACGGTCCTCAGCTGGCCCAAGGTCAATAATCAGAATTTGAATGAGGAGCACCACCAGAGCAGGAATAAGAATGTGAAAAATATTGTGACTGAAGAACATGTCTTTAGTATTTTTTTTCTTGCATTTACAGATTTGACATATTAGTAAGGCCTTTTTTAAGGAGCAAAATGGATTATTTACTCCTGGGTAGAAAAAAGGTCGTTAGTATGTGCAACAGGATGGCGTATTAAATTGAGTTGATTGAGTTCGTTAGCACTCATAATTAGAATTCTCCTCACTGGTCCAACTCCTCTCCTCTCTTTATCTCGAGATTTAAGGAATATGCTATGGCATTCTAAATATTGAGGAAAAATATATTGTAGCATTCTAAAATGAAAGAGAAATATGCAGACAAGGATTAGTTGCTAGCTATGTATGGTATTACTCTCTTTTGTAGAAGTCCTCTCAACTGCAAGTAGGATTTATTGTTTTGCTTAATTGGCAATCGATAATTCTTCTTCTAAACTCTTCTTATGTTTCGATGGTTGAATTTTAAGTTAATTTTGTGTTAACCAGTTTCTCAATATCATGGTAATTAATTCCTCTACTTGCAAGCTTTTGCTTCCCCCCACAACCCTTAAAAAAGAAACAAAGAAAAAATTGAAAAAAATTTACAAACCTCTTGCCTTGCTTCACAGTTATTATTATTATGTCGATACAAAGCTATTGGAGGTTTTAATCACTTGACAATACTTGCAGGACTTGATGCCTTCTAGGCTCAAAAAGTGATGGAAACCCAAGGCCAAATCTTTTTTTGATATAGAGTTCACGTTGTGACAACTGCAGAGCATAGTTTTTAAGCATCTAGATGTTTGGTTAATATGACAAGAAATTAGCTTTTGAAACTAGGAAGTTTAGAAAGATATAGTTTATAAATTGATAATCCAATCCAATTTGCAATACATTATATTGGTCTTTCCTCACATAGACGATGGAAAAATAAAAGAAATTCTAAACAATCAATAGAATCACGCATGACAATCAAATAGGGATTCTTAAGGACATCAAATGACATAAAGTATATGTGAGTTGACTAAAGTAAAGTCTGATAATAACCAGACAAAGATAAATTGATAGTCGAATCCAATTTGCAATACATTACATAGATCCTTCCTTACATAGACGATGGAAAGATAAGAGAAATCTTAGACAATTAATAGGATTACACATGACAATTAGATAAGAGAGAACCTCATAGTTTATAAATTGATAGTCAAATTCAGTTTGCAATACATTACATAGGTCTTTCCTTACATAGACGATGGAAGGATAAGAGAAATTCTAGACAATTAATAGGATTATACATGACAATTAGATGAGAGGGAATCTCATATGGATTGTTAAGGACATCAAATAACATAAAGTAGACGTGATTTGACTAAAGTAAAGTTTGATAATAAGCAGACAAAGACTGGTGAAGTAAAAATAGACAAGACTTGATAGATTTTAGATTGGACTTAACAAACACATCATTATGGAGTACTCAAATTTGCTTCAAGAGTTGGTTCTTCTGAATCATATGAGTCTGAAGTTAATCCAACCCTTTGCCACCATCCTGTGGCCCATTGAATGTCCTCATTAAGATTTTGAGAGTTCTGGAATAATGGGTCATTTGGGTCAATGCTTGTTCCTCCACTTTCACGTCGGCCTTTTTGGAGAATATTTCCTTTTCTAGCATCTGGATGTCTTTGTTAGAAAGTCTGCTTTCTTTTGGAGGAGTTTGGTTTTGTTTTTTGGTTGCTTTCTTTCTAAAAGTTTTTTATTATGTAGCTCTTTCTTTAAGAATATTTTGCTAAGTGTTGTTACCAAGGGGACTCTTATTGTGCAAACACCTAATTGTGTCATCTATGGTCCATGCAGGGAAGATAGTGCCATATCCTTTGTCCTTTCTCATGTATGTGCCTATGCCCTTCTTAATTTTGATAGTGTAGTCTACAGGAAATTGTTCCCTTGGTGTATCTTTTTTCATTGTTGGCCAAATTTCTTTTGACATACAAGAGTTCTTTTTTGCAAGTTTCCTTTTTAATTTTTGAAATTCAAGAGGAAATTGATCCCAATTTGCAGCAAGATTGAAGGGGAATATAGCATACTCTTTTACTGTTGTGAGATGCTTATATTCATTTTTTCTTGTAAAAAATCTCTATCTCTGGAGAAAGAGGATAGTGTTAAGATTCTTTTGAAAGGTTTTCAGGTTCACATGCCTTAACTTTATGGCTACAACCATTTTGCCCAATGAGATTAGGATAGAACTATTCTAGAAAAGTTCTCATGCAATGGATTTGTTTTTCGTCTTGTTGTTTACTCCTCTATTGGGCCAAAATATCCTTTATTTTTGTGACTAGAAAATTAATAGCAATAATATATTATTCTAATAGGTACCACATTATGCATAATAATTCTTTTGAAAAAGCCACAAAGAAAGAGGTTATTCTAGAATGAAATTGGAATAGATGTAAAAATGGGTAATCTGGGGCCTTCAAACTCTCCCAATTCATATGATTGAGCCATCACTTTTCCTGGATGAAATTCTAATAAAATAATGCTATGCTAATAATCATTATCCAATTTTTAGAAAAATGTTTACACCTCCTTTTGAAAAACTTAGAATTCTTTATTTCACTCCCCTTTAAAAAGAATGAGAATATTAATCCAATAAAAGCCAGTGATACAGGGATGAATCCAGAACATTACTTTGTTGTAGTACGAGAACTCTTTCAATTGCATCAACAAGGATTAATAGAACTCATAGATTTCCAGTGAGCATACCAAGCCTTTTATGTCAATAAAAAGGAAGCATAAACTCGAAAAAAATTAAGGCTTGTTATCAACTATAAGCCGCTCAATGGTTTCTTAGCAGATGACAAATTTCCACTTCCCAATAAGAACACTTTTTTCCAACCTTTCTAATGCTAAGATTTCTCTAAATTTGATCTAAAAGCAAGATTTTGGCAATTGGAAATTTGATAAGAGGAAAGACACAAGATAGGTTTTTGCATACCCAATCACTACTTTCAATAGAAAACTATGCCTTTTAAGTTGAAGACTACACCATTGCTGTTCCATAAAGCAATGATAAAGAATATTCATGTCTATTCTACTAAATGCACTAATCTACACTGATGTCATCTTGTTATCCAACAAGGATTAGGATTTTTATAATAAACTACTTAAATAGTTTATCAATATTGTGAGAAATTATAGAATTATACTATCTTAAAAGAAGATAGTCTTATCTAATTCCAAGAAGATGCATATTAATGATGGACATAACACCCTACAGCCTCACGTGGGACAAGAATTGTTGAAATTCCCAACCAAGTTATCGTCTACTAAACAGATTTAATAATTCTTAAGAGTTGTTAGTTACATGGGCGACTTTGTCAAAGAAATTTATCCAATTATCAGGCCTTTCCAAGATATGCTAAAGAAATCCCCATTAAAGAAAGATCTTCCATGTTTGTCTTATACTCAAATAGCTGTAGTTCAAAAAATCAAGAAAATGGCCAAATTTCTTCTTCTATTGCAAATACCTTTATGATCTTGCAAACGTACGCCAGTGACTCATTTTGGAGAGCCGTTCTTTTTGAGAAAAAGAATGGGAAAAAAAAAACATTTATAGATACAAGAGTGGAAACTTTAAAGATTTTGAGAAATATTATTCTACATTTAAGGAGGTCCTTGTAGTATAACGAGACATTGAGAAATTCCATTTTCATCTGATTGGCGTTCATTTTATTGTTGAAATGGATATCTTCGCCTTCTCAAAAATGTTTTCCTTCAAAACAAAGCAAATGTCAAATGGACAGCTCATAAGATGGGTAGAATTGTTATATTCTTCATGACCTCTTTTCAAGATCAAAATTACCTTACCTAAATCATGTCCATATACTCGGTTATTTGTATGCTCCAACTTGCTTCATCTTTCTTTGAATCACCACAATTCATTTTTGTGAAAGATTTTTCACTAGAAATTGCTAACGTTATTCAAGACAGAATTATTCATTCCAAAGTTAAAGAACTTATTTTTAAATATTGATCTTTAACCATATGAAGGTGTAGGCTTCAAGTTTTCGAAGATCTTGGTTTTCATCCAAATTATTCATTTTCACACATCTTCTAAATTTTTTTAAGAATTACCTCTTTCTTGTGACCTTTCTAAAAGAATTATACTATGCATGTTGTAATACTTATTAGAATTATATACTATTACTATTAATTTTTAGGTTCCAAACATAACCTATGATTTTGAATTTACACATTTTTCTGGTGGAAGTAGTTATTGTCATGTTTATTTCTAACATTGTATAATTGTAGTGAAGTTTGAATCGTTGCGTGTTGGTCAATTTTTTGCAAATTATAGCTGTCCCCAGCGGATCGGCCGACTTAGCCCATGATTCGTCAGTGGATTGTGGGACAAGTTTTCACTAACAAACAACTTTCATTTCTTTTTGGGATTATTATTTTATATGTCTATGTGCCCACGTCTTTTGATACATTGCATCAATTAATTTTTTAAGGGGAAAAAAAATAAAAAGATTGAATTTTGCTTCTCGGGCTGTTGGGCAGAGTAAGAAGAACCCACCAGACGTACAATTTAAAAAACCTGAAAAGTCATTTTCACTGTAAACGAGGCATGCTATTCAAACAAATTAAATCGCATGAGGCCGGTTCATGGATCGATATGATTGCTACACATATTGTAAAACATCTAAGAGTTGGCACCTTCATATTTTTTAAAAGAAATCTACTACTTTTACATACTTCAAAGGAACTAATTGTTGATTTTTGGTGTTATCATATTCTTGTTTGTGAAATTGCTCTCTTATCAATATTATGTACAGTAAATTTAAAAGAAAAACGTGTTCATTATTTTATCTATTACAAAATCATGGAGCAATGTGATTAACAACGCAGAGACTAGTTGTTGATTTTTGGTATTATTGTATTCATTTTTTTAAAAAAATTACTCTATCAATATCATGTACTGTAAATTAAAAAAAAAAAAAAAAAAAACCGTGTTCGTCAAAATCATGTAGCAACGTAATTAACAAGCCGTTACTTAGTTGATAGCATCACCACACCATCCCCAATATAGTCCTTCCCTTAGAACAATGCAGACAATTTCCCTCCAACTTCAACGACACCCTTCTCCATTTCTTGGCAATTCGAGGCTGCAAAATCCATCTTTGGGATCACAATTGAGAGTCCTCAATCCAATATTTGCTAAAAGAAACGATAAACGGCACCACGACGGTAGGCTGGTCGATGAAAACTTCATCGTCCTTGGCAAGAGAATCCATGAAATGAAGATTGAGGAGAAGCACTGCGCCCCACCCTCCGAATGGCGGGAGTGGGAGGAGAGATGGTACGTGTTTGATTATGGCTCTCACGTCCTTCAAGTAGTGGGCTTTTCGCAAATCCAGTTGCCAAATGCGAGGCCAGGCGCAGTTCTGGGGATTGGGGCTCTTTTAATACTTGCTCTTCTAATATTCATTGTTGTCGGCATGTGCTGTTTGCTTGACATTGTGATGACTCCTACGCATTCTTAGTAGACCTTCTTAATACCGCATGGGGTGTGTTTTCCAAGTTATGGGATCGATTCATCGTTTGTTGCCAACTTGGCGGCTTACCATATGGATTCTTGATTCTTTAACAGGTGCAGTTGACTCTTTGGGAGTTGCGGATGCCACGCCATGAGACGAAACTGGATGTGAAGACTAGTAATAGCAAATCAACGACGAAGGAAATATGGAAAGTGGTCGGCCTTATATTTCGGATGCATTCAATCTGATCAATTGTAGCTTATCAGGCTTTTGACTAGGCTCGGGAAAAAAGAGAATAATTTGGAATGGACATCTTCATGGAAACGACAAAATTCGTCGGCACTTCGTTGATTGGAAAGCAGACATGTTTATCTAATGAATGGGAAAGTAATAATAGCAAAGAAGCAGCGTATTGGCGCCTTTGAAATCGAAGCAATCATGTAATGAGAGAAATCTGTTAGGTTAATCATATGACTGCCCTTGTCACCCAACATTAGTTTCCCGTCAGATATACGCCATCGGCTGCTTTTATAATGGTTATTCCAGTTTTTTATTTTTATTTTGTAAACATCAAGGCTATGGTAGGTTCGCACTTTTAGTGGTTTCGAAGCGAAAGTTTTATTTTATGAGATTTTGAATTTTTATGATTTTTCATCTGTTTCTTTTTGATGGCTGCATGTTTGATTACATTTTGTTAGTAGCTCAAAAAAACAAAAAACAAAGCCCTTTTTCTTTAAATTTTTGAGTGTGTGTTTTAAATGTATTTTTCTCGTATAAAAACAAAAAAGAGAAGAGAGAAAATTTAAAAAGTACAATGATAAAAAAATTTGTATTTTTGAGTGAAAAAATCAAACCAAACATAGCGTTGTTAAGTACACTCGTTTTTCAAGTCCAGCTAGTTCCATTAATAAACATTTGGACGTTTAAAAAACTCTCTCCTTCAAATAATTTGTACAGGACTTATAGTTTTATCAAGTCAATTTATATTTGATTAATCGAATTTTCATTCAATTAAATCAAGTTTGAGATTTGATTGATCGAGATTTTGTTTAATTAAGCTCAATTTTTAATTGAACAATCCATTTTGTATTTGATTGACCGATGTTACGTTCAGAAAATGTAAGCACTGAGAATCAAATTAAAGTAAAAAAGACATAGATTAGAATCAATAAACCAATTTGTTCTCCACCAAATAAATAAAACAATAATGAAAAGACACCACAACCTTTAAAAAGAAATACTGTCAAAAAATACAACACTAAATATTCAAACCAATAAAATTTAAACATAAAAAAACAACATAATTGAAAAAAAAAAGCTCTAAAGCACTCCAAAAAGTAAATCAAACAGGTTTTTTAGGTATAATTTTTTATTCGTATGTTTTGCGATATATCTTTATTATTTTTAATTTTTTTGAGTAGAATTATGTCTAATTTTAATTAATTATTGAAGACAAATTGTACTATTGTCTTTTTGAGATTTTTTGCGTCACAACTCTAAATTGATCCAATAAACACATAAATTATCTTGACTGATTAAAAACTTAATCGATTTAACATGCAATTTAGAAAAGATTAATTAAAAATATGGCCCTATAGGGATGGCAATAGACCTCCTCTTAGTCCATTGTCAAATACTTCTACTCTCCTCCACTCCATTCTCGTCTCTTGCTCCTCTGTCTTTGCCCTATGCCCCAATTTGTGGACGAAAAGTCCTAATTTTATTTAAAAACTCAAATAAAAATGAAGATAATAAATTACAGTACGTATTTTAAACACATTATTTGTACAATAGAAATACAACAATAAATCAAGTATAACCTTGTCAAAAGTGGACAAAAACTAAAATAAAATAAAAAAATTAGATATGTCCAAATTAAATGAAAACTCTAATTTTGTTTTGCAATATCATCCTCTTCTTCTTTATTAAAAATTGTACGACCAACACACAATATTCCTTCTAAAATGTAGCTAGTCGTCAAAATTAATTAACATTACACACAAACAATTGCTAAATTATAAAATATTCTATCTAAAAAATATATATTCAAATATCATCATTTATATATTATTGGATTAACATGGAAGATGGGGCCTACGCTCCTTTTATTTTGGGCCTTCTGTTTCTCGATAATCGATGTTTAGTACATTAATTATATTTACGTTACACTCAAAATCTTTCATTCCTAGTTTAGTTGGTTTAATTATCAGATGTACCATTTCTTTTCTAATCAACATTCGAATCTTTATTATGTGAGGTTTGATATAATGAATTTACCCCAGAATCTTCTAATACCAATGATTTGATGCATGAATTTTAGAAATCAAGATATATTCCAAATTGCAAATGTGACGTGTCATAAGTTAAAAAATGATTTTCGTATACGATCGATATATTTGTCGGCGACTGAATGCGTTGACCGCTATTTTGGTTGTCTAAGTTTCAAAAACATACAGCAAGAAAAAGGTGAGGACAATATTCACCACGTGTAAATCTTTGTGTGTAAACAATCCCTGCCAGCATTTTTTAATTATAAAATATTTATTAAAAAGAAAAGATATAAAAAATAATCCTAATGAAATTTCAAATGAAGAACTGAAGTAGGGAAAACTTATATATGTAAATATGTATAGAATAAATTTTATATTCTTTTTTAAATAAATGTTATGTATTGATTTATTTGGGAACAAAAATAAGAAAAGAATAACACTGAAAGATGTGTGTGTGTGTGTGTGTATTTCGCAATATAACTCTCTAGGGACGGATTGAGAACTCGAAATTTGAGAGGGGCGTGAATGTAAAATAATTTTTATCCTGTTTGAATAACAATAATATTAAAGAATAAATTTATTTTTTATGTTTGAAACGTATTTTATACTGAAAATTAAAATCATTGAATTGATAATAAACGATGATAAAAAATATAAGTCTGATGTTTTAAATAATCATGAATAAAAATGAAAATTCAAAATAGATTTTGTTATTATATGTAGCATTCTCATAGCTCATATTAATTAGGAGGTGTCCAGTGGATTATTTTCCTTATTAATAACTAAGTTTTTTTTAAACGAAAGTCGAGCTCATCACATCTAATTTAAAAATTTCACCAAAATTTACAACAAATGATGAAAAATATATTTTTAAATCATAATAAAAATTTTTAACTAATTTTAATAAATGCGATTTGTTAAATTTAAAACTTAACAGGTCCATTAAAATATATTGGAGGGTTCATTTCATAAAAACATAAAAATATATAAATATTTTAAACATTAAAATCACAAAATTTTCAACTAACCAAATCTAAATTCTAAAATCACAAGATGTAAGTATTAAATCGGGGCACTAATTTAAGACTGTCATTAAAGGCTCACCAAACCAAATAATAATAACTAATAAAATATACAAAATTCTAAAAAAATTATTATTAGGTTAAAATTATATTTCTGAAGTTAAAAGACCTTAACCATAATACAGATGCATACTTGTAGATTTCCTTTATCATTAAAAAATTTAATAACCTTAAAATATACGACCACTATAATTTTAGTATTTTTAGACTAGATATAATGTTATTCAGAATTTAAATGCATAGAAAATGAAAAAAAATAAAAGGGAAAATAGAAAAGTTTATAGATATAAAAATTAAAAATACGTAATTAATTGGGATCAGAAGAGTTAAATAATAGAAGAGTAGGGATATTTTAGTAAGTTTATTTCACATTAAGAAAGCCTAATAGAAGGATGAGGTTACATTTGTAACAACACTTTTAGCAATCAATGAGTGATGTTTACAATAGATGACATAACAGTGAGGGAAAGATGCCATGAACGCGTGGACAGCCATCATTGTGCTGTACATATTAGAATTATTCACGTTTCAGGAATAAGCCCAAAAGAGACAAACGGCTAATTGGAAATCTCATCTAGAATGGAGGGCTGGATCTCTTTGAACAAGTATTACTCTTGCCATTAATTATTGATTACTACCAAGTCTCCTTCCTCAAGGCGTTAAATAAGAGTAAAAGAGCGACGGATTCTTCTTTAACTTCATCCATCATCACAGCCCCTCACGTCTCTAACCAACCATCCTTTTTTCATCCATCAGAATCAAACCTTAAATCCATCCACCCTCTCTCTTTCTGCCTATAAAAGCGTTCATGCACTTGAACCCATAAAAGATCACGTCTGATTTGTCCGAAAGTTTGAACATAGAAAACCCAAACGACTAACAATTCTGGAAAGGACAATATATGCAGATATCAACTTCTTTTCATTTCCCACACATCCCATCGCCTCCATTTTCAGGCAACGCAACATGCGCTCGAAAGTGGGCATGTAGACCTAAGAAGAGAGCTGCCTATTCAGTTTGTGCAAGGAAGAGGGACCATGACCATGACCATGATGCTAAGGGCAAACTTGTGGACGAGAACATGATTGTTCTCAGGATAAGAATTAAGGAGATGATGGAGAAGGAAGAGAGGGAGATCAATGAATGGGATCGACGGATGGAATGGGAGAGGGAACCTCGGACGTGCAAGAAATATGAGTCCGATGTATTTCAAGTAGTGGGATTGCTGCAAAGACTACTGATGAATACGAGGCCAGGGTTCTTAGTTGGGATGATAGCTCTATTGATATTTGGCGTGTCCACGTCTTCGGCAATGATGTTGTGCTGTTTTCTAGATTATGTTATGGCTAGTGGATTTTAGACGATGTGTGTATCTCTGCAAATATAATTGTAATAGATATATATATCATTATTTCCTCCTTAGATTATTTGCATTACGTGCAGCATCAAGACTACAGTAAAAAATGGCACGTAAATCTTCTTACGCCTTGCTAATTACAACGTCTAGTTTCATGTTCCTGTTTAAGACAACGGTCAGAAGATTCTTTTAGTAAATTTTAGCCTCTTAATAATAGCTTTAGGTCTATATCTTAATTTACTAAAACTCCTTTCCTCAGTGCTTTATCTTTTAAACGATATTTTTACATGTTATAAGGTGGACGATAAATTTGAGCTAATTAAATCCGTGTCAAAAAAAAATTTATAAGTAAGCATGCACCTTCCGCATTATGCATCAAAATACATGTGGAATTTTTCTTTAAAAAAAAGAAGATTAAAATAAAAATAGTGTACTAATGTGTCAACTCAGAATTACACGTTGGTCCCTGAATGCGACTGCTGACACTTTCACCACTAAATTCTATTAAAAACGCGACTAAGTACTAAGTCGTAGCTGCCATATTGTTGCTGACCGTTCTTTCCTCAATCGCCCATGTGATGGATGACATGAAAGCTATAGTAAATACAGACTCCCTAGACCCCTTTCGGCATTGATCATTAATCACTCCAATATTTTCCGCAAGACCAAAAAAATGGCATCAGCATCTTCCTCCCTCTGCTCACCAATCCTCTCTTTCAAACCATTTTCCGAAACCCAGATGGTCAAACCAAAGAAAAACCCGAAGGTCCGTACCCAAACATGGGCGATGAGAAGAGAAGGCCACGACCAAAACCACAGAGGAAGAGCGGTGGTGGACGAGAACTTAATCGTGCTGCGGAAGAGAATCCACGAGATGAAGAAGACGATGGAGACGGATTACGAGGCACACGCGGAGTGGATGGATTGGGAGAAGACGCTGTTCTACAGCAGTTATGATTCCATCATATGCGATGCAATGAGGCTGCTGCAGTCGTATTTGATGACGACAAGGCCAGGCTTGGCCTTGGGCTTCATTGCATTAATTGCATTGAGTGTCCCCACTTCAGCTGCCGTGGTCGTCTTCAATTGCTGGGAATTCACCAGAGGAGTTGTCGTCGCTGGGATTCATCCTCCGATTAGCTGAGTCCAAGAAAATTTGTCTTTTTCTTTTGTTTGTACCTTTATTGACACCGTTGTTGGGGAGGTTGATGGATTGTTTGATGGGGGAATGAATTCCATGGACAATAAGAAAAGAAATTTGAATCAGTACTTGTTACAACATCCTCTGATCTCTAGCTCTAACCTGATCTGATCCACCACACATCTGATGAAGTGTTCCTATATCTTGTCAATAGCCTATATATGCAGTATATTAGTTGCAAATTTTGTAGCTGTTGGGAAAAAGTAACATGAATATGAGGAATCTCATTGGCTTATACATGGACAAGGAACAGAGAATATTTCTTTAAGGAGTCCGTATATATAAAATATTACTTAAGTTACGTAGATATATGCATGTATGATCGGTACAATATATGTCAAACAAACACATACATACATATGCCCGCACGCACACACATGTATATATGTTTGACACAAATTATAAAGATATTACTATGATTATAAATAAATAATATTTTATATTGGTGATGGTGTATGATGATGCCATCGTACAAATTAAAGGATATTTTTATTTTAATAGAAAATGCAAAACGAGAAAAAAATAATTTTGATAAAAACAATATTATTTTCCTAATGGTTATTATAGTAATTTTTTTAAAAAAGAGAATACCGTTGTCTGAGATATCATTGTATACATATATATTAGCAGCTGAAGAGACAAATTCTTTTATTTATACTCTAAGTTTACCACTAGATATCATTGTTTTAAGAATTTTAGTAATGAAAATACATTAATAAACTAAAAGTTTAAGAAAAATAATATAAAAGAGATCCAAAGAAGGGGTTATGTGCTGAAAGTATTGAAGAATAAAAAATGACTTAAAATAGTTATGCCTCATATTTTACTCGTTGTTTTGCGAGAAAAATTTGTTCTGTTCCACCGTAACATTGTACGCATCGAGCAATCGATAAAAATTAGTTTTCTTTAAGTATTTTTTCACTCCATAGTTCTTGTGCCAAGCATGATACACACACTATATGACTAAGTATTTGGGCCCATTTTAATCTCATAAAATAAAATTACACATTTTCTCCTTTTAATTGCATAATGTAAAATCACCATTTATCCTTATATTTAATTCCTTTTTCTTTTTTGTCTTTTATAATTTGTTTCTTTTAATTTATCTTTATTTATGTTTTTCTTTCCTAACTTTTCACTTTCAATCTCTTTTCATCTTCTTTTATTTTTATTATTCTATAATTTATAAATAATTTTACACACATAAAATGTACTAATTTACTAGTATATACATATAGACATTTAATGTTGCATATTGAATAAATGAATCAATACGTACCATGCCCAATGCACATCCAAAATAAATGAATTTTTGAGATGTAAGTGCGTTGCAAAATTCCATCACCAGAACGAAAATTTTAATTAATTAATTGAATTTGGGATCTTAATAGTAACATGAACATGGTGGACCCTGTACAACTGATGGGGCTGGCGACACAGTGAGCAATTTCATTTTAATGGCTTTTTTTTTTCTTTTCAGTTTGAATATCAATGGGTTAAATTTATCAATATTTCGTACTGGATGATTTTGTACCCAGTTATATTATTCTACGATATATTAAAAACAGCTGTAAAGAAATTTGAAAGAACAAATATATGAATTGTGAGGAACTTGATTGGTCCCGTAAAGAGTTCTATCAAGAGGCTGTGCACACGCACACAAGTAGTTTCCTCTTGAATACTTGCCCCTTACAAACATTTCTTTATGTCCACTTAAATATGTACTACCAAAATATATGTGTTAGTAATTAGATTTACTACTTGCTTCTCATAATGCATATATATGTATACACACACACGACTTTTATGAGTAATATGTATGTTCTTCGATGATCATTAGTACTCAAATTTTTTTTGCATAAGAGACCTCATGATATGTGCTGCATATCAAAATGGGGGACAAGAGTTACAACTTTAGGAGGCTCACAATAAAATCTTGGAAAAAAGGGTAAACTTTTGCATTTATATAGTGCATTGATTAACATAAGTAAACAGTATATATATGCCACTTCTGCATTGATCTTCAACACATGGATAAAAACTAGCCAAATCATTAACCTAATTAGAACTCCCTATATTTGGACAACTACACCTCTTTTTTTCCTGTCGCATTTCTGGAATCCTTGTAAGAGTCCATCCGCAGAACTTATGCCCAAGTCATCTGCTACAAGATTGGGTATGTCAACCTGCATCTTAATTCAGAAGCACAAGTTCTAAAGATTCAGAGAACTTGTTGATTAATTCATAAAAGAAATTGAATGTATAAAAGATTTAAATACAGTTCATAATTTTATACAAGCTTCAGCCTTGAAAAAATATGGCACAATAGGTAATTAAATTAGGTTAAAAGGAATATCAAATTCCAAGAAAATAATCAAATTTATTAGTATAAAAGCAAATAGAGTACGGATTCGGACAGGGTTAAAGGGCCTATTTAGGAACTGATAGATATGTAATTACTCAGCTCATGCATGAAATGATGGAGGCTAAATCTGCAACAAAGATAAGCTAATAAGTATCTGCGTTTTCAAGTGATAAAATAGAAATTTAACCAGAATATCAAGGAATGAGCAACTAAAATGGGAGAGTAAAATTAAGGGATGGTGGATAACCACAGGGAGCTCCCTTCAGTCCAAGGACGCGACAGAAAAAACTGAACACAGCTCCCGCATCCTTGGATCAAAAACCCATCGTCCAAAACTTGAAGAATTCGATGAGTTCATGAACCAACGAGTCGGCAGCTGAGTTTTCAGCTCTCAAACTGCCTCGGACTGGACTGGAGGAAGCTCCTTTCTCCACAACCCTAGCAAGACTTCTTTTTAATTACCTCTAACTGATATTGATGATCACAACCCGAAAGGCATCATACTACAAAGACTTAGTTAATCAGCTTTGTTGGAGTGAGGGGAATGGATGCAGAATGGTTGTGGAAATGAAGGGTATATAAAGGAGATGGTTTAGACGATCAGGAGACATGAAAATCTAGGGTTTGCTGGGAAATTGATTTGGGGCAGAAAGCAATCCAAATAGTAAGACAGGTCAGTTACACGAAGTGCTTGCATATCTATGGGAATATGTCAGTACTGATGATTCACACCCATTGGAAAAGCAGGACAAAACCCTTGAAACTTCGTACACTTCTTATACATCTTGTCAAACAGCTGTATGGCTCTCCCTAAAGAGATAAAATTGGGTACTGTTGCTGCATTTACACTTCTTCACGAATGATCATAGCATTCCGTATTATCACAAAGGTTTGAATACCAGTAATGGAAAACTTTGGATCTGTTCCAACCCAAGGAACTTTTGATAAGCCACATGAGTTGCCCTAGAATTCTAAATTGTTTTACATAATTGGTTCACTAATGCAGTTTCTTAAGAAAATTGATCAAGATCAGATTTTTTTTTTCGAGAATACGGAGTGGGATTTACATTTATAATTAACAATATATATATGGTAGAATATATATGGCAGAGGGCGTTATTTAAAATTATTACTAAATATGGGTTGGCAACATTAAACAAAATAAATGTATCAGTGAAAAAATTTATGTGGAATGGTGTTAATTCCAGTCTAGATTAGGGGTGAACATATTCAGGTTCCGTGCTTGTGGATGAGCTTGGCATCTTGCTGGGCAAAGGCACCAAATTGAATTGTTATATTTGAATATGAAACACTGTGACTTTATATGTGACCACAAGAAAAACTTTAATGTCCAATGTAACTATTTACCATTATCTCGAAAGCATTGATTAGTGACGAAATGAACCGTCTCAAATCAGAAAATATCTAAGGCTTTGTTTGAAAAAAAAAACATCTTACAATGCAAAATTTTTATCTAAATTCAAATTAAAATATTTTTTCTTTTACATATTTAACTTAATGACAATTTAAAATTCAATTAGTCAATTATGTACATACATGTACTCATATTTATATATCTTCATATCCTATAAACATATATATTATAATATCATTAATCATTCTTATATTATATATATATATATATATATTCAAATATCAAACAAATTTAAATTTTTATTCACTTCAAAATTTTACTGTCAGACATGTCTTTCTTTCAAAATATCCATTGTTTGCAACCCCATCTAAATAAAGAACCAAACTTTGCCTAGGGCTCTGATATAAATGGACTGTCCGTTGCGTTTTAAGGGTGCTCACCAGGTTGCTCCATGGCATGAACAGTCTAGTTGGTCCAAGTCCAAAACACTGTTCAATTATTGAGGGACAAAGAAGTAATGACGTACCTTAAAGTTTGCAAGAAAACCCTCCTTTTCAGATGGCCCTTTTTGTCAGAAGAAATGTAGATGATATTCCCCGTTTTGGTGAGGTTTTGGTTTCTTCCCATAGGCATTGATGGCTGGGATGACTAAAAGGGCTATTCGAGTGGTCACTTCATTTGTCAACTCATCTAACGCCATCTTCTTTGCCATTTACTCATTGGCAGTATCTACCAATCCAGTAACTCCATATTCCGTTTATTTTACGCACCCCAGCATCATATGAAGCGATAGGGAAAATATCGAGCGCAAGGAAGGGTAGCGATACTATTTATTATTTCATCTAACAAAAAAAGAGGAAAACATGTATAAATGAAGACTTTACCTAGTCAAGAATTGAGATCCGCCAATTCACATATAGGGATTAATTACATGTTTGGCCGTAGGGTCAGAAGTAAATGGCCAGATTTTTCGTTTCGTGTGCTTGTGTCGTTGGAGCACCAAAAATACCTATGCATTAGTCTCATCTTTAATTCAAATATGTGATTTAACACGACGTGAAGGTTTGTACAATATGTGTCCCTTACTGCAAATAACACGAGGAAAAAATGGGGCATTTGTCTCTTTCCTTGGGTATCATTAAATCTGTTTGTTAAACAAATGTCGGATGAAAGGAATGCCCCTCCTGAAATGCTAAAAGGACAAATGACTCCCTACAAAATTAGCAAAAGATGGGCCCATACTCCATTGATTGTTAGGGTTAGATACTGTCATTCACTCTTGTATTTCGTTGACAGAAAATTGACTGTGCTCCAGAGCGGTGAAATTATCTTTTTTAAAAAAATAAGCTCGAATTGTCACGTCGGATCAACCATCACTGCCAGGGTCTAGAAAAAGTAAACATATGAAACTGACTTAAGATAAAGCAGTACTTATTGCTTATTGTGAACTCGCGTGGGCTGGACCTCTAGTTCGATGGTGCTGTAATTGGATGTGCCCAGCCAAGCAAATGTGAGCAAGAATCAAGTACCCCAAGAGAGTTTTGGGGCCCCTTCCTTTATCCTATCCTTGATTGTCATTCTCACTCCCAAAGCCCACAATTGGGAGAAGGCCCTAACAAATCCATGTATATACGTTCATAAGTGTATGTGTTTACATGTATTAACAGAAATCAACCTCGGCCTTGTCATCTATGTCAGTAAAATGTTTTGACAAACAAATATACGTGTAACCTATGCATCAGGTGCAATGCCTGTAATTTGTAAAACCACGACAAGCTTGGGTCACGGAAAAGGAAAAAGCACAAATTGCAACTACGACTGCAAGACTGTTGTGGTCAAGTTCGGCATTATACACACAAACTTTCAAACTTCCATATTTCAACTTGATTTTTTATCCTTCTTTTTTATGGATTACTATGAGGGCAAGTTTATAGTTGCAGTAAGTCATTTTTGGCCAGCTTTTATAGTTGAATGTTGGGATTTAGTCAATTAAATTGAATGTGGAAAGACATATATGAGATATTGTTTGTGGTATGCGAATTTGAGATTGATAGTCTTTTTACTAATCCAACAACATTGTAGGGAGAAGGGGGACTTCATGAATGAAAACTGCGCTGAATGTTTTCTAAATAATTATGTTTTTTGTATATCAATTAGGAATTATATTTAATTATTTGTATTAGAACCCTAATGATCTAAAAGTCAATTTAGCCTGTGAGAATTGGCAATTGTGCCTCGAAAATTCCGTACAAAATGAAATTAACTCCTGGCTTTTATTTTATATGTTTTGACTTATTTACCTTATTACTTTATTTGATCATTTTAAATGGATCAAATTATTATAATGAATTTACTAACACGTAGTTATAAAATCTACATCCAATATGAAAAGCCTTTCTTATTTACATGTCCAAGGTTAGACAAGCATTAGCGAGGAATATATTGCGACGACTTTCTTCCATCTTTTTGAGAAATTGCGAAAGGATTGGGTAGAACAGACCATTAGCAGCCTGTGTAACCAACGAACACGGACAGTTAGACCCCTTGTTCGTTTGACTTTGATTGGTCCACGTCCGATTCAAAAAAATCAAAATTCGAGTCTCAAGTATTATTACCATATTATAAGCCAGAAATATATGCTGAAATGTGGTCCTTGTGGGGAATGGTCCAGTCTGCACGTCGGGTGGTTTTATCCATAAAATTGCCGTGACTCACTCGTCTTCGCTTACACGCTTTCTCATTCTAGGCTTTTACCTTTTCCAAGTCCGATTTACTTTTTCATTTGGGCGAACCGTATATTTGCCATTGTATTGGATGAACCATCAAGGAAAAGCTCGTGCCACGCCCGAATCAGACGAAACTAAGTATGTTGCACGAGTGAGTCAAATATACGCCAATTCCATCTCAATACGTCTGTACATTTCAAATAATAATAATAATAAAGAAAAAAGATGGGAAAAAAAAAACCCCAATATAAGATTCTTACGAAATTCAGAATTTAACTAAGCAGCTTTCTTGCTTGGTCTCAACTCTCAAGTCTAAGAAGATAAGATGGGATCTGCAATTTGCGAAGGGCATCAAGAATGGGTCGAAAGAACAGTTGACTTCTCAAACCAACCCAAAAATTAATAACTTGTAAAAACAAAACAATATAAAAAGGGACGTGCTATCGGGGCCTATACCGACATTAGTGCTCGACTCTTTTAACGTACACCCCATAAATTGCTTTAACGTACACCCCACAAATTGCTGTGATCTCTATCGGGCCACGACCATGGAATAACTTTCTTTGCCCATTCTATAATCCTGGGAAAAGCCAAAATTCAACAAGGCTGAATGCCACTCTGACGATCCTAGGACTTGAAAAACAGTTCTTTTTAATTTGATTTTGATTCGAAGTCCGATAAACTAATGCACGCAATATTTTAATGTGTCTTGGGTGTGCATTAATTTTAATTCTGTGAACCCATCATTAATCGAAATAGCAAACCATAAATTTCATTTAGTGATAAACGGAGAATACTCTAGAAAGCAAGACAGAATGCCGTGTTCGCCACTTTCACTAGTAAAATATAAATATGTTGGGACACCAATGATTCTATGCAGTCAACCTGTCTTAAAAAACAGATCCAAATATTGGCAATCGGCACGCCTACGCCGGCCTATCCTAGACTACTGGGCATCTTCTTTCTTTTGTTTTTTTGCTATGAGGGATAAAATAGTTTCATTTTAATAATTATATTTTAGAAGAGATAACTTTAATTATATTTACTTCCACAAAAACTAATGATAATACAGTATTCTGATTGATTTCATTAGTAAATATAAGGTATTTGTCATATTAGAATGTTAAAAATAATTTTAATGAATGATATATTTGTTATATTAATATGAATTATGTAATAATTTTTTTTTTGTAAAATACTAACAAAAAGGAAATTTTTGTTGTGAATTTTATGTTTTAAAAAGAAATCAACAAACTGTTATAAGTTTTAAACTATTAAGTTAGCTCAATAGCAATTATATATAAATATCTAATATAAATAGATAAGAATATGTATACATTCAATATAAAATGAAAAACTCATTATTCAATTAATATATTCAATTCAAAATGAATAAATATAAAAATAAATAGAATATATAAAATTTATTTACTAATAAAATAAAAAAATAATAAATCTTAAATTATTTGAAGGTTATATAAATAATGAATGGTAACTAAAATTTTTCTCAAATTATTACGAAGAAAACAAGAAAAAAAATTAAAAAGCAGAATTGAGGAAAGAAAAAAATAATCATTTTGATTTTTTTTTTGTATATTATAATTTTTATTGTGAAGAAACATATTAATTTTGTGTGAAAATATATATTTTTATCAAAATTAAAATATATATTCCTTATCAATTAATTATTTTAAAGGTTTATTTTAGTTTTTTTGAATTAAACAAACTAAAAATCTAATTGAATAATTTTTTAATTGATCGTATGAAAATTATTTGCAAGCCAATTAAAAATATATAATATACAATTTAAATAATTTATTATAATCAAAATAAACGTGGCGACTCCTGTACATGACGAGTGTATGATAAACGTGCTGTTCCACGCCGAATGGCTGCCCTTCTTCGTTTAAGCCTTTGACCAATATATTTCCATCTACACATAATTTCTTGATAAGTAAAGCCGTATTTTATTGTCTCTTAATAACGCGTGACATGTAAATTTCATTTTATCAAATTCTTTACTTTGTTTTTCTTTTTTTTTTTTCAACATTTTATCAGATTTTATATTACCGAATATATTACTAAACAATTTTTTTAATTCAAATTCAAATTAAAAAAATTATTTAATTATTCTTTAATTATTATATATATTTACAATCAAATTAATATTTATACACACACACATACATACATACATACATTTACATTTATATATACTTATATAATAAAATTAATTATTAATTTTATATACTATTATATTTATCCAATCAACATTATATATTTTAGGTATGCATTCACATAAATTAAAAATTTTAAAACAATAAAATCTCCTAACAAAACATACACTCCGTTTCAACACAAGCAAAAGCTGTCCTAAACACAGCCCAGAAACCGCTGCTCAGAGCATTTGTCTATAGAGTTTACATACAAATCAGAATTCTTTTTCTTTCCCAGCAAAAAGTGGTATTACGAAGTTAATAACAAGATTAGTCTGACTTTAAAACATAATTGAAAAGCTTCAGTAAATAATTTCCCTTTTCAAACTAGAAAATGGTAATTTCTGAATCACATCAAAAGAAGCATGAATAGTGCAGACTCTGATGCGATAAACAAGACTCGAAGCAATGGAAAATACATGCAAGAGTTAGCGCATCAGTAAAATATTTCATAAGTCATACTACCCAACAATTTTTTTATTAAAAATTTAAATTTAAATTATTCTCCATTTTATATATTTAAAAAATATATAAATTTTAATCATTATATATTTTATCAACTAAATCCATAAATACATACATACATACATATATATATATATATCATGATTTTAAATATTTATATGATAAAAATCAATTGTAATCCATATACATAATCACATCAGGTAATATTTATTTTAGATTATATTTACTAACTCACAATTTCAAACAAATTAATTTTTTTACATCTCCATCAAAATTTCAGCTAAACATAATTTTTGTTTTTATACCCAACCAAAGTCTCCTCCAAAACATAGCCCTGGTAATGTAGCATTATTTTATTAGTAAAAGTTTATCTATAAATTAAGAAGTATCTTGTATTTTGTATAATAGAAATAAAATTACTTAAAATTTAAAGTACCGCAAATATGTAAAACAACAAAAATACCAAAATAATTTGAACTGAAAAAATAATAAATCACAAATAAAGATAATGAGTTGAAAGAAAAGGATAAAAAATTAAAAGAATCTAAAATATTACTACTTGTGTAAAAAAATATAAGTTAAACAAAAATGGAAAAAGAAGAGACCAAAACGTAACAAAAATACAAGTCAAGAATAATTGTAATTTCATCCAGTGCAACTAAGAGACATTATTTATTTAATAATATTGTATAGAGTATAGATAACAGACTTCTTCTAAATTACTATTAAATAAGAAAAAAAAATATTGTTTATATCTATTTAATATTTTATTAAATTAAAAAATATATTTAATTAATAAACTTTTTTTTATACTATTTTCAATAAAAATATATTTATAAAAATACATTAAAAAGATAAAAAAAATTATACCCTTGTCTTGTCATTGCCATGGGCCTAAGATCTTTGTCTCCCACATGATTTGCCCTCTTTCTTCCACCATGATTTGCCCTCTTTCCTTTGCGCTTCCACGTCCCGACGCTACCCACCCCGGTTGCTTCTCTATAAATTGTTCAAACCCTAATCGCATTTTCTTATGAGCATGCGGACGCCAGTATCTCCTCTCTTTACCCAATCATCTCCAGCCACAAGTTCCAAATCTTGACCGCTGAATTGCTTCGCCTTTTATCTTATTTCTTCGCCAGTACTGTTATTTTTGCGTTGAATTGCTTCCGTTTTCTCTATTCCCCTATTCGGACTTTTCTTCTAACACATCTGTACCATTTGATTCGTATAAAAAATGTTGTAGCCGTCCAATTTCTGTCCTCCCAATTCAGTAAACCAGAAGGTTTTCGTTGTCTGTAACTTTTTGTTTGGTATATATAAGAAGACAGGTTTTTGCCATGGCGGTAGCCTACCCGCATTACCCGGTTTCCGAAACCCAGGCGACGGTCGAGTCACCCAAGCTAATGGTGCCCTCCGCCGAGTCTCCGCAGTGCCCATCTGTCACCCTTACGCAGGAGGATTTGAAAAAGATCGCTGCCTATAAAGCTGTGGAGCATGTTAAATCCGGGATGGTGGTCGGACTCGGCACGGGCTCCACAGCCAAGCACGCTGTAGATCGTATTGCGCAGCTATTGCAACAGGGGAAATTGAAAGATATCGTGGGCATACCCACTTCTACGAAAACCCATGAGCAGGCCGTTTCGCTGGGTATTCCGTTATCGGATCTCGATGCCCATCCCGTTGTTGATTTGGCCATCGACGGGGCGGATGAAGTCGACCCGAATCTGAATTTGGTTAAGGGGCGTGGGGGCTCGTTGTTGAGGGAAAAAATGGTGGAATCTGCGACTAAGAAATTTATAGTCATAGTCGACGAATCAAAATTGGTGAGCCATATTGGGGGCAGTGGATTGAACATGCCTGTGGAGGTTATCCCGTTTTGTTGGAACCATTCTTTGAAAAGGCTTGTTGGCTTGTTTTCTGATGCCAATTGCGTGGGGGAGCTTAGAAGGTGCCCTCAAAGCGGAAAGCCATATGTGACTGATAATGGGAACTATGTCATTGACTTGTATTTTAGCAAAGATATTGGAGATCTGAATGCGGCCAGTGATGCAATTTTGAGACTTCCTGGTATTGTTGAGCATGGGATGTTTATTGGATTGACCACCTCAGTGATTGTGGCCGGCGTCGAAGGCGTCACCGTGAAGACTAAAGTAGGGAGTGAGTTGGAGGTAGTTTCTTTTTGTTACAATGATTTGAGGAATGGTTTTTAGATTTAACTGAATTTCTACGGTTTTTGTGGGGATTTAGTCGCTCATTTAATCAATTAATGGAATTGATCATTGAAGGAATTTTCTTGATGTTGCTAAAGGTGTAGTCCCTAATTTAATAAAATTTATGCTAAGGTGTTTTTCACTCGGTTGCCTTTTGTTGATTATCTTCTTGTGTCATAGTTCCTTGGCATTGTTGGCACTGTTTTGATTGCTCTGTTTTCTATATTATAACTCTGCTCTTTGTCACTAAATGTTTCCCAAATGGCTTTTAATAGGTTTTTGGTTTACTAATGATGGAAGAGCCAAATGTTTGATGATCTCTATTCTGGATATACTATGAAGACGCTAATTTGTGAATTTAACTAGTTGCAGATCGATGTCTAGTTGATTTCTTGTTTGTCTTAGAGGGATTTGCCAAGAACAAAGTTCTATAAAGATGCTAACGTCTTGGATTGCATGTTCGAAACTAATTATAACGTGTGGCTCAGCGTGTGCAAAATCTTATTGTATATCGTAGCATAGTTTAACTCTTAGAAACAAAATTTAATCTTGTTAGGGTTCTGAGTATTTAAAGTAATGAAACGTGCATGATTTTAGTAATGATTATTTAGTCTTAAAAAATGAGCTTGTTTAATTCTGATATTTTATTATGAGATATTGTAAACATATCTTTCAAAATTACAAGATTTAACATTTACCCCAAGGTTGCCTATTGGCTCTGCCATAGCCTCTTATCGTCATAGTCAGCAGCCTAATTTGCATTGCTAAACTAGATTGCAAATTGTGCTCTGCTTCTGTGTTCTACAATGTGGGATCATTGATTTGAACATCACAGCTACTGAATTTGGATAAGTGAACTGATGTCGTAGTATACATTTGCCATTAAGCATTCCGTTGCAACTTGCAAGTGCCTATACTGGCTGGTGATCAGTAACAACTGCTACTGATGAAAATAGAGAACTGATGCTTGTTTCCTATTAAGTTCATACAGTATTGCCTGCTGGTTGTATCCAGCATGTACATGCACTCTGGTGTATTTGATGAAATCGCGTGCATAAACTTAAAATATGTTATCCGAACTTGTGTGTTGTCATCTCAGCAGCAACGGCGTTCACATAATTGGATGCTGATGTCTGAGTCTGCCGTTTTCTGGGGCAAAGTGATTTCAGAATTTGAGGTATTTGATCGATTCTGGAAATTGTATTTTCATGTGAAACATCTTAAACCGCTCAACCTTGCAAATTTCTGACACCAACTCCCAAATCAGAAGTACTGGAGGTTGTGTGAACGTATGTTAACAGTCTTTGCTCCTCTGTTTCCAGTGGAAAAATGGGAGAAGGTTCTCTAATACTAACCCTAAAGGGAGGGCAAAAGAGCACTTCTACATATAGTTTTATCAAACCTAAGGTTGTGGGTTAGCTCATGTTTATGCACCAAAAATGATTCAAAGCCTTAAACTGAAATTGGCAGGAAACTGGGCAGCAGCCCATTGCTGACTCAATGAGAATGTTCTACACCCACAAGAACCGGCTCATCTGATCATCAGATCATTAAAACTGTAATAGTTTCTGTGTTTTTTCCCAATTAGTTGCATGAATCACAATTTCGTCCAAAACGTGTGTTATGGTTGCTTATTTTCAGTCACAACACCAGTGGCTTTCATGCCTGTGTCGTGAGCCAGATGTTGGGCACGAAACATATTATTAGTCTCGACTGGACTTGTTAACAACCCTTTCAATTCTGGGAACAACAATGCGGGATGCACAATTTAGAAGAAATCTGCGTGTGATGATGCTCTCTATCTTGTGGATGGTAATTTGGATCTCCGAAGTATGCTCACTCTCCCGTTTCAAACATTTCAACCATTTAATGACAATAGCAGAATAAAATGAAGGTGGAAAACAAAAGTGGTAAAAATAGAACTCTTTTGTGCTTATTTAAGGTTGAAATAAGGCTTAGGAGTGGTTGACATGTTTTGACAAAAAAAAAAAAATGAAAAAAAAAATGAAGAAGAAGGTTGAAATAAGAACAATCATGGAAGGCCAATAACAATAATAAGAGACTTCACGTGATGCAGGCTAGTGTTTGGGCTCGGGCTCGGACAGGGTTACCCAAACCGTCGACAACCGTAGCCCAACTCTAGCACATTCTGACTATATTAGGCAATTTTCTCATTGATTTAATTTTTAATTTAACTGAGACGTGCTACTACTTTGAATGTCGGTGCCCGACGAATCTTAAGCCATATCAGAACCTTAGATTTTGTAAGAAAAGAAATGTGAAAATGAAAAGAAAAAGAAAAGATCATATATCTTGTGCCAAAAATACATTAGTTGAAGTGAACAATAAATAATTGTACCTATAATTAATCCCATTTCGAGCATAGTATTTATTGACTATCGTAGCAACATCTTATGAGATGATTGGTGTCCTGAAACAGGCCTCCTTGAGGACCTCTGCTTTCTTCTTGCACTCCATTGTCCTCGGTCTCTTTATCGGTATTGCTTTAGGTACTTTTATCAAAAAGTCAAAAAGGTCAAAAGGGATTTGGATGGATTTGGGATAGGCTAACAGCAATTATTGCGCTGCCTTTATCCTCGCGAATCCCTGACCGTACCATAGGCTGAAGAAGTTAAATTGGTTTATTTTTATTGTTAGGTTAGGTCATTTTGTGAAATTGAAAAGGAAACTAAATTTGTACCCAAAAAAGAGGAAAAACTAGGTGTGGATTAGTTCACCTAGCCTGGGCTAAAGGGATTTCGATCAATATACTTTTTCTACATCATTTTTAGAAATATTATTAAAAGAGGCTGCCTAAAATAATAAGCTATAATAATCACATGAGGATGGGAAATCGCCGGGCACCGCCCCTTAGGGCTTTGTCGACAACGCGCGAAACAAAAGCGCGCGAACCTCCCTTGTGGGGCCCGCTTTCGGGCGCACAGCATTAAAATCATGGTGTAATTTTGTTGGGCGACCATAATTCTTCACCGTCACCCACGCTAACGGTACACATTGAATGCTACAATATAAAATTCACGTTTTTCAAATCACGGCAACACTAAATCGGATTTATTTAACCATTAAACAGAAGTGAAAAAGATTGTCACTTCCGCAATTTTTGACACGCCATTACAAATTAATTTTTTTTAATCTTTCAACGACACAAATGACATAAATAAAATTATTGCACAACTTAAACAAATCAAATTATAGTCGTCATGCCATCCCTTACATCGAATTTAAGTAATTTCCCACCCAATTTAAGCATTCGATTTGTGTATTTTGACAAATTTGGGATTTAGATCATTAAGGAATCTAAGAATCCGTATCCATTAATCACCATCATTTTTTATCAAAGGCAGTTGCCGAACTATTTATTTAAGATTCAGTGAAGGGCCCACCGCCAAACCAGCTTCGACTCGTACGGTGCGCCTAACCCACTTGTAATTCTTCGCTTAGAGGTCAGGCTTCTTCTTTATTAGAATTTCATTTAAATAACGATTATTATTAAAAAAATTAATAGAGTTTCAGGGGTTCTAAATTAAAATGATTATACCCATAAGAACATGCTTCTCTTTTTTCCCAACATACGCTTCACACTCATCTGAAAGCACCGTTGGTTATGTTTGTTTTGTAACTTGAATACAATTAATTATTATATTTTTTAAATTTTATTTATTTAACTCTCTTATTTTTATATAATTATAAAGATAAAAATATTTAAAAACATACTTAAATTTTAAAACAAACGTACCATCTTCAATTATTTCATTAACTTAAAAGTTATTATATCCATTAATTGAAGCTCACTCGATAATTAGTAACTGCAACTAATCAAAAAAAAGGAGGCGTAAAATAGGACAAAAATCCAACAGCACAGCTGGAGTGCTTCAGATTATCAGCTCTGCGTCTGCACTTTCATTCATTGAGTCGCTAACCCGATTTACTTCTGCCTCTGTCGTCCCATGTGAACCCCACAACCCCCACACTCTGACAGATTCCATAGCTGCAGCTGATTGTGTTTGGATGCTTCGGTCTGTCTGTGGGAGCGGATCTTTGATAATCGAGGTCTTGCTAAGATTTTCTTTCTACTGTTTTTCATACGCCCATAAACCTTTTACGAAGAAAGGGAAAAAGAAAATTAACAGTAACGAGAAGGATATTTGTAAGTTGGTCCCTTTGTCACATGCAAGGGGAAGCACCAGACGCGTGATGTGATTTTTCTTTGTACTTTTATCAGGAATATCTCTTTGATTCTTCAGTGGTTTTTTATATGCAATTCCTAAAGTGAGATTTGCTGCTGCAAGAAAATGGAACGGAGGGACCTTTCGTTCTTGGTTGCTACTTTTTCTGCTTTCTCCATTTTCTTGAGCTCGAGTACAGTTCTCTCACATCCCAGAGATCCTTTCAGGTCCATTTTAGGTTGGTTAATGTTGTTACATTCGCAGATTATTCTTTAAAATCGCGTTGGGCATTTTTATAAGTGGGATGCGATGTGATTCTTTTTCCTTTTTTTTTTCTTTGTGATATATCTTCTGGCATTCCCTTCTTCACTTGGCTTGTTATGCGGATTGAGGCTGATGAGGTTTCTGATAATGAGATAGGGTTTTTGTGTGGTTTCTGACTGCTAAATTCATTTATAAAATTTGCATAAAGTTGGCTCCTGATGAATTGTAAGGCTGTCGAGGGCCTTTTCTTGTGATTGTGATGGCGAAATTTCACGCATTAATCCCAGATATTACTTTTTCCGCCAGCGACCTTACGTGTGAGATTCCTGACTTTACATGCTATTCTGATTATTTGAGGTTTTGGACTAATATTCTTTCAATTGAATTTTATCGCATTTTCTCAGTGCAGTTTTGAATGCCTGTTGTTTGTTTTGATCCATTGTAATCTGTATGTAGGAGAACAAAATCTTGGGTCTTGGAAGGACCAAATACTGAATTCTAGTGCGGAAGCACCAGGACCTGCCGACGATGTCGGCACACTTGTGTTGGCAGAAAACAGGACTAGGAGGCCTGACATTCTTTCAAATTTTCGGAAATACAGAGGTGGATGGGACATTGCCAATGAACATTACTGGGCAGTAAGTTCTATTCTCCTTTCTTCATTGTTATATTAATTCATCTTAGTCTATATTGAAATTTATGCCCAGACTTTGATCAAGCTTCTGTTAGTGAACTTATGCTGGGGATATGGTGGCAATTGGTTAGCTTGTGCCATTGTTTATATCCTTAGATAGGGAAAGTATATCTGTTTGGTTTGCTCTAAGCTGTTGTGCTAACTCGTCAATAGTGTTTCCTTATAAATTCACGTGACAATTAAATACCATGCTAATGGATTAGACATTGTTAATGAACTTGCAAGGAAAAATATCAGAATCTCTCAGTAAGTAAAGTTGGCTTTATGTACTTATATCACGTTTTTCACTATTGTTTCCACAGTCTGTGGGATTTACAGGTGCTGCTGCCTTTATTGTCGCTGTTTTGTGGTTTGTTTCTTTCGGGCTGGCTCTCGTGGTGCAATATTTCTGTGGATGGAAAGTAAATGTCGGTGGTGAAGAATCAAGCTGGTCCCTCACGATATGCCTTTTGCTACTCGTTATATTTACCAGTGCCGCAGCGTAATAATCTAAACTCACTCCCTTGTTTAGTGGACGTCTCTGGTGAAGATTGCTTGATGTGAGATATAAAAATGTTGCCTGATTTAATATTTAATTGCAACTTAATTAGAAGTTACAACAAGGTTGAATTGTTCTTGTACCAACCTATAAGCTAGATCATATTAAGCCTGCTACATCATAGCTTTTCTAGCTTAACTGGCTTGTATAATGGTTTCATTTCATATGATCTCTGCTTCCAATCTCGAACAACGACTGATTGCTATCTCAATCTACTTTTGCCGTCCCCAGGATTGGATGTATTTTGCTGTCTGTAGGACAGAACGAATTCCATGGCGAAGCATTGGATACTCTAAATTATGTTGTAAATCAATCAGAGTTTGTAGTGCAGACACTCGGAAATGTCACAGGATATTTGTCACTGGCAAAAAGGGTCAATGTGGCCCAAAATTTCCTTCCGTTGGATATCAGAGATGATATTGACCGGATAAATGTTGATTTAAATACTGCAGCGGACACATTGAAGGAGAAGACAAATGAAAACTCAGGCCAAATACAAAAAATCTTCAATACAGTGTATGATTTTGTGCAGTTAAGTTTTGAAAGGATTGTCTTCATTGCAGAGTTGATGACCGGTTGTTTATTGCAGGCGATCAGCACTAATCACTGTTGCAACTGTTATGCTTCTCATATCTATCGTGGGTCTTGGTATGTTCTGGTAGAAAAACTCGTGCCTTTAATTGCTTTCTTGCATTGAATTTTTTGACTGATGGATGTATACTTTTTCTTGTAGTGCTGTCTATACTTGGCCATCAACATGTGATATACATGTGAGTTTGTTGGGTATCCCCAATTTTTCAGTTTTATGGGTCTCAACTCTTGACTATACATTTGCAGACAAAAACGCATTCTAGAATGGTTCTTTTTCTTCAAGTTTCTCACCTTACATTGTATTGATGCAGATTTATTGTTAGTGGATGGCTGCTTGTGGTCGTTACGTTCATCCTCTGTGGAGTTTTTGCTATTCTGAACAAGTAAATATCTAATTTTGATGTGGAACAGTACTGGCTTTGTGCTTTTATTCTGTGAATTTGAAACACCTTTTGCTCCGAGGGTTTTTCCGCACAACAGAGGCTACCTCCTTGTTGATAGTCCACCTTGGAAATATTTTGAGAAAGCTTATACCCACATTTTGCTTTGCATTTTTTTCCTGACCTTTCTTCTGATTCTTGGCCGACCATTACATTGTTAGGAGAAATAGTAAGAAGATAGGTAACCCAAACTCAATTGAGCTCTCCTACTAGTCCAAGCAACTAATAATGTTTTTGGTGGTCGCTTACTCTGCATCAGAAGGCTAATCTTGAAACTGCAAATGGTTTATTTTGTGGTTCAGTGCAATCACCGATGCTTGCATGGCCATGGGAGAATGGGTGGAGAACCCGCATGCAGAAACTGCCCTTACCAGCATCCTTCCATGTGTTGACCAGAGAACTACTAATCAGACTCTGTTCAAGAGTAAACAGGTCATCAACAATATTGTCAATATAGTCAATGGATTTGTGGGTTCTGTTGCCAACCTGAATCCACCTCCCCCGGCTGGTTCAAGTTATTACAATCAATCGGGTCCATTCATGCCTCAACTCTGCTATCCATACGATGCCAATCTGCAAGATCGACCTTGTTCAGCTCAAGAGCTTTCTATGGAAAATGCTTCTCTGGTAAGCAGTACGTTAATAATTTCTATCCGTGATACAATATCCCTTTCTTCTAAAGGAGTTCTCATCATAAAACTAAAGGGATTTTCCACTATTGCCTATAGCCTGCAAATTCTAGAGCTAAGACTTCAGTCATGACTACAGGTTTGGCAAAATTATACCTGCATGGTGTCGGCAGATGGGCTCTGCAGCAGTGTTGGGAGGTTGACTCCAGACCTTTACACAGAGTTGGTGGCAGCTGTAAATGTTAGCTATGCCCTGGAGCATTATGCCCCACCATTACTTAGTCTTCAAGACTGTAATTTTGTACGTGATACATTCCAAAACATCACCTCGAGTTATTGTCCTCCACTGGAGCAGCATCTCCGGATTGTGAATGCAGGATTGGCCTTGATCTCAGTAGGAGTAATGCTATGCCTTGCCCTGTGGATACTGTATGTGAACCGCCCCCAAAGGGAGGAAGTGTTTGCTAAGCTTTCTTCGCGAATAAGAGCTAGCTGCAGTGGCAAGACAAACAGCAGGAGTCACAACGATAGTATGGCATCAACTGGTGCAACCCCAAGAGCTGGAGCGTAGACTAGGTTTTATATGGAGTTAGCACATAAAGCCTGTGCAAAGTATTGCGGAATGTGTATGCTTCGCTTCACTTGGCCCCAACATGAAATGGAGTTGCGTGCTTATGGACATTGTATTGAGTCGCATTTTCCTGCTGTGTATGTATATTAATGAAAAGCGTATGTAGAAATGAAAAGATGACTAAAATTGTCATATATTGATGAATAATGGATTACAATGTTACAACATATTTAATATATCAATGAGTTGATCAACTGAGTGATTTGAATTAGCTTTAGAATCATATAAAAGTACCAAATTATGGAGCCATGGGTGGGGTAGAGGACCAATTCAATGCTATGGCTGCGAAAGACCTTTCGTTTTAGGAAGGTACAATTCCTGAACCGTCGTGCACAACATATATCAGCGCGAGGTCATTACAGGCATATACTACGTCGTATTGTGGCCCATCATTAACACGGCAAGGAAACCCAAATTTCAACTGGTTTGACGTGAAGCGCACCCTTTCCGTTCGCCAACAAATAAAACGGCAAATCGCCAAACCTTCGCTCGCCTAAACCTCTGCAAACTAGATACGCATAATTTGATTTTTATTTTATTTTCGTGTCGATACATCAGAAAATTTTCTACATGTCTTCAGTGGTTTTTATCATTGTATCTGCTTTTACAGTGTATGTATCAAACATCGAAGCATCGTCGTCTGTGATTTCGTCTCCGTTTTCGGCTGGATCTCGTTCAATTCTGCGATCTATCGGAAAAGGTGGTTCTGAGAAGCCAGATTACGTGGTGGAATTGAACGCCACGGATTTCGATGCGGTGCTGAAGGAAACTCCCGCTACTTATGCCATTGTTGAATTCTTTGCTCACTGGTCGGTTGATCCTTTTTATTTTTATTTTTATAGAAATTTTTTCTCGAAAACCTCTTGCTGGCTTTTGATGAATTAAATTAGTTTTGTTCTCTAATTATGCGAAGCTTGCCTGTATAGATGAGATGTTGAATCTTTTGGCGATGTCTTTTGTGTGTTTTTGTCTCTTTATGATATGTAATGTTACTTTCAGTCATCAGAAGGCGAGCGTTCGTTTCGAAAATGCTTTAAAATGATTTATTTGAGGACTTATTGGGAAACTAGTGCCTGAAATTTGCTCTCACACTCGTCCAAGTCGATGTAGAAGATGCCTTTTTTGAACCGTCTAAATGGGATGCCTTCTTTTCCATTTAGAGAAAATATGAGAATACAGAGACTTAAATGTTGTATCATCTTTGCAGAAAAGTCAATACCAAGGCAAAATATCATTGAGAATATCTGGGCAGGATTCAAAAAATTAACTTTTTAGGATAAAATTTGCTACATATCCTACTTAGGAAATTTACGTTACAATTCTGACAATTTACTTAAGTGTGTGTATGCATTTATAATATATCCTGCTTTCTCTCTGTGGTATTTGCAGGTGCCCTGCTTGCAGAAATTACAAGGTATGTTACGTTACTTCTTATTTTGTTATTTGAAATCATGCAGCCATGCTTCTCACAGGGATATTTACAACTTGGATATGAACTATTTGAACAGCCACAGTATGAGAAGGTTGCTAAGCTTTTTAATGGAGCAGATGCTGTCCATCCAGGGATCATATTGATGACCCGAGTTGATTGTGCTTTAAAGGTACTCTTGCTGTGTGTTGAAAAAGAGATTTATGCTTTTTGTAAAACCATTATGTAGCCTGTTTTTTATTTTTACTACGTAGATAGAAGAGGACTTAGAGGATTTGTTAAGTGGTGACTTAGGATATTTAAGTTTCTGTTAGAATATGAGTAAATAATGATAACAAAAAAGATTTGTGCAACATTTTTCCAAACAATTGATGAAATGGAATACTATTTTTTCTAAACCAATTTTGTTCTCTCTTTTTATTGTTTTCTTTTCTATCATTTTATACAAAGTTGTGATGGAGGTTGTAATCAGATGCAAAAACATTAAAAATGTATGTTGATCTTCATTATATGCTATGAACAGGCCATATATTCTTTTTGATTATCTCATTGTTTTATTTAGAAATAGAAGTGGACACTGTTTTCTTGATGGGATTTAGAATATCATAATCCCTAATTAGTACGTGAAGCCACTGGAGGTTTCCAGTTCTTCACATGTGCACTGGAATATATTCTTAATGAGCTTATGTTAGTAGGTGGTGTTTTACAAATTTATGAGGGCAGTGCAACCAACCTGCGTCCTTCATCAATATTTTAGTATTACGTATTTTTGAAAGATATATGTAATTGAAGCCAGAGGAACTAGATATGCAACCTTTCAAAGATATTACATGTGTGACATGAATCACTGGCAATTTGCCTAGCCATGAGAAAACCTGCAAAAATAAAAGAAATAAATGTTATGGATTCATGCAAAAATATACATTTGATCTGCATAAATTAAATTTATAGTTTTCAGGGCCATTTATGAATCAATGGCTCAGTGGCTATATGCTGATTGATTAATCATCTGTGTTCTGTTATTTGTTCGTTCCATGAAACAAAATGAAGCTCAATAAAACCCTTTCTTTGCTTTCTTACTCTGGATTCAAAATCCTTGTTCAATCAGATGAAATCAAAAGCTTTTTTTTATATTCTTTGTTTTTTGTCCTTGTTATTTTTCTATGGTGTTTAAACTTATTAGCCATACCATTTCATTTAATTCGCCATTGTCAATATTTCATTAGTACCATCTACACTATCTTACATGCATCAAATTTATACTATCACGTTGAACAACTTTATAGCTACTTGATTCCTTCTCTTTGCTTGCTTGGCAGAGCAGATTAATACTAATCTCTGCGATAAATTCTCTGTTGGGCACTACCCCATGCTTCTGTGGGGCCCACCTTCTAAGTTTGTGTCTGGGAGTTGGGACCCGAAGCAAGACAAGAGTGAAATACGTTCTATTAATGATGGAAGGACAGCTGATCGCTTGCTAAATTGGATCAATAAACAAATTAATGGGTAAGAAAGTACTTTTTATTGGCTACTGGCAGTTCCAAAATGGAATTGTCTCAGTGGAATCATATATTCTGTACACTCATGTAGAGTAGTCTTTTTGATTGTTGTGAATCATAAAGAGCACAAATTGTTGTGTTGAAGATGTTTTGTCTTGCAGAAATCCAATTCTTTTATCTTGCTAATATCCTTTTCCTTCTGTACAAATAGAGTCTGCCGGTAGGCTAATAATTTAAACCAACATTTTTTTTTGATTTTTAAGTTACTTAAAATGTGCAGTTCGTATGGCTTGGACGATCAAAAATTTGAGAATGAGCATGTTCATACAAATGCTTCAGATCCTGGACAGGTCATTCAATGAACATGCTTTGAATGTTAACTAAAACTTATTAGTTTTAATTTTTGCATTATTTTGTAACTTGCTGACTTCTTCTCATGTCTTTGTTGAGAAGATTGCACGTGGCATATATGATGTTGAGGAGGCAACATCCACTGCTTTTGACATCATTTTAGGGCACAAGGTAAGTTTATATGTCTAAAACTTAGGTTCCTGCTTGATTTTGGTTTATCAAGTTTGATGTTCTGATTAGCTGTCTTATGCTGCAAATCCTAAATAGTTGATAAAATCAGAGACTCGGGCATCACTTGTTAAATTCTTTCAGCTTTTAGTGGTCCATCACCCATCAAGAAGGTGAGCTATCAAGCTTCCCTCCCTCTCTCTCTTTCACGGTGATTGTGTATGTGCTTCTTAGTTTTGATCTGGATATTTTTAATTAGGTGCCGGAGGGGGACTGCAGAGATACTTGTAGATTTTGATGATTTTTCAGGCTACAAGAAAGAAACTTCAAATGTTGGTGAGAATGCTGCACTTAGGAATTATCAGATTTGTGGAAAAGATATTCCTCGTGGATACTGGGTATGTACATAAGCTGGACATGGTATCCCTCTGTTTTTTTTCACTAAGGACACCATCATGGAAGAAAGACATGCAATTCTGGCCCTTAAAACGAATTTCTTTAACAAAACTGACGTATATGCTGTGTTGAAGGAAAATAATGATGGGTGAAGGAAACCTGATACACTATCAATTTCTACTTGGTCAAACATTTAAGGTCATCGTATGAATGTGGTTGCTTTCCAATTTTGAGAAACAAGCATGGAGTAGCCACTTATTTAGGACCTCTCTGTTCATGGTTGCATGCTACTTGGGACCTCTTCTTGTTAGAGAGGGTGAAGTGAGAAAATTCTTGAGGAAATTCACTTTTGCAAATACTAATTGAATACTTCCCACATGAAGTTATATTCCATGAACGAACTGCAGGAAACTTGTATCCATGGAACTCGTGGTTAAGGTTTGCATTTTCTCACTAGATAATTCTAGAAGAAAAGCATATAATCTTGCTTTACTTGGTAAGTTAGAAACAAAAAGCCATTTCTGGCTTTACCAATCCTCGTCTATGTGCCATGTTAACAGTATTAAAAGAATCGTAATTCTGTATGGTTCAACTCTTTTATGAAGCATAATTAAAGAAGGTTGATTTCCATCCTTAGCATCAATACTATCTCGGAATGTCAATGGTCTCCTTGTGAACCCTCATGGCTGGGTGGAAGACAAAGACATACATTGATTTATCGGCTAAATGGCAAAAATTTTGTTTTTCCAGTTTTGCTGTTGTCGATCTTTATACAATAGAAATTTATTGCCCGCTTCTGATTTTCACAATCCGGCAATGTATTTTCTGTACAGATGTTTTGCCGTGGTAGCAAGAATGAGACCAGAGGTTTAAGGTAAGGCACTTTTCTTATATGATGTTTTCTGAGTCTATTGGTCTCAAGATCTCTGGAGTTTGGGTATTAGTATTAGATTATATAATTGTTGCTAAAATTTAGATGGTCGTGGATACATTGAGACCCCAAAGACAATTTCCCTAACTTATACAATTATATAGATTGAATCGTTGCATACTGGCTTTTGATTCAGTGTGACTTCACAAGTAATAACCCTGAAAAGTATTAAGCAGATGTCCATCAATCCTCTGCATCTTTGTGACCAAAATGATTTCTTTCGGGAGGTGATAAGTTAACTGGATGGCTTCAAATGTAGGTTAACGGCAAAAATTTACCCTAAATTAGTTGTGACTTCAGTCATTATAACCTCGAACCAGCTTTGCCTTTCTTCTGATGTTTGTTTTGGGAACTAATACCCTCTCCTTTAGTGCTACCTTGAACAAATTAAAGCATCTGATAATCTTCAACTTGTGGAAGCAATCTTAACCTAAACTTCTGTATTTTGCAGTTGTGGATTGTGGGTTTTGTTGCACTCACTTTCTGTAAGAGTTGATGATGGAGAAAGCCACATGGCATTTACCACTATGTGTGATTTTATTCATAATTTCTTTATTTGCGAGGAGTGTAGGCAACATTTTTATGAAATGTGTTCCAGGTTAGTATTTTGCTTTGTCTTACCTTCCCATGTTCTTATGTGACGCCACTTAAATGCTAACATTAAATTTGCAGCGTTTCTGACCCATTCAAGAAAGCTCGTGATTTTGTTCTTTGGTTGTGGAATGCACACAACAAAGTTAATAAGAGACTTATGAAGGCAGAGGCAGCACTTGAAACTGCTGATCCTATGTTCCCCAAAATCATATGGCCTCCAAGACAACTCTGCCCTTCTTGCTATCGGAGTGAAAGTAGAAAAAATGAAGTTGACAGTCAGATTGATTGGGATAAGGATGAGGTTTACAAGTTTTTGATTAATTATTATGGCAAGACACTGACGACTCTGTCCAAGGTTAAGGAACATCTAGATGAAAGGCCTGATGGAGTGGTAGCTGACGATTTGATAGTTTCAACGCATGCTGTTGTGGTGCCTGTTGGAGCTGCATTGGCTATTGCTGTGGCAAGCTGTGTATTTGGAGCTCTTGCCTGCTACTGGCGTCAACAACAAAAGAGTCGGAAGTATAAACACCATCTACACTCTTATAAAAAAATATGACTGTAGAGGATAATAAGCTTATTTGTTGTTAACCCGAAAACTTAAAAAGCTAATTAGAAAGAGGAAACAGAAGTACCACGAAAAGTAGGAGTTTGGTGTTGGTGTTCTTATCTATTGTTTTACCCAAACATTTCAGGCCAAAGCGAAGCTGGAACTGATATTGGTAGAAGATTTATAGACGAACATCAGTCGAGCTTTCGGGGTCAACTGAATTCAGTCCTTGTATCAGAAACAAAGATGAAAAGCCTTGTACAAGATAGTCTTCCCAAGACAGCTTTTCCCCGAACAGAACGTATCTGGCTTCTCTTCCCGATGGGAGTGTACAGATATTTTATTAACGCAGGAATTGTATGGAGTGGAAAATTTTGTTGGGTAATCAGAAATGGCTTTGTCTGCGCAAATTTTACGTTGTTCAGATTGAATTTCCAGATCAGGCATTCGTTCTTTGAGTCTGCACATGCCTGGACTGGATGCAACTTAGGATGCTTGGTTAATGCTTGTGAGAATGATATCTGTAGCTGATAAGAGTTCATAGTCTGATTTCAGAGTTCCGTTTTAACTGAGTAACAGCTATCTGGTCAATATTACACCTCGACATGCCATAGATTTTCTTAAAAATATTCTTAAATATAGACACGGCAAGTTTATTCATTGGAAATAGATTGTTAAGTTTGCTCAAAATTTGTTTGACAAATTGTGTTTCAAAATTTTTTAGCTCCTCGGTTAACAGTGGGGTTCGGAGGGTACTAGTAATCACTATTTAAATGTTTGTAGGATCGCTAGTTAAACATATGTACGAAAAAAATTGATAATCAGCACCTTTATTGCTGGATTAGTTAATAGTTGATGAATAATCGTGCTCCCATGTTTCTTGACTGTCACATCCCTTTCTGTACTTGATCTACAAAAAGTTGATTGATTTAAGAAGAAAACTGCGAATTATGACAAAACTGATAATTCAGCCTTCTAAACTATGCCCTTCTCGAAAATGACTTCTAATATTATCCACAGAAATTTCCTGTAGATGGGAGTTTTGCACACGGGCCAAGGATTCTACCACAACAAGAAAACGGCAGTAATAATGATAATCATGACAAGGAAGACGGTTGAGCGTTGAATATGTTAGCATTAGAGTGCGAGGCTTTCCCATTTCAACAACTACTTTTTTTGTATAGCTTTTCAAACTGTCCTATTCCTCCCTTCATCCATTTGGCTTTAGAGAGATTAATTGGATAGGCATAGTCAACAATTGCAAGCAACAAGCAAGTTGCTCAACTATCAAGTAAAAAGACATCATCTTTAATTCTCTGTAAAATTTTGATGCACATGGCAGCAAGTTTTCTGTATACATGCTCTAGAGGAGCATTAACTAAATCCCACCTCAAATCTACACTATTTCCCCCCTTCTAATAGAAATTTACACGATTTTGCCACACCCAAAAGGTGGCAGTGTTTAAAATAGAGGCCTCATAGCATGATGAAGCTAGAATTAGATGGCCACTTCCTCGCCGTGTCTTGGAAGCAGCAGCAGCAACAACAAATGCAAATTTTGGAGGAGACCCCCAACCATATTGATCAGAAGTTAAATCACATAATCGGTTCCGACTGTGACCCTTCCCCCTTTATCGTATAGCAATAACATGTGGCTGGGGTAGAGTCATTGAACTAGCTTCTGCATCAGATGCAGGGTTGGATAGATTAGCCTGTTAATCACCATCCGAAGAGGATGTATATTAGCAGACAGCAGCAAACAGATATATGCATAGCTTTCATTTTCACTTTTGTTTCTTTCCACGGTACATGAAAATTAATTTGCACACAGCGCACTGAGGGGGGGGGGGGGGAAGCTAACCAGTCGTTGTCGGCGACGTATGATGGAAGTCACTGCTTTCAGTATGATGCAAATTGGCAGAATAATCCCAGCAATTTGCAGCATTAACAACTGTTATAAGACCAATCAACAAATAAGGAAATCTCATCTGCTGCAGGTATACTATGCTCAGAATTACAACCCCTCACGTGCTAGGTCTTACCATGAATAATCGGAAAGAATAACTCCCTGCTTGATTGACAAAGACTGGAAGAGTATGTCGCAATATTAGAAGAATCATAAACTGCAGAGAAGTAAGGGGAACAAATAAATATAAAGCCAATAGAATGCTAACCTGTCATATAGCCTAGTTGAAATGAAAACAGTCTAAACATTTTAATACAAGGTTTTCAGTTGAGCACAAAATTTCACTTAACAATTCATTTTCCGCATTTTATCCACGATACTAATTCAAATTTCTGCTTACTGTTTCTTTAGTATTGCACAATAATTCTCTGCTGACGGATATTCAATCATGCAGTAGATTTTGATTTTCAATTTCTTCAATGTTGCCTAATTCAACTATTCTTTGTGATATAAAAACAGCAACTGAGCACTTCCATCCATCCACATGCATAGACACACGTACACAAACACTCAGAGAAGAGAGTTACTATGATGACAACTGAGCGACAGCAAACTGTGCTTCGTGATGTAGAAACAGCATATTCATCATATTCTGGATTGAGTAAACTGTGATCATTTGAAACCATTGCAATTATTCGAGGATTGTTGATATCTCTTCTAGCAATTTGCCAATTTCCCCTGATAAGAATAAAGCGATTTAATGGCAAGAAACTATACATATATGGATAAATTCCTTTTATCAGTAAAATTTATACGAGAGCATGACTAGGAAGTATAAAAAGAAGAAATACCTCAAGTTCATTGTAACTTGACCAATATGAAAAATAGGAGGTGGTGCCGTGTATCCTGGCTTGAACTGCTGCAATATGCATACACTTGTACAAGTTAGTGAGTAAACCAAACAGCAAAGATAGATGCCAAAATTTGCACATAGTCAATTAAACTACAGAAGGCTTGAAAGAGACTGACAAACTGAATTTGCCAAGTCAGTGAGAAACACAAGAAAATAGCAGCCCACCTGATGACATATTTCACATGTGGTGTCACCCTTCTCGTTGCACCATCTTTGTACACATTTCCGGTGAGCGTACTGAAAACAAAATAAATACAAGCATAAGAGTTTCAAATTATATTTTATTATAATTCATACATGAAGAAATAAACAATTGTATCTACAGAAACATTAACTAACTAACGAGTGGTTCTGCTCGAATTTTGTACATCTCTCAGGCATTTTCTAAGAAACTTATCCCTGTTTCTTCATAATCAATGAAAGAAAATAAAAACAAATAAGTGTTTCAGTACTTCTTTGTCATCAGAACAGGCATAAATCATTAGCTAAACATTAAAGGCCTCCAGAAAACAGAGCAAAGAACCTACTCCAGAAACAAAGGAAGAAAAATCATAATTTATGTGGAAAAACGAGATGCAGTATTCTGCCAGTGAACTCAGTTTTCAACAAACAGGCATCGTGTTTAAGCTGTTCTTTCAGAAAAACTATACAAAGTCAAGTTTCTGATTTTTTTAATTTGAAAATTAAATGAGCGGAAATCAGATTGAGGATAATCAACAAGCAAAAACTGAATTAGAAGACTTATCAACAAAAGGGTCAACACCATAACCGTTAAAACATCAGATTTTCAATGAACAAAAGCAACAGAAAAAATAATAGGCAGCAACCTTTAAGCTTCCAGAACAAGAGCAAGGAACCTCCATATTTGAATCCTCATCTTCATCCTGGCATATCCTGCACTCAACCAGCTTTCTTGGAGATGCACTAGCTTCAGAGTCCTCGTAGGAGGAAAGGTCGATCGCTGTGTCATCAACTGTCACCGGTGCTGTCAGCTTTAATGAGTTTCGACCCTCAATTGCAGCCTCCAAAGTTGATTCGGTGAGCAAGCGATCGACCAGCAAAACAAAGTGATCGCCCATCCTCTGTTGAATAACAAGAATTCTAAATGTCTGGTCTCGCCTGAGTATCACCAACGAAAAGCTATATTATGCAATCAGAAAATTCACAACACATGAATCAGAAAATTCAAAGACTCCTGTTCTTGGAAATGGCAAAGATACAGACTCTGGTTTTCAAAGAAGGGAGAGCAATTGAATAAACAATCATATTTTTATAGCCGTCAAAAATACTATTGACGCCGCCAGAAAGCTAGCACAAAAATGTTACGAAAATACAAACAAAAAGTTGAATTAAGGTGGGGGACGCAGAAAGAACTACACTTGACAACCAAAAATCAAAAAGAAAGTCTGCTTTTACAAGGAATTTGAGAATTAAACTTCCCTCAAGAATAAAAAAACAACAAAAATAACAAACACCCATTCCACCAACAAAACAAACCCATAATTCACCAAAGGAAAGCCAGGAGAAACACACTTCAGTAAAGTCAAAAGAAGGAACAATTGCGTACACCCAGATGGAGAAAAAAGGTAATCTTCATCTCAATACAAAATAAATGCGTGGGAATTTAGGAGAATATACTTAAAAAGAAACATTATACGTTCAATAAAGACACCAGCTGAGGAACAATTGAACATACCCAGATGGAAAAAAAAAAGGAAAAAAAAAAGATTTATCTTTTGCACAACACGGTGATAAATGTGAACAAATATTACATACAAGACCACAGGGAATTGAAAAGAACAAACATAGAAAACGAAAGTAAGGGAAAAAGGAGACTTACAGGAAGGGGATCGGATATCTGAAAGCTAAGAAACCTTTCCCTACTTGCTAAAGCAAGAGATTGAGTGTTGCTGTTATCAGCTCCGCCATTCAAATTTCTTCAAAAATGCAATTTAAGATGCTGATACACACACACACAGACACATATATAGAAGAAACACAAAACAGCTTCTTAAAAGTTCCAAAAAGCCAATACAAAAGGGAAGTCCCGTAAAGAGAAACCGTCTCCGAATAAATTTGTCCTGGAGCCTTTTAAGCATGTCCCCACCCTTTATATTACTGTTCTTGCGACATTTGTACGAAGTATAAAGCTTCATTATTTTTTATATTTTTAATTTTTATTTTAACTTTTAAAAGGTTTTTTTTTTTTTTCAAAACTTTAGCTTTTTAATTTTGGAATGACGATTGCTCTCACTTTTCAGTTATTTTGGAGCGGCATTATGATGGCATTTATAGTTTTGAACTCAGTTAATTATGCGTCTGAATTATGAACAGTCGTTTTTTAATTGTGCATTATTAGACTTCAGCATCAAATGATATTCATTAGTTCAATTAATTGAACTTGGTTGAAAATTATATTATACCTTAATCGGAGGTTACTCTTTATGCACTGATTTAAACAATTTTTTGCATATAAGCGCTAAACACTTATTAACAAAATTCATACAATTGTTTGATATATACTTCTAATAATTAACCCTAATTTTGTGATCTTCAATCATATCATCTTTATTTGTATTCCTGTACCTTTTTTTTGGTAGCTACTAGCTAGGTGACTTGTTTTTCAATTACTTGCAACTTTAAAGTCGACGCCTATTTCACTGTGTTATTAAATAGATGAGGGCATAATTAGTCCTCTGCAACTATACTAATCTAAATTTGAAACACATAACCAGTGAAAAGTTCAAACGTTATTTAATGGAAAATATGATTATTTAATTAATCTAAAAAACCTAACTAAAGTATTAATAAACCGTCTTGTTCGTTTATTGATTTCTTAATATCCTCCCCTGAATGTAAAATGAATATATGCCCTTAAGAGAGAAAGAAGGACCCTCGTAATTTTAGACAACTTTGAACCCTAATAGCATTAAGATTTCATTAATTGGAATAAACCAGATTTACAAGTTGTGGTTTGACAAGTTTCCTAATGACAATGAAGTCGGCAGTGCATGTAATTAAGAAAGTATCGTTTTTCCTATATTTTTGTAAGGAGATATTCAGGCTTCAAAAGTTTACTGAAACAGATGAACCTTTAATACTGATACACCTATAAACCTGTTCTTGACAAAGAAAAAAACACACTATTCATTTTTAACATGAGATGTGTCTATCTTGCAACGTGTTCGCTTAACTGCAAAGAGAAGACGTGTGCAAATTGCTATTTGATCAATCAGTTTAACTCTTCTGTTACATCAATTTGATATATATGTGTGTGTGTGTGTGTGGTTCTCAAAATTTCAGAGTTGGCTGCATATTTAATTTTATAAAAAATTGTTAATAGTTTATTATTGAAAATAACTGAAAAATATAAGTATTAAATTCTTAATAATGAATTTTAAGTACAGTGATATTGTTAATTGCTTTACTACATGTAAGCATACCATAAGACGCAGAACTAGACGTACATTCAGTGATCAAATCGTCACTATTACATACCACTTGCTATAAAATTCATGCTTTTTAATATAAAAAAATTAATTAGCCATAACATCTTGCTTTAATTGTAGGGTGGAGGTTTGTACGCAACAAATAATAGATTTGAATCCTAGTTATAAAAAATAATGAGTGAACGTATCATACCATTTTTTTCTAAAAAATCTGGAAGGAAAAGAGTTAATTCTCATTTCTTTATCGAACTGTCCTTCAATTTTGCGGTTTATTAATCATGATGATGAAACCCGTGACTTCCAATGAAAACTTGTAGAAATATCCAAGTTTCTAAAAGCCAGTCTAAACATCGTCTTATGCTAGTCAATCGTAATGTGTTTGGACAACGAGTTGAATTGGTTAATTATATGATTTAGAAAATTAGAGAGTTAATTTGTTAAACCCCCAAAGGTCTCTTTCAAGCTTTACCAATACAAATTTTCAAACACTAAGAATTTGACGTCCAATTGCAGCAACCAAACTTTGACCGGAAAAGTTTTAATTAATTTCTTTGAAAAAAACATTAGACGTGTGCAAGTTAATTGGTTGCCTCACCTTTGTTGATAAATCAAAGCTGAAAATTGTCTCTCTCAGAGCCCAATTTCTTTGTGGGTTTGGTTAGTTACGACGAGACGAAGGTCATAGCTTTTGTATTGGTTTGGTTGGTGACCTAGCTTGTCGCATCTCATCGCATTTAAAAGATTAAATTTAATTAATAATTAATTATTAAAGAGGAAAAGCAGTATTTCATCAAAAGAGTAATATAAAGGTGATTTTTGAGTAATGAAATAAACAAAAAGGTTTTGAAATGGCTGCTGGGATGATTTGTATGGTTTCTCTATTTAGATGCGTATTATATTAGCTATAGCCATTAAATGCAAGTACATAAGGTTAGGTTGAACTACCATACCAATTTAGGGTTTGTCATCATGGAGAATCCTAGCGATATTGCCTTTATTTTTCTGGAACAAATCCTAGAGAAATATATTGCCGACCACAGATTTTTGTAAAAAGTGCTGTATAATCTATGCATTTCTTGTAATGTAAATTGATCAGTAAAACAAAATAATTGTTCGTCCAGGGTTTTCATATTTTTCATATCGTATTTTTTATTAAAATATTTTTATATTATTAAACCTGTTGAATTACAAGAAAACTGTCAGTGGATTAATCGTTTTTGGTTGCAATGCATCAATAATTAACTAACACTATGTAAAAAATTATATATAGACTAGTAAAATTGACACACACAATCTGTGTGTGTGAAATTATTCATAAATTACAAATGATTCTATTTTAAATAATAGGAATAATATTATTTAAAACATATAAACTATTTAAAATAAGAATTAAATAACAATGAAAAGAAATTGAAAGTGAAAAGTTTGAAATGAAAATAAAAATAAAGATTAATTAAAAGAAAAGAGGATCATAAAAGATAGAAAAAGACAAATAACTAAAAATAAAAGTGAATATGTAATTATACATTAGACAACTAAAAAAAATAAATCTGTAATTTTACTTCATATAACTAAAATATGGGTCAAAGACTTAATAATAAGTATAGAAGTGTGTGTGTGTGTGTGTGTATACTTCTATATATATATATATATATATATATTGGTAACGAAAAAGTATATATTTTTGTAATAACAAACCAGGAGATGAAGTTTTTTGTACATAATTTTTGGGAGTTTATAAATTTTTAAAAAATATTTAATAAATTTTGAAATGAAAAAGCTTATAAACTTCCAAACATCTTATAAGATGTTTAGAGTAGTTTATAAATTTATTAAAAATAAGTTGACTTTTTTTCTAATTTATTTTCAAACATCTTATAAGTTAATTCATTATATATATTAAATATGACATAAATATATTTAATTACATTATATTAATAATATATAATTTATTTTTATTATTAATACTCTAAAAATTATAATTAATTATAATTATAAATTTTAATAAAATCTGATAAAATAATTTTACTAAATATTTGATTAGCTTATTTTTAAAATAATATTTATAAACTTATGCGTTCTAAAATTATCTTATAAATTACATCATCTTATAACCTAAAATAAGTAAACTTAGCCAAACACCCTCTTAATTATTCCAAAGTGACAAGCACAATTCACAATCAACTGAAAGCTGAAAACCAAATCAAAGTTACTAATTCGGCATAGTTAAAAAGAGTGGTAGAGCAACATGCTGATAAAATCATGACGTTTGGCTAAAGAGATAGACTTTGGGTATGGCAGCCACGGGCTTTTTAGGGACGACAGGACTTTCCTTGAAGAAGCCGAAAACCGCGCAAGGTCTCCCGACTTCAGTTGTCCTGAAAGTCTTTGTCCTGTGATTGTAGTAGTCAATCCAATGCCCGTGACTTCCAAAGCATCCAACATTAGTTCATCATCCGCGACAGAAGCTGCGGGTATGATTTCTTCTCCCCAGTACCTACTGACGTCCCAGATTGATGTTGTACGCCTTTTCCCAGATGCCCTCGTCGTAGTCTTTGATCATCCATGCACGAATCTTCCATGTCCATATCCTTGTCAAAAGGACACAAACAGTCCAGCAGAAACAATACTCCGTAAGATACGCAAATTCCGGTCCATCTCTGCAGATTTCTTTTCACTGCTGAGAAACAGGCATAGTTCTAAACCCTTCGCTCTCTTCTTCAACTCAAACGAGACAATTGGAAGGCATCCAGTGAAGAACTTAGTCCACGCTTGCTGCAAATCCTATCACCGGGTGAGGGCATTTTTCGTCGATTCTCTTCCATGCAGTGTTACCATTAGAAACCCCATCTGCTAACCGTTTTTCCACGGTATAGATTTCGCAGCACATCTGATCTGGAATGTTTTTATCGTAGTGTGTGAAGAGCAAGTGCACCACTTTATACTCATCCCTGGAGGATGAGTATCCAAAGCCAAGAGATTCACTAGAATGACATTGTGTAGCATGCGCACGGAGAGGGCTGCGGAAGCGGCAAAATCTCTTGGGTGGAGGGGTTGCACAAGTAGATTTGCTGCCCATCATCACTACAAAAACATACCAAATCATGACGAGAAGGGCAAACCAGTTGGGACGTGTAGCCGGAATTGTATGCTGGTAGCGAAGAGGAATTTTCAGACATCTATGTTGCTTAGACTTATTAGCAGCATCCGTGTAGAAGGCGAGTTACCCTGACAAATCACCCATCTTCAGGTATATGTTTTATACATAACTTGATATTAATGAAGATTTATGAATAACAAGTTGGCTCTATGTCTACCATGTACAAACACACAAACATAGGGTAGGCTTAATTTTAGTGCAACGATTGAGAATGATTTTATCATTTGCAGCATGATTTTATATATCTGGCTAAATTAATGGAATCATTGAGAATGATTAATCTTTTTACAGCTTGAAGAGTAATTGTGCAAGTGACATTTGGCACACGCCGTCAGCATTGACAAGAGAGGAATGTAATTTTTTAATTTGGTTTTACAGTATATATACTTTCTTTTTTTTAATGTTGTAGACTACTTATTTGGATAATCACTTATTTATATATTTGAAATGTAAATAAAAGTTTAATGAATAAAACCAATCTAATCATATCCTTCTAAATGAAAACTTTATCTAATCAAATCAAATCCTATAGAATAATTATCGAATCCTTTCGAATTTAATTTTGAATTTAGAAAAGAAAATAAGATGGAGGTTTGGGGAGTGCTGCCACATCGCTTCAACCATTATTCCCAATGAGGACGAAGTTCCTCCTCCAAGTATGGTACCTGCCAAATACATGGAAAAAATAAGCTTTAGAAATATTTGCGCGAAAAACATATTATAAAATAAAAATGCAGTTTAGGAACAACCACCTTCCCAGCCATCATCTGGGTCAATGTGATCAGCTCTCACTGGAAAAATTTTGTGCATTATATAAGATACTTTAGTAGCTATTCGGTAACATTCTTGTCATTGCATTTCATTTTGTAATTAATTATTTAAGGGGGAAGCGTGTAAATGTTTCATCAAGTTTTTTAAAGTTACAAATTAAAACTCAAGCAATGAATTATTTGATGGATAATTATGTGTTTTTGGAAATAGGGCTTTAGTTTCTATAAGTGGAGGAAAGCCTTCAAAATAGTATATATATCGGCTTTAGAATCAGGTCTTGCTTCCTATAACATTAATATATCAAAACTGTGCCAAAATATATCTATCTATCTACATATATATATATATATATATATATATATTAATTATGTGCGCACGCGAATGTATAGATGAAATGTTAAAGAAGACATGTAATTACAAACTTTGTCGATTAGTTTGTTTCTAATTCTATTTTAAAATTTTCTTCTTTCTGTAATAAAGCACTCCTCCGGGCACGAACACCATAATAACGAAAACATTTGTGCTAACTGTTGATGGAAATAATCAATATAAATTAACATATGAAATGCAATAGGAACCGTACGTGAATGTTATGAAAGCAATTGGGAAGTGTCAAACGACAAGAGGCTGGACGTAAGCAGATGAATCTCTTCATCTATTTGGTATTTTTTTTTATATATTTTTGTGAAAAATACAGATAAACAAGAAAGAAACTAAAAAAAATTTAAAATCTCAAGGTTGTTTGGTTCAAGTTTTTTAACTACGAAAGAAAAATATAAAAAAAAAAACTTACAAATATATAATTTTATAATTGTTTGATTGTTTGAATGAACAAAAAATAGATAGTGAGAGAAGGTCATACGTAATGCATGTTTTGGAAAAATAGATAGTGCCAAATAGTTTTTTATCTTTTCTTTCTTTCACTTTTTATGAGAGAAGTAAGTTCTCTTCAAATACAATATATCGTCCTATTCTTCTTTTCTTTAGCAACCAAATACTTAAAATTATTTTTAATCTAAAAACTATTGAAAATGTCTTATTACCGTCGCTGATACTCCCATTACGGTACATGGTACAGTGTTATTAGGACTAAGTAATTCTAAATAAGCTAATTATGAAATACACATTACGTTAATTTTGTAAAAGTCAGATACTGAAAGAAAAGTCTTGGTTTTAATCTGTTTCAAACTGAAGGTGCATGGTTTAGTCTCAAAATATGAACCGTTTATAGAGTGAAAAATTATTTGACATATGGTGCCTGAGATTCAATAGTCAAAACACCAAAAGCCTCCATTGCATTACAAGTTCCTGGGGTTTGAAATGTCATCTTTCCCGACGACAGGGCAAGAGCATAGATTCGAGAAGGGTGGCATACATATGTGTAAAGTGAATGCAAACGATGATTGTCAAAATAATTGGACAACAATGTCAATTTTGGCCATAAATTCAAGTCTTCAACTGATTCTCAAACTCAAAATTTGGCAAGCCGCCCGTCACACCCATGCTGAACGTTTTGCTGCCTCTCGCTTTCCTATTCGAAAAGTCAAAGACCGAAATATACTCTGAACGTTGCAAGGTTCTCAGGCATTATCGTTTCAACTCCAAAGAATTAGGTGATAAATAAAATCTTTGCTTACGATCCCACACAAAGGTCTCCGGGTGAAGCTACTATGAACTGAAGCTATATGGGTCACGGGTGGAATGTGTTCACAAATTTGACATACAAAACTAAATTAAACTGTCTGATTTGTTTGGAACATCAAATCAAAATTTTGATTCAATATTTAATATAAAATTTTTCAAAGATTCGATATTAGGTTTGGTTTTCTAATTTAATTTATCAAACTAAACCACGTAGCAAAATTTATTTTACTTTTTTTAGTATTTAGCGTATTCATACTTGTTTCTCTCTTAAATACACACACACACACACACACACGTGGCTTATTTTTTAATTTTTACATTAATTTTTAAAAATTTTATATCATTATATTACATTTACCAAACAGAAATATTTCCCATAATAACAACTTATATGTTTTAAAAAGTTAAATTAACGATGTTAAAATTAAAAAAAAAAATACCTAGTATTTATATATAATTTATGCAATTAAAATTTTTAAAATTTGAATTATATTTTCATATTTTTATTTTTAAAATAAAATTTAATTTACCTAAATGTCTGTCACAAAATAAACCTTGCTCCATGGCTGGATTCTTCACACACAGAGAAAGCGCAAAATTGAAGATGAATGCGAAAGAGAGAAATTTGGGGATCTGAATTTGTGCAGTACCACTGTTCTTCTAAGAATACAAATCGAGTAACAGTACACCTATATATATATATCTCTCTCTCTCTCTCTCTGTAGCGCTACTCAGCTAATCGCCTGACCACTGATTAGCATTGCCTAAACTAACTGAAAAATTTGTTAACTAACAAAATAACCGTTTTACGCATATTAACTAACTAAATAATAGTTTTACAGCTGGCACTGAGTTGACAACCTCTATGGACGTTGACTCAGCTTCACTGTCATTGACTTCATGTGACGTCAGCACGTATTTGAGCTCCTCATGCCACCTGCTTCTGCACACGAAATCTGCACAAGAAACTTGCTGCCAGCACACTCTAAACAATAAGTAAAGTTGCAATTGCTGCAGCAGCACTTTCATAATTTCAACAATATCAAATTAAAAATATTAAAAGAATCCAGTAAAATACTGAATCGAAAGGAAATTTTTGGTTCAATATTGTCGAAAGAACACCTGTACTTATAATTTCTATATTTTACCACAAATTGATTATATTTTCTGACTTCCCCTTCTATTATAATATGCATGTCGGAACTTTGGTATAGAAATGCTCGAAGCCATCTAGCAGCAATGTCCTTGCTACAAATTGTCCTTTCTTCTTCGTGTTTAGTTTTTTTGTCTTCTGGCCAGTGTCCGTCCGTGGTGGAAGAAACGACGGCTTTTTTGTTTTTAATTTTTTTTTTTGTGTGTTTTTAGATATTTTTATTTTATAAATTATATAAAAATAAAAAAGTGGATGAGACAAAATTTAAAAAATAAAATAATTAAGCGTGTACGCTGAGAGTACTTGAAAATAAACATAGCCGGCATTTCTTTCCAATGCTATTTATTACCTTTGCTCTAAGTCCACTGATGTGCGTACGGAGTTCGATATATTTTGATGACATTGTATTACCTTGTTAAGAGGATTTTTCCAAAAACTCGTATAAGATCGACCAATGAATGTCAATTTACAAATCAAACACATAAATAAATAATTAAAAAATGATTTAGTTGAAATGAGCTTGATTTCAATTTAAAAAACATTTCTCTACATGCAATAGAAAATCGAAAGGCTAATTAAAATTTTCCATTCATCCAATTACAAAATTTTGTGTCTAATTAAAATTACATGATATTGTGACATTGGCATCTCAGTATTTGTCTGGACCGAAACTTTGTTTGAAGGAATGAAAAAAGGATAAAAGGGCTATAGTCCAGTAATTCGGGATCACTAGGCCCAATATAATCAGAAAGCCCACCAATATATAAATACATGGCTTGTTTTCACATTTGTCCGTCTTATGCATACACGTGGAAAACATATATTGATGCATTAAAAAATTCATCCTTAAAAAGATCATACAATTTGAATTAATCCAACATCGGCTTCAGCAACTAAACACCTCTTTAGAAAACGTATGGTCCACATATAATAGTGACCCCAATACGTTAAATTATTTGTAAAGCTAAGAGATCCTAGATTTTTTCTATGTTGGGACGAGATCAAGTTATCTCGAGTAGTCACTTAAACCATTAAACCCATCAGTTTGGAACCCTCGTGGACCATATTTAATAGTGCCCTAGTCCTATACAATTACCTATAAACTACAGAACTTTTGCATTTCTTATGATGGGTCGAAAACCAGTATAAGAGAACGATATAGCCTCAACTAGTGACATATGGGATTCGAGTTGACTTCAATACTATCTGTTTTCAACAATCAAAGGAGCTGGAAGAAAAGAAATCTTTTTCAATGCACACAGGTCCTCAACTTGGAATCTCCACCTTCCCAATAATAGTGGGACAATATAAAACAAAAAATTGGAGGGATAGACATGAAAAGATCATTGAAAAGATTAAAGTACAATTGTAGGACGAAAATCTTGTAATCGAATTTTTATTCACAAGAAATTCGTACAAATCGATTATAATTTGAATCGAATGAAATTTTGTGGGTACAATATCTAACTTAATCCTCTGATTCTTCTTCCAACTTGTATGATTTAAACATTGATTGAAGAATCCGGCTAAAGTTTTGATCCTCCTTAATATTGACCAGAGCCTTTAATAACGTTAATCCACTGATTTAGCATCTTAAATGTGGATCAAATGCTAGGATTTGATAAATTTCTTAGGAAGAACGATTTAAATTCGATGATGAACTCCTTCAAACTTCTTGAAATTGATGGAGAGGATTTGAACTCCTTGAATGCTTCTTTACTTGAAGTCTTTTGTTGCTTCTTCAATTAGTCGTGTTGTATCGTTGATGTTGTGTCCTCTGGTTGCTTGTTTTTTTTGTCTTGTATTGATCTCCTTCGGTTCTTTTGTTGTTGGATTGTAGATGTCACCGCTATTTATAGTGGTAGAAAAAGCTCTGTTACCATGTATAATTAATTGCGTGGCATCAACTAATTAGTTTGGAATATTTGATTTGACATTATTTTCTTTAATTAGATGATCACGAATTAATTGCTGAATCAACAATATTCCCCATTCAAACTTACATGACTTGACATGTGGCATAATATGACTGGCCAGTCTCGACACGTGTCACAATTTGATTTGTCGGCTAATTTTGTAGTACAATATCAATTTATTTTATTATTTGATTTCAAGAATTGTATTTAATTTAATTCTTGAAATATAAAAAATTAATAATTGATATTTAATTATAAGAAAAATGCCACATGACGGCATTTAATTGGCCAAAAAAACTTTGATAGCTTACAAATACCCCTTCAAAACTTGTTTACGGAGAATTCAATTTTAGAGTAAATAAGTCTCGAAAATTGTTATTATTATTATTATTTTTTCTTCCTTTTTTCTTCTGTCTCTCTCTCTCTCTTTTTTTTTAAGGGAGCCTCAATTCTTATTTATCTCAAAAGGAAGCCTTAAGTTTGTTTTCATATTACATTTGAGCCTGTGGGCTATTTTATTCACAGTCCAGTTGAAAGACCCAACTTCTTCTTTTCGACCCTGCAAACTTGGCCCGCGAGCTTTCGACTTACTAAGGAAGCTTAATTTGAATTGACAGGGGAATTGTTGATTTCAAGACCCCCGGCTAATCTACTTACCAAAGAAATATGATTTCCTTCCCACAATGAAGTGGCCGATTATTAGGTGAATATCAAGTGCAAATATTTGCTTCTGATTTAACAATATTTGCTCTTGATTTAACAAAATCCCCACGGGGATGATTTCGCGACTCGATCCTATAAATAAACTGGGCATTCTTTCTCCAATGTTGCGAAGGTAGCAGCTCTTTTTTTTTTCTTCAAGACATGCCGGACGTACATACTTCCTTAAGTGAGTATTTGTTCATGGCCCTTTTTCTGCTGGTTTTTTTTTTTTATTTCGTTTGTTTTCTTTTCTTTCTTCTTCTCTTTTCTTTTTCTTTCTCTTTTTCTTCTGTGTTTTATTTTTTGTGGCTCCCGTACCTACGCCCACCGTCGTTGTGCGGGCAGGGGCAGCAAGTTGTCGGTTTCGTCGCACGGGCAAGGCGGTAGCTATTCGTCAGTGCATATTTCTGGTGAGTCTGTAGGTTAGGTTGGCGCTGGTGCGGCGGCCTCCGGTTGATGCTCGTATCAAGAGGGAGATGGCGACGCAATGGGGTAGATGACGGTCGTGAGAGTGGAAATTAAGAGAGAGGGGCGACCTACATAAAAGGCGAAGCATGGCTGGGTGTAGACGGTGCTACCATTTTTTTTGGCAGTGGACGGTGTTGCTTTTCCCGCGGGTGGCTGCCAGTCGTTCGATACGGGCGGTGGCGTGCCGGTGGGACTCGCGGCAGCGCTGGGCAAGACTGTGGCCGAGAGAGAGAGCGTGGGCAGTAGCAGTGGTTTTGGGAGGAGGAGACACACTGACGAGCGAGAAGAAGGCTTCGTCTGAAAAGGATAAGGGCCTGTTTGGCGTAAAAAAAAAGAAAAAGATGGGTTACTGGGCCATGTGTGGGTGCGAGGATCAGATCGGGGCTTGTTTGGCTGGGCTTAAAAAAAAAACCATTGGGCTCAAATCCGGCCCAGCCGTTTTTGCTCTTTTTTTTTTTTGATAATAATCCTTTTTCTTTCCCTTTTTTTTAACAACAATAGATATATATATATATATTTTTTAACCCCCCATTTTTTTTAAGAATAAAATATTTGTATGTTCTCTTGAAACTTGGACTTCGAGACTTGGAAACTTTGAACTTGAGTCTTTGAACTCTTGGACTTGGATTCAGACTTGGGTTTGAATCTATTAGGATTCGGACTGATAGTCTTAGGTTTGAATCTGTTAGACTTTGGACTCATAAACTTGGGTTTGAATCCATTAGACTTTAGACTCATGGATTTGGGTTTGGACCCATTGGACTTTGGACTCATATATTTGGATTTGGATCCATTAGACTTTGGACTCGAGCTGGACCCTTGGAGTTGGATTTGATCCATGGACTTGAGCTGGACCCTTGGAGTTGGATTTGATCCATGGACTCGGGCTGGTCTCTTGGATTTGGATTTGACCATGGACTCGGACTGGTCCCTTGAACTTGAATTTGACTATGGACTCGGGCTGGTCCTTTGGACTTGGATTTAACCCATAAACTTGAGATGGTCCCTTGGACTTGGATTTGATCCATGGACTTGAGTTAGTCCCTTGAACTTGGACTTGATCTATAGACTTGGACTGGTCCTTTGGACTTGGGCTTGATCCTTGGACTTAGGTTGGTCCCTTGATCCTTGGACTTAGGCTTGATCCTTGGACTTGGGCTGGTCCTTTGGACTTGGATTTGACCTATGAACTCGGGTTGGTCTCTTGGACTTGGATTTGATCCATAGAATTGGGCTAGTCCCTTGGACTTGAATTTCATCCATGGACTCGGGCTGGACTCTGAGATTTGGATTTGACCCATGGACTTGAGCTAGACCTTTGAACTTGATCCATGGACTTGGGTTGATCCCTTGGACTTGGATTTCATCTATGGACTCAGACTGGACCCTTGGACTTGGGTTTGATCCATTTTAATCACTAGATATGGTTTTTGCCCTGTTTCAACCCAATTGAATCTAACACTCTTCTTTTATATATGACAGTTCAAACGATGGTACATTTCAAGAGTCATGTTACACAATCTGGCGAAGAGTGCTTGATCGTGCTTAATGATAAGAACCAACGGATAGAGCGAGGCACCTCTTTGGTTGTGCATGCCCCCTTGATCGATCGCATTGCGAATTTTTAGCCAAGGTTAACTGTTTTTAGGCGCATCGATGAATGGTCGCATCCTTCTTCTCTGGGGCGGTCCAGCAAGGCATGGACCCTGCAGCCCAGCCACCATCAACCCTCTAACGAGGTTGTCGCTTTGCCCACACTCGACCGTCATATCATTAACGGGGAGGCTAAGTGGGGTAGCCAGCTTGACTTGACTGGTAAGTTTCGATACATTCCTGGATATAGAGAATGGACTGAGAATATTCTCAGTAGGTGCAAACCTAAGTTGGATGCCGCTAGAATCTTCGACACGGTATACGCTTCGTTGTTCTCGTACGATCGAAGTATAGAGATCATGAAGGCATTTCTTGAAGCCTGGTGCCATCTCACCAATACCTTGCTAACCTCACTCGGTGAAATGTTGATATTCCTTTATGACCTACGTTCAATGGCCGGGCTCCCTATTAGGGAAAAGCTTTATGACGAGGTTGTCCCAAGTACTAAGGAGCTGGATGGCATTGATGGAATAGGTGCGAAGTTTGTTCCCCGCTCATGTAAATATCTGTTCCATGCTTTCCATAGACTTTGCGGCAAGGTTTCTGAGGGCCAACCTCAAAAAGTATCGATTGTTGAGTGGGTAAAGTTCTGGTGCAAAAGGGCCACAAAATACTCCGTGCCTCCTACCCATAAGGAAAAGAGGACAGTATGCCCCCGATCCACATATAATCCATTTGGAGAGATTGATCCCCATGCACCTCGGTCAGTATCAGAAGAGTCCTATTCGGGAGCATTAACATCAGTGAAGGAGCCAAGGAGGAGACGTATACGGCAGCCTTTTTTCATGTTGGCTTTGTGCCTTCATTCTCGCCAACGAGAATGTTGGGTTCATACGGCCAGGTACATTTAAAATGGCAGAAATCATGGCTACAAGGCAATATGTGAGCCTTGTAATCCCAATTCTAACCTCAATTTACAGTGGTCTGAACAGCATTGTCAACTCTTGCAGCCCATTCCATGAACCTGCAGCATTCCTAGTGCATTATGTTTACGGGTGGATTTCACATTACTTCAAGATTTACTTTCAGGTCTTTAAGGGTATGCCAGACCCTAAGATGGTGGTGTATTTCGGAGAGAGATGCGCCAAGTTCTACGACCCAAGCGAGGCTCGAAGGTAAATTCATAAAGGCGAGCAAGTTTGCTGGACTTGCAACATGGTCACCAAAGGCAATGACATCATTTACATAGATTATGATGATGCCGAGGAGCTCGAGCGAGATCATTTTGTGGCCATTCGTTCAAGCTACCTAATATTGAGGCGAGGTGATCATTTTGATGTAAAAAAAACGCGCCTTAGCCATAGATTGAAGCAAAAGGCATATGCGCCAATAGCGAAAGCCATCCTCCAAAGAGCATTGCCTCGCATCATGAACAAGTAACCCAGACACCTCTTGAAAATAACCGAACTGGCGACTGAATCGATGAGAACTATAAAGTTCAACATCAAAATGATTACCTCACCTCAAGGTTAGGTAGCTTGAACGAATGGCCATAAAATGATCTCGCTCGAGCTCCCCGGCATCATCATTATCTACATAAATGTTGTCATTGCCTTTGGTGACTATGTTGCAAGTCCAGCAAGCCTGCTCGCCTTTATGGATTCGCCTTCGGGTCTCACTTGGGTCGTAAAACTTAGCGCATCCCTCTCCGGAATACACCACCATCTTAGAGTCCGACATGTCCTTAAAGACCTGAAAGTGGGTCCTGAAGTAATGTGAAATCCACCCGTAAACATAATGCACCGGGAATGCTGTAGGTTTGCGGGATGGGCGGCAAGAGTTGGCAATTCTGTTTAGACCGCTGTAAATTGAGGTTAGAACTGGGACTACAAGGCTCGCATATTGCCCCGTAGCCATAATCCCGGCCATTTAAAATGTACCTGGTCGTATGAACCCAACATTCTCGTTAGGGAGAACGAAAGTACAAAGCAACATGATAAAAAGGCTGCCATATACATTTCCTCCCTAGCTCCCTCACTGATGTTGAAACCCCCGAATAGGGACTCTTCTGATGCTGATCAAGGTACATGGGGATCAATATCGCCAGATGGATTGTATATGGATTGTAGGCGTACTGTCCTTTTTTCCTTACAGGTAGGAGGCGTGGAGTATTTTGTAGCCCTCTTGCCTTAAAATTTTATCCACTCAACAACTGGCACTTTCCGAGGTTGGCCCTTGGAGACCTTGTCGCAAAGCCTGTGGAAAGCATGGAATAGATATTCACACGAGTAGGGAACAAACTTTGCACCTATTCCATCAACACCAACCAACTCCTTAACACTTGGGATGACCTCGTCATAAAGCTTTCCCCTAATAGGGAGCCCGGCCATTGAACGTAAGTTATAAAAGGATATCGACATTTCCTCGAGTGAGGTTAGTAGGGTATTAGTGAGAGGGCACCAGGCCTCGAGAAATGCCTTCATGATCTCCACTCTTCGATTGTACGAAAACAACAAAGCGTACACCGCGTTGAAGATTCTAGCGACATCCAATTTGGGTTTGCACCTACTGAGAATATCCTCGATCCATTCCCAGTACCTAGGGATGTATCGAAACTCGTCAGCCAAGTCAAGCTGGCTAGCCCACTTAGCCTCCCTGTTAACAATACGGCGGCCGAGTGTGGGCAAAGGAACAACCTCGTTAGAGGGTTGATGATGATTAAGCTGCAGGGTCCATGCCTTACCAGGCCGCCCCAAAGAAGAAGGTTGCGACCATTCATCCATGCACTTAGAAACAGTTAACATTGGTTAAGAAACCGCAAAGCGACAGATCAAGGGGGCATGCACAACCAAAGAGGTGCCTTGCTCCACCCGCTGGTTCTTATCGTCAAGCACGATCGAACATTCTTCTCCGGATTGTGCAACATGGCTCTTGAAATGTGCCATCATTTGAACTGCCACATAGAAAAGAAGAGAATGTTAGACTCAAATGGGTTGAAATAGGGTTAAAACCATATATAGCGATTGAAAGAGGTCAAGCCCAAATCTAAGAGACCAGCCCAAGTTCATGGATCAAGCCCAAGTCCAAGGAACCAGCCCAGGTTCATGGATCAAGCCCAAATCCAAGGGACCAGCCCAGGTTCATGGATCAAGCCGAAATCTAAGGGACCAGCCCAAATCCATGGATCAAGCCGAAGTCTAAGGGACCAACCCAAGTCCATGAATCAAGCCCAAATCCAAGGGTCCAACCAAGGTCCATGGATCAAACCAGTTCAGATCCAACGGGTCTAAACCCAAGTTTATGAATCTAAAGTCTAATGGATTCAAACCAAAATTTATGAGTCCAAAGTCCAATGGGTTTAAACCCAAATCTAAGAATCCAAATCCCATGTGTCCAAACCCAAGCCTAAGAATCCAAAACCCAATGGGTCCAAACCTAAGCCAAGAGTCCAAAGCCCTATGGATCCAAACCCGACTATGAGTTCGAGTTTCAATAGTCCCAAACTCAAGCCCAAATTCAAGTCCAAAAGTTCAAAGACCCAAGTCCAAAGTTTCCTTAAAAAAAACCAAGAAAAAAAATGGAGATGATGGCTGGGCCGGATCTGACCCAGGCCCAACCAAACATGGCCTTGGTTTATTAAAAATAAAAATAAAAATAAAAAATAAAATAAATAAATAAAATAAAATAAAATAAATGTAAAAATAAAACCAGCCAAACATAGCCTAAAATCATCATCAGCCTTATATAGACACAGTCTCTCTCTCTCTCTCTCTCTCGTCTCACTCGGCCCCGACTCTAGCATGGCTGGTAGCGTGGTGCTGCACACTGTCATCTGCCTGGCGATCGAAGCAATGACGCAAAGTGGCGACCTACAAAGCAACGTCTCTCCAGCTACGATGCAGCGCTGCGCATCGCCGTCTGCCCGGCGCGTGCTCTGCGATGGAAGCCACGACGCCAGAAAACGATGCCCAGCCGTGTGCAGCCGCAGCAACGCCTCTACAGCCACGACGCAGCGCCACGTACCATCGACTGCCCGGCACACGCTCGGTCGCGGGAGAAGTGACGGCGATGGGGCGGAGCTCAAGGATGATGAGGACGGGCATGGCTGGAATCGGACAGTATTTCTGCCTATGCTTACGTGGTATCCTGGTCGGCGACTTCGGACAGCGACTGGTGTTACTGGTTGTGGAGGATCGCCGGCGGATCAATCGGACACGGAGGCAGTGACACGGCCAAAAGCTTCCATTTGTAACCCGATCGTGCTCCTCCAAAATGGAAATCTGCCTATAAAAGGGGCAACATTCTTGGGGATTGTGATCTCGAATGGGAAGGAAAGAACGCAGGAGATCCGGTGAGAGACAGAGCTGGCGATCCATTCCTTCTACAGAAAGGAAAGGAAACATGAAGAAGAAGAAGAAAAGAAAAAAAATAATATAAAATAATAAATAAAATAATAAAAATAATAATAAATAAATAAATAAATAAATAAATAAATAATAATAATAATAATAATAATAATAAAAACTTTCGAGTCTTATTTACTCCAAAATCGAATTCTCCGTAAATAAATCTCGAAGGGACATTTGTAGGCAAGTAAAAAAAAATTGTCTAATTGGATGTCGTTATGTGACATTTTATTGCATTAAATATCAATTAAAATTAAAGTTTTATTATTTATATTCTAAGAATTTAACTAAATATGATTTTTAGAATTAAATAATAAATAAAATTAGTATTTTAATACAAATATGATCCACAAGTATTATAATGGGCTAGTCAAATTACGCCACACATCAAAGGCTACTCATTTGGCAAGTCATAATTTGCGCCTTAACAAATATAAAAGGAAATAATGACAATCAAAGTCGTAAATCAAGACGTGACAGCCAATCAGAATGCGCCACATCACTCGCTAAATGTGGCAGCTAGGCTTCCTCACCCCTATAAATACGGGTAACTTTTGATGGTTCAGGAGAACCATACAAGATGGAGACAACAGGCAACCAAGCAACAGCAACAAGAAAATTCTCTATGACTAAGAGGACTTCAAGTGAAGAAGCATTCAAGGAACTCAAATCCTCACCATCAACTTCAAGAAGTTCAAAGGAGTTCGTCATCAAATTCAAGGCGTTGTTCCTGGAAACTTATCAAATCCCGATGTTTAATTCACATTAAAGAAGCTAAACCAGTGAATTAACGTTATTGAAGGCTCTGGTCAACATTAAGGAGGATCAAAACTCAAAAGCTCTCCCAGTTTTAGTCGAATTCTTTAATCAATATTCAAATCATACAAGTTGAAAGAAAAATTATAGGATTAAGTTAGAGATTGTACACATAAAGTTCCTTTGATTAAAATTACAAATTGTATTTGTACAATTTCTTGTTAATAGAAATTCAATTGCAAGAGTTTTGTCCTACAGTTATCAAGGAGAAGGATGGTGGTGGTACGAGTGCATCGATGGGAGATGAAGGTGCTGCTGTATTGTCGAGAGGTGAAGGTTCTACTAGTGCATTAGGAGCACACTAAATCGATATGTTGGTTGGCACATGATCCAATGGTTGTCCCAAGCAAGCATAATTTTAATCAAAAATAGTTTGGCTGATTTTAGTTGGTCTATTATTGTATATTTAATCAAAAAATAGTTTTGCCTATTTTAGTTATCTTCTTCTATTATTTGGTCTATTATTGTATATTTTTCAAATGTTCTCCCCTTTAGCAGATAACTGCTTGAAGGCAGAGTTCTACTAGAAGACTTGAAGCCACTTGGAACAACACCTTGTTGTTTGTCATGCCCCAAAAGTTTTAATCAAAAAATTGGATACGCAAGCCCTAATCTTCAATCCTAATTAGGCAATATTTCAATCTATTTTCTAATTGGTAGGGTCATGTGGTCAATCGGATGCGCTTGCTGTAAACCTTAGTTTTCAACTCCAACTAGGTAGTAGTTCAATTTACTATCTCAATTGGTAGGGCCGTATACATTTATGAGTTGCGCTCACTGTGAACCATAATCTTCAACTTTAGTTAGGGGATATCACAATCTATCCTCTTGATTGATATAGTTGGAATTAACGAATAGTAAACTTTCAATTCCCAAAAAGATTCCATTCTATTGACATTTAAACTAATTTAACATAAGTATATACTCTGCAAATAAATTCAATAGCCTTTTTTTCATAAAGCATGTACATATCACGTCCACATCCAAATCATTTAGTAAGACAATTTTCATAGACACATGAATAGAATTTAATTATGGAAGTAATAGAGTTCCAGAAAATTCATAACTGACTCCAAAACTTTTGATAATAGTATGAAACATATTCTTTGTATCATGAAGCTGGTAAAAAAAAATCTTTAGAAAGGAAATTATATAATCTTAGGATAGACCCACTTACTTAAAAATTAGGCCGCTTGTATAGGGGGCCTTTGGTTACAAGTTCTTGTCCTCCTAATCAATCACAATAATGCCAATTCAATCCAAGCTTACTGGAATTTAATTCCCCTTATGCACTTTAATTGGTTAGGTCGTGACATAACCATTTCTCATATTTTTGATAGTACTAAATTATTAGTCTTATTAGTCTTGGAATTAAATTCCCAAAATTAGAAATATTTCCATCATAAATTTCTTAGGTTGTTATTCCTAACTTTCATATGTCTAATTGTAGTTTAAATTAGTTGACATCTTACAAAAATGAACTATATTGATTTAGGTGTATTCTAACTATGATTTACATATGGTTGGAAAGTTATACATGTCTACTTTAATATGTAGCAAATTGTGATCAAATTGGAGGTTTCTACACAAGGTTATGGTCCTTACACAAAGGTCACACAGAGTCCAATTGGTAGTCCAAAATCTTATATTCAGTCAACTTTTATTATTGAACTGTATCTACCTGTCCATATTTTTGTTGTGATCTATACATTATTGGAAATGTTTGTGAATCTAGTTTAATATAAAATAAATTGTGCTTCATCCAGAGTCTTTTACAAAAATTTATGGTCCTTATACTAAAATCGCGTAGACTTAAACCTGTATGCACAATTTGAGTAGAATCTATTTTTCCCATTTTTTGTGCCTTGAAACTGATTCTCATGTCTGCCTAGGGCCTAGTTTGGTTAAGTAATTTTAAATTTGGTTCAGTTGTGATTCTATGTTTTTCAGCTCATACTCTTACATTCCTAGCGTTGAGTTTCGTAAATCCTGGTCATTTACTCGATTATTGCGAAGTGCTAATTAAAACTCCCCCAAAAAGAAAGGAAAGGAGGTAGATTGGCTTACCTTAGTGCAATTGGCACGGGTTACCGATTCCCTTGCATTGAACGACGGTGATTCGGGTGCGAAAATTCCACCAAATTCCACGCACGTTTTACGTCCGACGAATCCGTATAATTTCTACAGACATGTTCAGAGCTTTGAACAAGTAATCTTATCTTTGCGTTCCTTTGGGAAGCCTCTTTCCTTCTTCTTCTTGTAACCCGGCTGCCTCCCACTCTCCTTTCCTCTCTCCTTTTTTTGCCCTCTTCTTTTCTCTTCTTTTCACTCCTGTTCTCTTGTTCTGGACGTTTATTTCACCCTCCTTGTCAGCCAAATGACTGAAAATTTGGCCTCTTGATTTGCTCTTCAATCACCAGCCGGCCAAAAGGGAAATTGGTTGACTTTCCTTGTGCCTTATTCCATCTTCCACAATCATTACCCTTCAATTTGGTTGCTTTTAAGTCTTTGATTGTAATCTTCCTTCCATGCACATCCCCTTGCCTTCCTTGGACATTGGCCAGCGGCCCACCCGTACTTTCCATATATATTTGTTTTCTTTCTTTTTTTCTTTTTTGAATTAGGAGTTGGGCCATGTCCTCACTTATGGGCTTCAAAAACTTGCGCCATCACATTGTTTCTTAATATTTAGTTCAGTGTGTCGTGTATTTAGTCTCTATGTGTCGTGTTTGGCCAATGTCTCTACGTGTCTCTGTGTTTGGCCAATGGCCGATGTCCGATGTCTTTAGATGTCTGTGTTTGGCTCATGTCTCTTTATGTCTGGCTATTTAATAGCACCGTCTGTTGTAAGATGATGAAAGATTTGGATGAGATTACATCAAACAAGATCAGCTGTTATTTAAGTGCAAGACATATTAATATTCAAAAAAGAAATAAACTCATCCCAGAAAAATCAACTATACCGCTCCCATAGCGCGGTCAAGGATTGGTAAGGTTAGTTATTTCGAATGCAATAATATCTTTTGCAATGATTTCGTTAATTTAGACAAAATCATGTGAGAGATCCTCTTAAAAATGTAACAAAATCATTACCATCGTTGTAATAGTTTAATTTAGTAAGAAAATTCTTTTAAGAAGTTCATAAAAAGATTCTCAATCATTACATTAAAGTAAATCGGGCTCTCTATATACACACACAAAAGGGGACACTGCGCACGTTCACAAATCATCATAAAATTAATGAGACACTGCAGAAATCTGAAGATGGGTGATTTGTCCGTAACTTGTCTTCTCTACGTGAATGCTGCTGATAAGTTTGAGCAACACAGATGCAATGAAAATGGTGAAGACTGCAAATTTCACTTCATAGTGACGGATACAGAAGGCAAACTAATCAAAAAATTCACCATAACAAGCCACGGCGGGGGATGAATGAATGCACTTGAATAAGTATTCATTAGGGTTCTGGCCCCCGGCCCGCAAGGCCCCAGAGATAAGCTCTGATGGATGGAAGAGATCTCAGAATAAGTATTCATTAGGGTTCTTGCATAATGCGTGTAACTTTGCTTCCCACATTGTAGATGTCCTCCTAGTTCCCATAACACACTGTCTACATCCACAAATCCTGTGTAATGAATGCACTTAAGTGTTCATTAGGGCTCTTGCCCCCAGCCCACAATGCCTTAGAGATGAGCTTGTAGGTGTGCTCTGATGGATGGAAGAAATCCCAAAATAAGTATTCATTAAGGTTCTAGCATAACGTGTATAACCTTCCTTCCCAGAGTGTAGCTGTACTGAATGCATTTGATTTGATACTTGAATGCGATGAAATGACGATTGCCATGGACTTCAGCATATGATCAATATATTTTACATATGATGTAAAATCAATCATAGTTCAAGCGAGATGAAAGTAGGTACAACTAGATATATTAGAAAAAAAAAACAGGATATATATAGTTTGTAGTGACATGATTTGGACTTCCAACATTTAATTTGAGCACTTATTTTGCTATTCGAGAAAAACCTAATTAATTATATATGAGTGTCGATACTTCTTAAATTAGCTTAAAGGCATTTTTTATCGCCATTAATTAATATATTCTGACAAAAACCAAGATGAACTCTGCACTAGTCTGGCCGAGAAAAAAATAGTTTAAATGTAGCGTTAACTTATTTTTCTTAATCAAAAAACTAATATTTAATAATTGCATCAATCACATTATAGTTAATAAGCATAGGATAACCCTTTCACAACATTCTCCAGCACAAATATATAGAGTCAAACCCTCTGTTTCGAGATGAGCACACGTAGAGACATTAGCCTCCCTATCAAACCCTATGGATGAGCACACATAGATAGGGTTACAATCAAGTGAGGAAAGGAGATATGGCCAAACTAGTATCCAGTGACGAAAATGACTTGATTTGATTTCAATGCCAAGATGAATCCATATGGCTGCAAGGAAAGGGGAAAGGAACCTCTCTTCCATTGCACCAGTTGGAATGCCCTTTTCCCAACCACAAGGGGGTGATAAATATAGAGTAGAAATTGAGAAGGAATCTAATAAATCAAATGACAGTAATGCCCTCAAAAATTGGCTGTAAATTGGGCCATTGCTAAAGATCGTCTGCATGTATCAGCCGATTTCAAAACTCAACAAATGTCAACCGTTCCTCCATACCAGCATGCTAACTTCCCCATACGAGGGAATGTTGTGCTACCTCCCTATTTCTTGTTTGAAAAAACACTGGCTGGCAATGATTGCAGCATACTTCTCATGTTGTCAAACGCCGAGCCATTCTTCACCAGAGGTGACTAATAATATCTTCAAATATTTAGCAAAAGGAGCTCCGGTTCTTCTGCGGGCCATCTGGGAAAAGGCGTACACCATCAACCTGGCCCACGGCCTGGAGGATGTCAGCAGGTATGCACGAGAAGAAATCATACCCACAGTATATGTTACAGGTGATGAACTATAATGTTGGATGCTTTTAGAAGAGAAGGGCATACTAAAATCTCCAAAACAGGACTTTGAGAACAACTGAAGTCGGGAGATCTCGTGTACTTTTCGGCTTCTTCAAGGAGAGTCCTGTCCTGTCGTCCCTTGGAAGTGGGCTGGCCGGTGGCTGACATACCGATCGTCTCTATATATAAAGACAAATACCATGATTTGACGTGCATCTTGCTCTACCATTTCTTTTAACTATGCCGAATTAGTAACTTTGATTTGGTTTACAGCTCTCAGTTGATCATGAACTGTGCTTGTCAGTTTCGAATACATAATTAGAGCAAGCATTATTAATATTTATCCTCAAATTAAATAACATGCCTGGTTAATTAGTTGTCAAAAAGAAATGTAACTTCAGTCCCCGTGATTAAGTTTTTTTCCCCTTGTATAGTTGGATCTCGTTGCTTTATTGCATAAAATGTATATGTCTATCGTCAACGTCCACGCAGATCGATTGCACAGATTATACATCCGCTCTCATTTCCATATTAACGAATCTTGACTAATTAAATATTCCCAAAATTTACGTTCGGCAATGTCACGGTTGCAACACTTTAAAGTGGTATGCTAATTGCATCTCATCCCCATCGCCAACTTATAATACGAATCTAAATGCAGAAATCATATGATTAATGATATAATATATTCCCCTACAAAATAATTAGTAATGCATCCAGCAATTTTATATTTCCTCGAAATTTTACCTTCTCAGTTTCACTCAGTTAATTATATTTTCTGCAAAACGATGAGAAGAGATAAGCCAGGTCACCAACCAAACCAGTGCACAAGCACACGAAATTGGGCACTGCGAGAGAGACGACTTTTGGTTTTGATTTATTATCAACAGAAGTGTACCCAAGCAATCCAGCCGACCAATCAACTTGCACACGTCTAATGTTTCTTTCAACGATATTTTAAATTTTTCCAGTCAAAGTTTGGTTTGCTGCGTTTGGACGTTAAATTTCGTTGCGTTTCAAAATTGTATTGGCAAAAGGGTTGAAAGATACCATTGACGATGTACACTTTTGATCTCAGTTGGTTTGGTAGGGAAAATTTAATTCAATCTAATGTGAATGGATTAGACAAAAAATTTAAACAAGTTACAACTGTTTTTTAAACCTAAGGGTGTGGTCTTGTTATTTTTTAGCGTTAGGATTGATAAGTTGCTTCATAATCTCAAAAAAAATCCCCATTACAGACCTTAAAATTTAAAAACAAAGACTAATGTTTTTTTAATTTTAACTATTGAATACTTTGTAATATAAAAAACTAAATATTAATTGAATTGCAACAGTATTATAATTCTAAAGAAATTTAACGTATCTACAAATTTAAGAAACCACAATTATATTTAAAATAGAGATCGACTTAAATATAAAAAAAAGTTGCATTTTTAATCACTTGGCATAGTTCGACTATATTTTTCAATTTTTTTATTTAACTACAAAGTCATAATTAAAAAGTAAAAGGATTGTTGAAGACAAAAAGAGGATAAATATTATGAGATTATGTTTTAATTCCTTATGAATTGGATTTGTGTGAATTCAAACATTTTAATATTTACTAAAATATACGTTACTGAGTATGTACGTATATACATCAGTGAATTGTGAGTAAGGCAGATTGTATTTGTTAAACTTACAAGTTGCAAGTTTTAATATTTAGAAATTATAATTACTTATTTAAAAATTTAAAATCGACAGCCAATTTTAGCGGATTGATCGATCGAACGGGTTTGAACAAGTCAACTCTCTAATTAACTACAGTTCAAGTAACAAATTCAACTCGGGATCCTTATATGCTGTGACTGACTAGTGTAAGACCATGTTTAATTAAATGGATTTCTAGCAACTTCCCAATTGTGCTAATTTTCATTCGAGTCAAGGGATCCATCATATTCATAAGTAATAAATGTCACAAAATTAAGGGTGAGAGATCACTTAAGGAATGCGTGTTCTCATTTATTTTTTCATAGGTTTTTTATAGAAACGGTCTGATACATATTATTCTTTCATTATTTTCTGTAGGTGGGATTAATTGTTGGATACATATAATTTCCACCCTACCGGTATGCATACTAATTACTTTTGTATATTAATATACATAATTTTTGATGCGATACAGGGATACGTCGAAATTTATTTTAATTTTTTTTAATTTTAACTTTATTGTAAATGGGCATTATTAATAAATTGAGTCATATGTATTTTTAAGTTAGAGTCTGATAGTATTTAGTATAAATAGTAATTTGTTATTCAATAGATACAAACACAAAGAGTTTTCAATTAATTCAAGTTTCTTCTCAATTTCTTGAAATTGAGCCCTTTCAACTTCGCGTGAATTTCTATCCCAAATCGAGTCATTCCGAAGTAGTCCGTGTGATTCATAACGTATCAATCAGCAATCGGCATGCTGATTGTAGTCGTTCTATCGGGTTCAATCCAATCCTACCACGTTGAATCGGCGTTCTTCGTCCGATTTGCGTTCCTAAAATTATCTTATTCGGATCTAATTACACTACTATTTTCCGACACGATTTGATCACGTCAATTTTACAACAAATGGTGATTTGATCACGTCAATTTTACAACAAATGGTGTGCGGGTGCGTAACTAATTTGTGACGAGGATCACCCGGAATGCATGTCTATATGTGTTTGATTGTATGTGCATATACAGTACTAAAGGAAGTCCTATAAATAAACTTTATTATTAAGAATTTAAAAATTATATTACTCAATTATCCCCAATATTCAACTATTAGAAAGTTTTTATAAAATTAAATGTATAGCCAAACTTTTATAATTTTGATATATATTTTAATAAGTAAAGCTTAAATCATGCATTTAAAATTAGAAAAGTAAAATAATTTCAACAAATTTCATTCTCAAGACGTGGATGGAAATTCAACATTCAGCAAAAAATATTTCTAAAAAATGGTGCAAAATATAAAATAAATTAGTTGCACTATTGATGATATTATCAATCATTGGATTTAATTACGAAAATATTAAAGAGAGTTATTGTATAAAAAATTAAATTTTATTAATGTAATAATTTTTTTAGATAATTAGTTTATTATTTATATTTTTAATTAAAAGCTTTTAACATGGTAGACTTGCATTGTATGTGGAAAATCTATATATATATAAAGAATTACCTTAATCACTTGCAAACTAAAATGTTAGTCTATTATTTCTAAAAACCTTTTTATTTTCTTGGCAACAAAACAATTAATCTCCAAACACAAACAATTTAGAGTCTGAAAAATTATTATTGAAACTTTGTGGTGGTTAATATTTACTTAATTTATGTCTCGTATATTTCATTTATTATGTGGAAATATAGGTTAATTCCAGGGTTACCCTACCTGCTTCATAATTAAGCATATAATGTCAAGTAAGCAAGATTAAAATTTTGCATAAGCATACAGTGATGACTGAATTGCGTTCTGCCAATGTATTGTGAAATTAATCCCATTAAATCAAGGTTGTTAGCCAGTACATCGTAATTAATTCAATAAAAGCATTTAAATCTGAATCAAAAAGTCAACATGTCAAAAATATGACTGTCGAAAAGCCTATATAAACAAATTTCCAACACAACTTTTTTTTATTGAAAGAATGATAAAACCTAACTTTACCGTCAATAACATATCAACCTGTTAACTGTGAGGTGACTAATCACCGTGGCTATGTTTGGGAGATGGGTTTTTGTTAGATATGATGTTTGCTGGAAATTGTGTTAAGACAAGTAATATGTTTAGAAGGAATATTTTAATGTGATAAATAATATGATTTATTTGAATACATGTATAAAATATATAATAATAATAATTATTATATAATATGATAGTTTATAAGAATAATAATTATGTTGTAGGATATAAATAAAAATAAATGTTAATATATATGTAATATATATATAGTTATTAATTTGATTGTGAATAGGTATATTTATTGAAAAATAATTAGTTATATATATATATATGAGAGAAGAAAATTTTAAATTTGAATTTAAATAAAAATATTGTTGACTGTTATATTTGGTAATGTGAAAATTGAGGGAATATTTTAGAGTTGAAAGTTGGCATCCAAACATAACCCGTGTGATTTCTGCCTTGGAGCGTAAACTATTATATGCTTCTCAATGTTGATCCAATCTTTCGCCCGATACAAGGATTAGAAGGCTAGCCCAAAAACAAACTATAATGGGCCAGGCCCAGAATACCTAGCCCAACTCCTTCCGTGAGACTTCTAATAAGAACGAAGGAGCAACAATATCACACAACAAACCATAACTAATCAACTTTAAATTCGAATGTAATTAAGATGTGAAATGTGACGGCACCTCCATTGTTATGATGGAAATTGGGAAGTCTCCCTGATCAACCAGAAGAAAATTGATAAATTAGCTACTCTTCATCGAGATTTGGTACAAAACTTACACACACACACACACACACACACACACACACACACACATATATAGTAAAAAGAAAATTAAAAAATTAAAATCTCAAGGTTGTTTGGTTCAATAATTTTAATGTGGCAAGAAAAATCTTGAAGAAAAACTAAAAATATATAATTTATATTTGTTTGGTTGTTTTAAAAAAGAAAATAAACTTGAAAAGGAATGCAATAAATGTTTTGAAAAAAAAAGGGCTAAATAATTTTTTAAAACCATTTTTCTCACTTCTTTTGTGAGAATAAAGTGAGTTCTCCTCGAGTGCAATATATTGGCCTTCTAATTTTTATTTTCCTTAACAACTAAACAATTAGTCTCGAAATCTGAACTATTTAGTGTGTGAAAAATTATTGAAATTTTGTGGTTGATAATTTATTAATTTTCATTTTATTTCTTTTATTATGTGTAAGTATAGGTTAAATCTACGAATTGGATTTCCCAAATTCACACTACCTACTTAATTGAGCATATATAATATATATTTTGGCATAAGCATAAACCGATGACTCGGTTACGTTCTACTAATGTATAGTAAAATTAATTGAACTTATTTTCAGCAGTACATCATATATAATCACAACTAAAAACTAGGTAAATTGGGATGGCTTTGAGGTAATTATCCGTCTCAAATATAATTTGAGATGGAATTTGATACGGATAATAATTCGTCTCTATTTACCTCGTCGCTAAATATTGGGATGGCTAAAACGAAGCCGTCTCAAATCTAGGATAGTTTTGAAACGGCATACTTGAGACGACTTTCGCATGATTTCTCCAAGATGGCTTCAAGAGGGGTTTGGCTAATGCAATGAGGAATAATCGTGTGATATCTCTTATGATAGCGCGATGGCAATGGACCCAATTCACAAAGCAGCCAGAGGTCAATGCTAACGTGCCACTAGAGAGGGAGTTTTATGCCAATCTGGCAGAGCATCTACATGAAGCAGTTTATGTCCGTGGAGTGTACATCAATATTAGCCCTGGTGCAATCAATGCACATTTACATACGCTAGATGAACCCCACAGTGACATGTTTCAGGATCTTATCAACCATAGACGTGCACTAAAAAGGATTGTTGATGTGGTATGCCCTGATAGAGGGCACTGGAATGTCTCTCCCATCACTCGTTTCATCAATTCTTTCAAGATAAGTGGGTTTGACGAGTTACGTAAGACATGGTGGTACTTCGTTGCTACAAGAATCCAACCAATCAACCATCACAAACGAGCGGGTAGCGTTGGTATACTGCATTTTGGAAGGGCATTTTTTTAATATTGGACAGATGATTTACCAGGGCCTATTGTGGTATGCACAAAATTAGCATGAGTTTCTATGGTATCGTTATCTTATCACAGAGTTATGTGTTGGAGCTAGTGTGCCAGTTTCGTCGACGGAAGAGCATCGGGGTCTGTCTATTGCCATTAGTTTATTCTTCCACAGCCTGCTCCCAATACTGATTTAGCTACACTTGAGGGACAACCAGTTGATAACGTGGAGAACCCAGCCCCCGGTAATGAGGAGCATCTCCCTCCAAACGAGTTCCAAGCCCAGATGCACCAATTGGAAGGTAATGTTATAGCTGAGTTGCATGACATACGTATGCAGATGGATCGAATGGAGCGTCAATAGACGCATGCTATGGGTCAATTACATGATTTTATGGGATTCATGTCTGCATACCTATCATCGGCAGTGGAACCATCTACATCTGGGAGCCCACACATCGGTCTATCAAGTTGGACTCCTACTCCTTTTCCTGAGGACGTCCCTCTTGGTTGTACAAACTTGTTCAGTGAGGGAGACACCATGCCGCATGATGGCCAAGATGATGAGCAAGATTAAAAGTGTGGCATGACAAACCCAGATAGCTTAGACGCTTTTTTTTAGGATTTCGTTGTTGTTTCTAGTGAAACGAAGACATCTTATAATTGATTTTTCCCATTTTCCTAATATGATTGATTAACAATAACGTGTTTATGTTATGTTTTATCTTAGCATTGGATGCATTATCGCTATGTTGAATAATACTAATTTTTAACAGACATGAAAATATGAGCTGTCACGTTCCCCAATAGTTGTGTACATATCTGAATAATAGTGAGCATATCAAGATACTTAAAGTATATATTCACTGTCAGAGTCTATCCTATCATCTGTGTCATCTAATGGGGATTCATGCCCAGAAGATGAAGGATCCAATTGGTCAATGGACGAGTGGGTATGGCCATGTACTACCACTTTACTGACATCCACGTGCAACTATACACCAGTAGGATACTGTAATCTAAGCACATCAAACATATTACCCAAGTGGGGCATTGGTGATCCTCATCTAGTTGATATGCCACATCCTTCCATCGCTTCTCAATGGTGGCTTTCGTCCTGCATACTGCCAACCAATCACTCCTGCCCCTCCTCATACTAGGAACATCAGTGTAATATACTTGCTCAGACTGTTAAGACAAGATGAAGGGCTCGTTCTTTTTGTAAATCGGGAATGGTTCGCCTCACTAGCTTGTACTTTGGGTGCACCTTCTGTCCTCTCATAGGATCCATCCACTGACACTTAAATAGCACTACATGCATATTCGGTATGAGCATATAATCAAAACAGATTATATCCTCAAGAATTCCATAAAAATAATACTCTGAGATGTCATAACACGTATTACGGACACAAATCCCTTTATTTTGCGTTTGCTTCCCCTATGCATGTCGTGTGGTGTGAAATTTAAAACTATTGATGAAATAGGTAGAGTAAGTGGTAACACGATTGCAAGGCCCACAAGCCAAGCTACGTACCAGTGGGTCTGATATGTTGTTAGATGGGTTGTCAACTTGTTCAGCATTGGTGGATAAAAATTAAATTGGTGTAAAGGCAAATAAAGTGGATAAATGAGATAGGAAAGAAGACTCACATAATTTTTGAACTATTCCGCAAATAAGTGTGCAACTACGGCATCGACATCAACATGATCACCTCCAAAGTGTTGCAAAAAAAGCCTGTCCCAATAAAAGTGCATTCACTCGTACTAGTAAGCAAACTACTATTTTTGGTGAGATCCCATTGAAAGACAAAACATGTTACAATCCTCTTACTTGTAAAGTGGTTCCATCTCTGGACAATTTAGAAGCACATAGGTCGTAGTAGCATACATTTCTTCTGTAGTGAGATCTCTCACATCCTGTCCTCTTGATGTACGTCCAAGATAGTTAAATATAGAGAAAGAGAGGCTATCTGTCGAAATGACTCCTATGTTATTTCTCGGCGGCCTAGTTCGCTAAGACGGCACATTTGTGTTGAAATAATGTAAAGTAAAAGTGCCTATCTCCTCAACTATATCTGCCTCCACAATTGAAACCTCTATATAGGCCTTATTCTTCACCTTGTTCTTCAAACTGTGTAAGAACCTATACAAATTTTGAAGCTTAGTTAAAATGTCTTCCTATACATAATGCCATAGTGGATACAGTGCAGCATTAACATATCTCTCAAAGGAGTCCATCCAACTGTATTAGATTGGACCCCCAACCTTAGCTTCATATGGTAGATGCACTATCAGATGCTCCATGAATTCAAAAAATGACGGGGGAAAAATCTTTTCTAAATTGCACATTATACCTGCAACCCTGCTGTCCATCTCCATTACCCACTATGTATGAAGGACTGGCATATAAAGCTGTTGAAATAATAAGCTAACCTCCACTAAGGCACCCCACACAAATTTAGGCAATAAATCCTTGAATGCTATGGGTATCAGCCTCTCCATAAAAACATAACAGTTATAAGATTTAAGGCCATGTAATTTCAACTCAGTCATATCGACACATCACCCAATGTTGGCAGCATACCCATCTGGAAATTTTAGACTCCTCAATAATGACAAATCTTCATTTTTTGCTCTCGAGAAAGGGTGTACGCAACTTTCGGCTTTGGATTCACACTGTCCACTGACACTGAAATCTCAGGACAGTCACATATAATACCCATGTCCTTTCTCGCATTAAGATTGTCCTTCGATTTGCCTTTGACATCCAAAACTCTATTGATAATGTTATTAAAAATATTCTTCTCTACATGCAAAACATCTAAATTATGCAGTAGTATGTTTGTAGGCCAGTATGGTAAATCTCAAAATATATTTCTTTTGGTCCACTTGTGATTAATCCAGAATCCTGAGCATCGACTGTGTGGATCATTCACCACCTGTGGTAGGTTCCTCACATGCTCCCATAACTGGTCATCCGTTTCTCTCCCTGACATAATATGCATCTCAACTCGACCTTTAGTGAAATGCTTCCTATTATTCAGGTACAAATGATTGGGCGGTAAGAATTGCCGATGACAGTCGAAGTAACTAGCTTTCTTACCATGGTGTAGGTAAAAAGCTCTGCTCAAATCAAGATAAATTGGACATCCCATCACTCCAGCTGCATTCCACCCAGACAACATAGAATAAACAGGTAAGTCATTAATTGTCCAAATGAGAGCAGCCGGCATGTTGAAATATTCTTTCTAATGTGCATCGAATGTGACTGCACCCACTGTCCACAATTGTAGTAATTCATCTATAAGTGGTTGCATATATACATTTATAAGTTTCCTGAAATCACCATTGTTAAAAACATGTACGGATGCTTTATGCACATTCTTGGTGGCAGATTATACGGTGTCATGACAATAGGCCAACACAAATATGTCTTTCCATATGACTCATGTGGGGCAAATCCATCAACACATAAACCCAACCGTATGTTACGAGGATCCGTTGCAAAATCAGGATAGGTTCTATCAAAGTGCTTCCATTCCTCTGCATCGGAATGATGACACATGCAACCGTTCAACGTCTTGTGAGCAGGATGCCAAGTCATATACTCAGCGGTCATTTGTGACATCTACAACTTTTGTAGCCTTAGAATAAGAAGCAAGTAGATCAAATGCCTGTGTGGAATCCGCTTTTCAGTTGATAATGGTATCCTTCTCGATTTAAACCTCGCCTCTTCACAGAATTTGCAATGCTCCAACTGCTCATCCTCTTTCTAATACAACATACAACCAAATTTGCAACAATCAATTCTTACTACGGGAAGACCCAACTCTTGTATCAGCCTTTTAGTACTGTAAAAATTAGAAGGCATTTAATGATCACTTAAGAGTATCTCACTAATCAATTTACAAATATTATCATAACAACTTTGAGACATGTTGTGGTCCACTTTAATATTCACCATTCGGCCAACTATAAACAAATGAGTAAAATTTTCACAACCACTATACAGTGGTTAGTCCGCAGCATGTAGTACATCAAAAAATCTGTCCCTATCCATCACATTGACATCATTTGCATTAAATGTGGTACCTTCACAAAATTGGGTGGTTGACGGCTCAAAGTAACTATGCTGTCCTGCCCTTAAGGAAGGCCCAACTAGCCCAACATTTGCGAGGCCACTAAAAATACCAAAATGCATTATATACTATACAGTGCTCCCAACCAAAGTTTTGCGTTGTTCCAATGTCCTCCGATGTCAAGGGATTTCATACGGTACTCCCTTCTACATCAGGCATTGCATCGCGATATTAAGCTTCACTATGACTGATCAAATTATAATAATTTTGAACAAATCCCTTTCTGGATAAGTGAACTTTAACTTCATTATGTTTGAGAAATTTTGCATTTTTACAATGAGAGCATAGACATCTAATTTTAGCACCGTTCATATGCTCATGTTGTTGCATTGCCCATTCAACAAATTCATTGACTCCGGATTCAAATTGTAGTGTCATCTCTCCACGCCCAAGCAACTTTTTGTTATACATCCACGATCTAATATTGCATAGCATCTTACTGAAAGATAAAAAGACATTCTTACAATGAGAGCATAGACATCTAATTTTAGTACCGTCGATATGCTCATGTTGCTGCATTGCCCATTCAACAAATTCATTGACCCCAAATTCAAATTATGGTGTCAGCTTTCCACACCCAGACAAGTTTTTGTTATACATCCATGATCTAGTATTGCATAACATCTTACTGAAAGATAAAAAGAATAGATTTTAGGTTTCCATAACAATGCCAATCCTAAATACACATTCAGTAAAAATATAAAAATGGTTGTTTAAAATTCATTCTCAATCCAGACATGACATATTGAGCTTGGATTTTCCACTCACTAAAAGTTTGCAATAACATTAGAAGCACAATTTATCATTGCTATCCCAAACAATACATACATACATACATATATATATACACCAACAATATTACAAAATATGAAATATACTAATATTATTTTATAGAAATTATGAAGTAGGTATAAAAAATCAACACCAACACTTTTTGGTTACAAAAAATATTTTTTCCATATTCTACATTCAATACGTGGATAAAAATTGGTTGAAAAAAGAGTATTACTCTAAAAAAATAACATAGACATATATATACATGGTATAAATCTAGTAAAATGCTAATGAAATCAATAATCTATGGCATTGTATTTTAAATCTACTAGCTCATCTAGAATTGATGCATTTCCCGCGCTTAAAGTGTGAATAAATCCTTAATTCTCAACGTCCGCGGAATTGAGACGGTTTTAGGACGGCTAAAACATCCATTGAAAAGAGCTGTCCCAAAGTCGTCTCGAAATTGGGACGGTTTTGAGACGTCATTCCTATTTATAAAATTTATCATTTTGGAGACAGCTTAGGGACAGATATTTTTGGCATTGCTTTGGGATGGCTTTGGGGCGGTTAAAGCATCCATTGGAAAAAGCCGTCCCGAAATTGGGACGATTTTGAGACGGCATTCCTATTTATAAAATTTATCATTTTGGAGACGGCTTTGAGCCGAATATTTTTGGCACGGCTTTGAGACGAATATTCTTGGCACGGTTTTGGGACGACTCTAAATTGGGACGGCTAAAGCATCCATTGGAAATAGCCTCCCAAAGCCATCCCGAAATTGGGATGGTTTTGAGACAGCATTCCTATTTATAAAATTTATCATTTCGGGGACGGCCTTAGAACAGATATTTTTGGGACGGCTCCAAATTGGAACAGCTAAAGCATCCATTGGAAAGAGCCATGCCGAAACTGTCCCGAAATTGAGACGGTTTATTTCATAATCTTTTTTGGATGACTTTGGAAACTTCAAGGTAATGCTGTGAGGGACGACTTTGGGACGGCATTACTATTTTTTAAAATTTATCGTTTTTGGAACGGATTTTGTGTGCACTGAAAAATGTCGTCCCTAATTTGGGACGGGTTCCGGATTTGGAATGTCGCAATTTCATCACTTTTTGATAGTGAATTAAATAAAAACATCCAATCTGAATCAACGTTCAGCCTTGTAAAAATATCACTATAAAATTATACCAAGATGACTAAAATTCGGACACAATTTTTTTTCCTAATTGAAGAATGTTCAAACCTAACCTCACAGCCAGAAAATATTCAGCAGTGAAATGTGACCCGTCAGATGTATGTTTTGTCTACCTCGTACAAGATTTTGCATTTGATGCACTAGTTTGAGTGTTTAATGTCGCGTGGTGTTTAGTAATTTCTAAACTCTACCCTTTCCTTTTTTCTATTTGTTGTAATTACTACAGTAGTTTGTGCGTGTAAATTGTTTACCCTATTTTATCAATTAAAATATCTTAATATTGTGAGCCAAGGCTGGTTGGTAGAGTCAACCCTATCGTTCGGGTCAAAAGAGGTGTTCTCATTCTTTGATGACCCTTTCCGAGACATGCCAATGACTAGAGGAAACAAGGAACCCACATAAAATTAGAAACTACAATATTGAAAAATAACGGGCCATAGAATAAGAATTTTCTTACATTCTACAGTACAGCAATCCTCCATAATTTCCTATGTGTAATCTGGTCTATATCTTTCGACTTCCACAAAGACAAACGCAGAAACCCACCAACTAATGAAAAGAAAATGGAAAAAGAAAAAATAAAAATGTGAATTTACTATCGTGCCCTAAGCTTTTCATCTCGAAAAAACTGGCTCTTCCACAATCGTATCCAACTCCGGCCTCTTCGACCTGCACGCCGCAAGCCTGTACTTGTACTCCGGCGCCACCTCTTCCAAACTCAATCTCGCCCGTCCACTCTCGCTAGAATCAGCAGCTCGCGACGCTTCTGCCTCAGGAGATACCTTCATGGAACCACCGCCGGATATCCGCTTCGTTGCGGAGTTAGCAGCCATCAGGAAAACAGCGATGTCAGCCGCTGTGACGACCGAATTCACTCGCCTCATAGGAAGCATGACGTACAGATTGCCGGACTCCAAGTCGTCGTCCGCGGAAAGCGGGGAAAACCGTCTGCCGATGCTCAATGATTGGGAGTTGACGAGGAAATAGTTGGGGGACTCGAGCATGAGCTCCGCCGCCTTCACGGGTTGGCGTAACTGCCGGATTTCGCCTCCTGGGAGAATAACCCTGGCTGGTCTCGTACTCCTCAGTTTGGGCGCTACGAACGCGCAGGAAATGTAATTTCCCATGATGTTTTAGAATGTTTGCGTTGCTTGGAGACTCAAACGTCGAAACCGAAGCTTAGATAAAGTGGGCAGCAGTTGATTATTATGTTGGCCTGGGTATTGTTTTTCACATATATATGGGAAGAGAAGCTGAGGACGCGTTCAGACATCAGACACGTTCGTAAAGAATGGGCAATAAGTGGGAAGTTTTCAGAGCTGACCAAAATGCCAGATGGGCGAACTTTCGTGGACTGTCTTTCATGTGAAGTAGTTTGACGAAGTTACGCTTCTGGAAGTGGAATTGGGTGAATATCTTTGTCGCCAGTGGCCTCGGCGCGGCTGTCTCTGGGCCCACGGGACTTATTACTATCCACTACTACGAGTTATTATTAGTATCGTTGCACGTCACCCAATAAATCGAGAACTTTAGTCACCGACTTCTTGTCATGCTTCTCAGAAAATTCTTTGATTCCAACGTGCATAACAGTCCTTACTTGAATTAGTCACATGGTTCTGGATACGGTGGCGTTTCTATGAATGGATTAATATTGTCCAAAGGTGAAGATATCATTTCTCAACATGTGGTTTTGAGTGTTTTTTTTTTAATTGTGTAAAAGTAAATAAATGATAAAAAATATTCAAAAAAATATAATGACTTGCACGGTATATTTTTTAACTAAAAAAATAAAAACAAGGATGGGATTTAAACGCGGCATAATGACTTTAGGTCTTCTAATACTAGGAAAATTCAGTGGTACTCCGTTTGTCAAGATGCTCGTGGTATTCAAGTGCATAATAGTCACGACAAGTTTTTGATAGGGGGAAGAAAGAAAAGTTTGTTCAATTCTTTTTATCAATCAACTAGGAGATGGGACACATTCATTGTATGTCCTAATTAAAATATATGTAAGTTTTTAATATATATATATATATATATATAATAAATACTAATAAGATTGGCTCTCAAAATGTGTGTCGAGTGAGATAAGGCCCGCGAGGAGGCAAGTTAAGCATGTAATGACCCAGATTAGGTGAAGCTCGTTTACCCTGCAAAATTTGGTTGGTTGGGACTGAATTGAATCCAGAAAAATTAAACTAAAGTTGAATTGGTCCAACCAGAATTTAATGTAGTCTGAGGACAAAATATTTGTTTCTACGAACAATTGAAAATTTAAAAACAAATTAAAATTCTACACATTTGTTCTGGTGCGGAATAGAAGCCCATCGATTAAATTTATAAAATTTTATTTAATTATGCAATATATGATTCATTAAGTGGCATATAAATTTGTTGACGAACTTAATTAATTAATTGTTTATCTAACATTAATAGTAAAGATTCTGTGCTTCGTCTGATCAATTTCCATGATGTGAATTAAACCTAAGACAAAGTTCTTTTCATTACAAAGGTGTACCTGCTTCGACAGGTGCCCGACTTAAGCCTCTCAACTAATTTATCCTAATTCAGTATAACCACAATCGACGATCTTATTCTCAATGGCATCATCCTATCTTGAATCTTGATTCTCGGAATTAACCATTACATCTTTATATGTTCTTTTGTCAATCTTGCTTTTGTGAACTAAAAATGTAATTATTACTTGATCTACGTATGCGATGAGCTGTGATTGTCAAATTTTCAAGTACAAAATGATGAGATTCAGAATATGATCGCGAGAACAACTGAAGAATTAAATTCAAATTCAATGTACAAATATTTTAATGTTAGCAATTTTTAGTTAAAATGCAGAATAATATCATCAGACCGGCATGTCACTTAATTTTTCAACTTAGGTTGATAATTAAGACACCAAATTCTTAGTAAGAATTGCAAACGGATATTTCAAAACAGGATGCGCTGCATTCACATGTAACCAAGATTGTACATATAAATAATCCCAATTTGCCCTCACAATTGACGAGAAACATTTCTAAATACAGAAACCCTGAAGGTGGGCCCATGTACGACATATATCTATTCTTGCCCCACAGCAATGTCACATGAGGGGAGGGTGATGTTGGCCAATTTCTTGAGGTTGAAAGGTCGAATCCGAGCATTGCCCCCAGCCCACAAGGCCTTAGAGATGAGCTTGTATGTCCTCTGTAGCGGATGGAAGAAATGCCAGAATAAGTACTCGTTAGGATTCTAACCTTTCTTGTCACACTGTAGCTGTCTTCCAAGATTCCCGTATACACAACACGCACTGTTTACATTCAGAAATGCTGTGTAATGAAATTATGTATTGTCATGATGCACTTGAAACTCAAATGCTGTGAAATAACGAGTGCAGTGAACTTGAGTCTCTATAATAATCATGTGTGTGTGTGTGTGTGTGTGTGTAACGTGTGATGTGAACTTGTAGTTTAAGTGAGATGAAAGTAGAAACAATTAGATGTATGCAGAAACTAAACAGGTTATAATTTATAGTGACAAGATTAGGACTTCGAATAAATTAATGTGGCCACTGATTTTGCTATTCGAGCAAGAACTAATCAATTATGTGTATCAATCCTTCGTAAATTAGCTTAAAGGCATTTTTATTGTCGTTGCTTAATATAATGTGCCAAAACCCAAAGGCTATGTTTGGAAGTTGCTTATCCTCCCTTATGGTCATTAATTTAGTGTAGTAAGTGTCTACAGATCTAGTACCTTGATTCATAGGCTAAAGATCTTGAAGCCTGCACACCCAGTTGTCATCTGGCAAAGAAAACCTCCTTACCCAGCAGCCAGCCAATGATTAAATCATGCAGCGGGTCCATGCATGATGTAGGGGATCATCCCTTCGTGGTTCTCTTATTTCTCCACCTATAAAGCCAAGCTTATTCCTGATGGAAAGAGCCATGGTGGAAGATCTGCTCCAAGTTGCATAATTCTACCATGTAAATTCTGGTTGTGCAATGATTGTGTTGTGGTTGCCAGCAGGGTGGATGGAGAATGTCGAATTGAAATCCTCTGGTGGCAATGTAACAAGAGATTGACCATTGTGATGGATGGATTGGGAGGAGGAAGCCATGGAAAGGATTGAAAGTTATGAAAGAAAGCTGAAGCAGACTGGCCTGATGACAGAATGCTGAATCAGATTTGAAAATCTGATGAACTGTGTGATAAGCATCTTGAACCAATTATGGCTTTGGTACCATGCTAAAGATGATCAGAGAGATTCAAGAAGGAAGAAGGACGACTGCAACTTCATTGATTGAATGGTTACACAGGATCAGTTCCTTTTAACTCCCTATAGTTAACTGTTTCTAATTTCCTATAACTATAACTCATAATTACCCGGTAGGGTGGTGGAAGAAGGTGAATCCATGCGGTGGGAAATCAGCCTGAACACTGCAATTAATTTCTGTTGGAGTGATTGTTACCAGCGTCGAAAATGGAATCCCCGAATATAAAAATTGCTGGAACGTTGGATCCTATTGCGGAAACCGAGAGGCTGATCAGATGGAGATGAACAATCAACAACTGGTGATGTCGTCTCTCCGTTTGGGGTTACACTGAACAAGCTAACAAGCTGAAGTTGACGCGAAATTGAAGTTTGGCGTGACGTCTTAATTTTGTATACCAGCAACGAAGAGGAAAAGGCTGATGAGCCAAAGTGAGCAGCAAGACAACGCACGAGCAAAGAGCATGCACGGCCCAAAATCCCTTCATCGTCATTCATTAATTCACATTAATTGCTGCCGGCATTTCTGCCCCCCTCAACGGCATTTTCTTCACTTTTCCTATTTATGTTTTTATTCTCTTTTACTTAATTATATTTATTAAAATTTTTTGAAAGGAAAGTCAGAATATCAGCTTCTCTTAATTTCCTGCAAAAGTTGGACCTATTTACCTTGACTCTACTTGTGGTTTCACTGCAGGGAACTTTTTTTTTCCTTAGACTTCGTTCTGTGAAGTTTAGGAACTGAATTTAAATGAATTTAGGCGAATTAGTCAAGGTACGCTCAGAGAACCACCTCATGAAGAGAGTCGACTAAACCCTGCTGTTGAATTGGACGACTTTGTACTGTACTTTGAGTTTGTTCAGACTTAAAAACTAATATTTTACTACTGTACCATTTCATGTGTATTTTTTAGTAGTAGGAGTTACATGTTAAGACTGCCACAATGCAGAAAAAGCACTAGGTATCCTTGCGCAAGCTTTGGTTGCCTTAGTTAACCTTTGTTTCGAGTTTCCAGTTGACGATTCGGCTATGAGCTGGTGAAACGGGAAAGGCAATCTCCAGAATTTCTGCAGCTTCAAGGGAAAACAGTATGCCCTTCGATAACCATGGAAGTCTTCTGCATGAAAGCACGAGAGCCTTTGGGACTCAGGTGGTGCTAGACGAGAATGAAACCAACAGCTGGTTGCTTCAGTTAATCTAAACGCATAGCTTCAAACGAGTAGGAATTCCTCTGTTTTGAATGCCTCAATTTCCCATGACATGGAACGAGTTCAACAGCAGTCAGACGATCCAAACGCTGCTATTCTTATCTAGATTTAAATGGACATTCAGTCGATACATTAATTCTAATGACACAGAATTAGAACCGTACAACTTAAACTCAAGGGAGCTTTGTGGCCAAAATCCAACCCTCTACCTATACCCTATTGGTCAATCGCATAAATTGTATGGTAAACCGTACAGTTTAAATTCCCTTCTGCAGCCCGCTACGGCGGAGTATCCAGCTCAAACCACCGCCTGAAGCTTAAGGCAATCATCGTAGGCGTTCAACAAATTTCCTCTAATCTAGTTTTTTCTGCTGACTGATAAGCCAAGCACATATGGAAGATATTTCCCCACTAGCCAAGCAAAGCATATGAGAACATAAATTAATATATACCACAGAAAGTCGTATATACACAGTAGAGTTATACAATCAAATGCAGGACCATAAATAGTACTCATGCAGCGAAATACATAGTATGCTCGTTCATGAAGGGTGATTGCAACAAGAAATACACACTATATACTGTGGAGGCACTGGGGCAGTTTGAGGAAAATAGCACTGTGCACATACTGATTGCTGGACAAGAGCCCAGCTTGCATACATTATATCAAACAAACCAATAGAGAGCTGGATCTAGAATTTAACTACATCAAATCCGTTTGACATGAGTGAAAAGTGAATGATTTAACAACCAAAACAACTACATGCCAATGCATGTGAAAATTGTCATTGTCTGTAGTAACCACTCTGGTGAGGAGGTGGATATGGAGATGGAATTGTGTAAGGAGGACGAGGCATTGATCCAGGTTGCTGAGGAGGTGCATTATAGTAAGGACCTCGCCAACCTGGATATGCAGGTTGTCCGTATTCATGGCTCACTGCAGGCTGCTGGTGTTGTGGAGGTGGGTAGGCATTTGAAACAGGTGCATGATAGGGAGGTGGTGGTGGCTGTTGCTGGCTCCCATAAGGAGGTTGAGAATATGCAGGCATTGGTGGCTGCTGAGGCGGCTGGTAAGTGGGGGTTTGGTGATGAGATGAGTTTGGTGTGTTCCCTTGGTCCAATTGTTGAGAATTGGATCTTTGAGTCTGATGAGGCTGCCCAGAAGAAGAAAAAGAGTAGCCAGAAGCAGTGTTTTTGCTGTCCTGGAAACTAAGACCAGACATTTGCCTCTGAACATCCTCAATCATCTCCCGGCACTGGATATTTCTAGTCATAACAAAATCACTGCACTGTTGCTTTACAATTGTAATAGCATCCTGTTTTCACCAAAGGACAAATTAGACCTCCATGTTGAAACAGAAAACTAGAAGAGAACCTTTTTTAGAGATCTTGTTTGAAAAACTAAGACAGTCATGCATGTCAAATTAAGGCAGCTTGTGTCATGACCCTAGCCACATACAAGAAACTAAGACGGCCATGCGTGTCAAACAAAGGAAACTTGTATCATGACCCAAGTCACATACAAAGAGCAAATCTAAACTCCAGTCCACCCTTACCAGTTTCTCTTCAGTGACTAATGAGTCACTAGTTACAATCAGAACAGACCCTCTATTTAAGGAAAAACATTGGACCAAGGATAATCCCTCTTTGAGCTATTGGAAATATAGATTTTAATATCAGCAGCTCAGGCAAGTCCTCTACATCTGGAATATTTTCAGATATAGAGATTTTGTTTTCTACTCTTTCTATTCAAGTGCTATCACAATCCTAAACATAGTATATTTCATCTTGACACGTATAGCAGGAGAAACCACTGTTCCTATTTGTCACATTATTTTAAAATCCAGGTTTATATGCTCAAGTACAAGTTTTCGTCATGAATGCATAGGAAAATAACATTTCTTTCCCAACCCTACAGAATTCAACTCCAAACTTCACTCATTGACTAGTACCAAACTAGACTAATAAAGTAGCCTACGGTGAGAACAGGATTTTTCTACCTGAAGGGTAACATAAAACTTCAGTCCTTCATTGATGTTCTCCTTAATTTCTCGGAATTTAGCTATGGCAGCTTCAATCTGTCTATAAGCCTTTTCACGAGATGCTGGGGATTGAGAAAGCAATGAAATATCAACAGTGAGCAAAATTAATATATAAAATGCATGCTAGAAGCACTCCAACTGAGGTACGTCACCAAGCTAGAAAGATGTCACAAGTTTTGTTTTCACATAAGAAATCAACTATCTGCTAGCTCAGTAAGTTAACCTTGGATGCATCATGATATCATTACTATAGCCATAGGAAAAGGATGCAAAAATAATTAAAAAAATAAACAAAACAATGACAATAAACAAAATTGTCAGGAAGAAAAAGAATGATGTGCAGACGAAAAAATACAAAAATACTGGACCAAATCTACACCAGGCTTCCAGTTTAACAAGGTGAGTTGCTAGATAACAAAAAGATATTTGCTAGTATGTAATGGTTATGTTTGTTTTTATTCTTGTTTTCAAGTGTGCATAGAGAGAAAAAATTTTAAAAGTGTAATGCAAGTGGAAAAAACTGAAAATAAACATAGGCAATATTTTTTAAAAACAACAACAAGCATTAAGCATATAAAGCTAAAATTACCATGTCACAGTTAAATGCAATAGAAGCATTCAATTCCATATAGAACAATTGGCATAATTCTTTGATAGGTTGAAAGCCAAGGTAATTGCTTGTTAATTGTTAAATCACCATTACCAAAATCTAATTACAAAATAAAAGTGACGATATGTACTTAAGTCTCTTGAAAGAACCATACATCAAGAACAAGTAGTTTTGAGTTTTGACGGGATGCATCAGGAAAAAGGAAGTGCTATAATGCAGGATACCATACCTTTGTAATCTTCAAGGTTAAAGACAGCAGAAAACTCGTCATTTTGGGCCTGGATGAGTTACATGAGATCTTGATAAGACAGAATGAATTATTCAATGCCTTGTAAAGCTTTTATTTACTCAAAGAAGAATCAGATTAGTCTGCATAAAAGCTACATCCACACATGTTTGTTTGCATAAAACTAGGAGAAAATTGAAGCTATTGCCCATCTGAATAACCAGACTGTTTTGCACAAGTTCCCTGAGAGAAGAAACTTTAAGCTCCGAAAGCCAAATAATTTTAAAGATGCAATTTCATGGATCACTAAATTTTGTTCACCACAATATCACAAACAATGTGATCGCTAAATAACCAACATCCCATGCCTACTGCCTTAATAAACCTCTTTATGAAGGAACAAAACGTCAATAACTGTTTTCTCATTCCAAAATCTGAAAACTTTATGAATACCAATCATGTTTTAGACTCCACGAAACAATCCATCAGTTTATCAAGAATATCTATGTTTCAAACTAAGGAAAATAAGTATTAGAAAGCCTGTAACCACTTAAAATCTGAATATTAATGGCACAAACCTAAAGAGAAAATCAGCCAAGACCTTGAGTATTGAGGTGATTTAAAAACATAATATCCAATCAATTATTATTTACCAGTCATGCAAGCATACTTGAGTACAAACCATTTGTACAATTTGCATGTGTGTGTGTGAGAAGAAAAGAAGTAACTAATGCCCTCAAACTAAGCTTTCTACTACACATCTTCCGTTCTACTGCATATACAGAATATAAATTTTTACAATATATATCCAAATGCAATAATATCAACTTAGATCGCTTAGAGCTAGGAAAAGCTGATTGAAATTCCCAACTGCAAAAAGATCAAAATGGGATGGTCAATGATATGATGAACTAAAGACAGACCTGAAGGTGCATTAGTAGCTGCTGCTGAGCTTCAAGGTTTTGTGAAATTTCTTCACAAATCTTGTCATACTTTGATATCTCCTTTCTAAAAAGATCCTCGTGGGAGCCAGTAGCAGTCATCAACTTTGGCAGAATATCATCCTGAGTAAAATTCCACAGGCACAATAGGTCAAACAAAAAACGAAGGCTATGTTTGGATGCAAATTTGCACCCATCAAAATCTTCCTTCCAAACATATTATCCGTCAAACTATTTTATTTTTTTCTTTCTCCTACTTTTACACTATTCCTAAATTTCGCACTAACTTTTTTACCAACAAAATTTGCATCCGCACAAAGCCTATTCTAGAATAAAGAAACGCTAAGCAAAGCACTCATAGAATAAAGATCTAGGCCCAACAACAGAAGAAGATTTAGAGGGTGCTTAAATGAGCCTATAAACTCCTAAAAACACGTCATAAGATATTTGGGAACTTATAAACTCTTCAAAAGTGTTTGGTAAAATTCTTGATAAAAAATCTTATAAGCTCTAACAATAAAATGTTTGGAACTTCTAAACTTCTTAAAAATAAGTTGACTCTTCTCAATTTATTTTAAAACATCTTATATGTTACTTCATCAAGTGTAATAAAAATTATATAAATGTTCTTAAATCCATTATATTAATGTTATTTAATTTATTTTATCATTAGTATACAGAAAAAATTTATAATCATTTATTATTATAAATTTCAATAAAATCTTATAAAATGTTTTTATTATTTTTATCTAAACACTTTATCAACTTACTTTTAAAATAAGATCTATAAGTTAATAAAGCTCCATTATGAGCTAAATAATCTTATAAGGTCTTAAAAACAAGCTGAACCAAACACCCTCTTAGACACATTCACATCACTGAATAAAACTATAAATCTGAACTGAACTCTACTTTCCCAAATTTTAGAGACATGATCACACAAAGACTCAAAAGCACCTCTCCTCTATTAGTATAAAAATGTCAGCCTTAACTTTCACTTTTCTTCCCTCTACTACCATTGTCCTCGAAAAACATAGCTTAATCTGCACAAATGTAAATTGATTTTCTAGAATGAAAAGAAAAAATAATCTGCAGCTGCATCATTTTCTATGGGAATGAGGTCATTTGAAGAAATTTAATTATTATTGAGGAAACAAAAAGCCAACATAATGAACTTCTACTAGGGTCACAGAATCAATGCCTAAATAGTGATTAAATTTAAATATACTGCAGAGTTACATGAAGTTAAGTCAAAAACTAGAATGTTATTCCAGTAAACAGGATCAGATCATCAATGGTAGAAATTTTTGCTGCATTTGTCTGGCGTAATACCATAAACCAGACTGTTCATTCATGAAAAGGATTGATGGTGTGGGGTGACCTAAACTTAACAACTCACAAAAATTCCCCTGCTTAAAGTTTAATATCATAATGGAATAAAAAATACAAACTTGGATCAGGTGCACAGAAATACACTTGAAGCAGTTGGACGGTACGAGTCAATAGCACATTGGGATTAAGAACAAAATAGGGCCCATGGCACACCTTACCCACTACAGAATATTAAACTTGACAACAAAAGATGGCCAACTCATTGTCTTACCTTCCTCTTCATCTCTTTCAGCATGTCCTCAAGACCAGCTCTCTGAGCACCAAGAGTCTCCAATTGCCTCTGCAAACATAGCAATCAATTACAAGCATGTTGATAAGCCAGTCACAGAAAGTCATAGAAAGAATAATGTTCAGTAAAATTACAAGCATTTTTTATTTTGTATATAAAATATTAATACATTTTGCATAAGCAAAAATTTTTCTAACAGTGTACTCATCATCTTTTACAGAGAGAGACACCAGGGGCATGATATCTCTTAGTAGAAATCAGCATAAACTCCAACATATTAACTAATAATTAGGCAATTAGCAGTTATATCGTAGCGCACTAATTGACAATCCCAATGTCCCAATGCTTCGGCGTAACAAAATTTGGCTCAAATTACCTATCTTTAACAAGACAGGAACATTCAAATTTTAAATATCAGTAAAGACAAAGAGTTGCTTGACAAGTTTAAGATAATTTTACTTTGGTTGTGGAGTCAAAGAATTGTTTTATTATAGTTTTGTGGCCAAACAAACTGGAGTTTTAAAACCAAACATGCTAGCCATAATTCTCAACACTCCTGTTTATAGGTATTTGAATATGGAAAGAAAAGCACATAAGGTTTTTAAAGCAGTACAGTACACAAGTCAAGTTTCACCTCTGTCCTGAGCAATTGACCTTATTGAACTTCATCAAAAGTCATAAAAATCACAACAGATACTATAAAATTCATTGAGAAAATAAATGAATGCACAGACATCAGGTTGAAAACATCAAAGCTAGGGGGATGCAAGATCCACTAGCCACAATGCTAAGGCAAAACATTTTAAAGTGGTTGCATTCGCATTCATCAATAACTGATTCCTTTCAGAACACACAGGGAGGTGGCCTCGCATTCATCAATAACTGATTTCTTTCAGATCACACAGGGAGGTGGCACTATGAGGTAAAAATACCACATCAATAATTATGATAATTGACACTATTTTAATCAATACCTAAGCTAATAAAAATATGCTATGTACGGTTAGATAATTTCTGAAATGTAAACAAGGATATGTGTGTGTGTGTGTGTGTGTGTTAAGTCAAGATACAAATCAGATATAAAGCATTCAAACCGTAGCCTAAACAACATGAAGTTACCAAGCTCTGCTTCAGGGTTCCAACAATGGCATCTTCATTCGCATCCAGAGACATTATGGGCCGAGCAAGAGTTGGCAGGGCAGATTCAATCTACAAGCCAAAATGCAAAAACATAAGTGTAATGATTTTGTGGCAAGATGGACCAAAGAAAAACTGGAGAAAAAATAGCATCATTTAATCAGTTAAGAACAAGTTTTTTTTCAATTTTTATAATAATTGGTCTTAGCGTATCATGATACTTGCAAAAAATCATTGGAGACATTAGTAGTAGTGTACACCAAGTAGTAAGATATCAATCCAGATGTAATTTTGCAAAAGCAAGAACCCAAAATGCCAACTAAGAAATACCAGTCTACATTACAAGCCTGCTTTTATCTGTTATATAAGAAAGACTGCACAAATATTATGACCAACAGTGCTTTTACTAGCCCACAGATGACCATCTAAAAGATGTACATGAGCAAAAAGCAGTACAGAGATGAGCGTTTTAAAATTTCTAATAATGTATTTGATTATTTGCCTTGTCAACATACCTTACCAAGTCACAAAGTCCAAGACAATAACCCAAAGTTGACTCCAAAAAATTGAAGAATAAGAAGCCAGATAGTTTTCATGAAGGAATTGAAGTCTTACTGGGCGAGAGTCAAGGATAGACATGAGAGCTGAATGTTCTCGCACAGATCTCTCAATTCGAGCATCGCTTTCTGCAGCTTGCTTTAAATTTGCTGCAAACCTATTTAACCTGTCCTGCAAGTTCTTTGTTAAGGTACTGGACTGTGGCCTAGTCCACCGAGTTCCAAATTGGTTTCTAAATTGTGAATCCTCAGCTGCCTCTTTCTGCAACTGCTCCTCTATCTGCATCAGTAGCTCGTGGTTTACCCTCCTTAAATCTTTCAGTTGCTGAAGCTCACCTTCCAAACCAGCTGGGCTGCCACAAATCTGAACTGCCTCCACGTCTTCTTTTAAAGCTGCTGGCAGAGTAAAATTCCCTTCCAAAGCAAGAATTGAATCTGGTAAATCCATTTCCTTCAGTTTCACTCGGGCCAGTTCACTTCCCTGCTGCAATTTCTCAGCCTGGGTCCTGATGACATCATCAAGCATTTCAGTGTACCTGGAAAGTGCTTTTGCACTATTATCAGGAACGAGACTTGCGAACATCTTCTCCCGGCTAGCATCCAACACTTCATTCATTGGCATAGGCTTAACCATGGAGAAAGTAGGGAGTGGTGGTAAAGAACTAGCAGAAGGAACCCTCATTAGGTACACTCTATCATTCTCTTTTGTGGCCCTCTCCAGGTTACGATTTAAATTAGTTTCTAATTTATTTATTGCATCCAAGAGTTGCTGAGCTGCCCCTCTGGGAGATGACTTTTTTACCTCAGACAAAGCATTAATCCCGCTTTTCAAACGTGCAATTTCCTCAGCGATCTCTTCTTTATCATGTAGCTCTAAACTATATCTATAGCAAGCCTCTGCATAAAATAAAGCTGCCTTTAGTTGAACATGAGCAATCCAGGCCTTTTCAAAATGCTGGTTTAAGGGGGCAACATTCAGTGCTGCCAAAGCTTCCTCATAGAATAGCCCAACCTGAAATCAAGGTCAGGCAAGACATCGTCAGGCACAAGTACTAAAACCAAAAGATTTAAAAAGATTTGTATGACCCATTAAATGAGATCAGACTTTAAAAGCTAATAAGATATTTCCCACCTAGTGGCAATCAACATTTGGAGGAGACATATCGGGTACTTGAGTAAACTTTCTACAAATTTTAGACTAGATAATTATTCAGTTTCAGCTACAGACAATTTTACAACATAGAGACATCAAGTAGAACCTAACAGAAGTTGTGCCTTGAGAAGCATGCAGTGAGCATCCCTCGAAAGTAAACTATGTTGTTCCCTAAACCCTAACAAAAGCTATGCCTCAAGAAACATGTGGTCAGCATCCCTCTAAAGTAAACTATTTTGTTCCCTAAACCCTAACAAAAGTAGTGCCTTGAGAAATATATGCTCCAGCATCCCTCTAAAGTAAATTATGTTGTTCCCTTAACAGAAAAAATGTGGTCCGGTAAACTAAATCCATGGAACCATGTTATCCTGATAGTCAGTATAATCAACTTTAGATTTAGATAGCAACAATTTCACAAGCAGACCTCTTCTAATTTTTTAAATCAGACAAAAGAGCATTAATTTTTTTGCAAAAGCATGATAGGAAGATGTTCAATCCACAAGATTAGAAAGAACCAATGAGAAATAGAAAAAGTAAATGAGCGACAAGTAAACAGCATACTGACTTGTCCTGCATTATGGCATGTCCAGGAATTATGTCCATGTTAAAAAATATTCAATTCCAACAATGGAAACTAACTGCTACCTCAGAAAGGAAAAAGAGTTTAATTCAATTCTGTGAAGCAAAAGAGTAGTTTTTTCAGGTTCTGGTTCTTGGGAGTCGACCCACTTCTGCTTAACTTAATTCCACAATTATCTAAAGCATTGAGCCAACATTTGATACTTTTATCACACTTAGAAATCTGTCCATTTCATATGAGGGGGTGACAAATACATCATTTTTAATATCTATAATTTTATATGGTAGAACTCAATATAACCAGCAGTTTCCAGTACATGCACTTCCCCTCTCACTATTTCAATCATTTTCTCATCAAAGACTTACCATGTAACATATTACAGATCATGAAAACCTGTATATTCAAGAATGCTAAGTCCCACGAGTTGTCTTTTCTTGGCCAGGTACTACTAAAGCCCAATATATACACCCTAAAAGTCTGAAAAATGTAACTAGGCATAATACCAGAGAGAACGAGGGATTAGTTTTCAGAAGCACCTGTCTTGAAATCTTTGCGCAGACCCCAGGACTGCTCCCTTTAGCTATAGTATTTTCATAAACACATTCCTGGGCCTGAGCTAACGTCAGCCTCTCCAACATCCCCACACACTCTACAGACACATCCAGTGTGGTTGAGCTTCCCACTGATGCCTTCATCGCCACGTTATCCCTCAAAAATGCAAACGCCCCAGCTGCTGCTATAAATGAGTGTGATGCCTGTCGCCTTCCCTCCACTGCGGTTCTATCAAAACTTAGTCCCATTTGACTATGCACAGCACCCAAATTAAACAACACCGCAGCTTTTTCTGCATAAATTAAATCAGAATATCAATAAAATCATTTCAGAATTAAAAATATAGCAATTTTGGGAAAAAAAAACTGACATATTGGGCAAGTAAATAACTATTATCAATTTTAAGGAAAAATAAGAGAAAAAATGAGATACTGTGAAAATAAATATCACAATGAAGATTTATGCCTGAATAATTGCTGATCATCAATCATTCCAAATTAATAAATCTTGTCTAAAAACCTTCTGCATCAATGTGGGTTTTCTCATTCCCTTTTTTTTGGGATTGAATTGCTGCTCCAGAATGATGAAACCTAATCTACAGAATAAGTCATTAAAACACATCAACTCCTGAAACTGACACCTATTTCATTAGTTGATCGTTGAAATTAGAAAGCATGTACACCATCAGCTCATTTATACTGGGTGCTTTAGAAAATTCATTCCTACCAAAATTCTGCAAAAACTAAATTACTATTTTCTAATAGAATTGCATATTTGGACTGATGCACAGGGGAGTCAATTATTTACTTGGCTGATTATATGAAATAAATATTTTTACATCATCACAAAATAGCAGATTCCTCGATAACTGAATACAACAACAACAGCAATAATTGAACAGCAAAGTACCTACCTAGATGTATGTTCTGTTGAGAAGACTTTTGCTTATTCTTAAACGCGTCAAACCAAGTGAACGACACCGTATTGACATGATCCGCGTCCGGCGAAATCGGAAACCTTGACTCCACCGCACAAAGGGCTTTATAGTAGTTCTGCAGAAGGTCCCGTCGAGCGGCCAGCGAATCTGAGCCGCCGCCGCGCTCGACATCGGAGCGGAGCTGCTTCAACGTCTGGAGATCATCCTCCAAATTCTGCGCCTCGCGCTCCGAATAATTGACCACAATGAAGTTGCGAAGTGGCCGGTAGAGGTCGAGGGAGTTTGTCTTCTTCTCGAAAATCGCGAGCATGGTGTTAGTTGTGGGGGTCGAAGACGGCGACGCCATGCCGGTGATTGGAGCGGCGGTGGTTGATCGGAAAAGTGCAGCTGCCACGAAATTTTCTGTCGAAACGGGAAAAAATTTCTATCGGTTTTCTGTGATTCGATATGAGTTTTGCGTCTTATTTGAGGTTTTATTTTATTATTTTATTTTAATTGAATTTAGTCGATGCTTAGTTGGAAAGTAAGCGACAGAGGGAGTAGATTGGCGTCAAGTTAGAAAACATGGGGTAGTTTTCGAATAAATGAACAATAAATGGGTGACGGTTATATTTCATGGATTGTTTGGGGCAATTGTGGAATTAAGACACCTTCGTTGCACTAATCAACAAGTTTGATTAGTGTTATTTGTTTTATTTTTGAAATATTCAAATAAAAATAAGATTTATTTTCAACCAAGTCTTGTCTCAATAAATCAATGAATAATAAATGGGTGTTGAGATATAGTATACTACATGTATTGCTTGGGGCTATTGCGGAATTAAGACGCCTTCATTGCACTAATTTGCAAATTTGATTAGTATTATTTGTTTTATTTTTATAACAGTTTAATAAATTTAGGATTTCTGTTCAACAAAGTCACATTGAAGTCCATGACATCAGTGCAAATTTTCAAAAATAGTGTAAATGAGAGAAAAAAAATATGAATAAAAGAGTGCGATTTTGATGAATAAAAGTAAAAGATAATTTAATCCATAATAGATAGCACCAAAATTCTACATTTAATTATAGGTCATCATTATTTATGTCAATTATACGTGTATATTAATTGTTCTTTTTTAAAAGATTGTTGAAAGTTGAAGATCCAAATAATAAGATTGTGATTTATTTTCTGTTACTTTGCTTATATTGTACATCAAATCATTTATTTATTTCAATTTATTTTATCTAATATATTTGAAATTAATTATGCATATATTTCTTACGAATAAATGTAACTGCTAATTATATATTTTTTTGAAATTATAAATACCCCCATGATTAGATTAGATATAAAATATTTACACTTTGTGAATGTAAAAGTTTTAAAAAATTAACGCTCTCGAATTTTTAACCTTAGAATATGTTTAAAAAAATATATACCTTTCAATTACATTTTTTATGCAAGCTTGTATATGATCATCTAATGCATACGATACAAAGACAAATTTATGCTTATATATAAGGATTAAAACACAAACTTATGCATGCTTAATTATATAATTATAATACAAACATTCAAATTTTAAAATTACTGTAAATTTAAAGGAGTATCTTTACAATTTCAAAAGGAATATAAGTATAATTAATTATCACATTAACCCGTTTTTGTAATCAACCCAATATATTAGGTTCAGATGATATTACTTTGGTTATGTTTGTTTTGCTTCTATTTCAAAAAATTCACACACTTCCATCATTAATCTTTTTTAAATCTTATCTCTTTTTTTATTTTTTAACATAATTTTTTAAAAAAATACACCTAAAAATCAAAATAAACATATCCATTGCTTCTTTGGCTCAGTATACCGGTGCGGGGAAGTTTCATGTTTAGAAAGAAATTATATCCTAATTTTGTGTGGCAATGAAAATGATTTTGAAAAAACAAAACAACAACTACCACAACCTGTAAGCATAGGTTAACAAAAATGCTTGACATACATCTGCTTTTAAAAGTTGTTCGATTAAGTTTATTTCTAAAAGTTAGATCCTAAAAGTTTATAAATTCTTTAATAATTTAACCAAAAATGTCAAAAACAATATCATCAATATAATATAATTAAAAATATTTATATACTTTTAATATATGAAATGAGACAGTTTTTTCAAAATATTTCAAAATAAATCAATGAAAACTTGCTTTCCTCTGAGAATTTATAAACACCAAAGTTTTGAAATACATAAGCCAATTTATTAAACAATTTAGCAAGTACTTACCCAAAAAACCATAGACTCCCCGAGACATCTTTTAGCTTAAACAAATACTCTTCTTAGTTTTGTGCAATTTATAAATTCTTTTTGATAATTAATCTCAATAACAATAATGGAGAAGAGTACATGCATGCAAAGACAGAACCGAGTGAAAAAGATAGCTGCCGGAATTTACAAGTTGGGGAAATGCATGGAAGCTTCGCCGCAGATGCAAGTGCAAGACAAAAACAAGATGGTCTCTTCTTTCTTGAAACCAGTAAGGACCCAAATTCGACCATTATTAACTAATCACCCCCAACACTAGCACTCGCCAAGTAATAAGAAGGGTAATATATAATGTATCACAGTGGCCAAGTCTTCCATTTAAATTTGTTGCTATGAAAAATGGGACTGTCTATAGCGTCAATGCAGTGATTAACGATGCACCCATGCCCACTGCAGGAAGTTCTGGTGTAAACTTGTAAGCCAATATTCGAATATGGTGATGACTTTGGTTTTGGTTTTGGTTTTATTCTACTCCTGTGGTTTTAAGCTGATCTTCAATGCTCAGCAGCTATAAATGAAAGAGAGTGTCATCGTGAGCAAAATAATACAACACAGTACTTCAAAAGTTCTTCAAAATCTTCTCACGCAGTACTTCGTCAGCTATAAGAAGAGAAGTGACCTCCTGGAAGAAGAAGCAGACATCAAAGTCATCGTCCAAATGCAACAGAGTCAAATTTGGGAAACCTCGATTCCATATGACTCCTTATCTACTATATGGTGATTCTCTGATATAGAGAAAATGGCTGATGATCTTAATTTTCGTGACCAAAGAAAGACACCACGGAACAACTCAACATTCTTAACCACTTGGACCCCAATACACTAGCTCCATCCTTCATATAACCTGATTCCTTTAGTTATCACTAGCATTAGATCCAATATCAGTCTAGACTGTTGCTTTTAACAAATTTTGTTATATATGCCACGACTGTCTCACTAATTCTTCAGCAATGCATAATTGATGGGAGACATGTTAAAAATACTCCAATATGCTTTATTCCTAGGTTGCTCTTGTTTTACCAAATATCCAAATTAACACTTCCATCTTAGAGATCCTAAGAACGTATCGAGGTGTTATTCTATTCTCAATAAGCCCATTTTCTGGTACCCATAACTTCATTGCTTAGGGGCAGCCATTCACTATTAAAGGATGATCCCACGGTTAACACAAATATTCAGACTATCAAAAATAACTGCTATATTTAAGCTTGCTTTTGGCAATAAACACTAACCTCAGCCATCTGTTTTTGGCCACAAAGCACTGCACCAGTAGACTGAGGGCTAAGGATTCTTTTTTCTCTAGCGAATGCATCCTGCAAAAGTGAGTGTCAGGAAACACACACATACATGAAGCATTGCAAATTCCCTTAAACACAAATTTGTTGACAACCTGCACAAAACCCTCCTCCCCTGTCCAACTATCATCTGGCTGGGACAGCACAGGCACAATATCAACTCCAGAAGATTTCCAGTCCTTAAATCTCTCCTACAGTAATTTAGGGGGAAACTATAGAATCAAGAGAACACATTCAAAATAAGCATTGCTTACTTAATCCCTTTGCTAATACGTAGTGGGAAATTTTCATCAATAAGCAAGATGTAATACCTGATATGCCATCCAATTAAGGTTTCTAGCTCCATAATAGAGCCTCACATCAGATCTCTTATCTGCCTGGAAGCCTGCCTCAATCAAAGACCGAATTGGGCTACACATGATAAAGACAGAAAGTATTAAACAGAAGGACAGAGAAAAGTAAAACACATGCAAATTTTGCAGCAGAGTAGGCCCAACTATTTGATCTTCAACTAAAAAATAAAATCAGGGTAATTAATTATTTAATTTTTTATCAGATGGCACAATAGGAATAATAGAATAGATAAAACACCAATTTGCAGTTTAAAAAATGAAAAGGAATAGTTTCTCACAAAATCTAGCTTATATAAGCAGAAAATTGATATAATCAAAGTGCAATATGCGCTACTCTCCAGTAAAGAAAAACAAAGATTGAACAACAATCGGGCGATTACATGGAGTACAGAGCCAGCAACAATAATGCAACAGCAATCCTATAACGTGTGCAAACATATCACAACAAATTAGTAGAGACAGCCACACCCCTGTGCCGGGCTGTGCCCCCACCCCAACCCCAATCCCCACACATCAGTGTTTCAAACAAGCACCTTGTGAGAAGATAAATCAGCAACCAAATGTGATTTATCAACACAAATGCATTATGCAATGATCACGGGCCAAACATATGAAATGCCATTTCCAGCTTAACTTGTGATAATTGATCACAAATACTTGAGGGAAAAGTGCGCCCTTAATTTCCCAATGACATTCCGTGGCTTGCATGCATACTTGCATGGGTGGGGAATTTCAGCGTGCATAACGAATCTTCTTCTTGCCCTAGTGAAATAATGTTATCATACTGCAATACATTCATTCAGAAGTTTGAGATTTCACCAACCAATGGCCGAGCTCAGTAGTCTATATAATAGGAACACGAGTCGAGATGGCAAAAGCACCAGCAATCAAATTTAATCTTAGCCCTAATTCCCATTTCCCACCACTACCTAAAAAAACAAAGTAAATTGTACGAAATGCCAGCGAATTTGGACGTCTATTTACCTAATTCCAGATCCTGTGGCGAAAATAAGTACTGTCTGATAATTTTCCGGCGGGCATATTTGGCCAATATCGAATCCCTTGCCCATGGCCGGACTCAACTCCACAACATCACCCTTTTGGAGCTCACACAGGAGCTCGGCCGTGGAGCCGGCGACGGATTTAACCAAAAATTCGAACACACCCTTCGACGCCGCGATTGAAGGAGGCGATGCGATGGCCAGGAATAAGGGTTTTGTGTCAGGACCCTGAACGCGGAGCTGTATATACTGGCCAGCTTTGGTGTAAGAGGCGGCAAGCTCAGGTGAGTCCGAGAGGTCGATGGTGATATTGAAGAGTGATTGAGCGGCAGGGGAGACCTTTAGAAGCGGAGTGGGAGTCCAGGCGGTAGTGTCTCGGCGGAAGGCGGCAGCGGATACGGCAAGCCTACAAGGGCGGAGGTGGCGAATGGCTTGGAGTTTGGAAAGGGTCATGGGTGGGTGGTGGGACACATGGGAGCGGAGGATTGGAGCGGAATTTGGCAAGTGAATGATAACCGCCATTGTTATTTGTATGTATAGTTAGAGGGACTCGTCTGAGGAGGCCAGAAACCGCCGCCGCCGAGGACGGTGGGTAAAAAGACCTTGGGGCTAGTGGCGTTGTGCCGTGGTTGAGGTATGCGAAGTTTGACTGGACCGTTCCACGTGGCACATTTTGGTAAGCTCCCGGATTTATGTTGCGTGAATTATACAGTCAGCGTCTCTTCTCAATCACAGACGCTTTTCATCCATGAAAATATATTTACGCAAGACCCATCAGAATTTTTTGAACTATCTTATTTTTGTTTGTTTCATTTTCTTTTCATATTCAAAATATATGTTTCATCCCATCCCATCCCATCCCATCCCATACGCATTCAAACTGGGTCAAGACAAAAATGCAAGGGAAGAGACTGGATGTTGATTCTAGCTCTGTTGCACATCGGGTAATTATTTTTTTATTCTAATTAATATTTCAATTTAACAAATTAATTTATTTATGGAGAGATAATAAAAGTAATCAACGGTGATATGATGTATGTTGATATTATCTCGCGAAAACGACGATAGTAATTTTTAAAAAATAAATAAATAAAATATTTCGTATTTTTCTCTATAGTATGAGAGAAATACGGATAACGTCATATCATCGTTTCAAACGGTGATACGATGTAATAATATGTTATAATAAATTATAATAATTGTAAATTATTATATTTTTATTTGAAATAAAAAAATTTATTTCAATAAATTGAGTTTTAAATTATAATCTTGTGTAATATTTTTAAAATTGTATATATTTTAACAATTACGTTGTAATAATAATTTACTCTAATTTAAAATTATTATAATTTAAATTATTTAAAATAGAAAAAATTATTTAAAACAGCAAGACGACGTTATAATACCGTGTAATAATTTTAAATTATTATATTTTTATTTAAAATAAAGAATAAATTATTTAAAACAGAGATATGACATTATAATAAATTATAATAATTTTAAATTATTATATACTTTTTTAAATAAAGAAGTTTGTTTAACTAAAAGAATTTTGTTTCAATTAATACGAAAATTTAAGTCATAGTCTTGTGTAATACTTTTTGAGTGTTTTATGTTTAGACATTTACGTTGCAATAATAATTTATTGAAATTTGAAATTATTATGATTTTATTTAAAATGAAAATTTTATTTACATAAAATAACCTTTTTTTTTCAATAAATTGAGCTTTAAATTATAGTTTTGTATAATACTTTTTAGATTTTTTTTTATATTTTAACATATACGTTACAAAAGAATACAATTTGTGAAAAAAAAAAAGGAAATGTAGTATTGTTGTATAAAAATAAGTGATATTTTTCTTATAAATATTGTTATATAATAGATTAAAAGATATGTGTTATAACTTTTAAATAAAATTGTATGACGTGATTATAATAAAATTAATATAAATGCCAATAAAATTGAAAATTTTGAATACATACAAAAGAAAATATTAAATACTACACGTCATTCTCATCTTCATCCCTTAGGCAACTAACAGTGCCACAGTGTGTTGGCCGTCTGGCACGATATCCTCTCAGTGGTATTGGATCTCCTTGAGGATGTTGCAAAGTATAGGGTTATTGAGCTTCCATACTTACAGAGTCCTACTGCAGTGATATTGGGGATCCATGGTATTGCCGAGACCACTCCTGTGAAGTGTACGTATAAAAGGGGGTGTAAGGAGACTCTAAAAGTACCGTATATGAAGAATTGGCTTGTGGCGTATATGGAGAGTGGATACTCTGATGCAGTGGCTGAGGTACATATACATCCTCCAGATCTACAATACTAGGACCTGGTACCTCATGCTGATATGATGTGCCAAGAGTTGCTACATCATGGTGATAGGGTGTGTTACGTCTTAGAGTAGGATGTGCAAAGGCAATGTTATCCATTTGGTAGTATGGTGGAAAATCTCGCTAGACTTGCTATTGTGATAATCGCTCGAAATTATCGACAAACTGTTGATTATATCCACCAGAACGTAGTTGTTGCATCTACTATGCTTACAATCAACCATTTGAATATTGTTAAATAACATACATACACACACATATGTATATACACAAATATAAAAGCGTACCACGTGCGGAAAATAAGTAACGTGGCCAAGCTGATATCCAGTATATACAAATACATGCCTAGGAGTAATAAATCGGCACGTGACTCGATGGTACCATCGAAATAATCCCATAACACCCGTGTATTTGGGAAGATGAGCCCTCTTATGACATGATCATTGCTAGCCCATTCTCAAATATATGCAGCGTGGTGATGAGCCCAATTAGTTCCTAGACGCCCACGCCTGTGCTCGTTATGTAGTGCATCCTGAGCCCGTGGTGGATTATAAGGAATGCCTTGTGGCATTTCAAATTGTCTCAATACCCGTTCAATGCGGTGCATCTCAATAATCTCATAGCAAACGAGTGGACCACATAAAGTCCACAATTGTCGCCCACAATAGTCGGGTAGCATCTCATACGCATCGTCAAGGTAAGGTCGCCACTGAAACTAAAATGAAACATGAAATGTATATGGGACTGATGGTATACAAGATGCAATATACATGAATTAGATGGCAAATAATCAAAAAAACTAAATATAACAGTTGCACAATAGCATAAACTAAGTGTGTGCCATCTATACTAATCACTGGCCTGCAATGCTGATATCCATCGATGCAAGGTTTGAAAGTCCAAAATAAATAACATAGCATCATCCTATTTGGCACTCTGGTGTCAATATGTCTCCACTCAACAACAGTATTTGGGTTCCATTTCTATAGTGCTCTTATGTAGGCAGGCAACTTCTTCACTGAATCTTCCCACGTGCCGTACACATTCTCAATAGCTCATTTCAAGCTATACCATGCCTTTGTATAATTAATCTCATAACTGTACCGATCTTTGACAAGTTGCATGATATTTTTTATCTCAATAGTAGCGTTTTGACGAACTAACCCTACGAGAATTGCAGTGTGATCCATCCTCAAGTCCCCTGGGAGACAAGTGCGGGCTCCGCCGTATCTAGTTATCTTCCACAACCTCATTTTCTGCCTTAAAGAAGCTCTAAGGTGCCAGTCACAAGGTTCATCAACTGTACTATATCTACATTTAACCTTCCACATACTTAGCGTACTCTTCACCACACGGTACTTTTGCTTTGCATGTGTCACGGAGTAATCATTCACAACTGCTCGGACATGACCCTTGTTCTTAAACACCATGTCCAAATGAAGCTCTCTTTTGTGCTCGTCATAGTACGTGCTCCATTTACCACTGAGATTGTCAATACTGTCAACTGTTATTTCTAGCTCTGCCTATGAGCAAAAGGGTACAGACGGATACAATAGCACCATCGGTGGTTTCATCACATGTCCAGGTACTGGAAATGTTTTTGAACACAAAGGCACGGTTGATGGCTCTGTCACATATTCAAGGATAGTTAAAGAGTGTATTGGCATGGTGCTCGCTCACCCTAGAAAATGTCAAGGGTATGCATTGGCTGATGGATCGACATCTGATGCTATTAATACCTGCTGCATCAAATTGAAATCGACTGCATCATCATCTTCTTCATCATCATCATCTCCATAATCTCTATCATTGATATCAGATGTTGATCGGTATACATATTGCTTATGGGCATCACAAAGCATCTTGCCATCATCATCCATACTAGACCTACGTCCATATTTTGACCCAAAATGTGATGCCTATGTGTTAAAATCAAGTAACATGTCACACTCCTGATTTACATATGAGTCAACGCTTCAGTGACCAAGGGCACACTACTGCTCTGTCGAGTTCAAAAGAATGATCGAGGGGAGGTTTGACCTATTTTTCTCTCCACACGTGGCACATTATACTATTTGTCATTGCTTTCCGTTCTATTTCGATGTACAGATCTAAATACATGACTTGATTAATCGGATTAAACAAGAACTGCAAATTTACGTTATTCTCAATCTCTAGTAGGACCACATCATGTTCCTCAAATGTATTTCTTAACCCAAATTTTATTTTCAAATAAATGACATAATGATTCCGATCCACTCCAGTCAAATCTTACACCATCGTCTCCAATTCAATAAAATTCGTACTGCGATGTATGTTTTACAAATAATGAAGCCTAATGTTGTAACTTATGCCGTTCGAATTTTGCACAATAGAACCTCCCCAATATAGCACAATTTGAATATCACCCTTAAATATCATATTTTCAAAACAAACATTTCGCATGCATAATGCAATTAAATATAAGCGTCACATCCATAATATGGTATATACAAATTAGTAAATACAAGCGCCACGTTCATAACATGATACAAAAAATTCATCTTTCAATCTTCTAAAATAATTATATACTTAAGTAAAAATATTTTTCATCTAATGTTTTCCAAATTTTATATATTAAATATTTAAGAATTTAATGTATTTTAAGTAAATATTTTTTCACTCATTTAATATTCTTTTTTGATAAATTGGTTAAATTGATAAAAGATTTATAAGTGGGTTCCATTTGTTAAATTGGAAAATTAATTAGAATAATTACATTAAAAAACCTTCATTTTTTTCATTCGTTTAATATTCTTAAATTTTATGTATTAAATATTTAAGTACGCAATTTTTATTCATCTAATATTAATTGAAAATTTTCAAATTTATTTGATTATCCCTATTTACACTACAATTAATATAACAGGAAAAATTAGCAACTAATGACAAACTACAACTTCAACCACATTACAAGAATTTTGTTTGAAACCTAAATATAACAAAATATGAACACTCATCTTAGAAATCAATTCTGATAATAAGTTGTGTTTGTTTTCATAAATTTTAACTAGAATTTCCTGCAATATACAAACACTTCTGTTAGTAATTAAGGTTGAAAAATCAAAACACCCAAACTGAAAAATAAACTGTCAAAATTAAGGGTAAAAAATCAAAACACTCAAACTTAAAAAATATGCTGCAAATCAAAAAATATAAACTGAACAATGAATTGGAAAAAATAAAGGCTAGGCAAAACTTCCGATCTATGTGTCTGTGCGTCGAGAAGAAGGACGTGGTGGGTCAGGAAGAAGCTCCTCTGTGCGTGCGTTCGGGAAGAAGCCTGCGCGCAGAAATTCATCGCTGGGATGTTCGGGCGTTCAGCCGTTTTCAGCAGAAATCCATCGGGCAAGTTTGTGCAGGGCTCCGTAGGGTGAGTTCGTCAGCTGAGGTTGTGCAGAAATCTGGTCAGGAAAAAGCTGCGTGGAAGACGATGAACAGCGTTCAAATGTGTTTGTGTAAATCAAACCTATTTCGCCGTTTGAAACAATGAGATACGCCTCGTAAGTTGGGCCTCGTAGGCCAATCTCGCCATTTGAAATGACGAGATACACCTCGTAAGTTGAGCCTCGTGAGTTGGACCAATCAAACTCTATCTCACTGTTCCAAACGGTGAGATGTACCTCGGAAGTTGGGTCTAGTGAGCTAGGCCAAGATATACCTCGAAAATTGGGTCTCGTGAGCTGGATCAATCAGACTCGGTCTCGCCGTTTGAAACGGCGAAATACACGCCGTATTTCAAGTCAATTAATATAGAGAGATACGAAACATTTAAAAAAAAAAAAAAGTGCATCTCGCCGTTAACGGCGAGATGACGTCAACACACATGTCAAGTTGCCATTCGAAACGATGATATTAGTTACTTTTATTATCTCTCCATAAATGAGTTAATTTGTTAAATTAAAATATTAATTAAAATAAAAAACCCGTTGCACATCTGCCGTTGAGAGCTGGGAAGAGAACACGATTTCGCTTGGGACGTGAGTAGTGGAAGGGTAATTTTCTGAACCACATCTCATCATCCTTTATGCCATATTCTAAATATTAAAGTTAATGATTTTTTCCCGATCAAATGTATAGACTATTAGTTATTAAAATACTATTTTTTTGTTCTTTTCTTTCAATTTTCATTTTTTTTTTATCTTTTTCTGTAATTTTAAATTATTATATGTTTCCTTTTTAGTTTATTTGTTTTATTCAACAAATGATATTTAATTTACATTTAAGAACATTATTAAATTCTTTAGATAATTATGCACATCCATAATGTTCTAAATAATGCAAACAATTTTTCAAATGCTAGCACAAGCTCCAATGATAGCGTTTATAAAAAGCAATTAAGAATAGATGACAAGCAGTCAGGAACAACATTAGGACATTAGAAAATTTAAAATCGTGACTACGCTTTTCTTTAACCTGAATATCGGAGCACCTAATTCCTTGTTTCACTTTGTTAAAGCATGAGGAGCCGAAAAAATTAAACCACCGAGATTTGTAGTTAATCCGAGACATGTAGCGTTCAAACGGGAATAGAAAAATACTTCCACAATGAGGGCATCCATCATTCCGAAAATAAATTCAAGCAAAAATATACAAGTTATCATAACCACCCCTCTTATTATGTCGCACCACAAAACAAATGGAGACTTGCGAGGGAGGAGACTTGCGAGGGAGGCCTCTCGGCTCCACATCTGCATCTCTTTCCGCATTACATACAAAACAAGAATATAAAATCTGGAAATTTTTGGTCCAAAAATGAAAAAAAAAATCCCTAATGCTGGCACTGCCCCAAACTTAAATTATTCTCAGTGGGAACTAAACGAGAGGAAGTCATTGAACTAATTTTTTTAATTCAATCTATCTAGGCAGCAGAATCCTTGGCAATCTTCTCTGCTTTGGCAATAACCTCTTCAATCCCTCCAACCATGTAAAACGACTGTTCGGGAAGATCATCGTATTTGCCATCCAAGACTCCCTGTACAAGTCAGTGTCAGCCAAAACTCATTCAAATTAGAGGACAATGATGGCCATAGTAGGGCATGTGTCTCAAGCAACCACCAGGAAATAAAAGCAAACAGTATCCCTATAAGCCTTGTTCACATGAACAGCAAGAAACCAAGATCTACGAAGTATTATAATACATAAGAAAAGCGAGCAACAGAGCAAAGCTCAGGTGAACGAGAGAAGTTCAACCATTGAATCAATGCAAGGCATGCAAGTTCACAAAAGCCTCTCTATGCTTAGGACCACTTACTAGTTATCCGACAGAAGAAAAAATTTGCAGAGGAAGAATGGTCTATTACAAGACCACGGAAGAGCAAGAGCAAAGTTAGGAGTGATGGGTGTGAGATAATGATAAAAGATGGAGGGGATTTACAAGATAGGGGATCCCTGAAGGAATGGATCAATTCTGGTGTCAATCCACTAGCACAAAGCTTTTTTTATATTTTCATGATCAAAGGTTACACAAATTCTGATGAATCCTACCTCCCATTTTCATTGATAGTAATATCCAAAATAAAGGTCATATAAAAATCTCAAACTCCAAAAGAAAATCAGGAAATGGCATAGCAAACAATCTTCACCTGGAAGCTGTCGATACTCTCTTTCAATTCAACATACTTGCCAGGGGCACCCGTGAAAACTTCAGCAACGTGGAAAGGCTGGCTCAAGAATCGTTGAATTTTACGAGCACGGGCAACTGTTAATTTATCATCTTCACTAAGCTCATCCATTCCCAAAATTGCAATAATATCTTGAAGATTCTTGTAGTTCTGAAGAACTTTCTGTACTCCACGGGCAGTGTTGTAGTGCTCCTCTCCCAATATATGAGGGGAAAGCATGCGAGATGTAGAGTCGAGAGGATCGACAGCAGGATAAATACCAAGCTCAGAAATCTGTAATAAAAAAATATACAAAGATCAATAGTTGATAAAGAACATTTATCCAGCACCTCAATTAAAGATTTACACACCTGCCGAGACAACACAGTTGTGGCATCCAAGTGAGCAAAGGTGGTTGCAGGAGCCGGATCTGTCAAGTCATCAGCAGGCACATAAATGGCCTGTACAGATGTAATGGAGCCTTTCTTGGTTGTAGTGATACGTTCCTGAAGGCCTCCAAGATCCGTAGCCAAAGTAGGTTGATAACCAACAGCAGAAGGGATACGCCCAAGTAATGCAGACACTTCTGAGTTGGCCTGTAAAAATTAAAGCAAAAGGAAAGATAAATATAACATGAGAAACATTAGACACTTTCTGAAAACTGACTAAATAAAGTGCAAGCTTACTTGTGTAAAACGAAAAATGTTATCAATGAAGAGAAGCACATCCTGCCCTTCTGCATCACGGAAATGTTCAGCCACAGTCAAACCAGTAAGTCCAACACGAGCACGAGCACCAGGGGGCTCATTCATTTGACCATACACTAGAGCACACTTGCTATCAGCCTGATGAAAGAGAAGAAAACTAAGTTAACAAATTATCAATTTATACAAAATGCAGTTATTTAAAAAAAGACTGACACTGACCTGATTATCACCTAGCTTAATGACACCACTTTCAATCATTTCTCGGTATAAGTCATTACCCTCACGAGTACGTTCTCCCACACCAGCAAATACAGAGAAACCACCTGAAAAAGAGAATGACTACAATGAGATCAGTGTGTTAAGCACAAAAATGCATAAAACCATAATGCAGAAATGAAGAACAGACCATGCGCTTTTGCAACATTGTTAATAAGCTCCATGATAAGTACAGTCTTCCCCACGCCAGCACCACCAAACAGCCCAATTTTTCCTCCTCTTTGATATGGTGCAAGAAGGTCGACAACCTGGAATTTAAAGTTTAAAAGTAATTAGCATGTAATGTAAAACTTGTGTGGCTGTGGTCACTACAAATTGGAATGATTAACTATGATTGTATAGAAAGTACCTTGATGCCAGTGACCAGAATTTGTTGTTCTGTTGCTTGCTCCACAAAGGCTGGAGCTTCGCGATGAATTGGTAAAAAGTGTTCGGTTTCTGCATAATGATCCTTATATTAGTAAAGCAACCATCCATCAATAACTAAAAGATCGCTTGGAATGAAAGTAACTCCACTTACTAATGTCGCCTTTTTCATCTATAGGCTCCCCAATGACATTAATGATTCGACCCAGAGTGGCTCTACCAACAGGTACCTGTGATTGAAATCAGAGGTGTAAGGTTTTATCACAAAAATAAACAAATAAATGCCACAGTGCAGCATAAATCACTACAGATGTCCTTGCTACATCCAACAACATCCCAAGTGATAACAAACAAAAAGCATAGGCTAAGCATGATCAAAGTGTTCAACATCAAGCATCCTCAATGCTTTGAACAAAAGAAGACAAACACACAAAAACACTCTTAGGCCATCAAAACCCCAAGATTCCACGCCAGCCCAAGGTCTGGAATCCAAGGGAAGCAATAGTTCATTGCTAACACATCGAAACTCGTTTGAAATCCATGTAAGTGCAATTAAACCGATTCCCCCATACTAAAACAAATATTTTAAGAAAATTACAAAGGCATTGGTCAAAGTTAGGCACAGAATTATTCTCATGGGACAACAAATTCAATGTTCCTAGATGGGAACATCACTGCTCCAGCAATGTCAACCAAATCTTAAGTTAAAAAATCATACATGGAACAACTCCATAACACAATTCAAAACAAGAATCAAAATACAGTCTCGATATGCCAAAATAATCCATACAAAGAGCTCTTTAAACGAGATATGGAAAATGAACAGAAAATCTGCAGATCCAAAGATAAAACAACACAGCGAAATTAAGCTATAAGCACCTTATTCCACCTCAAAAACTTGATATAGTTCAAAAATTTCAAACCCTTGTCATCAAACCAAGCATCACAAAGTAGCTAACGGAAAGCAGAATTAAAAAAGAAAACATAATCAATTTAAAACACATCTCAACCAACGAAAGGTAAATGGAGAATATTTCAAACTCACAGTGATAGGTGAACCAGTGTTGAGGACGCGCTGGCCCCTAACTAAGCCTTCAGTCCCATCCATAGCAATACATCTCACCACATTTTCGCCCAAGTGCTGAGCGACCTCCAAAACAACCCTGATCTGATTATCCAAGACCTCTAATGCCGTCAAAATTGGGGGCAAGCCCTCGTCAAATCTCACATCGACGACGGCACCGATGACCTGGGAAACCTTGCCGATCGCACCTTGACCGGTGTACTCGTCAGTGATCTTTCCTCCGGAGCCAGCGCTGGGGGATTTGGAAGGGGTAGGAGCATCAGCTGCCGCGGAGGTTGCGTAGTTAGAGGCGAAGCGGTGGAGGAAATGTCCGGCGGGAGAGGGACGACGGCCGGGTTTCGGAGCGACGGGGAACGGGGATTTAGGGCGGCGTGCGACAGAGGAACGGAGCAATGAGGCAAGCAGCCTCCTCGAAGCCATGGTGGAGTGGTTGATGACTGAGGCTCGGTATTTTGATAAAGCGCTTGGGACCAGAGAGACAGTCGACTAGTGCTGGTGCGGGACGGGCTTATAACGCACAGCGATATAGAGAGAGGCTGTTGAGTGCGCTTTTAACATACTACCACGACTATTGCTTTCTTTACTGTGGCAATGGCGCGGTTGGGAGAAGGTTCTCTTGAGAGATAGTGTAGTAAATTACAAAAAATGTAGTCAAATAATAATAATAATAATAAATTATAAAAATTATCATATTTTTAACAAAATTTCAGTTTGTATTAATTTTTTAATTATTTATTTTCACTGATTATATAACAATCAATTTATTTATTTTTCTACTACGATGATGCGTATTTTTTAATCATATTTTTCATTTGATATTAGTTACCGTCAATGCATTAACGTATGAATTAAAGAAATCTAGCTAGATGTAATAAATTATTAAAGTTATCATATTTTTAAAAAATTTTTTAGTGTGTATGAATTTTTATATTTATTTATTTTCACTCAATGATATAATAATCAAGTTATTTATTTTTCTATTATTATGCATATGTAATATGAAATTCTTGTAATTGAATTTTTATAAATAAGAAATTTGAACAAGTGTAATTACAATTTAAATCAAATGAATTTTATATATATAATCTCTAATTTAATCTTCTAATTTTTCTTTTGACTTGAAAAAATTTGAACAGTCTTAAAATTTGTTGAAACATCTTCTTTAAAGTTCATCAAGCTTCCAAAAAATGTTAATTTATTGGTTTAATACTACGATTTTAGATCAAACTCTGTAATTTGATGAATTTTGTTGAAAATTGCTTTAAATATGACAAGAATGCCTTGAATATTTTTTGAAAAATATAGTTGGAATTGAAGAGACTTTTGAACTTTGATCCTTACTAATACTAGTTGGAAACTTCAAATAATATTAATACACGGGTTTAGCGACCCAAATGTGAATTAATGTCACGATTAGAGGAACTTTTACGAAGAATGCTTTGAATTTGATAATGAACTCATTAGAGTTTCTTGAAACTGGTCGTGCTTCTTGAAGCTTGTAAAAATGATTTGAACTTCTCTTCCCCTTTTTTTTTATGTGTTGAAACCATATGTATTTATAAGAGAAAATGAGGTATTAATGCCATAAATATTTGGTGACGTGGCACTGTCTGATTGATTGAATATATTTAATTTAATATCATTTCTTTTAATTAAATAATTATAAATTAATTGTCAAATCAATAATATTATTCTTCTAAATTTATAAGATTTAACATGTAGCATGATTTGATTTGGTGCCCGTGACACATGTCAGTAATTTGATTTTGATTTGTTGGTCAATTTTGTAACACAATACCAATTTATTTTATTATTTAATTTTAAAAATTATATTTAATTTAATTCATCAAATATAATTGATTAGTAACAAAATGCTACAAAGCGACATTTAAATGGTCAGAAACTTTACTTGCTTATAACATATTTTAAAATTGTGTTTCTCATTTGATTTTAGTTACCGTTGATATACTAATTAATAAATTAAAAAAATCTAGTTAGATGAATAATCTTAACTTTTGTTAAATTTGGTAAATGGATATGCTTTAAAACAGTATTACATCACGCACGTTTATAATTTAAATCTATTTTAGCTTTTATTTTAATAATTAAACCTAGACCACCTGTGCATTAAATTTAAATTTTTATCAATGTAAATGTATTTATGTTCGTAAAAAAATGTTCCAGATGTCTTACTTGTGAATAGTTATACATGTATTAGTATTTGGAAATTTTAAAAACGTAGCACTAAGAAATTTTTTTGAGGTAAATCTAAAATTAGACAATTATAATTTATTTAAACAAAGTTATCCACATAGATAAATATAAAAGATTTGACTTGAATAGAATATCCCCACAGATAGATTTGTAAGATTTAATTAAAAAAATAGAAAATTTTGGGGTGTTAAGATTGAACTTTAATTGATCAAAATTAGTGATACCCTTCCAATTATATAACTTCAAATAAAGTTATTTTTGTTTAATATCCATGGAACCCTCTACACATCTCAGTATTATATGTCCACACGGCGCTACTAAATCGTACATCATGTCTTTTGACTCACTATTTCATCTTTATTTCAATATATTTCTGATCTCAATATATTTTGTTATTACAATCATTAATATAATAATTTCATAATTTATTACTATTAATAAAATTTTACAATATATAAAAAAGTTTGCACACACAATTGTCTTGCCATTACTAGTTATATATTTGAGTCTAAAATTTCATTTTGACCACCTAAGCCTATCTGGTATTCATCCTTAAATTGCTAGACTAACCTTATTTTCTTTATATTTTTCTTTTCTATCTTAATCCCTGTTTTTTCCATCTTTATTCCCCTCTCTATGGACATACATATAAATTTTTCATATAATATTGATTTATTATTAACTTAACTCCTTATTAAAATTCTAAAAAATATAACAATTTTTAATTTCTTTAATTAAAAAAATTAATTAATTGTCCTAATACTCAGGCACACATAAGATGTACAATTTTTTGCTTGTCGTACATAAAGATGCCAATGACAATAACCACGAAGTGGCAACAACAACAATGATAACAAAAACTGAACATTAAATATTAAAATTTATAAAAAAAATTAAATATCATAATAAATAATTATTGAGAAATATTTGTTTGAATATAAAAATTTTATTCCGAGGGCATTTACACCCGTTTTCTTCTCTGCCGTACGAGCTGTAATCTCCGTCGTCGACTCGCCCTTCCGCTCTCACAATTGCATTTTGATTTCGTTCACTGCCTTCATTTTGGCGGTTGCCCTATTCTCCGCTCAAAAATTTCCCGCCAAACGACAAATTCTTCATTATAAATTCGTCCTCGTAAACCTACCTGCGGCCCCTTTGTTGTCTCCAAATTCTCAATTTCTAGGTTTTCGTTTGCGTGTGCATTTCATTTATCAATCCACGGTTTGAAGTTGAGCTACCCGTTACGATGAGCGCCGTCAATATAAAAGACGTCACCGTCTTGGGCAATCCGGCTCCGTTCGTCGATCCTTTCCAATTCGAGATCTCTTACGAATGCTTGACGCCCCTTGAAGACGGTACGCAAATTAAAATATTAACTTTTTTTTGGTTTATTCAGGTTTCCCCTCTCGCCTTTCCTCGTTGTGGTGAAACTAGAAGTTATTAATTTTGTGGAAATGAATTTGTACTGTTTTGACGAGAATGGTTCTTGGTGAACGAGATTGTACTGTTCAATTCTGGCGCTTTTGTTGTTCTGTTTTCCTGTTGCTTCCGCGGCATTTTGTTGACTAAATATGACTATTTTACTGGCCGCCGATTTGCGTCGTATGTGTTCAATATTGATACCCTTTAGGCCATGGAGGTAGAGCACGAGATTAAACCAAGTTAAACTGAGAGAATACAACCGTACTGTTAGATTTGGAATCTTATTCTTCGTGAAGGGAGACAATTGCAAGTACTGTGAAATGAATAATGACTCAGTTGCATTCTCTTGGCTTTTGTTGTTTATTTCGTTCGTTTTATTTTATAATTGTTGCAAACAGCGATCTCTTCCCCTGAACATCTAGTCGCAATTTTTGTTTGTCTCAGATTTGGAATGGAAGCTGATATATGTTGGATCAGCCGAGGATGAGACTTATGACCAAGTCTTAGAAAGTGTGTTTGTTGGTCCTGTAAACGTTGGTAATTACCGTTTTGTATTTCAGGTAATGTGCTTACACTTAAACACTGCAAGTGTTTGTGTTCTTGCATTTAATCATGGACTAATTCTTGCTCAAAATATCCAGGCTGATCCGCCAGACCCTTCAAAAATACGTGAGGAAGATATCATTGGAGTCACAGTGCTACTTCTGACCTGCTCTTATCAGGGACAAGAATTCGTTCGAGTAGGATACTACGTCAATAATGATTACGATGATGAGCAGCTAAGGGAAGAGCCTCCCCAGAAAGTGTTGATAGATAAGGTCCAAAGAAATATTTTAGCCGACAAACCTAGAGTAACCAAGTTTCCCATCAATTTCCATCCCGAGAACAAAGAAAATGAAGAAGAGCATTGTCCACCGCCGGAGCATGTTGAGGAACTCGGTGTGCGGGGGAATGAGCTGCTTAACTCCAACCAGTCTTCTGTTGAGTGTTCCTGAACACCAATCATCGAAAGTCAATCTTATTTGAGAGTTACCTTGGAAGTGACGTCAACTATGTGTTAGATTGTCAGGAGTCGTTTTGTAGCCAAAGCAATGGTGTTTCTAATATTGTAGCAGTGTGTCAACTATTGTTTCTTCACCTGTGCAAATTGCAATTGTATTGTAGATTTTTACTGCTTGTCTTCTTAATGAACAATCTTTACCTTGAAAATATTGCTGCCTATATTGTTCATACTTGTTTTACCCTTTTAAATGCTCTGCTTTTGAGTTTCTTGCCCTATCAACTGTTTAATCCAGTCCTTTGATGGTCCCTCGATAATGTGTTATGGGTCAAAATCCTTTTTTAAAACACTACTATTTCAAAAAAGTGGTTAATCTAAATATAATTAATATGAGATTGTTTTCAAAGTTAGTATAGATAGAAGTTTATATTCTTTTTCACTTAAAATCCGCACATGTTCTCATGTAATGATTTATTAGGTGTTTGTTCCCCTTGAGTACAAATACTAATTCTCTTCTTCAACTCGTTACATATAGAATTACATTTTCATCTAATCTATCTTCTAAGTCGACTACAAAGGGTCCTTAATATTTGACAATGTGCACTATCACCTCTACCATCATGTGTAATAGGACAGCAATGAATATGACATATTTTTAAAATCAATCCATCACAATAATGATGCTGTCTAAATTTTTCACTTTAGACAATTTAGTGATGTAACAGGTCTGATCTATTCTCAAAATACCTTATTTTAAGAAAGTGGTTAGTTTGTACAAAATTAATACAATATCGTCTCTAAAATTGATGTTGGCAAAGATACACATTTTACTTCACTAAAAATCCATGCACATCTTTGTGCATGTGTAATAATCTTCTAACCATTTGCATTCCTCAAGTGCAAACGTATGTGTCGATCCCCATTTTCAAGTTGTTATGCATGAAATTGTACTTACACTCTATCTATCTTGCAAGTCGATCGCAAAAGGTTCTCATTTGGGTACCAATACATTAGGTATGTTCTGATACAAAAAATGTTATGGGATATAATCTGTTTTCAAAATACTGATATCTCAAGGAAGTAATTAACTCATATATGGTTAATACAAAACTGTCCCTAAAATTGATATTGACAAAGGTTTACAAAAAGTCTAGATTTTGCCATTGAAAATTTTCTAACAATATTTATGAATTTGTTGTTTTATGTAATTACTTCGGTAGCTTGAGCTTGACGGCCCTCATTACCTAAACAATCTAAAAAACATTAAACACCAAGTAAATTTACATTGGAATTCATCAGTTAGGTTAGCACAAAAAAATTACAACAAAAAAGAATGATTCCAAGATTTGATCCTTCAAATCAACTCTATACCACATACGGAAATGTGAACAAATTGGAATAGATTTTTATTATTTTGGGTCGACACAAATTTTGAGGTATCTAAAATTGTTTTTTTTTTCCCTCAAACTTTTGGACGATTTTTAATTTTTGAAGAAATTATTTGACTTGTTATCAATTTATAAATTCAGTTGTTATATTTTTATTTATGTTAGGTAAATATACATTTTAACAAAATTTTGATCTCTCCTTTTTTTTAATTTTTAAAATTTATGGTTATCAATTGATCAATGATAACATTTTCATTTATTGGACAATTTTTTGTTATTTCAACTTTTCCTTAGAAATCTCTCATACTCACATTGAAACTTCAAACTCAAGTTGAAACTAAAAGTCTCCAATAACCTTTTGGTTATAAATAATTATTCTTTTTATAGGTTTTAGTTGCAATTTTCACACCATGTTAAAATGAAATGTCTTTAAATAAAAAAGTTAATAACAACAAAAACGGCCATGCAATTTTAACATGCATTGAATGTTAAGCAACGTGCGTTTGCACCAAGTATTTAAGATTGTGATATTTATAATTTTATATTAAAAAAATAAAAAATACTTAAATATTAAGATTATAATATTATCACCTAGTGCATTTGCAAGACCATTTACTAGTAGCATAGATAGAATGGTTAATAAAGTTAATTAATTTCAGATTTTAACAAAAATCATAAATTAAGAAAACATAAAAATTAAGAAATGAAAATTACAAGTCTATAAAGAAAAAATATTAGATTTCAAAGTTACTATAATTGATGAATTTCTCTTATTAAAATCATTAATTAAGAAAATCACTAAATTCAACGTGATGCTTTTGAAAGAGGAAAGGGAAATAAATTTGAAACTTAAATAAAATGTATATTAGTCAATCCTGATTTGGCACGTTTAAGTACGCATCAATTAGGAAGCCACAAAAATTGAACAAACAATTGCAAGATAATAAAGAAAAAATATATGATTTTACAGTCAATTTAAAGCAGAAAATTTCCCCAATTCAAGCCTTCGATTTAGAAAATTCATGAAGTTCACGGAAAGGAGATGAAAAATCCAAATAATTAATAAATAAATAAAATTTGAACTACACTTAAATATTATACATTTGATCACCCCAAGAAGGGAATACAAACGTTGCATAACAATATTCCTTGCCCTCCCGCCACGTAGCGTTTCCATATTTTGTCGGCTTTCATTTAACCGAACAAAGCGTCTAAAATTGACAATGAATTTTCCCATATAATCATAGACGTCGCAATAATGGAAATAAACATGGGCACAAAAGTTTCGTTCTCAATCTAGAGGCCACAAATGGAAACAAAAGAAATGAGAACCGGAACAAGATAAATATTTTTCCTCGTAATCTCTTCGTTAAAATACAGCTTGTCAAGTGGCAAAAAGGCGTGAGATATGGCTACAATTCTGAATGCATTTTGCCTCAAACGACTGAATCCCCAATAGAGAGTCGTAGGCAAGCACATAAGAGTGGTACACCTTGTATTTCTGGGTGCTGCAAACATCAATCATCGGCCCAGAACCTTAACAATCCAGGCACCGCCCAAATAAAGACCCATGAGGGGGCCAGCCAGGAGCATTTGAGTAAGAGGATCTGTTGACGGTGTGAGTATTGCCGCTGCAATCACGGAACCCACCACCACATATCTCCAAATCGACAACATTTGATCAGAAGAAACCAACCCAAGTTGTCCAAGAAGCAGCTGTATCACTGGAACCTGACCGACAAGAAGGATGCAAATATGTCAAACTTTTCACGGGCAATTAGTTAATGCATTTGCAAATGTTGTCCCTTTCAGATAGAAAATTAAAACTGCACGGGCACCAATTCGAAAACATTGCAGTAGGCATGCAAAAACATTTCTGGCATGGAGAGTCTTATAATTGAGTAAATACATTTCATCCACACGGAGTCTTCATACTATTTCCATCAAGTCTTTCCTTAAAGACATCTCTCCTAAACACCAGACTACTGTATATAAATTATCATTGAACCTCTCTCTGGCCCGTCATCGTGCCCAGGTCTCAAATATTTTAGTTTAAGCTCCAGGCAAAAAAAATGCTATCGTAAGCAAGGCAAAAGTTTCACAAATGCACGCATTCTGGGAAAACCCATCAATTGCAGAAAAAATAGCGGTCACATTAGACATTAATAGCACCCAGTAACGTCGTAATTAAGGAGCCATCATCAGCCTCTCTGAAGGTAGTTTTAAAAACTAAAAAACTTATTTAACTAATAACAGAGAAATATTTTCTCCAGCAATTAAGAACCTTGGTGCCTGAGTCGGATGCCAAACAGAAGTTCTTGTTTGTTTACTTATATAGTAACCCTAACAGAAGGATTTGACAAGATCGTAATACTGTAGAAAATGATGACAGCTTATTTTAACGACCAATATCCTCGACTTATTGCTATGGTTAACTTCATTTGCTAACAACTCCAACCTTGAGCACTAAACCAAAATGCACCTTAATCTCACATGCACAAGAGGGCTGTTATTATTTATTTCCCATTATTTATTAGGCCAACACGGTATTCCTCAGGGCTTTCAGGCTCAAAAAATAATTGCAAAATGGGAAAAAAATTGAAGTTAATTAGATGGGTGTGGACAACAATGTTTTGAAAAGTCAGGCTTCTTCCATTAATCTATTTTAAGTAATAGTTAAGATAATTATGAAAGGACCAAGGAGATGAAGTAGATCAGACCAATGAAAAGAAAATTATATGAAAGCCTTTGAGATTGATGTGAGCACTAAGAAAGTATCTTGAACTAAACTGCGAGCTTACACAGCTAACAAAAACAGGTGAGGGGCAATTATTCATTCATTTTTAATGCAAATATCTTCCAGTAACAATTGGTAGGTGAGAAATCCACAACATATTTTGATAGATGAAAAGTTAATGAAACTTGATTGCAGAGGAAACAATGCACCTTAAAATAAATGTTACCTGGAAAGACAATCCAGTACTGAACATGAGCACCAGGACAAACTCAAAGTATTGATCAATGGACCACAATGATTCAACAACCCCCTCGGCATAACTAACAAAGAATGTCAAGGCTGCCGGGGTAAGAACATAGTAAGAGAAGATGATTCCCGTGTAGAAAAGAATTGAAGACCCTAGAACAATTGGCCCCAGAAACCTTCTCTCTGCCTTAGTCAAACCAGGAAGCGCAAAAGCTATGATCTCATAGAGGATTACAGGGCTTGCTAACAGAAGGCCACAGTATCCTGATACCTGCATAAAAGATACCACGACTTTTAGTGCATATATGCCATAAATGACCCAAAAACCTATTTTATAAGACAAAAATTGTTTGCAGAGGGTTAATAGGTTACATCATCACCAACAATAAAAAGGGGAAGACTTTGTGCAAAGTTTGCACAGACAATGATGGACATCACCAAAAATAACTTCATTAAAAGAGAATGTTCTTCATAAATGATCCATATAAATTACAGTGTATACTCCAGGAGAACAATAAGTTAGACATGATTTAGCATTATTTAAGTCTATTAAATATTGAGTAGAATACGAGAAGCATCTTCTAGACAAGAAACTTGTAACAAGAGTGGTTATTCGATTTACTTCTTGAAGCTTGATCAAAAGTTCAAGAAAAATGGGATGTGTTAACTTCCAAAACTGCATCACAGATCATCCACAACATCTCTGATCCTCATCTTATCTGACTGTATTACGTTCACTCTGAAGTTGCCAAGCTACCAGAGTGATGTTAGAGAGCACAATTCGCATGTAAATTCCACTTGAATAATCAACATTTGAACGGTATCTCAGAAACAAATGAGAAAACAATTACTAATATCACTATGGAAAAGATAACAATATGCAAAAGTGCAATTCTAGATAGAAGTAGCATTACTTTCAGCAGGCTAGAATTTGTATAAACTTAACTAAATGCTTGGAAAATTTCTAGGAAAATTTCAACCATTTTTCCCAGAGTTCAAGAAAATAAAAATTAAGAGATAGTGACCAAATTAACTGAAGACAATTAGGGTTAGCTCAAACCTTGAGAGACGTGAAGAAAAATTCTCCAGGAGCTAATTGCAAAAAACGAACCCCTTGTGCCCTCACTGGAGCTTCAAGAAACATAATGAGTTCTTTAGAAAATGCAAAACAACCAACCATGGCAGCTCCAACAGCCAAAACTGACGCAAAGATTCGCTCTCTCAACTCCTCTAAATGGTCATATATGCTCATTTCTTTATCATCAGGGAGGAGCTCTTTATCAGGATAAAGAAATTTATAAATAAAATTTCCTCCATCTGATTCATTATTCAAAAACGAATTTTCAGATGCCTCATCTCTAGAATCTGTATGTCACAAGAAACGCTTCTTACAAATCTGAAGCCAATATCCTTTTATGCCAGATAGGTAGTTTTGAATGCAGATATCAAGCCACAGGAGTTAGTAAACAAAGAAATAAAAATGGAGTTAGTGAACAATGAAAGAAAAATGGAAACATCTTGCAACGGCATACAGATATAATACTCTTAGAACAAAATTTAGATAGACAAAGGGACAGAATGGCTTAAGCGCAGCTGTGATGTTTACGGGTGGATCTTGTAATCAAATATTAAAATGTCAAATTCATGTGCTTTAAAATGAATGGCAGTCTAGTCCACATGTGGTCGTGGGAGCAGGTATAATAGTGCATGGAACCTAGTTGACAAGTAGGAATCCAGGCAACAAGCAGATATGCAGGAGAAATTGGTGCGTAAACAGTTCTTATTAGTTGATGTAAAAGAACTTTAATGTTTTTAATAACTAAGGTAAACGATATACACTTTAGAATAGAATTTAAAGAGTTTCCCATTAAATTGACCTGTAGTCTCTCATGTAATCATTTAAGAACATAATCACCAACATGGAAACCATTGTCTTCCACAACTAACTTGTTCGCTAAATTATCATCAGAAGAAGAATGCTCTTTCCAAGTAAATAGCAGAGTTGGATCAATACATAGCAAAGCAAGTGGGATGCGCTCTGATAATGGTTTCCATTTTTTGGTTTTCACTTGATAACATTTCACGAGTCATCATCACATAGCTACGGTGTTCAAGCAACACTTTGTATGCCATATTCATAAATTTGGGGCTTTTTAAAACCAGACATCAAATCAGTAGAGCAATCAAGTCAGAGAGGCGGGTTCCTGGAAATAAGAAAGATCCAGTATTTATTTAATATTTGTTAACATTTTTAGCTTTCATTGATACTCAACTATACCGAACTTCAAAAAGCAGCCAAGAAATTTCTGATATTGATTTATATTGCACCAATTTTGCTTATTGGCTATTTCTACTCACCTACTACAAAGATACCACGAAACACCATAATCAGGAAAGCTATTGATCATTGCGTTAATCCCCAGCAAACAGATGAAAATAATAATCTTGTTACATTGCAACCCCAAAATATAACCAAATTTGCTTGTCATTGAAATAAATAAAAAAATTATATTCAAGACCACGTACAGCTTGAATTACTCTCAACATGAGCAATTAGAAACCGAATCTTCTCCGGAAAAAAATAAGTAGAAGCTCCAATTAAATGCACCAAAAGACACATTAAAATGAAAGCCTGCATTTCCGGAAGATGAACAACTAAAAATGTTTTTCCTTTACCAAGTCTATCTTCGGCAGCCGGGCTAACTCCTTTCAAACTGCCACCAATGATTTTGCTCTGCTTCTCGGTTACATCTTCAACAGCCGAGCAAACTATCCTCCTAAATTTCTTGAAACATTTCTTACTTGAGAAGCCCAATAACTTGAGATTTCTCTGATTAATGCATAGAATCGTTCTTGGTTGGGAATTTAAGCATTTGAAACAAGGGTTGTTGCTGTTGAGGTGCGGATTATAGATTAAAGTGCTTCCCATTCCCGGTTTCCGTCGTGTGTACTGCGTGAAAATCGCACCAGAATGTGTTGAATGCTGATTATTGTTCTTCCCACGAGGACGGGCGATATTTTGGGCTGGGTGCGGACGCTGGGCGCATTATAGCGTCGTTGGCGTGTGCTTTCTATTTTGCGCGCACTCGGTCACAATATGTGTAGGAGAAAATATGGGCTTCCAAAGTTCTTGGTCCATTCAAAAGGCTCAAATTGGGCCTTCACAAGTAACAGATTTGAGCCCGACTAGGTCTTATGTTTAAAAAACTGTACTCTCAATGAAGTTAATTTTGGGCCGACCATACTCATGACTCAAGCCGTGTATCATATTTCGTTTGTTTTAATTTTTTTTTATTTTTATATAATTTTTAAGATAAAAAATATTTAAAAACACATACACCAAAATTTTAACATAAACATAGCTAGATTTTTAGATGTGTATTTTTAGATTTTTTTTAAATTGTATAAAAATAAAAAAGAAAAAGTAATAAAATTTTTTAAAGTGTAAAGATTGAAGTATATATATATTTTTTTTGGGAAACGTAGTCATAGTTTTCCCTAGTCAATAGATTTTAGCCTATCTGGAAAATTGAGGGCATACTTAAGAACATATGATAAGATAGAGGAAAACACGAGCACAAGCACCAGGGGGGCCATTCATTTGACCATACACTAGAGCACACTTGCGATCAGCCTGAGAAAAAGAGAAGAAATCTAAGCTAACAAATAATCAATTTACACAAAATGCAGTTACTTTAAAAACACTGACACTAACCTGCTTATCACCAAGCTTAATGACACCACTTTCAATCATTTCTCTGTATAAGTCATTACCCTTCAAAGTACTAATACGCATTTTAAAAAAAGGAAGGAGAAAAAATGTCTATGTGAATGATTAGAAAAAACTGGTGAAATCGATTTGCACTTAATTCCATGGCTTCCACGTGTGCACTTCATAGCTAATGGAGAAATGATCTGACGTTTCATATGCCCAGTCAAAGGAATCTTGATGCCTATTGCCTTGTTAGGAAATGCAACGTAGCTCAATCAAACAACAATTGTACAATGGCATTGATTGGTGGACGACGATTAACCCTCACGACTCTATTCGAACACTCTAATATGTTTGTCATCAAAATACCACAGTGCCATCCTCCATCATAAGCAACTGACCATTGGCACTTGCAAATACGAGACAACTAATCAAAGGCTATCGGTTCAATATTCTTAATCTGTTCTATAATTTAATCAAACTTCCTTGGTTGATTTTGTCAACCAAATTTCCAACACAACATTTTTATTTTAACATTTTTAAACCTTGTATTAAAATTGAAACATACATGTCTTAAAAAAAAACGATGCACTCATCGGGTGTTGAAAATGTGGTGTGAGTTGGACCACTAAAAGAATGATAAGATGTTAATCGAAAATCAAATAAGTACTTTTGTGACTCTTGATATTGTGCCCGCTTATCATTTTCTAAAATCAAATTTTTCTTGACCCATGATTGCAAAATTTAATGGTAAAACGTTATGATTTGTGTTCAATATCACTACAATTAGTAACTTAAATTGATATTTTGTATTAAAAAACGTTTCATCAACACTAATCACTTTATAGTAGTGTTAGAATCTAGATATGCTTCATTGGAATGACCAAAAATACATAATGCTATATTTGGTGTTTTGGAATGGCAACGTCAAGATTTATCCCTTAATGACCCTACTTGTGTTATGCATCACACCCACGTATGATTGAAACTTTTTAACTAAACTCTCGCAAGTGTCACGTACTTTTTCAATTATATGTTTAAAGTCGTTTTATAATTTTTTCATGTGAAACCTCAATCCCATACCAACTCTTTGTTATCTGCTTAATTTTAATTTTCTAGATCGTGTTAAACGATACCAAGTAAGAAAGTAGCAATCATGTTCTTGTTTAAATTAATATGTCACTGGTTAGATGCGTGGGGTCTATTGTATTTGATTATTTTGTACAACCTTATATTTTATTTGAAAATTGCTCTCAAATACCAATTGCGTGGTTGTACCATCCTGCCATGCTATCAGGCAACTTTTCATGGGTTTTAACGTACTTCTAACCACTTTATACTCACATTTCGCAACTCAATTGAGCAGTCTTTCTCCATTACTTTGAATTGATTTTTGTTTTTTAAAATTATATTTAAATTAAACTCTAAGCGATGATCATAATAACTCCCCCATCTATCATCAAGATGATCCACTGTGTTTTCTATACTATTTGGATATATCGTTGAAAAATACTAAACTTAGAGATAGAAGAATTTACCAATTTTTGTGGTAGAAACACTAATATTGGGCAACACTTCTAGTCTTCTTTATATTCCTTCATTTTGGCCTGCCAATGTCTAGAACATTACAACAATATTGACCTCATCTTCATCAGACTCATCACTGGATGAACTCTTGGGGGTAATATGGTATGAATTTGATCTTCATGATTTTAAAAACTGTCCCCCTCGTGATCTCTGAATGTATGATTTCGTGGCTTAATTTGAATTATTGATTATGCTTATCTACCAATATTTAATAATTTCACAAGATATCTCATCTACCAAATCTTTCTTGAAGGTTAAAATTAGCCAACACCTCAATGATTGCAGGCAAACTACAGACATTGTGATCTACTAGATTTGGTTGACAGGATTATATCAAATTCCATTTCATAAGTGAAATACCATCAAATTGTCTCAATTCTATTTGTATGTACAATTCAAAATAATTCATATTATTCTTAAAATCCAATCGAAATTCTATATCATGATCCCATGTTATGCTAGTTTAGATACCACTGCGAAGGAAAGGGCATTTGATATATAGCTAGTGATATCAGTTGTCCTCCAAATTGCATTTTTTAACGTGAATTTAGTAACCAAATATAAAAAGAATTGATTGCTGTCTATTTGAGTCTGCCCATACTAAATATTCAATATTTGCATAATTTTTTTTTTTGTATGGTAATGATATTATTTTTGACGGATCACGATTGTATCTTATAGAATTTGAATTTTGTGATATATTACATTCCCAATATTATACAAGTTTGACTTGACTCCTCCAAGACATGTCTTCAAAAAAGTGACATGATATAATTACCACTAATGGCATTTAATCTTCAAGAAGTACAAAAATGCACACGATTAGGTCAAAACATAGTTTGACATGTTACACAAATACTAACACCAAATAATAAATCAATAAATTACACAAATATTAATTTTCAATTTTGAAAATATTTGTAGTCTATTACTATCTATAATTAATTTATTAACGAATTTAAACAATATTATACTAGTAATGAGAGATCTATAAAATCACATAAATATGAGGGACACATATTTATAACACCAAACAATGAATAAATATAATTACATAAGATATTATTCCAGGACTGAGTTATTTTTAACCTATAAAACCATTTTTGATATATATAAATATTTTAATTTTATACAACATATAGTTTTTTGTACAAATTTATTTAAATTCTAACTTCAAAAAATCTGGTCAAATTTTCACATAATATTTACGTCTTGAAGATGCTTTAACAATGGACACAATTAGTTTATTAATAGATTATTAACTAAGTTAATTAATAATAAACCAGAAAGGGAATGGTCTAAGAAATTCAAAAAATATATAAATCACATTTTCATAAAGCCAAAGACTAATTGAATATAATTACACAACTATTATTCTAGAATTAAACTAATTTATAACTTATTGATTTACTTAATATATTATATTTATCAATTATTGAGCAAATTCACTCCGTCTAAAAATATATAAGTAAAGAAATTTTCAACAGAATATTTGCACAATTCTCAAAATGGCTACACAAAAATACTTTAACATGTCATTTCGTTAGAAAGTTACTGATGTTTGTTTTGGTCTTTCCCGCCAAAAACACGCACAGCCGTTCTTATGTATTTTAAAGTTTTTTTTATTTTTTTTTATTTTGCACGTTTTTTTTAATAAATGCACATAAAAACACGTGTACCTTAAAACATAAACAAACAAAAAAAATTAATCAAACTATTAAATACACACAAATCAATTGTAAAATGTAACGGCACAAATAATAAATAAATAAATAAAACTAATTACAAGATTATTATATAAATAATCAGATAATTTATTAACCTGCTTATTAAATATTTTTATTAATAACCAAATAATATAATTTATTTCCACTTGTATCTATTTTTTAAAAAACTCATAAATTAAAATTTAACCGAGCCCCACCCATTTAGCCACCGCACCCGACCCAAGAACCCTTTCTTCTATTTCTTGTTGGTTTTCTTCTCTCCTACCCCACGTTACGTTTGGAAGTGGGGTTTTGTTGGTAGACGATGTTTAGTTAGTTTATTAAAATGACTTGTATAATATTTTGATGCCATTAATGATATAATTTATTTAAATATAAATAAAATATATAATAATTAAATAATATGTAGATAATGATTATTTTTAAAATATAAGTATATATAAATATGCGAATAAATATGTATATATATATATTAATTTGATAATAAATAAATATAATAATTAAAAATTAATTAATTAATTATATATAAAAATAATTTAAATTTAAATTTAAAAAGAAATTTACGCGGAAAATGTGTAGAGGTATGAAATTGCTGAGACTTGAAAGGTGGTTAAACAAACGTAGCCCTAGGTTTGCCGCTCAAGCTCTCCCTTCTCTCTTCCCTCGTCTCTCTTCAATCACACGCACCAGCACCATTCTCCCTCGTCTCGTCTCTTCTTTAACGCCGCTCGCTGAGCACTGTCTCATTTTTTTTCTTTTATTTTTTCTCCTTCTTCCTCCAACCCACCATCGCCCCTCCCTCATTTTTTTTCCATTTCCTCCAAAAGAACAACCATTTTCGCCGACTCACTCTTCCGAACACCGCTCCGTCACAGCACCGCCGCCTCCTTCCACGGTTTTGATTTTGATTTTACTTATTTCTTATGTATTATTTTGTTTTTTATATTTTTTGTATTTGTTATTCAATATTTTCCGAGGTATGTTAAACCACAAAACCACCAAATTAAAAAATGTTTAAGTAGCGGGAATTTATAAAGAAATCAGCTACTGCAACGTGATTTGGTTTGGCACCTTGTTGTTGGGGGTGGGTGCTCTTCTTGTATCGTTGAGCTTCTTTCAAAAGTTTGAAAAATTTCTGAGAAAAATTTTGGTTTTGTTGAGCAAAAACCAAAGAGAAATACAAAAATTACTTAAGTGCCTTACTGTTGGGTGTGAATGAGGGCTGCTGCAGTTGATATTTGGCTCTTTTTGTTAATTTTTTCCCCGGCGATGAGTGTTGCTATTGGGTATTTATGGTGTCTGTATGTAAATTGTGTGCATGCTGCTGCTGTTTTGGTTTTAGGCTTGTTAAATGGTTTTGCCACCAACCACTGTGTAACGTTACACCGAGTAAATTTTGGTCAAATTTGCAGGTATCTTGCAGTTTTGGCAGTTTTGGTGCTTCACACTGCAGGCCTTTTTTCAAAAACTCGCCCAGTTTTGGTTATTGACAATGAAGCTTTGAATCTTGCACCAGAGTCTTTGCAGCTTTGGTTAAATCCAGTGCTGATTTTGTTTAAGAAATTCATATGCCGCCAACTGAATAACTGAACAAGTTATTGCTGCCGTTTCAATTGGCCGATAAGGCTATTTCCAAAAACTGTCCCCAGTCGTGCTATTTTCATAGGTCATGGCTTGACTGCTGCTAATTATGTAAAAACCCTTTTCCTCCATCCCTTAATCAATGTCTTTGCTTTGACATCTCGAGCGAAGAAAGTGAGGCCAAAGGGAAGACGAAACAATGGGCCAGCAACATCTAGCAGATCAAGCCAAAAGTATCCTCAGAAGCAGGCTTTCCAACTCCTCTTTCGTATTCTCCTTTTTATCTCAATCCCCCGACTCAAACTACAGGTTCATTCTTGTTCCCCTCTTTTTTTTTTCTTTTTTCTATTTTCTTTGAAAAGACGAAGGAGGAATTCTACGCAAGAATTAAGTTGGTCCAAGCGTTCAATCCTGTTATTATGATTTTTTTTATTATTTGATTTTTTTTTTCAGAAGCTTATTCTCGGGAAAGATAAGGTTTAGTTTGGGAGCTTGCGCTTCTGATTTTTTCAGTTTCTCAGTGTTAATTGAAGTAAAGAAAAACATCAACTGAGCGTTACAGAATTTCAGTTTTTGTTGATTTAGTTGTTTACGTTATGATTTTACCTGGATATTGCACCTCTTTAATGGAAAATACTTCTAATAATGGCAAGTCGTGTTAGTGTTACGAAATTGTCATAATGTTGTAGCAGTTTGGTTTGAATTCAATGAATGTTCGAGTTTTCTTCGCATTTATTGTGACACCACCCATTTGAGTTTTGTTTCATATGTCTAAAGTGAGATGCAGGCATTAAGAAAAGTTGTGCTTAAATTTACCTTTTTTTACTGTTTCAGTAAATTGAAGTATATAATATCAAGTTCGGTAACTGAAGCATGCAACAATTCAGTCCTGTTATTGGGTCCTCGAGGTTGTGGAAAAAATGCGGTGTGTTTCGTTTCTGCCTTTTATCTTGGTGAAATCAAGATAAATATATGCCTTTGAATTGTATTGTTATGGACCATACATTTTCTGTTCATATCTCGGCCCTCTGTTGTGGTTAGGTGATGGAACTAGTCCTTGAAGAAGTGCTGAAGGAGCACCAAGATATGATTTCTGTGGTATGGCTTTCATATTTTAATACCGAATGGAAAATCTATTTGTAAATTTTAATGCATTTTTTGTTGAATTAGTTTGTCAAAGCTATTTTTATGCCTTTCTGGATATTTTTCATGATTAGTAATGTATTATTTCAGATTAAGCTGAATGGGCTGCTGCATAAAGAAAACAATTGCGCATTGAAGGTCTGATTTGCATACTTCATTTGTGCCGTGCCTTCGATAGTGTTTGTATACAGTATGCATGTCTTTTATAATATGGAAGCTCAACAGTTCCAGGCAAACCTCATAAATCTTGACCTATGGAAATATAACTTTAGAGATTGAGTAACCACCACGGTCAATTCAGATATTAAGCTGTATTTAATTCTTGAGATCACAATTTCAAGATACACAAAGTTTAGCTTATTTTGCCTTCACATATGGTATTTTTGTTGGGCAAAATTTTCAAAATATGTCATGCTGAGATTTTCTCTCAGAAAGATTAATGATAAGTCTAAATGCAAATTATAAGTAGCCGTGTTTAACAATTCTCAGGAAAATGAAACTTTGTTCAAGAAATTACCATATTGAAATTTGAAACTACAATGATTCAAATATATACTAAACTGTCTGGGATTACTGAAGTTTAGATATTGCCTCTATTTTGCAACAAGTACTGTAATTGCAATTTCTAGTATTTTCCGGTTCTTTCCCCTTTACTCATTTGTTATGTTATAAGATGCCCCGACCCACGGGGGAATTGAATCAAAATGCCACTCTCTTTGGAAAGACATGTCTTTATTAATTGTATATGATAACAATATACTAATTGTTAGGGTCTCTGTCGATCTGTTCAATTTTGCTTTGTGTTACTTCTACATCTTAAATTATTTTGCAGGAGATAGCAAAGCAATTGTGTCTGGAGCATCAATTGCTGTTCTCTAAAATGGTAATGTTATTGTTGTAGTGCTGTTTACGTTGCGTGATACAATTTGATCTAACCATTTTTTTTGGACAGGCATCTTTTGATGATAACTCTCAATTTTTGCTGTCCATGTTGCGGTAAGTCCATTATCTCTGCCTGCCAACCTTTCCTCAGCAGAGAGAAAAGTTGTTAATTCTTGGTACTTCTTCTTGTTTTTAAGGTTCTTACTTTCCCCTGTCTTTTTTTAAACAGGGAGTGTGGATTAGCACACAAAACAATTGTTTTTGTGCTAGATGAGTTTGACCTTTTTACTCAGGCAATACCATCAAGTGGCTAAGATAATACCTCAAGATAGGCTGATTTATGGTGCTCCAATGTCTGAGCCGATTACTTATGTTATTTCTTAATTTTTGTAGGGAAAACAACAACTACTTTATAGTTTGCTTGATGCAATGCAATCTGTCACATCACAAGCTGTTGTAGTTGGAATGAGTTGCCGACTGGTATGCTGCTTCTGTTTCTAATTTTGCGTGTTCTACCCCAAAATGGGCATCACTACCTGCTTTTATCTGTACAAATAATGACTATAGAAGAAAGCCTTGGTGTAGTTTTCTGTGGCTGATAATAGTGATTCACGGAATGCAAATAGTAACCAGATTTAAGAAATTTTATTCATTTGAAGTGGCTTTTAGGCTTTTGTGAAAATGTTTAAACCTAGTGCAGTGGTTTGTAGGATGCTGATCAGCTGCTGGAGAAAAGAGTGAGATCTCGTTTTTCACATCGGAAGTTGTTGTTCCTTCCTCCTACAAGGGAAGATTTGGAAAGGTGAAGTGTTTTTTCCTGCTTCACATGTACTATGCTGACTTGTTCCCCAGGGTCTGTTATCATGATGTATGCTTTCAATATGCAGACTTCTGGAGCATATTCTACTATTGCCAGCAGATTCAAGTCTTCCAAATGATTACGTAGCTGCATTTAATTCAAAACTTCTTGTATCCTTTCTCTGCAATTATTGTCTATAATTGCTGATGCAGAATTTACAGGAATACTCCAAGAACATTTGTTATTAAATATATATATTCAATGATAAATCTGAAATTATATTACGAGCTTCATTGTTTCTGCTCTATATGATCTCAAGTAGAAAGAACCAATTTCCGTGCAATGCATGGTTCCTGGATCATCTACATTCAGTAAATGTTGTTATAGGTCCTTGACATTTTACAGAACATTCTAGCAGATGTTAAATTCAAAGGAATAATAGATTCATTGTGTTATTCTGATTCAACTGTTGGCCATCTGTTGAGATTTCTGTAAGTGTAACCCGATATTTTTGAAGTGAAATTGTTCTTTTATATATATAGTGTTGTTACTTCCACTTCAGTGACACAACGGTTTATTCGCACTAGGTTCTCTGCTGTCTCTCATATGGACTTGAATTCTGGTTTGCCATCGTTTGAGAATTTTAAATCAGCACTTCCAAGCATACATAGACAGCCAAAGCTGGAGGCTTTAAAAGGTGTCTACATGCTTAGTCACTGTCTGGGTTTCATTTCTGCTAGTAATTCGGCAGAGACTATAGATATTGATTTGTATTCCTTATTTCCTAAATTTATGTCCCTTCTTCAATATTCAAATGCTTTAATAGTTCTTTCATGCACACCGGATTATTTAATGGATAATTTTTATCACAAAAGAATTGTATTTAGTGGAAGTACCCGCCTGATTTAAGCTACTTGCAGATTGGTCTCTGTTATCCATCCATTTGTTTGTATTACATTTGATTTCTTCTATTAGGATTCTCCAATTATTGGATTCTTTGGATGGTGTGCACCATGGATCTCAAGTGAGGGGTTATTATCATTAAGGGAAATCTAAATCATGATAAAATAAAGAAGTGGGTCTTTTGATTGGCGGAGAAGTGAGTTTGAGAACATATCATTTTACCGGCACCTCCCAGTGGTGGTTTCATGAAAAATTTTCTGAGTACCATTATGTTGTTCCTGAATTTTTTTGAGTTCCCCATTCAAGCCGTTTTTCATTAAACAGAAATTCACTTTAGGAGACTGTCAAATGAGCAGGCAAGGCCTCTTTGAAGATTCTAGCTCCAGAATTTATATTTTATGTTACTGGCAACACTGGTTAATAGAACTAGAAATTCTAGCTAAAAACATATCGAGAACAAACGTGTTTATTGACTTAAAAGTTCCTGTCACTTTCTCTATTTATTGCAAAATTCTACTTTTTATGTGCAGATTGTTCCATTTTAGAGCTATATATTTTGGTTTGCATGAAGAGGTTGGAAGTCAAAGAGCTGGAGTTGTGCAACTTCAGTTCTATAATGAAAGGTGTGCTTAAGTGAGTTTTTGTCTTTCTCACGTTCTCCATGGGTTCCTCCTAATCTTTATTCATTGCAGAGTACAAAAGCATACATGACACATTCCAAACATCAGACTACTATGCACGAAATGTATGCTCAAGGGTGTGTATGAAGCTTCTTATATGAACTGTTAACAGTCTCAAACTGTATAGTGTATCCAACTTCAAAGCATATGTGAAAGTTACCCATTTCAGGCTTTTGAGCATCTTCTGGAGCGTTCACTGATCTCCTTTGAGGACCACAGAAGGCATGGCCAATCTTCTGAGTTTCGGTGCGTGAAGCTTTTAATATCTTGGCATGAACTACGGCAAGGATTGAAATCCAATCGCTCTTGTCCGGTATGTGCTTGTGGTTTAGTTCACTATCACCCAAAAATCCAAAATGTAGATTGCTAATAAACCCTTTCCTTGCGCCGCACTCATGTCTGTATAATGATCTCTATAATGTGTTGATTCCATTTACAAATCTTGGAATGCTACTTTTTGCTCTTAGCAAATTCAGTTTCTTGTAATCCATCAATGGGGGTGGCATTCGCCCTAACTCTTGATCAACTCATAAATAAGGCAATTAGTTCTTTCTTGGTTTATATAGGATATGTAGGAAGTTATTGACTGGAAGTGTGATTTCAAATTGTCTTCAGGCAATCTTACATAAACTGATGGATCGAGAAGGTTAAAATGCTGGAAAGGCAGTATCATCATCAACAGTTTAATTCAGGTGCTGGAGGGAAATTTTTCTGCTGAAAGCAAGGACAGTGCAAGTTACGAGATAAATAATTTTACACTGATTTTCACCACTTACCAATGGTTTACAATGGCTGAATTGTAGGTTGAGAATGAATTTATATCCCTTTGATGCTGGTCTTTCTCCCTGAATTCTGCAGCAGCACCGCTTTGTCCAATCTGGCTTCCCATAGAGATCGGCCAGTGGGTCCAAATTTGTGCAACTCCTAAATATCTTCGGACTTATTAAATTCTTTGTTCATTGTAAGGTTGTTCCATACAATATTTAAGAAATGTGTATATGCTTTAATATTAATTGTTATAAGAATGTACTTGAGGATGGTATAATACTTCAAGAAAGAATATTCAGTCTGGGAAAATCGTTAATTCTGCCGAGCAACATGGGCTCATTCTTGAACAAATTTGATCCAGTTTATGAAAATTGCATTTCTTCGAGAAAAAAAAATGGTAAAAATGGGGGGAAAAACTGATGATTTGCCCATAATTTCTTGCCTTGATTAGGGAACAACCGCTCGTTCTCCTACAGTAAGGTTTATTCCTTCCCATTTTGTGCTTGAAGCACTTATAGCTCCTAGCGAATGTTCATGGTCAACACATGCCCTGTTATATCTAGTAACATTTGGTATAATTCCTGAATTTCTGTCAGTGAATGGGTGAACATACTTATGGCTTGTTACTCTTTTTGTTCTTCCTCTTTACGTATTTTTTTAAACGCGTATGCATTCATCTCATTCACATACGCTCTCAATGAGATTCATGCTCAACACTTCAAAATTGAAATGTTGAATAAGAAATCATTGAGGTGTTCTTAAGAGACTTGTCCCTCGTCTTTCTTTGTAATGCATTAGCAAGAAAACAAAATTCCAATGGAGTCCCTCGGATATATGTGCAAATAGATCGTCTCCCTAACATGTCCTTGTCCTGCTTATTGGTAGTCTGAGATTTTTCGAGGCTTACCTCACACAAACACGGAGGACAGACATCATCCGTCTGCTTTATAGACATTTCCATTGATGCTCAAATGTTAGTCTAGTTTTCCATGAAGGTATGGGTGTCACACCCCATCCATATTCATATCCATATCCATATTCATTCATAAATATCTATTATTATAATATTCATATATGTACACACTCATATATTTTCATGCTCATAAATGTCCATACCCTACTCTACTAATATTAGACCCATTGGATATGTGTATTGAAATGGGTAAAACTAATAATATTTAGTCAACTTTGGAATACTGTTCTTTTATTTTTTTTAAAATTTTATTACTTAAATTAATTTCAAAAGTTCAATTGTAATATAAATTTTCTAAAATCTATCTTAAAATTTTTTTATACAAACATATAATAAAATAATTAAATTGAGCGATATACTTTATTCATTACTGTAAAATACATTTAAATAAATGGGAAATTGGTTGCTTTATTTTGGACATTTTATTGCAATAATCTACTGGCCATTTAATGATGCTTTTGCAACCATTTAATGGAGTCGGTCCTCCACTTGCTGCTTTCCGAAGAAGTGAAAAAGTAATAATTTTTTGATCGAAATGTTGCCACAGCCTACAGCTATGAGTAAATATATTTTATTCCATATTAAATTAAATAAATATTTTATTTTATTTTTGGAAATAAAATTTATCAAAAATTAAATAAAAATAATATATTAAATGATGATTAAATTCGAAAAATAAAAATATTTTCAAAAAATATTAAAACATGTAATGTAAGTATTAAGTTCAAATACCTATAATTATTTATTCAGAAATAAATTTAGAAAAAAAAAATGATATCACTTTATTCAGAATATCCACGAGCAACAATGAGTGAATATTGGGTATGAAATACCCATACAATAAATTATAATAGATATTTGTATGGATAATATATTTTAAATTGGGTTTGGATAAGGGCATGGGTAGGGTCTTACCTACGCATTTTCACCCCTACATGAAGGGTGCACTGTTCTAGTAAGTCCAATATGCTTAAAGTCAATGGCTTTGTTTGTTTGTGTGTTTATAGGTGTTTGCATGTCCTTATGATTCCATGTTGTTCCACTATAGACAGGTACTCTGTTAAGGTGTTAGGTTTCATGCGATCTATCTGTGGAACTCATTCAATAATTTCTCTTGCAGGAACGAATTTTGAGTTGGCTATCCATCCAATGAAGTGTTCTACAAGTAAAATATGAATTGATTGGGTTCTCAAGGAGGTCGAATAGTATTTTATCTTGAATTTATTTGTTCGCATTTCTCAAAATAATCATAAATAATCCAAAATCAACAGTGTTGCTGTGAACAAAATTCTTAGATAATAACAAGAAAATATTGTATAAGATTGAATAATTTGAATCAAATCAAAATTTGTGAGTTCTATTTTTTAAATCAAATCCTTTTATTTTTCTTTCAAAAATGAAATTTAAAATTTAAACAATATTTAAAGAAATAACTTGTATTTGATTTTTCTTAAGGTTGATTGGGTGTTCAATTAAGGTTGGTTGGGTGTTAAATTAATGTTGATTCTTGGCTTAATACCATGATTTTAGATCAATTATTGAAATTTGTAGACTTTTCATGACGAATACCTTAAATTTGGTGATGATTGTAATGCTTTCTTGAATTCTAGAGAAAATTTGTGAGGAGATTTCTTTAGTTTCAATTCTTTTAAGTCTTCAACTATGTCTCTTTCTCCATACAACTTGGCTTTTTTTTTTTTTTTTTATATAACAAAGATAGTGCGACTATATCAATTTACTAACATTGTGTGATTTTATTGATTATCATAGCTTACAATTTATTGAATATTTTAACCGATAAGCTTGATCTTGCACAAGTAATCGTCTTCTATACATTTGATAGGATCTCACTATTTATTATGATTTGATTGACTGATTAAAATATCAATTTATATTTATTTTTTTAAGAATTATATTTATTTAAATTCTTAAAATATGAATATAATTTATTTGATTGATATTTTGCATCATATTTGCCATGCAACACTGTTCAATTGAATACAAAATTTTAATATGTTTATAAATACTCCTCAAGACTTTTTTATATAAAATTTATTTTAAATGAATAAGTCTCAATTTTTTTCGGTTGGGCCTCTTAAATTTCCCTTTATAAATTTATTGGCCATTTGATTTTTGTGGCCTGTCACTTAAATTAAAGAGCCCATTTTTTAATGGGCCATACCAAATGGCTAAACTATTCAGCAGGCCCACCAAGAGTTGTGATGCAGATTGGTAATGACTTTCAAACATCGTCCATCAGTCCAACTCTATCCCTGCTAACTTCTGGTGTTGTAGATTACTTCCAGTATGTTGAGTAAATCTCTTTACTTTCCAAGAGCAAGTAAATTCCAAATTTGGATTTGATCAACCACTTCAAGAGGAATTCGGGTGTCAACACCTTCCTATAAATTAGAGGAAGAGAACTAACTCCCTTCGTTCTAATCTCTCTGTAATCATCATATTCGTTTTTGGAGAACCAAGTCTTTCTTCAATTATACCACATCTGCTTCAAATCTTCTAAAAAATCTAATATTAGTCTGACATACCAGGTCCCTTTCGGTCTGCCACGTTCACTCCCAGGTAAGAGAATATGCATTTTGCATTCTACAAATTATTACCCTAGGGAGCTGCCATCTCCCTTCTCTCTAATTCTTGCACCTCAGAAACTGTCTCAGATCGAATTTTGCACAGAGACTATGTGCCAAAGTCGTCATCCCTTTAATTGCTTAGTCTCCGTACTCTCTTGCACTCTGTTTTTTTTGTTTTGTAATTAATGGTTAAGCATCAGGATATTACTTCCCATCTACAAGCAGACAAACCAAGCTTCGCTTCATATCTGGCATTGCAAGTCTGACGCGTCATTCGGATGGACCTCCCCTCACTTTGTCAAACCTGAAGGAAACAAGAAGGACCTGCCAAGTCAGTATCCAAGTGGAGAACTACACCTGAGCTGTCAAATGAGCTGCCGAAGAAGCAGAATGTTTGGAACGGGCTTAGCAGATTGAGTTCAGCTGATGCAACTGATAAAAACTAAACCCTGTAACTTATAACTTGCTGTTAAATAATTGATTAGTAGTTAGGAGGAGTTAGTTAAGGATTAGTGGTTCAAATTCAATGTAGCAATAACTATATAAGGTAGGAAGGTGTAACTGGACTTTAGCTTAACTAGCAGCTGATTAAAATTATCTCCTTTTGGTTCTTGAGCCTCTATCTTTGTTCTTTGTTTTTGATATTTGAGTAATATTGATAGTTCATCAAGAATCTTTCTCGTTGCTACAAAATTTCAACATGGTGTCAGAGCCGTAATGAAGAGGAAGCAACAGATTCATTCTCCTTTCAGCTCAATCAAATTCATCCAGCTTTTGTTTGAGTTCATGAAGTCTTCTTCAAGATCACTCAATCACTCAGTCCAAAATGCTTCAAATGCTACTGTGGATGATCCAAATTCGTCTTATTTCATCCATCCAACTGATAATTATAACATCATAATTGCACAACCAGAGCTTACAGATCCAATTTCGCAACCTGAAAGAACTCTTTCAACTTGACATTGTTTATTAGGAACTAAATGGGATTTGTTGATGGAAGCATTAGGAAGCCACTTGTGAATGATCCTCTGCATTAGTCTTGGATCTGTGGCAATGATTTGATAGTCGTATGGCTTCTATAAGATTTCGAAACTCTAGATGAAGCCTATAATGCAATTGTGGTGGAGGAAGCACAAAAGGTTCTTAATAATGGAAAGAAATCAAGTGATGCATCTGCATTAGCATATTAGATTGACAGAAGGTAAAAGCAGCAAGATCAAGTATGTTCTCACTATGTCAAGAGAGATCACACAAAGGAAAAGTGCTTCAGAATTATTGGCTTCCTTCTAAACTTTAAGTTTACAAAAGAAGAAGGTAGAGGAACATAGGTGAACGGAAATTAGGTGTTTGTTGCAGCCACTATAGGAGTTGATGAAAGACAAGGGAACGACGATTTAAGGTTGTCTTAGGAGCAAATAAAGAAGTTGATAAGGCTATTGGATTTTCAAGACATGGCCCAATCCAAGAGAATTGGAATGCAAAGTTAGCAAGAACCTACAATTGCACATAAGTCTCATGAATCCAATCTACCTCACCCTAACTATGCAATTAAAACTATGACTCTTGCTCCTGAGACCATGAACCATACTTCTCTTACAACTTATTTGTATAACACACAATGTATTCACAACAATGTGTCACCATCAGGTTCTACTTGTTAGATTGTGAATAGTGGAGCATCATACCATATATGTTGTTCTACCTATTTATTTCAATGATATAGAGTAGTCTTAAACCTATTTGTTAATCTTCCAAATAAACTCAAGGTTCATATCACAAATATGGGACATGTGATGATCAAAGAGTATCTTATTCTTAAAAATGTGCTACATGTCCCAACCTTTAAGTTTAATTTGATTTTTTATTAGCCAACTTACCAAGTCACACCCTTGTTCTCTTGTCTTTGACTCTGATTCCTACCACCTTTGGGTCCACTCATTGATGGTGACGATTGGATTTGCTAGGCAACATTAAGGATTGTACACTTTACATCAGAAGCAAGACAAACCTGACTCATAACAAACCACTACTATGTGTTCATTGGAAGCATCACCTCACCATCAATTTGATGTTTGGCATTTTTGATCAGGCAACATCTCTCATCATGTAGTTGATGTTTTACATTCCAAACATCCCTTTATCAATGTAATGCCCCATAAGCTCTGTGAAACCTGTTTAAAAGCTGAGTAGAAAAGAATTCCCTTCCCTATTCACATTAGAACCATTGTTAAGCCTTTTGAACTTGTATGTGTTGACATGTAGGGTCCTTATTCCATTCTAGCAATAAATGGACATCATTTCTTCTTAATTGACTTCCCTAGATGTATGAAAGCATTTCTCATGAAACATAAAAGTGGAGCTACTCACATATTATCTTTTTTCAACAATATGGTCCATACTTAATTCAATTGTAAAATTCTATCAATTAGGACAAACAAAGCAACAAAACATCATTTCAAATCTTTCTGCTCAAAACATGGGATAGTACATCAATTTTCTTGTGTAGAAACCCCACAACAAAATGTCACTGTTGAAATGAAACACCAACACATAATTACCACTACTAAAGCCCTCTTGTTTCAAGCCTCAAAGCCTAAAAAATTTTGAGACGATATTGTTCTATGTGCAACACACATCATTAACAGATTACCAACTAGAGTCTTTAACTAAAAATCACCATATGAAATGCTTTTCAATAGATCCCTTGAATATCATCTCTCGAGAATATTTGGTTGCTTGGTTTTTGCTTCTAATCCAAAGAAGAATAGGACCAAGTTTGATTCTAGGACTCCAAAGTGTGTCTTTATAGGCTATCTTTTTGGAATGAAAGCATACAAGCTCTTTGACATTTGAGAATCAAACTTTGTTCTATGCTAGGGATAATATTATTTAAGAACACTTTTTCCCTTTAGAATCCAATATCAGAGTTGCCTTAATTTTCCAAATCTCTCACATGATTCTCTTGTTATACCATCCTTTCCTAAACATGCATTCAATAAGTAGCAAGATGATCTGAGATCACCTCCACATAATCCATCAAATTGAGTTGATGATAATAAGCATAACCTTAACCTATAAATCAGCGAACAAAACATCTTAACTGCACAATCACCAAACTAATCCTCAATTGAACCTCAACCACCTTAGCTTTGAAGATCAGAAAGGCCTAGAAGAATTTCCAAATACTTTGAAATCTATCACCATAACCTAAAAGAACTTGATCAGAGACCTAAAACCCCTAATTCCATATCTAATTTCTTTAGTACAAACAAAATAACCAAAGACTATATGTTATTTCACTTCATTGGATAATGTGCAAGAGCCTAGCTCATTTGCTGAGGCTGCAAGCCACGCTCACTAGAGAAAGGCCATGTATGAAGAGATTTAGACTTTAGAAGAGAATAACACATGGGAATTGGTGAAATTGCTTGAGAGGCATCATGTCATTGGTTGCAAATGGGTTTACAGAATAAAGGTTCAGTTTGATGGAAGTATAGAAAGGTACTAAGTAAAACTTGTTACAAAGGGATATAATCATTTGGAAGGTTTTGATTATCAAGAGACTTTTAGTCCTGTTGTGAAGCAAGGGATAGTGAGGTTGTTTCTATCTCTACTGTCTATAAATGATTGGCATTTGCAATAAATAGACATCCACAATGCATTTCTAAATAGGTACTTAGAAGAGGAAGTATATATGGAAATCCCTCTTGGATATAAAAAAGGTGGAAAAGACCATAAGGTAGATCAGAAGTTCGTTAAGGCCTTGTATGACCTTAAACAAGTTTCAAAACAATGAAATGTGAAACTTACAAGGGTATTATGGTAATATGGGTTCAAGCAATCTATTGCGGACAGCTCATTATTTATAAAAGGATCAAAGGAGGATGAAATAGCACTCTTGGGGTATGTTAATGATGTACTAACTGGATGTAAAAGTCCAGTTGAGATACATAAAGTGATGAGCTTTCTAAGTACCGAATTCAAGCTGAGGGATCTTGGAGCACTTAGATACTTCCTTGGCATAGAGATTGCAGGATCAAAAGAAGAGATATTCTTATTTCAAAGTAAGTATATTATAAACCTTTTAGAAATATATGGAACGCTGGGGTGTAAACTAGCTTACACACCAATGGAAGCTAATCAAAAACTTAGCAAAAAAGATTAAGAATCATTGAAGGACGGAACTCACTACAAAAAGTTGGATGGAAAGTTGATATACTTAACTTTTACTAGACTAGACATCACTCATGCAATATAGGTGCTATCTTAATTTATGAGTCACCCCATAAGAAGCCATTTACAGGCATCTTATAGAGTGCTGAAGTGCTTTAAGTCAATATCAAGAAGAGGGTTCCTCATGAAGAAAACAACAAACACATAGATTGTATAATACTTAGACAGTGACCAGGGGACTTATTGTGATATTAGAAGATTCATCACTAGCTATTATGTCATAAAAATATATAAAATTTTAAAAAATAAAAAGAATACTAAAATATAAATATCTTGTTAAAACAATATATAATAAAAAATACGTCCCTTCAAAATTAATTCTCTATTTTTTAATAGGAAATTCATACAAAAAATTTAATCTAGCTATAAATATTAATAAAATTGTCAAATAGAAATACATTTTTTGCTATATGTTTATACATTGTGTTCAAAACTAAATTTTAGACATTAGGTTTTTTTTTATCCTCGAATTGATTAAAAATTGTAATTAAAATACAAACAAATATTTTTGGCTTGTAGTTTACAATTCATTTATAAAAAGTTTTAATTTTTAATCCATATGTTCGTTTAATTAATTTTATAAAATATATTATAAATATCTTTCTTTTCTAATCCATATTTTTATTTTTTTAATTTTCTCATTATATGTTTTTGGGGAATAAAATATTTTTTAGTTTTTGGTGAATTTAAAGAAGCTTTGAAAAAAATTGAGTGCTCAACAAGTACCGTTAAGTCTAATTCATTGAGACAAAAATTGAAATAATGAACAAAATAAATAAAAAATATATATTTCTTAACTTTTTGTTTTAATCTTGAATTTTAGTTTATTTTTAGTTATTAAAAAGCAATATTAAATAAGATTAGTATTCTATTTTACTTCTGAAAATAAATTCTAAAAAATCAATTAAATAAAAAAAATACACAAAATGTAAAAGAAAATATAATATTAACAAAAATTTATAAAATGAAAGAAATTAAAAATATAAATATATAAAAACAATTTTAAAATAATTATTTTATTTACAATAATACTTTCGTTTTTAGTCCTAAAAGAATTGTTGGGACCAATTCTAAAATTAACGACATTTGTGAGTATGCATAATTTTTCCCTAAATTTTTTAACGGAGGAATTCTTATGGGACAATTTATCCCAAAACTTGACCTCAAGTTTAAAGCCTTTATTAAAGTTGAGACTAATTTCAAAATTCAAAATCTTAGAAAGAGAGATCCTAAATCTATAATTAGATATTCTTATGAGATCAACAATGCATTTTTGCCACTTACAATTTCTTTAAAGAATAATTCTGCCACATGCTAAGCATTTGATGTATTATTGCAAGGAATGAAATGAACCATTTCCAAAAATCTATCCACCACCATGAACACCAAATTTACTCTGTGTTGCGTTTTTAGCAACTCCAATACAAAATTCATGGATAGATCATTCCAAATATTTTTTAGAACTTGCAACGGCATATATAATCCAATATTTTGCATTTGCCCCTATGACACCTGGCAAACATAACACTTATGGATAAACTTTTCTTAGCAATTGTTTCATCCTTATCCATGAATTAATGGGGGTTTTGCCTTTATGCCTACTCCTTAACTAAATATGTTCTCACCAAGAAGGCCACCCATTTCACCTGGTGTTCTTTGAGAACATTCGAAATTTCAAAGAATCTCTCCACCTTGAACAATTAGTCCAGAAACTCCTTAATACTTGTGTATCCATTGACCGTGGGTAATTCGACTTAGATTTTGGATTCGTCATATCACGTCCACACTACTAATAAGTTCTAGGAGTAACAAATGGATTTGTAGCCTCATCATCCTCGTCTGGCAGTTCTTCCCTCTCAAATCATCTTGATAGTTAGACAACGTGTTCCTATGATTAACACCGGTCTATTTCCCAAATTTACTTAACTGGGAGTCAATCTCTCACCTTGGCGATCTTATGGATCTACATTGTTGGTTTTCATACCATGCATATGTTGCAGGAAAAGATCAACGAAGCTTTGGAGCCTATCCAACTATGTTTCATTCTCTAATTTTAATCATTGAACATGTAGACTTGGTTCCTCATGTGCAGTGTGCAAATCGAACGATGCCCTTGAATTGCTTTTGGACATGATGTTTAATTCAAGAATAGAAAAAGGCTTGTTCTAATATCATTTGACATAGAAGATAGGTAAACCCATGAAATTATTACACAAATAAATTTAAGGAAAGGAAACAAGACACGTTTGAATTCCACATAGACAATAATTCAAAAAAAATATTGAAAAATTCAAGAAATCTTGAATTAATTGAAAAAATAATGTAAAGGAGATAATCAATGAGCCAAAAGTCTGCCAATAAACTCTAACCATTAATAAAACCCTAGGTGAAAATATAATTAAATCCTAGTCAAAATAGCTATCTAATTATAAAAATTGATATTCCGATCAATCTCAAGGTTTCTTGGATTGATCTGCCATGCCCTGCAATTGATTTAGATCGATTTGTCACACCTAAATTTTAATTTTAGTGAGTTTGTTACGTCTCGTTATGCCAATTGCCCTAGCTGTGATCAATCCAACTCCCTTGTGATTGAAATTCATGTCGATCTCTCCTTTGTGCAATTGATTCTAGAAACTTTGTTCTGGCTCATGTTAATCCCATCTGTGTCTGATCGATTTCAACTCCATCTGATTGATAGTGCCCTACCTTTGGATCAATTTGGCTTCCTCTGGGGTCAATTCGAATGCCATTTCTAACCAATTTTTGATTTGCTTGTTCCGACAATACTCTCGTATCATAGTTGCTTCAGTCTTGTACAAAATTTCTTCCTTAGTGGAATTCTCTTACTCTTATTTGTTTGCATGCAAGCACTATGGATTATTTATCACATAAGTGATATTTGGTCAGTGTTTGATGACAAATACTGATATCAATTACCCTAAAAGTGATGTAACGAGTCAAAGCCACGAAAATGACCCGTGGGGAATAGCAAGGGCAAAACAAGATATGAACATGTGAAATCTTCAAGTAGTGATACAGATTCATATATCCTCCAGGGCAAAAGAAACAACAAAGATAGAAGGAAAGAAAGAAAAGATGGAACCTATATAAATCCAAAAACAGGATTAATAATTGAACCAATGTGATCTTTTGCTTATGTTGGTCCCTAGCTAGCTAAAACTGGTACAATACATTTAATATGCTTATGTTTGTCCGTAGCTAGCTAAAATTGCTATAATACATTTATGGGTTTGATATTAAAGATGCAAGATGAGTCGAGCAGGCTCGTGACCTCAATGAGTTATCTTGACAACAACTGGATTCGAATTCAAACTATCTTGAGTTTGACTTGAGCTCAACTCAAATCTTTGTTGAGCCAAATTTGAGTTTAATTTTCCATTTTCGAAAGCTCGTGAGTCAGTTCGTAAGTTTTTTTTATATTTTTATTTATCAAATGTTTCATACATTTAAATATACTTTATAACTATAAAATTAATGTATAATAAATAATGTATAGCATATTAAAATCATATGTAGTAAATATTTAATTATGTAACAATAATAATGGAATTTTTTGAATATATTATGTGAATTAATATGAGCTCTACACCGAACTAAAAAATTATATATATGCACATATACAATTATTATTAACTTATCATATAATTTCATTCTAATATATATATATATATATATATCTTTTGATCACTTAAATATAAAAATGACATGATAAAATTAATTAAAAATTTACATTTATTCATTTGATAAGTTAATGCATATGTAATAAGACTATATTATTATGTTAATTAATAAGTATTCACATAATTTAAAAGCTATTAATATTTACAAAATATAAAATTATTTAGGACCATGTTCTATTTTTTCCAAAAATTCAAAGTGATAATTTTTTAAACTTTATATTATTTTAAAAATAAAAATAATGAGCTCAAACTCAAATGAGCTTAATTTTTCGGAGCTCAAACTTTAGCTTGACTCAATTTACTATGAGTCAAGCTTGAGACTAAAATTTTTAGATTAATTCAATTCGAAATTGATTCATTTGCACCCTAATTGTTACTAACGAATATGTACACATTCACCTTGTAGTCAGGGCCAATTGATATAACAACCCAATATACTTCTTATTTTACTAGCTTGCCTCAAATCTTGTATTCCCTTTTTTGTATTCCAGTTTTTTGTTCCATGTGGAAGAGAATTGTGTTAGGATAAATAATTGTATGATTAAAATAGAGATTGTGAAATCTTTATTTTAAAAAAAAAGATATAAAATAAATTTCATATCAATAGTTCTTTTAATTTTTGTAAATATTTATTTAAAGAAAGAGATACAAAATAAATTTCATATCAATAATTCTTGTCATTTTTGTTTATCCTACTCACACAATTCTCTGTGCTAATCACACTCTCATCTGAACATGTTAAATTTATTTGAATGGAACGAGAAAGTGGAATACAGAGAAGCGAATGAAAGATTTGGGCCCGTACATGGCTAGCCTCCCACTTAAAAATTTAACCTGGCAGCATGTGATACTTTCTAAACTAAATTTATACTCGTGTCAACCCGTAACTTCGGTCAAAACGCAGAGTTTGCAGCATGCGTCATGGTGTATGGACTAAAATGATTTTAATATATTAATGTACGTTTCTCTTTTTAATCATTCAATCAAGCCTTTCTGTTTAGGTATAATGTACGTCTCTTTCTGTGCTCGTGTATATATTTTCATAATTCTATTTATAACATGGTGTAGTTTATACCTCACGACATAAAAAGAGAAAATGTTACTGTTTCAAGACCCCAAGTTGATATATAGTAATGGAGCGACGGTAATAAACCACTCAGTAAATTACAGGGCAAGAGATTCCAAAATAAGGAACCATATACTGTTAACGGAGACGCTCTGGGTCACAAAACGACAACTTGGCCCGCTTAAAAATATCAACGTTTACCATTTATTTATATTATTATTTTAACAAAATTTTTTTGCTATACAAAACAAATTTGCAGAACCAAGTTTGTATTAAATATTTCTATTACTGCTATTATTTTCTTCTCTCTTTTCATTCAACTTACAATTTATATTTATATATTTTTGTAAATTTTATCATTTTTAAATTCTTGCAACTTTCATTATTTGTTTATTTTAAATATAATTATACAGCATAAAATCACATAATTTTATTGTTTTAATTTTTATTTTTATTTTTTTGTTTGTGTCCTCTCTCAGAATTTCTCTCTCTTTTTAATTCAAATTGTTTTCATATTTCTTTATTATTTTCAATTATGCTTTTTGATATTCACTAATTTTATTTTTATTAATTAAAATATAATAATTTTATAATTTATAAATAAATATATACAGTGTGGAAATTTTACTAGTTTATACTATTATTATATCCATTTTAATTTCATAAAATAAAATGACATATTTACCCTTTTTGGTCCCACACTTTTACTCTTATTTTAATTTTTGTGTCACTTTCTGTCATTTGTGACCCCTTTTTCTTTGAATGTATCTATATTTGTGTCTTCATTTAAAACTTTTCACTTTCGCTTTTTTTTCATCTTTATTTATTTTTTATTTTAAAGAATATTATTTATAATATTTAAAATATAATTAATTTTTAATTTATAAATAATTTTAAACATGCGTAAAGTATGTGAAATTTTCTACAAATAGAAAATTTGACAACTAGACTTTTAGCTCACACCACAAATCAAGTGTCCTGGTAAAAATATCCATAATATATTGTTTTATGACTGTGCGTGCAACACACACACACACACACACACAGGTCCTCCATATTAGACTTCTATATTAGATCAAATTTTTATTCTGTTTTTTCCTACCTGTTTCTTCTACTCCAATATTTACTAATATAACGGCGCTATATTTAATGAAATATACAACTGAGAGTGAAAATGCAAGGAGGATTTCACGAACCTTCAGTATTGGTCCATCTAATATACTGCTCTCACTTCCTTTTTATTATTAATAAAATGTCTTATTAGAAAAAAGTAAGGGAACAATTTTCTATAATGAGCAAAATTCGTTAAAATTGTTTAGATAATTTATTAAATTTATATGCTTTCCTCGTATAAATTGATTCTAATTGATCTTGGTTGTTTTATTTAAGTAGACATAGATATAGTAAATATTGTGTATCTCTCGCCGGGGAGATTAAGACAAATATTTAACATCTCCCACTATATAAATTTGGGAGTAGAATGTCAACAAACTTCTCTCCCAGCAATGAGTTTCAACATGAGCAAGGGAGAGCCGTCTCATTCCATCCCTCGGAGAGAGAATCAATGGAGCAACCAAGCTTCAAAGAAACAAGGTTTCCCCGTTCGATCCTCGATACAGGCAGGCACTGTATGACAGGCTTGCCCTGTGCTGGGCGTTATGTCAATTCTAATCTGTCACTTATGGTTTCAGGGCCTGGCAGGTGTTTCTAATTCTCCTGGTCATCTATTCTCCCTTAAAGTTTTTTGTTTGCCATCGATAACGTTGTCAACGGCTTCTTTGCTGTAGCTATTGTTCTTGCTTTGTTCGTGGCGTATCTCGACAGCTAGCCGTACCTTCTGATTGGTGATCCCAGAAAAATTGGAACGAGGAAAGCATGCAGTTTCTGCATATTTCTGCGCAGTTAAGAAATACTAATCAATAGTGATGTGGACCAAACTAGAGCATGTAGTTGAACACAAAGAAACCACACATTTCGCAAGAGAGAATATTAAAATACGTAAAATATGATGCATATATAGATCCTTTTATGTCTAGAGGCGAGCAAGATAAAGTTTTTCACCCTTATCATTCATCATCTTCTTTCTTACCGAACAGGGTTTCCTCTGCTTTTGACCAGTTGTTCTTCATCTTCTATAGGACATTCTTGGGCAATCGATACATATTATTGTGGACCGCATCAAATAACATAACATGACCTTTGCTATACATCCAACCAACAGGTTTCTATGGACCTGGTTCATTTCGAATGTCTGTTCAACCTCTTCACAGATCACGCCGGTGGTCCAGGTTTTAAATTGCTTGGTATGCTACGACTTTGGCGTCTCAGACGTGTCAGCTCACTGTTTGCAAGATCCAACATACCAGCTCCTCAGTATTTGACATTCCGGTTTCCACGCGATCTTTTGAATCCTTTTTTTGCGGGACGAAACCTGTTCAAATGGAATCCTGACTTGCTTCCTCCGGGCTTGAGAAAGACATTCGGTTTAACTATTTCTCTATCTGTAAGTTAATGGAAGTTCTTGTTGAACACTCTCCAATTACCCCTTTTCCGGTCAATTAAGTTGCAACTGTCGAATTAATTCAGGTGACTCTGTTCGTGGTGCATTGTGCTGGGTGTTTCAGCTATTTGATTGTCGACAGATACCCTGATCCAGAAAGAACCTGGATTGGTGCTGTCCATCCTAATTTCGAAGAGATGAGCCTGTTGGACAGATATGTAACTCTATTGCGACTCCAAACAAGACAGGTTATGGGGGCTTCCATGCTTAGAATCATATAAAGAAACTTTTTGTTATCTTACTACGGGATCTTCAACATGGTATGGACATTCTATCTCATAGCGAACGTGATACGCCTAGTAGTTCTCTCTGTAGAATTTTAGCATGCTGCTTTATGTTTAGGACTTTCTAGCTAATATTGATGAAAATTTTGACAGAGAGATTCTGTTCGAGCTGCTTCAGGGTTGACCAAGAGGAACCAATTGCCCCCGCCAGTTGAAGATCAACTGTTGTCGCGCAGCATTCTGCCGGATGCTATTGCTTCCTGCATTGCACATGCTCTGTTTCACCCTGTCGTCCAAAAATAAACTATTTGGCAATTTTGTGTTGTCAAGTTAAATGTATTGTGCTAGGGAATGTGCGCCACATGTCCTAGTTTATTTTTAACCCCAAGAATGTTTGCATTTAGTCCCATCAAAATGCCTGTGTCAATGGACCATTGACCTGTACCATGGGTTTTGATGACTTCTACTGGCTTTCGCGAGGATCTTTTTAGAAGGAGATATCAAAGTATGACAAGATTTGTGAAGAAATTGCACAACACCTTGACGCTCAGGATCTGTTATTAATGCGGACTCAGGTCTGTGTTTAGATCCATTATGTCATTGACCTTCCTATTTAGATGTTTTTCCAGTTGGGAATTTCAATCAGCTCGTGCCTTGCTCTAAGCGATCTAAGTTGATACTATTGTATAACGATATATATTGTAAAAATTAATACCGGGTATTTGCAGAACAGAAGATGGGCAATAGAAAGCTTAGTTTTAGGGTATCTGTTGCATTTTCTTTTTTCTTTTTATAATTTTTTATTTCTTTCTCACACCCACATATAAATTTTACAAATATTTTGTACACGTGTAATGCATGACTGGTGAATAATAGTTTGTCTAATGTCAAGTTTTGAAATCACCCCAATACTCAAGTTCTTCATTGATAGTCTCTCTTAGGTTTGAGCCATTCATAAATAAGATTGTAAACAGTTTAGACTTTCTAATACTTATTTTCGTAAGTTTGAAATGTAGATATTCTTGATAAACTGATGGATTGTTTCGTGAAGTTAAAAACATGATTGTTATTCATAGACAATAGCAGTTATTGATGTTTTCATTATCTACCTTTAAATAGACAGTTCTTCCTTCATAAAGAGGCTTATTAAGACAATAGGCATGGTATGTTGCTTATTTAGCTATCATATTGTATGTGATATTGTCGGTGTACGAACATGTTAGCTTCAGTTCTTTACCACGCAAATTTTATGTTTGGAATGAATTTTTGTCACTCTATTTGGTTTCATATTATTGTCTTGTATATAAGTGCATGGACTTTCTTTGATCAAGATTAATATTAGCAATTGACCCTCAATGTGCTTTTTCAGAACATTCAACATTTTCAATTCCTCTAGAAATATATAGAAATAATAACAGATAAAGTACCGGCAGCTAAGGGTGGACCATATCCACACAACTGTGATCTTTTATCCTTCTTACTGAATTACCCCAGTACAAGTTACATTATGATCTTTGGTATTCCTTAGCTCACACCATGGTAGCGACCTTCTAAATATCAACCTTTTCACACTGGCCTGTCAGAGAAAACAGATGATGCCATCTAGAACAATGTCTAGGCCATCTATTTCTGCATTCTCATCTAGATACGGTACGAGGTCATATATGCCTCTGCTTGCATGCTTTTCTGCTGGTGCTTTTGACGGCTAACCTCCGTCCTCTGGTTTCTCCACATTTGCTCCTTTTCCCAGCCACCGGATCATTTCAGAATGCCCCCGTTGACTACTAATTTGGCTTCCTTCGGTATCCTTACTTCGTAGTTGGTTTGATCCCATCATTCTTGTGTTGGGTTTATCTGCACTTGTTTCCAGTCCAATATAGATAGAATAATCAACCGAAATCTTGTGGAGCTGCTTACAGGGTTTTCCATGAAATGATCTAATTATGATGGTGCAAGGGACTAGAAGAAGTACCAGTTGTAAAGGGAAGCCCTGAGAAACCCCGCGGAAGAGATGGACATTTTGGACGACATGAAACAGAGCATGCGCAATGCTGGAAGGAATAGCATCCAGCAGACCGTCGAGGGTGCTGCACGACAACAGTTGATCTTCAACTGGCGGGGACAACTGGTTCCTCCAGGTCAACACGAATAAAGCATCTCCATGTGATTTTGAGCACGGAAGTCTCCATAACCTGTCTCGGTTAGAGTTGCGATAGTTATATATCTGTCCCACAGGCTCATCCCTTTGAAATCGGGATGGACAGCACCAGTCCAGGTTCTTTCTGGATCAGGGTACCTGTCGGCAATCAAACAGCTGAAACACCCGGCACAATGCACCACGAACAGAGTCGCCTGAATTAATTCGACAGTTGCTACTTAATTGACCAGACAGGGTAATTGGAGAGTGTTCAACAAGAACTGCCATTAACTTACAGATACACGCTTTGTGCAGATAATCAAGAAATAGTTAAACCGAATGTCTTTCTCAAGCCTGGAGGAAGCCAGTCAAGATTTCGTTAGAACAGGTTTCGTCCAACAAAAAAAGAATTCAAAAGATCATGTGCAAACTGGAATGGCAAATATTGAGGAGTTATGTTGGACCTCGCAAATGGTGAGCTGACACGTCGGACACGCTAAAGCCGTAGCATACCAAGCAATTTAAAACCTAGACCACCACCGGCATGATATGCGGAGAGAAGTGGCAGAGATTGAAATGGTACTATTGAACAGATATCCGAAGTGAATCAGGTCGATAGATACCTGTTAGTTGGATACATAGCGAAGGTCATGTTATGTTATTTGATGCGGTCTACACAAAATATGTACAGATTGCCCCGATATGTCCTATAGAATATGAAGACGCAGAGGAAACTCTCTTTCGTAATAAAGAAGATAATGAATGATAAGGGTGAAAAGCCTTTTCTTTAGTACTCTTCCTGAAATGTGTGGTCTCTTTGTGTACAATTACATGCTCAAGTTTGGTCCACATTACTATTGAATAGTATTTCTTCACTGCGCAGGAATATGCAGAAACTGCATGCTTACCTCGTTGCTAGTTTTCTGGGATCACCAATCAGAACGTATGACCCGCTGTCGAGACACGCCACAAAGAAAGCGAAAACAACATCAACAGCAAAGAAGTTGTTGACAACGTTATCGATGACAGTCAAAACATCTTGCTTGTAAGCCCGAAACGCAATCTCGAAGGGAGAGATCCAGACAGAATAGATGACCAGGAGAATTAGAAGCATCCGCCAGGCCCTGAAACCATAAATGACAGAAAGATTAGAACTGACATAGCGCCATGCACATGGGAAGCCCGTCATTCAACGCCTACTTCTCTCGAGGATCGAACGGGGAAACTATGTTTCTTTGAAGCTTGGTTGCTCCATTGATTGTAGCTCCGAGGGATAGAATGAGATGGCTCTGAGTGGTTCCTCTGTTCATGTTAAAACTCATCTGTTGGGAGAGAAGTTTGTTGACATTCAACTCCAAAAATTTTATGTAGTGGGAGATATACATTATTTACTATATTTGTCTAAATCTAGCCGGCGGGAGCTATACAATATTTACTGTGTTGGTCTAAATCTACTTAGAAAATAACCAAGATCAATTAGAATCAATTAGTACAAGGAAAGCATATAAATTTAATAAATTATCTAAACAATTTTAATAAATTTTGCTCATCATAGAAAATTGTTCCCTTACTTTTTTTTAATAATACATCTTACTGATAATAAAGAGGGAAGTCAGAGCAGTATATTGGATGGACCAATGCTGAAGGTCCGTGAAATCCTCTCTGCATTTTCACTCTCAGTTGTATATTTCATCAATATAGCGCAGTATTCTGTTATATTAGGAAAATACCGGAATAGAAGAAACAGGCAAGAAAAAACAGAATAAAAAATTTGATCTAATATAGAGGACCCATATGTGTATGTGTGTGTTGCACGCACAGTCAAAAAAACAATATATTGTGGATATTTTTATTAGGGTACTTGATTTGAGCTATGGGCTAAAAGTCTAGTTTCCTAGTGTTTTCAAATTATTTATTTTCTAGTGAAATTGATATACTCTAGTTTAAAATTATTTATAAATTATAAAATAATATATTTTGAATATTATTTTAAAAAATAAAAAATATTTAAAATAAGATAATAAATAAAGATGAAAAGAAAGGGAAAGTGAAAAGTTTTAAAAGAAAACACAAATAAAGATGCATTTAAATAAAAAAACGAATTATAAATGATAGGAAGTGACAAAAAAATTAAAATAAAGGTAAAAGTGTGAGACTAAAAGGGGCAAATATGTCATTTTATTTTATGGAACTAAAATGGATATAACAATAGTATAAACTAGTAAAATTTATACATTAGATGCATGTGCATATTTATTTATAAATTATAAAATTATTATATTTTAATTAATAAAGATAAAATTATTGACTATCAAAAAGTATAATTGAAAATAATAAAGAAATATCAAAAGAATTTGAAAAGAAGAAACAAGAGAAATTCTAAGAGAGACATAAACAGAAAAATCAGAATAAGAAGAAAAAATTAAAAATTAAAATAATAAAATTATGTGTTTTTTCATTGTGTAATAATTTTTAAAACAAACAAATAATGAAAGTCGAAAGAATTTAAAAATGATAAAATTGAAAAGAATATATAAATGTAAATTACAAGTGGGATGAAACGAGAGAGAGAAGAAAATAATAAAAATATTTAATATAAAGATAGTTGTGTTAATTTATTTTGTATAGCAGAATTTTTTTCATTAAAATAATAATATAAATATATGGCAAACGTTGATATATTTAAGCCGGCCAAGTAGTCGTTTTGTGACCCAGAGATGGAGTCCGTTAACAGGATACGGTTCTTTCTTTTGGAATCTTGTGATCTGTAATTTACGGAGTGGTTGATTCCCCTCACTCCATTACCGCGTATCAACCTGGTTTCATGAAATAATAAAATTTTCTCTTTTTATGTTGTGAGATATAAACTACAACATGTTAATAAATAGAATTATGAAAATATATACAGGCGCGAGAGAGAGAGAGAGAGACGTACATTATACCTAAACAGAAAGACTTGATTGAATGATTAAAAACCAGAGACGTACATTAATAAATTAAACGATTTAAGTCGTCATGGCGCATGGTGTGCGGTTTGATCAAAGTTATGGGGGGACACAAGTATGTATTTAGTTTAGTGGGCTCCACTCGCGATACCCATGAAACATCCCGATTACAAGCACCCAGTCAATTCCACGGGCATGGATGTAATCTACCAGTAAACTTTTCTATACAAAATTATTATTTTTATAAACCAATCATTGTTACATATTGTATACATATATTTAAATAAATTATACTATTTATTTTATTAAAATATTCTTTTCAAACAAACACTCGTGACAACGACAAAGCCCCGCTCCCAAACATGGCCAATAAAATAAAGATCTGGGAATTGGAGAGCCGGTCGTTAGTGTCTTCCAATGTTCAAGAGCAGTGTTACTGCATTGTCATGGGTGGGTGTGGACTGGCATAGAATTCATGGACTTCTTGCTGTGGGCACGGAAACTCATCTCACAGAGCTGTGGAGTCTGTCCTATAGCAAAACCCAAAATAGTGGCGGTGCAGTACCGAATGCTGGCCCCGGTCCGTCACTTTGATCCGCATATGTGCCATGTATCTGCAGTTAACCGGTTGAGGTGGAAAAACGCAGTGAACGGTGAAGATTCTATGAGCATGCGGCTTGCGTCTTGTGGAGCTGATCACTGTGTCAAGCATTTAATTTTAGACCAGATTGTTTGTTGTGTACCAAAAACTGAGAATGAGGTGGGATGAAGCGTGTTCCAGATTCACGTCACCTTTTGTGTATTGCAGAATGAGTTTTGACAATGTTCTGGCCCTTGGATTTACATCGTGTCTCGCCTAAAAGCACTGATTATTTGATTTGTGGTTTGTTTTTAATTTAGAAATCCAGTTTCGTTTTTTTTATCCCTTCTTTATTTATTTTTTTTTCCTTCCCTTCCTTTTTCTCCTTCCTTAATCCTTTTTATCCTCCTCTTCTGCTTCCTCCTTCTCTTCCTCCTCTATTTTCCTTCTTCTTCATATCCCAAAAAACAAAGAAAAAATATAACAATAATTAAAAAAATTTAAACCGGTAATCACTCAGCTCGACCCACCAGCCAATTCCTGATGAAACCAATTGATCCAACTTGAGTTTAAAAACACTGAGGACATATATATCCCTAATTAAATGCCTATATTTATTATAGTAAATAAGGTTTTATAGGTAAAAATAAATTTTTATTTAAAATATTTATCTTTTAGAAACAGAACAATGATAGAATTTTAATATCTCTAAACTACTTTTGCAGTTGTCTTTGAATTCTATAAAATATAAATCATTTAATTGTAGGAAACTATAGAATTTTTAATTAGTATATATTTTAAAAGTAGAAAATTAATATAGTCCCAACCTATTTAAACAACTAATATAACTATTTTTGAGATATGCAAAATAGAAATATATAAGTAGAAGGAAAATCTAAAATTTAAAAAAAATAACACATTTCATTTATAAAAACATCCCTATTGTTATAACAATATATTATAAAGTATCTTAAACAATTGAAACTTTGATCATCAAATATATTAAATGTGTGGTGATTCATTCTATATTATTATTTGATTTCATAGTTAATTAACAAAAAACAAGAAAAGTAGAGTTACAACAATATGCTAAAAAATTAGATAAAAAAATTACATATACAAGAGATCAATATTTTTATGAAAAAATAATATGTTATAAAATATTTAAAATGCAAGTCAAGTCGTGCCTTGTGCCGCGACGACGGGCGCGACGTGCAGACTGAAAGGCATGTCGCTCACATCGTCGTGACATCAGGCAACTGTACAGTAGCTCACATGTATGATTTGAGACCGCTTTAAAGTTTCCGTCTCAGAGCTGTTCCAAATTGTAAGAATCAAATTTTAAATCCCTTTCCACACATTTCATTCCCCAATATAGAAATTCTTTCCAGACAATTTCTGTGTTCGACGACGGTGGGTTTCTTGTAACTCAATCGGTTGTTTCTTCAAAATTTTCAACTTTCTTTCATATTTTAGCTATATTCTAACAACGTAAATGTTAAGGAATTTCACAATGTCTATACAAATTTATGTTTGGGTGTCTCTGAATGTAAATTTAGGGTTTTTGTAGAAATCTTAATTTAAGTGAAATTTAGACTTATTTTTTAAATTTATTGTAGTTATTAGTGAAAGATATGAACCCATTTTTTTGGTTTCTATGTCGTGTCCTATTATCTTGGCTTGTTAAACGATGAAGGTGAAATTTGTTAGACAAATTCATGTTAATATCGTATTTAGTTATATGGTGTTGCTTATTGGGTGAATTGAAACCCTTTTAGGGTAGTTTTTGATTAAAAATACCTACACATGTAGTGTTTGATGAATTGTTAATTAATCTCATTATACACAACTATTGGTTGATAACCTAAATTATAACTTTGTTTATTGGTGAAATTTGTTAGTATATTAAATTTGAATAGGGTCCACTATAGGTTAGTTTTATTTAATTGGTAGATATTTGGACATCAAATTTGACATATTAAATATCTATATTTTTGCACGTGACATGTTTGGTGAAATGTCATTGAAAGATGTTATTTGAAATGGTTTGCTTGTATAAGTTACATGTCCCAAACCAATATAAACTTGTATATTTACTTTTCATTATTATGGCCAAAAAGTCTGTCTTTACTTACATGTACAAATTATTTAACAACATTTATCACCCTAATTTAGAGTAGCAATAAATTTGGTAATAGATGTATCCATTCTATTTGATTTAATGAGATCATATAGTAATGATAAAACTTTCACTTCGTTTATGTATTTTAGAATGACTCGGAGAGCCTTTTCTGGGGGTAAAGTTAACACCCCATGTGTAAGGAGATGGGAACAAAATATAATCATATCATGCTTTACACTTATTTCATCTTCTCTCCCAATTGACAAAGATAAGACCCAACCTCCAAGTTCAATACAGAGTGATATGCCTTCCACATCGGCACACAACTCCAATGAACCATCAAACTCATGCGAGAAGAGAATTTCTTATTGTACCTGCTACGTCTAAGGCGCTTGTTGCAGGTGAGCCATCCCAACCCCAGGCGGGGGACCAAAACATGTGACACCACGTCAGTTTTAGTGAGTATAAATTTGATTCATTGTATATATAATTAATCACGTGAATTCACACATATAAAAAGAATAAGTAATTTACTACACCTACATTTTAACTAATTATTACAGTGCATGGAAAAACGTAATAGACTCGATAAAGTCCATTGTGTTTGGACATTATAATGAACCATTGATGCATTACACTGACATCCCATTAGAACAAAAATAAGAATGGTTTTGACTTTTCAAGGTATGAAATATCTAAAAGTATAAGAAAAATATTTTTTATACTTATCTGAGCCTTTTCCATAAACACTATTTTGGTTTTCTACTATAACTTGAATTTATTCCACATAAACTCATTGTTATTGTACTTTTATGCTCCTCATGTTTGTTCACTAAATAAATTTAGTTGAGATCTGACAGATAACATGGTAATACAATGTGCCTTCGAGAAAAAGACCGCTAAATTAATACAAAAACACTTGCATCGAACAAGAATTTCTAATGGAAAGGCTGATTGGATCCCATAGAAAAAGTGAGATGAGATGTTAGGAAAATGGATAGAGGATACATATTGAGTAGTATGTGAAAAGAACCGTACCAATTGAGCTACTGACAATGCATCTGCATCCACTATCTATCGTGGTGACTCGATTTCAGTGACTGCACATTGTGAAAGAATGGTAAGCGAGAAAGAATATTTGTTTCACATCTTCATATCTTTGTAATATGGTATATATTCATTTTACTATGTTATAATTATATTGGATAATACAGGAGGCACAGTTAAGACAGTCGCCGACTCACCTTGAAGTTTACTCTAAAGTTTGGAAGAACACAACTGGCGAATGAGCAGGCCTTCGTGCACAGTCTCAAGGGGTAATTACAATTATTTAAATATGTTAATGTTACTTCACCATTATGTACAAAAATCCATTCATTTTCTATATCTATAGGAGATGATGTAAAAATTACAAGCAGATCAAAACACCGCTAAAGGTTTAGAGGGACAAAAGTTAGAGGGTGGTAGGACTTGATGTAGCTCAACTAATAGTAACATAGTTGTCTTCAATGTACTTGATGGCTTTAAAAAAGGTTGCTTGCTAGGGATGGGCTCAGAGTCTCAATTTTTTAAACAGTTGTCTCATAGGTCGACTAGCTTCACTACTTCCTCACCTAATTTTGAATTACAAATAATGTAAGTTATATTAGAACGTACTCAGCAGCAACTACGGGAGAGAGATGTAGAGATGGATGATTACAAAACCAGATTGGTCCAAACAGTTGCGAGATTAAACAAATTTATGCGACTTGCTTCTAAAAAACTCGGCCTCAACTCCTTTGATGATAATGAAGGTGATGAAGAATCTAAAAACCTCAATCCATAGATGTAGATGTTGATTGTCTAACATTATCTATTTTGTATGTCTTATGTTAATGTAAAAAAATGAGATTGTATCACACTTTTAATTGTGGCTTTATGGTGTGTAAATATATCCACCGTTTTGAAATTATTACATTATTATTAGTATATTTTTCCTAGTAAAATTGTGTATAAAAAGTTGCACATTAATTGTATTGGAATGGCAGAAATTTTAATATAAATTTAGCAAAATGTTTCATTCAGTGCATTCCCAAAGCCGTCTTAGAGAAGCCATCCCAAAGTCGTCTCAAAAAAGCCATCCCAAAGTCGTTTGAGAAAGGCCGTCCCAAAACCATATCAGAAAAGCCATGCCAAAGCCATCCCAGAGAAGGCATGCCAAAGCTATTTCAAAGATGCCGTGTTAAAGCCGTCCCAGAGAAACCGTCCTAAAAAAGCCCTTCCAAAACAGTCCTAAATAGAGTCGTTTCGGATTTGAGACGGCTTTGTTTTAGCCGTTCAATCTTTAGCAATGGGGTAAATAGGGACGGATTATTATTCGTCCCAAATTCTGTCACGGATAATTACCTCAAATCTGTCTCAAAAAGTGGTTCCAATTTATCCATTTTTTGGTAGTGCTTAGAATTTCTAACTTGTTGCTTCATGTTCTCTGCGGGGAGCTGAGCAGAAGCATCGGGCATGACCATTGCAGGGGCTCGTGCCAAGGTCTTGTACTGGGTGGCCAAGTGCGGTGGCAAAGGCGCATAGCACATTTGTGCATGAGCTGGATCAGCAAATTCATAAGTCGAATTGGCGTCTGAAGAGGTAGCCAAAGACCGAGAGGGATGTGGAATTTGAATGAAACAATATATTAAGCCTGGTGCTGGCTTGAGGGCACATGTATAATGGCGGAGCTGCTATTCTATATGCGCCACCAGTCGTTTTAGGCTTGGAGGAAGAAACGTTCCTTGTCTGACTGCAAGCCGCATGAGGAAGATGTGTCTGTGGGGGCCTAGAAGCAGCAGCTAGAGCAAATTCACTATAACTAGGTTGCCACGCTGGCAAGTTACAAGGCTGGCTCTGTCTTGCAAGCATAATGTAAATAGGGTGCGGCTGCTCAAGCACAGGCTGGTTTGGATCGCGCTGCTGCTGTGAAGGACATATAGGGTAACACGATGCAATTGGAACTACACCGTACTGCTTACCAGCATGCATGAACGAACTGCTGGGGTTGGTGCAACTGAGAAAATTTTGATCGCATTGACCGGAAACCACAAAACCGGACTCCTGAGCCTGCACTGGCGTCGGAACTTTGTCGTTATTTTGATCCCCATTCTTTAGATCAACCTGATTAGATGAAGTCCTAGTGTTTCCAGATTGCATTTGCAACAGTAGTTCTTAATAAACAGCTTGTCTCCTCATAGACAATGGATTTGTTACACTTCCCTCACTGTTCCAGTTACATTATTAACCTCGCAGTTCAGATCATTTCAACGCATATTACCGAATAAAAAGAAACAAGTGCGCACACACGCACTTCAAATTAAAAGATCTTCGAGTAAGCTCTTTGGTACCTTGAAACTGAATTTGGAGATGGCAAATTGAAAACGCTAGCTTGCTTATGTTGAGGTTGCACTTGATCCTCACTATCAGATAAGGACGAAAATCAGGGACGGCTGGTGAGCTATCGCAATTTATGACAAATGAGGATGACTCTAGGACGATAAAATAGGATCGTCCCAAAGCCCTCGCAAAAGCCATCCAAGAAATACAATAGTCAATGCTAAAAATCATTGTTTCAAAGCCGCCTCTATCTACAATGGTGTTGTTTAGGCATAGCAGATTTTGCTGTTTAGGCATAGCAGATTTAGCAACGGAAAGAGAGCGTAGTCCTCGTCTGTGATGGATTTTACTTGCAATTGTAAAATTTACAATAGGTTTTAAACAACTATTTAAATTTTGGAACGGCCTACTATTTGAAGTTCTAGAGTTTTGCCATAGCCAGCTCTACCCGTCCCAATTTGGGACAATGTTGTTCTTTTATCTCAAATTTAGAGACAGCATTGTGTTAGTCATTTTAACATGTGACAAACTCTTTTGTGACGTCCCAAGTCTTGAGATAGCACGTTATTGGCCGTACCTATTTGGGTCAGCTTTGGGATGCACTTTTAGCCGTACTAATTTGTGAAAATTTTCAAATTCTAACTTTCATTCATTTAGAAAAGTATGATCCTCTATTCCATAATAACACTACATTCTCCTTTGAAGGACTTCTCCAACGTAGGCTTACTTAGTGGGAAATAAGTAAAAACAAAATGGTCAAAGATGTACACAATTTAAAAAATCATACACCTAGTACAAGTGCATTGGATGTTTTAAATGGTGAGATGCCATAGGTTTTAAAAAAGACAAATTATTTATTACCACGTAATAAAGTTTTAACACATGTCACTACCTAAATGTCAAACCCTAAACCCTAAATTCACCGTATGCATGGTCTCTAACAATCTTAAATTCCCAAGTGGCTCGTGTGAAAAGATAGCTTAGGGGGATTAGTTAGCAGGGTAAGGATACTTCAATTCATTAAACGTCAGTGCAAGTATCTACCTTTCTTGCCAAATCTATTCTTGTAGTCCCTTCTTTAACATTGTTATGTACTGAAATCCCATCAATGGTAAGTTTTTTTTGTGCATCTTCTAGAGCTGTTTTCTTTATATTTACAATTACAAACTCCACCTAAGAGTAGGGATGTTGATCTCACCCAACTAGGGAACATAATTGAAGTTCTTGAAACAGAAATTACATTGGCATTGGCATCAACTGAAACGACAAAAAAAAAAAAAAGACATCTACCCCATACCCCATTCTATAACATTGGGATGTACTGAAATTCCATCAATCGTAGGGTTTTTTTTTTTTTTTTTGGTGCATCTTCTAGAGTTGTTTTCTCCATATTTTCATTTATAAACTCCACCTTAAGTGTCGGGACATTGATTTCACCTAACTAGAGGGCATAATTAAGATTCTTGAAACAGAAATTACATTGGCATTGGTACCTACTGGAATTAAAAAAGACATCTATCCCATACCATCAACTCTTGAAAACCAGACGTGTGAACTTCATTTCTTCCCTTCTTTCTGTTACACCACCTACCTAATAAATTGGGGGTTGGAACTCTCTGCGTCGCATTAGATGAGGCCAACTCCTTGCGGCATTTAATTGACACACAATAAATGACTGAAGGACCTGCATCGCCTTTCATTTTTTATTTATGATTTTTGCATATGCCATAACTATAGGACCTCCATATTCCTTAGTTAAATTATGTATTGTAATTAAGATCACTCACACAATTACCGGTAATTTATTGTTTAGGAGCTTAATACCAACATGTTTTCCTGAAACTGTCTATTGACTAAGAAAGCCTTTGAATTAACTTGTAAACTCTTTAAAATATCTTATAAAATATTTGAGAGTTTATAAGTCCTCATGAATATATAACCTCTTATAAGTGTTTGGTAATTGTTCTGATAAAAGAGTTTTTAAGATTTCAAAAATAGATGTTTAAAAGTTATAAATTCTTTATAAATAAATTAGCTATTTCTAAGGTTATGTTTGTTTTGTTTCATATTCCAAAAAATACGCATGTTTCAGTCATTACACTTTTTAAATTTTATTTCTTTATCTTTTTTACTTTTATATAATTTTTGAAAAAAGTACATCTAAAAACATACATATAAAAATCAAAACAAACAAAACCTAAGTTATTTTTAAACATCTTATAAGTTATTTACTTTTATATTCATATTATATTATTATTTCAACAAGGCTTTTTGGTTGCGCAATGTAAAATTATCCAACTATCCTTTATTTAAAATTCCCCTATTGTTGTATCCTTTTCTATTTCCCTTTTTTACTAATTAATTCATTTTATTTGTATTTTTGCTATCAATTTTTCTCATTTTACAGATTGTTTTATCTATCTTTATTTTGTATTTTTTTTATACTTTTAACCCATGTTTGTACTATATTATCTAAAAAATTAACACTTTTAGGTTGCATAATGTAAAATTAAACAATTGTTATTATTTAAATTTTTTATTTTTCCATCATTTTTTCTTCCTCTTCTTTCAACTAATTATTTTTATTTGTGCCTTTTGTTAAATTTTCTCTATTTTCATATCCTTTTGATCTTTCTTTTTTCTCATTTAGAAATTTTTATACTTTTGAAAATAATTTTATATCTATTATTTAAAATATGTTACTTTATAATTTATATACAATTTGCACACACGTAGAATGTGCAACTTTTAGTAGCATTAAAAATGACATAGAGATCCTAAAATTACATTGTGTTATTCATATTTAATATATTTTTAATATTTTTACATCAAAAATATTATAATCAACTTCAATTATAAATTTCAACAAAATCTTATAAAATGGTCGCATTATTTCTATCCAACAATAAGAACTATTTCTTAAAATAAAACATCGGATCTTGCAAACTTCAAAAAGATCTTATATATAGATTACTTAATATTAAAAATAATTTTAGCCAAACACCATTAAGAAGAAGACTTTTCATGCAAAGTTGCAAACCAAAGAGCAAGAAAGGCTGTCCGCACTGGCAATCCCAAGCCCATCTAGAAAGACAAAAGTAGGATACATCTGGAATTCAGGCTCATTAATATAACCATAAATTCCTGATTTGACTTACCGCAAAAACAATATGAATGGTCGAGTTCTCTAAAAGGAAATGCCGATTACTGCTCAGAAAAGATCCCACAACTTGCATCAGCCGTCCAAAAAATCGACAATCAAAAGACACTAAACGCCCGTTGAAATGTCCAAATCCCCCTTTTTGTTGCTATAAAACGTGCAGTGACTTTAGTCCTTTCCGCCAGCTAAGCTATACAATCAATCGGCAGCGCACCCTCAGCAATTCTAAACAAAGAATTCCCTCTTCCCATTCTTGAAAATGGCCATCATCTCCTGTCAGGTGGCCTTCAGCACCCGATTCTGGAGCAACAGAAGTGATCAAGAACCAAACAGACAGAGACTTAACTGCTTCAAAGTGAATGGGAACAAGAGTTTCGCCACAACGCAGGTGGATTTCTTGAGCCAAGATCATTTTATGGCAGTCACTCCCGTCGAGAATGCACAAACGTTGAAGCAGCATAGTCGACAGAACATCCCAACAAAGAAGCAATCAGTCGATCCTTATCGCCAAGGGATCATCGTTGAGGAGGAATACAGGCAGATTGTCGTTGTAAGATCTTATGAAGTTGGCACTGACAAAACCATGACAATAGAGAGCATTCTCAGTTTGCTCCAGGTGATGAAAGTGCCAAGGGTACCGCGTTTTCACGCTGAATTTAGAGGGACTAATGGAACTTGTTCATGCAGGAGACAGCACTGAATCATGTGTGGATGTCAGGGCTTCTCGGCGATGGCTTCGGTGCCACCCATGGAATGATGAGAAACGATCTCATTTGGGTTGTTTCAAGAATGCAAGTTCGAGTTGATCATTATCCAATCTGGTATAGAAATTCATCTTCCCTTGTCTCCTCAATCCAATTTATTTCATCACCAAATTTCTGCAACTGCATGCAAAAGCGGCATTACCATCAACAAGCATTTCGTAACAACTATATGATAGACTATAATCTACAAGAGAAAATGTGTCTGTCGAATTCAGAATCTGCCGAAGGATTCTAGTCTCTATGTGGGTGTTGTTCCATAACCAAGCTCTCTCTATACGCAAACAGGGGTGAGGTGGTGGAAATCGACACATGGGTTGGAGCATCAGGGAAGAATGGGATGCGGAGAGACTGGTTACTCAGGAGTCAGGCGACAGGACTTGTATTTGCGCGAGCAACAAGGCATTATCTAAAACCTTCTTTATCATCACTTCTTTAATAACAAAATCTACTGCACATCTGTGAATAAAGATTTGATATTCTGAGCAGCAAATGGGTGATGATGAACAAAAAGACAAGACGCCTTTCGAAAATGCCTGGTGAAGTGAGGGCAGAAATTTCACCATGGTTCGTTGAAAAGCAAGCGATAGAAGATGAGAGCCCAGAGAAAATAAACAAACTGGATAACAATGCGCGCTATGAGCTCTCAGACTTGAAGGTGATATGCTTTTAATTACAGTTTCTTGAATAAAGGAGAGTTCAACTGACTGGTATATCGATCTGAGTCTTCTTTTCTGGTCTACTTGGCAGCCAAAGAGGAGTGATTTGGACATGAACCATCATGTAAATAATGTCAAGTATGTCAAATGGATGCTCGAGGTCAAAACACAACTGTGCCATGATTTCTGTCATATATAAAATGAAATTGAATGAATAAATGCTGAACATTGAACGGCATATTTCAGACCATCCCTGATGAGTTCTTGGAGAATCACCAGCTCTCCAGCATAACACTAGAATTCAGAAGAGAATGTGGGAGTTCCGATGTGGTGCAATCCCTTTCTGAGCCTCAAGAAACTGGACTGCTAAGAACTGGAATTCAGCAATGCACGTGCATCGGTTTGAACGGACATTCAATGCCATTTAGCTACACTCACCTGCTCCAGATAAAGGGCCGCTCGAGAAATGAAGAAATAGTGAGAGGAAAGACCACGTGGAAAGAGAGAGACCACAGCTAGAATTTTATGGCAAGTTTTCAGCGGAATTTTTATTCACCATTAAATGAATCAAGAATCAATAACGGCCAACTACCGAAGCTGACTTGGTGGCTTTAATATGGAAAGCAATGAGAACAAGAAGAACTGCCGCAATGATGAGCAGCCCAACATGTATATGGTTTACAAACAAATCCCAAATTCATTCTGGATGTGATACTTGTTCAGCTAGGATCTTAGCAAAATTTGGTAGTGGATTGTTGCGTTGTAGGATTGTAATCACTGTCACGTTCTTACGGTCTAGACAGGAAGCTGCAAGCTCTCTCTCTCTCTCTCTCTCTCTCTCAACAGACATGCATGTTTGCTAGGCCTGAGTACTTGGAAAAGAAGCAAAGATATACAGCACATAGGCACATCAGACTATCAGAGCCAGAGCCAGTACTTGGTTGACCTAGGCAAGCTAGATTCCACTGGGGGGAAAAAGTAAATAACAAAACCAAGTTGTCAGTCCCATAAACCAGAAAATCTTAGCCTGGCAGGTAGGTGCAGACCAATATAATGGAAGTTTTAACTCGTTTGGTACATAAAAACAAGTGTCATTGGTAGATTCAGGATGCAATCTCATTAATGAGCACCAAACTTGACTGCTCTGACCAAACTTACAAATCTACTTGACTTTCGGCTTTGGCCAAATTAGGCGGCTTCACGCGGACTAATTAAGGACTTTGCCAGTGGTTAATTATACTTTCAAATTTGAAAATGCATGTACAAATGCCCCCCACACATCTTCTGCTAAAGGTCTATAGACTACTGGTCTATTTGTCTGTATCCTGCATGACGTGATTTTCTATTTTCTTTCATCATCCATATATATCAACATAATATATCAAGAAGTTCCTCCTTCACCGAAATAACCACATTTGTCCTCGTGTATTCTTACAACAATACACGTAACAGCTTGCTTCCTAACTGTATCACTACAAGGCAAATACAAAGCGCAGGATCAAGGCTGGGTCTAGATAAATTACAATGAATATCTTAGTCAAACTAAAAGCGGTAAAGTTTCAGGGTAAGTTAATCGGCAAACAATGTAGGCGACATAGAAGGATTTAGCATCTATTCTTTTGAAAAGAGACAATGTGGCATTAGGTAAACAATGACAAGTTAAATAAAACTCACCACGGACCATGCTCTAAAAATATTTTTCCCCCCACTAATTGCAACTTCGAGAGAAGAAAGTGGTTAGACATTGCCACACCTAATACAAAAGAATTGTGGCTGGCTAAATGAATAATTGTGAGATCTAACCTAGAAGGGAGAAACATTTACAATTACAAATTTGATGGGTATTTACAAGTTAATTACCCACAAAAAAATGGAAATGTGAAAGAAGTGTGAAACCGCAAAAGTGAACCTATTGCAGCTTTCTTTTCATTGATCTGTGAAATTGCCATGACCAAGCTCCCAAGGACAGAGCAAGTCCAAGCCCAACAGATGCCCAAAATATAACCAGCCACCTGGCCATGGTATTAGGGAACAACCCTAGAGAACAATGCTAGATTTTGTTAGAGGTTTTGAACCAAGAGGATATTATATCTAGTCAAATCACATTAGAAACATAGATAAATGAGGGGAAAATGAAAAAAGAAAATGCCAAAACTAATGACAAGATAAGAATACGCACCATGTCCAAACTTGATACAAATGAGGAGTTCCACTATGCAGATAGCAAGTGAAAGCCAACAAAATGCTCCCACCTTTTTCCTCAGTTCTCTGAAAATAACAAAGTACTTGAGCAAAAGTGAAACTAAGAGATCTAGAGTTAATCCCATGGAACCATCAAAACACTGCTATTTGTTCTGTCAGAAGCATGGAAGAATGCAAATACCTGTCTTGTAAGTAAGAATTGTATTCACGAATTGTTGGTATTGCAATAAGCCACCACAAAACCAACCTATAAATTATGAGGGGGTTTCTAGGTGGAATCCAAAGGCAAAACTTCAGGAAGAATGTATTGAGTTCCACAGTCAAGAAAACAATGCAAAGGCTGAGAACTTGGACAAATCGGAATGGACCAAGAAAAGGGTGCCATTCATCTTTATCCCACCTGGCAGGCGTAAATTGGCCCAATGTTCTTTTCACCTACAAATCCAACAGGAATTTTCAAAATGAAGCACAAGCTCATTCAATTGCAATTAGCTACAAGAGCTTAGATCACATCCACAGCAGCAAACTAGAAGAAACAAAACAGCAATATACGAAAGTTGCAAATCAACATACTTTGCCCATGATGTTAGGCTGCCGGCTTATACCAACCCACTCATAAGTTTTACCATCAAAGTACCTAACAGTACGCATTCCTGCCCAGATGCCTGTAAAGCAAAGAAAATATATTCATGCTATTTTACACCCTAAAAAAATTTCAAATAAATTCAGTAGGTGGAGACAAGGACAACAGGGTTTCCAAGATGACACATAACCACGAGCATTCTATAGTAGATCTTCTCTATTAGCTTCACAAGTTCAAAGCAAACTTAGGCAGGACATGGACAAAGAATAGGGTTCTTTCACATTCATTAGCAACCAGTTAATAAAAGTAAAGCACATGATAGCCCAGGACAAGAATCATTATCATTTCTTATGACATTGAAGAACTGGGCACACTATTATCATCACACCAGACAAATCAGCATGGACAACTTCAAAACCAAAGAAGAGTAATGATCCAGGCTAATAAAAATAAAAATTAATCTATCCAAGAAACTAATACCCCCCTGCATCATAATAGAAAATAAGAAGCTAAAAATTCATACCGAACCAATTACAGATTAATATATCAAGAACAATGCTGTCCCACCAGCATTCATTGAAATTCGGCAACATGTGTCGAAAGGTAAGCTGAAAAAGAAAATTATAAAAACAACCTTAATGAACAAAAGAAATCTATCTCCAGCACCACCATGGAACTCAGCAGAGTAAAAAAAGCAGGCAGAGAAGATAGGAGCTAACCTCCATTAACTCAAATCCAATAGACAGTACCCACAAAAGTGGCTGATTACGAATCATTATAGCTTTCCCCCACCATCCAAGAATATGTGCCAGAACAAATTCATCAAAAAGTGTCTCCTAAAGACAAATAAAATCAGACTTCCAGCTGCAGGGGCATATTTATATACAAATGTAATATTAAATAAAGCTAAACACTGAGTAAAATAAAGATGACGTACATAAACATTGTTAAACCTGCTTGTAGGGTTTTCAGGCGTGTAAATTCTGCAATCAGCACCATATGATCTTTCAGGAAGTTCTGCATCAGAAAAATTGCATATAAATTAGAGCAACATTAACCACAAAAAATGTGTCAATGGTCATCCAGCTGGACCAACAAAGATGATGCACATGTCATTACAAAAACAGAAAGCCTGCATTCATTGCTGGGAAAATCAGAGGGTCCAAATGCCTCACCAACACCAAGATCAGGATGCAGGAACTTCATAAATTGCCGAGCATCATCACGTTTCTTGAAATAAGAAGAATTAAAAGTATGAGAAAGTACTGCATAACTCTTTGTAGCAGAAAGAGAACTATATTTATAGTACAGACTGCATGGAACCTTGAAAAATCTTATGGTGCAATTCAGCAAAAGTATTTCTAAAGATCCTCAGAAGAAAACATATACTGCAATGATACTGTACTTTGGGAAGCATATTCAGTTAATTTGTGTAAATGATACTTAAAAGTGAGAAATAACAACTACAAACAGACCAGTGCCTGTTTCATAAATAATTTCTTCCTCAGTATGCTCATTTAAAAACTTTATCTGCAAATAAGTGATTGGCCTTCTAATTTTCATGAGGAAAAATAAGAAAATTAATTGTTCCCATAGACAAAATCAACAATATAAATTAATTGACTGTAGAAAAGAAACCTTCCATCCCAATGAGCAATAAATTCAAAGCTGAAATAGGCAAGAATAGAAGTAGTTGCCAAAAAACTAACCTGGAAAAGCAAAAATGTTAATGCAACAAGGTAAATGACAGCCATTCCATGAACAAGGCGCCATATTGCAGGATGTGGACGGATAAGGACCCTGAAAACAAACATGTAGGGTTTGGCGAAATAGCAGTGTTCAGAAATACATAAATATGTCAACAAGGCACATCAAGCATTGGTGCCATATTAATGAAATTATCCCATGCATCGTCACATATTCCCTAATGACATAAAACCAGCCAGAATATCTCCTCAAGCTTTTTAGCTTATGCTGAGGGCTGAATCCTTGCAGAGATGCCAACCCCCACTGATAGAAACTATTTGAAATTGCATTTCAAGTTTAAAGAATAACATTTTGCTGATTAGGAAGAGAAAAAATCACCCACATTCTCTAAAATGAAGCTTGCATTTAAGATATACAAAAATTACAGATTAAAGGTTAATCAAGTACAAAGCTACATAGACGACTTCCCCATATTCCCATTCCACTAAATGAAGGGAAATTGTTGAATAAATAGAAGAACATATGAGCACAAAAGTTGATCTACAGAAGTTTTTATAAGTAACCATGAAGCGTCTCTCTGTCACTTGAACTCACCAGTTTTGGCCACTAAAAGGCTGCTTAAGTTCCTTACAAGAAGAAAGTAAGAAAACTTGTCACAAAATAGCAATGGTTAAAACAATTGCATCAGAACTGTGCATAGAGTTATCAGTGATGACAACATACACTTTGACAGTTTGATGGGACATAAAATTCCCCATATACATAATCTTCCATTTTACATTTCCATACAGTAGAGTCCTTAGGTTTCCAAAATAGTACAAACTGTAAAACGAAGTGCTTTGAATCATACCCCCCAAGAATTGAGACAATTTACTTTTACTAAAATAGTTTTATTAGCTCCCGAGGTATTATAAAATGAGATCGAGACATCTTTAGGGGTATTTGATAGAAATAAGTACGAATTAGATTATGTATTTAACAGAAATAAATTAAAAACTAGATCAATTCGTACATTGTGTCTCCCATGTATACCTTGGAATAACTTTTGTCTCTTTCATCCAACTAAATCAGTTTCATAATTTCAGACAGATGGTTTTATGAAATATGCCTGCACACATCAGTTTGTTACAACTACAAAACCAAGTACAGCCCAGTAAAGATTTTTTAAACTGTGAGAAGCCATCTTTGAACATCTGATAAATAACCATGCAAATAAAAAAGGTCTGCTTTTAATTCCACTTATCCATAATCTAGTACTAACTAATCCTGAGAAAAATTTCGAAAAACAACAAAGTAGCAGTTAAATGAAAGGAAATAGCATTGGCGACTAATTGGATCAATGCAAATATAAACACATAATACAAATGGCTGAGCCAGAGAGAGAAAGAGGAAGAAGAAGAACAAGAAGACGAAGAACTTACGTAGAAGGAGCTTGTAACAAGCAATAAGCAAGGAACACAGCGATCATAGCCCATATACCCCTACCAAAGTTATCATGCGACAGTTTATTGATCAGGCAAGAGAAGAAAAACAGAACCTAGATTTGCAATGCAGTAAGGATTGTAACACACACCCCTTCACAGAGGTTACAAGATTGCTTTCTGAACTTCGTTGAGGATCAAGTGCTCCACTTGCCCATCTGGTAAGAATTTTCAAGCAGAAATATTAGGCCACCCAGTGGAACCTTTCACATCTAAATTCATATTCTGCGTGATATGGTGATATTTCTAATCTGTTTCAATTGTATATTTTCAAAAGGTTTTAACTGCAAGGTGAAGACAATCAAGTTAGTCAAAGAAAATCTTAAATTTCAGATAGCACAAGTCAGATAATTAATCAATGTATTAATAGTTCAACTCCAAAAAAAGGCTTAAGACAAATAAAAACAAAAAGACAAGTCAGATAATTAACAAATGCATCAGGATTTCAATTCCAAAAAAAAAATGTGTGTAAAAAACCATAAACCATAAAACCAATACTCGGATTCTGATTTACCAACTTACACAAGAAAGCATGCGCCAATTAGTAATAATGTAATGGTGCGGGGCTTGTATGCCCAGGCAGTCCACGGATCAAATTCATCTTCACTGCTTGATGAGCTCAAATCACCATTTTCATAAGTATCAAAATTCTTCAATCTAGCTCTTTGATGCCCATTAGGTTCCATATTCTAGAATATCAGTTTTCCAAGATGTGTCACTGCAAGAAAGATATGAAAAAAATGAGATTGTTCACAACCTCCAAAGGTATCGGTGCTAGAGGAAAACATTATATCTTATCCTTTACAGAAAAATAGCTATACAGTATGCATCACTGGTGCAGGGTAATACTATAATTGGATTTGCAAGCTTGTGTCCAATATCATACCATATGTTAAAACAAGCATCATAAAATGATTTGCAATAACTAAGCTCAAGTCTTATTAAGGCTTTATGATCATTGTTCTTTATATCTCAATAGTAAATAAAGCAATATCAAACTCATGGATTTTCAAAGTTAGTAAAACACTAGAAACTGATCTAAGTGATCCCATTAATGGTCCCTGAATAAAAGATGCAAAACCGAGCAAAAAAACATCTTCGAGCAAACATATGACACTAAAACAAACTGAAGCCCAAAATGAAAGAAGTTTCAAAAATGTTTTCCCAACTCATATCCACCAAAATATAAACAATGAAGATAATGAGAATCATTTACAAAACTAGCAAATTTATAAACCCTAATTAGCTTTGTCTAATCCATAAACAGTAAAGAGTATCTCACTGAACATTAGAATTAATTAACTTTTCACCAACAAGGTGGAACACGAGAAAATGATGTAAAATGAAGGGCGCTCGGGCCAAAACTAACCAAATGCCAGAATGATTCAGAAGATTAACTCATCACATGCATTACAAAAGCAACGAAACCACCGCCATAACTTCAAATGGAAAACCAATTTAAAGAGTGTAAAAGACTTTCAATCGAAAACTCGTACTAATTCAACCGAATAACAAAGACCCAGGCATTCATAAACGCTTGAAGACACGTCTAGTGCATGCCAAAAAACACGTATCCCTATAAAGATTCAACACATAAAAACCGCGAAACACAAGTCATTACACGAGAATGACCTGTAAACACAGGAATCAATACTTCACACACACACACAGACACACAGACAACTAAAAATATCAGTCGGCAGTCCTTGGCCACCCAGAATAGCACAGTAAAGTGTAGAAACAAGGAGAAGAAACGGCAAAGGGTATCAAAATACATTTTTTCCTTAAAAAAAAAATCAATGAAAAACAATTCCCAGACGCAAGATTGGGTGACAAAGTAACCTCAGCCGTCAGATCAGAGCACGAGAGAGGGCTATCAAAGATTTATGACGAACAAAAGAGAGAGAGGAAAAGGCAAGCAATGGGCTATGGGCATCACTGAAAGATAACTCTCACTCCATACCTATAACTGCTCGTGCTTCTCCCCAAAATAAGCTCATATAAATGCGTGTCCGTGTCTGCAAAAGTGAGAAAAATTTTGCTGCCGAGGAAAAAGAGAGAGAGACAGCGAGAGAAAAGAGAATGGTCAGCTTTATATTTCAACGGCAGCAGGCGGCGAAAAGGCGGTGAGGCACTAAAATGGTACGGCGGTCAAAACTTGGAAAATATATATTACACACACATATACACATTAATAATTTTTTAATGCATATACATATACTGCCTCTGTATATATCGAGCGAGGAGAGAGAATACAGACGGGAGATTTTGAAAATTTTGTGATCGTTTCAACAGAAGATTTTTGTGGGATAATCCGTTCAATTAAAGCCCAGGGTGGCTTTAGCAGTACAATACCAGGGCTGCTGCTGTGGCGACGATGGCGATGAAATGGACCAAGTGTGGATATTCGATGACTTCAGAGGAATACATTAATGAGACTCGTCTATTTGTCCTAGTTGTCACCACCAAAGGTACAACTCTGCCATGCTTGGGAGGTGAAATGACGAGCCTGCCCTCTTACGGATTTAATTTTCTCTTTTTTGTTTGCCAGGTTTTTTCAAATAAAATTTATGAATACACATTCAACACGGAACTTAACGTTCTCAAAGCATCAAATGTCCTAAATTAACGACCCTTCTCTTTTTTTAGGATTTTGGGAATGTCATTCATTCAACAAAAAAAAAAAAAATTAATTTATTTGGCTGTAGATCATTGAATAATGAAAAAAAGAATGAAGATGAATTAAGAATTCACATGCCTTGTAAGGCTATTGGAGTACAGCACTTGATTTAATGGCACATGTATCCATTAGTTGGTGACGAATTCCGACGCATTTTGTTAAACTTATTTTTTAGAGTGTATAAAATCAAGTAAATTGTGAGATATGTTTTGAATTTATAAGTTCATAAAATTTATTTTTAAAAAAAATTAATAAAGTGTTTAAATAAAAAAATAAGATCGTTTTATGAAATTTTGTTAAAATTTAGAATTATAGATGGTTATGATTTTGTAGTGTAATATTGATAACAATAAACAAAATATCATTAATATAATATAATTAAAATATTCATATCATTTTAAATATTATGAAATAAAGCGACTTACAATATAATTTAAATAAGATGGAGAGAATGAGATGGAAAGTGTTTGAGAGAGTTTATAAGCTCTCTAAAGCATCTTATAAGATGTTTAGAAGATTATAAACTCCATTAAAAATAAGTTTGTTTGTTCCAATTTATTTTCAAATATCTTATAAGTTATTTTTTATGTTTATACTAAAAAATGCATAAATATCTTAAATTCATTATATTGATGAAATTTAATTTATTTTTATTCTTATTGCATAAAAAAATTATAACTAACTATAATTATAAAATTTTTACAAAATTTTATAAGATGTTTCTATCCAAACACATTATTAATTTATTTTAAAAATAAGATATACAAATTTAAAAATGTCTTATAAGTTACATGATCTTCTAAACTATTTAAATTAAGTTTAACCAAACACCCTCTTATTTAAGAAGCTTATAAACTCTTATTTTAGTATTCTATAAGCTAATAAATCAAAAAGTTTTCCAAACATTTACTTTTAATCTTCTTAAAAACTTATAAGATGTTTGGATAAGCTTGTAAATCGGTACATATGCCCTCTTAGTAATTTAGTTGAAGAAATTTGTGGTGTTGATTCCCTTGAAGATTTGTGGGAAATTCACGTAAGCGTTATGCATAGGTTATGACTTCATGCTGTTGTTGTTTTGTGCATATTTTCACGTAAGTGTTCTGTTGTTTTGTGCATATATTTTATAAATAATATTGGTGACTGCTCATTTTTGTTAGTTTTGATTTATCTAATAATATTATTTTTAAAGGATATATTTCTGTTAATAGAAAGACGGGGAAAGAAAGAGAATGGTCAGCTTTTACTTATTCTATTTCAATTTTGAATCTTTATATTTATTTATTTTTATACAAAAGGCCCCACTACAAAGTCATAAATTTCCAATAACAGAATTATATTATGTTGAAAAGAATAAAAAGTTAAATATAAAAATACATATAATTGAGTCAAATCCCCCACCTTTTTTTTTTTTTTGTCATTTTCTCTATTTTCCATCGTTTCCCTCCCTTCTCATTTTTTGAAAAAATTTGAGGGATAATGTGATAAATATATATATATATATATATATATAGGTGGATAGAGATTGATTAACTAATCAACTAACAAGTACTTTTAGCTTCCAATCACATTTGGATTTCTTTTAAAACCAAGCTAAAGCAAAATAGCCTAATGAATGGAGCAAATATTCCCACCCCTTTTAATTAATTCTTGTGAAAATGACTTTTACAGTGTGTTTTGTTTTAAGATTTTAGAAGGGAAAAGAAAATATTAGAGAAAAGGAAAAGAAAATTGAAGAAATTCAAAATCTCTTGAGTCTTTTGGTCTAATGGTTTTTATGAAGAAAAGAAAAAAATTAAAAATAAAAAAAATTAAATGACAATTCAAATTTTATAAGTTTTTATGATTATTTAAGAGAAATAATTTGATGATAGAAATAATAAAGGTTTTGGAAGAAGAAGAGATGGTTAAAATGATTTTTCTTTCTTTTTTTTCATCATTTTTTGAGGAAAATAAATTTTCTTTATTCTAACTACATTTTCTCTTAACCTTTTTTTTCTTATCAACCAAACAATTAAAATTGTTTTCTTTAAGTGTTTTCTGTGTTTTCCCTCCCAAAATCCTTGAACCAAGTATAGTGTTAAAGGGCAAACTATAAATCCTGCCATCTCCATTAAGAAATTCAATCACAAGTTTAAAAGTATGTTTGGTTTTAAGAATTTAGAGTGGAAAGAAACATGATAGAGAAAGGAAAAGAAAAGAAAATAAATTCAAAATTCTATATTGAGTATGTTTGGTTTTTAAAATTTAGAGTAGAAAGAAACATGATAGACAAAAGAAAAGAAAATGAAATACATTCAAAATTCTATGTAGTGTTTCATTAAAATGACTTCAACAAGGAAAGAAAAAAGAAATAAAATTTAAAAAAAAAACTTAGAATTGAAATTTTTTATAATTTGAGAAAAAAATAATATGAAATGAAAGAAATATAATTGGTAAAATTTTTAGAGGAAGAATAAGAGTTAAAATAATTTTTCCTCTCTCTCTAAATTCCAAGAACCAAACATAGTGTTGGAAGCCAAATGTTAACCCTTTAAACATTGGTTTTGAAGTTACAAACATGTACGGGGACTTATTTCAAATCTCCAATTATAAAAAGTTTCAAACTCTACTTGCTCAAAAGCCCAAAATTGATTCTTTGTCCATTAAAAAACAACATTGTCTAATTAATCAAATGAAGTTATGAAAAAGGATTATATGAAATTGTGATTGCTTAATCGAATGTAATTTCAATCTAGAGAAACTGGTTCAAATCTACGGCAACGTTTTAAATATTCTAATTCCAAACAACAACTTGTCAATGTAATTGGCTCTTACTAAGCAAACAAAATAATTACAGCATTATTCCATTACAACACTAACGTCATAAAAATATAAAACTAAACATGAAACCCACAAAATCATCAACTCAAAAACGTCCTCAAAAACAGCCATCTTCAAAAATCATAAGGCTTTGTTTGTTTCTTCATTTGCAACTATTACTCATCATTTAAAAATCTTACTAATAAAAAATATTACCATACAAATTTTATTCAAATTTAAATTTATATTCAAAATTTTTTCTTTTTTACCTTTCATAATTAAATAATAATTTTAATTATTATACTTATTTATGTTTAAATCAACACTTATCTCTTAAGTATGGCAATGGAGCGAAGATGGGTGGGAATTGCTCCTCCATCCCGTACCCCACAACAAAATATTTCTCCCCACCCCATCCCCCGCCATTGTTCCCCTCACCCTCGTCTCGTCTTCGACCTTGATCCCTCATATGTGCCCTGTTGAGAGAAAAAAAATATTTAGTTTTATTTAAAAAATTATATTTTAAAAAAATATTTGATCCTATTTGTTTCTATTAATAAAATTAAGAGATATCAACTAATTTCAAAAAAATAATAAACATGAAAAGTGACTTTCATAATTAATATAAAAAACATTAATATATAAAAGCAAACAATTTTTTATATTATAATGATCGAACAATTATTTAGATTAACTAATTTTTAAATTAACCACATAAAAAATAATATACAAAATTAATTACTAAATAATATGTATAAATAAGTATTAGTTTGCAATTTTATTCTAACAAATAAATGTATCACACTTTTAGTATGTGCAAAATTATTTACAACTTATAATATTATTGTATTTTAAACAATAAAAAAACATAATTTAATATTAAAAAGATAATAATAAAGAAACATTAAAAGAGATAATAAAGAGAGGATCCTTGAAATAAAATACAAATAAGAATAAATCGAAAGAGAAGGAAAATGAAATATTAAAAAAATAATTGAATATAAAATTAAAATAATTACATAACTTCATATACAATTTATTTTCTAAAAAATACAAATACAGATAAAAATAATAAATTTATATTTATTTACTTAGAAGTGAAGGGTGGGGTAGGGGAGCTTCCACCATCCGACGTCTCTTTCAAGACCACATTGGGGAAGGGGGGGATCTCCCCTACTCCACCCCTCTATTACTTTTTTACCTTATAAATTTATATACTATCATATTTATATCATTTAATAAAGTGTTCGACTCATAGAATTTAAATTTGGTCACTTTAAATAGATTTACAAAAATAATCATATATTCTGTTGACAAATTTTTTAAATAATATAATCATTATTGTAAATTTTATTACTCCACTATCCTATTTTTAAGGAAAACTACTATAGAATAAAACTAATTCGTAGAAGAAGATTACGTTTAGAAGATTTACATTCCAATTTTTGGATCGAATTAATGTGTATCAAATAATTTTTTCATTCAACTTTATCAATTTACAATTTATATTTATTTAAATATTTTGTTTAATTTTATATTTTCTTTTAGAATGTAATTATTTTAAGCATAGTTTTATGCATATGTGTGTAATTATGTTTAAATTATTATATTTGCACATGCATTAAGTGTGCCAAATTTCGAATTATTTAATTATTATTACATATTAAAAATATATAAAAATAATTTTCCTAACCAACCTAATAAAAAAATCAAACATACCCGAAAAATCTTGTTCCAAAACATTGGCAAACTTCCCTTTTTTCTCAACTTTGGGTGTGAATACAAATGTGCAAAACCCACCACTAGAGCTACTTCTAAGTTGCAAGAAGCCACAATTTACATCACCACTTGCATTATCTTCTCGATGTCAATTATTCCACTCCTACAATCAACACTTTGCTTAGCAAGGGTATGACTTCAAAAGTTGAAAGGCTCGATAAAATTAACACAAACAAAATCATTAGATTAGTCTAAACTCACTATCAAATCATAATCCATAATAGTTAGCGTTAGTCAAAAACCTCAACCTCTATTTATCACTTTTATCATGATGAGAGCACTAAAGGGAATTGAAAGCATAGTTTCTTCTCATCGACAGGACTAAAAGAATACACAAAAGTTTTAGCTTTCAATATTCTTCCAACCTAACTGGGCCAGTAGTATTTATTGAAAAACAGAAGGCCATGTGAAATGATAATGCATCAAAGCAATGATCAAGAGATTCATTCCCCACAGCATAAGACAATTTTACTCATCAATTCATCAAAGTATTGTGCCCACAAGTTAATGACAAGGATATGTGTAAGAATTTACAATCTATTGTGACACCGACGCTCCACTGTTTTCCATTTAATGAGTGAATAATTATTCTGAATGTTTTTAAATTTTATTCTTTTAAGATACCAATTCATTGATTAATATTCTTTTGTTACTTTATTCACTGCGACTTCCATAATTACACTTTTTGACTTAAAGAGCTTCCAATCGTTTTTTAGGTAATAGTGTCTTGTCTCATTTGGGTTATTTTTACATAAGTGTCACGTGTATTACATTATGAAAACGAAACATTTGTATAATACAAGTTTTCATCATATCTTATAAGTCTAGATATAAAAACATTTATTCTAGTGTACACATAACAATCAAATCGTCAACAACGTATCAAAATTTTAAACCTAACAACATGTGCAATCAAAATACATTTTTTTAAAAAAAAAAAATTGTATTGCATTTCAACTTTAATTTTATTCGTGATTGTCAATTGCATACAGCACAGATGCAAGTTCATGTTTTAAAGAACGCTTAAACATATTTGTCAATTGAATATACGAGTAAAGCACAAATTTAAAGTAAATGTTTAGAGTCTAAAAAAAGTATAAATACAACAAACTTTAACAGAGAGTTTCTTGTAATTTTAAAAAGAAAGAGAGTGTGGTTAATGATTATACTAACTAGTATAAAACGTCTCATTATTGAACAAACGATTTAAACGACTTAACAGATTGATGCTTTTATAATTTATATTCTTACAAATTGTTTTTATTGAATGTATATTTTAACATAAAATTACAACATTAACATATATATATATATATATATATATGAGAAATGGAATTGAATGTTTTCATAAAATAAAATAATGATTAGATTGTATTACTAAACCAAAAGAGTCAAAAGAATCGGGCCCCAAGATTGAAATTTTAGCCTAAAGAATCGGGAGGATCTTTATTATGATTTTCATTGTGATAATGGAAAAAGTTTAGCTCATTTGGGGTTAAGCACGGGTATAGTTGACCAAACCATATGCAAGACCAGATAAAGGGATTAAAGATAAGTAAATCAAATCATTAAATGCTTAGTGGTCTTAACATGATTACTAAAAGCATTATGTCGTGTGAGTTATTTAGGTTAATTGCTATTAATTAAAGCACATCCTCAATCTGAACTGCTAGCGTTGAAAGTTCCACATAAGTGGACAAAACCTGAACTCATGATGAAAGGAAAGGACAAAGGGTTTAAGCCCTAGCTTTGACCCAATTTGCTGTAATCTCAATAGCAAAAACGTGGATTTTGAATGTCTTACATACATCTGACATGAATGAAACAAATAATGCTACTACGGCCACTTAAAGGGCCGGGAAGCAAATTAATAAATGAGTCAAGAATACGAGTTGAGAAGATGCTACCTACCCTACTATTGATTATGTCACCATTTTTAAATAAAAACAAAGGCAAACCCTATTAATAAAACATTTATGAAATGCATCAAATATGTGCAGTTTGAGATTAGACAACTTTGGAGGTCCACTTTTTTGACGTGATGATGATATATGATTGACTAAAATCTGGTACGATCCTTAACCTCATCATAACACACCTATTAATGCACACTTGCTAACGAACAGAATGTGAGATTAAAAGTATGATGATCCCATATGACAAAAATCATTAAAGTTGTTGGACAAGATCTCCAACCCCATACGGTCCTTGAAATTTTGACCAAACATCTTATCTAATATTATCATTTTCAAACCACAAATCTAAGATCCAACAGCGACTTGCATTATTGAATAGTTTTTAAGGCATTATCAACAAGGGTTTTCATGATAAGCCCCAGCCAGAGATTCATATGGATTTTCAACTCCCTTTAAAAAAAGTGAAATAATGAAGGGGTCCCCAATTCTTTAAGTGTCAGTCCAATTTGAAATCTGTGATGCCAACTTTAAGTTATCCGCAAGCTGTGAGTTTGACACTAATGGTGAGCAACCTCCACAGCAAACACACAATAATGTATGGACAAATATTGTGTCATCACATTGTTGGTTTAGGTCGCGTTGTGCCCTTATTAGCCCAACCCCATGATATTGACAACGTAAGCCAGGTGTATCGTCTTTGTAGTATAATTGTGACACATCAGCCTCAATGAACCACCAGTAGTTTGGCACAATTATTGTGTGCGCAGTTAAAAATTATTTTATAAATAGATCATTTGAATAAATATATATTGTCGGCATAAATTAATTATATTGATAGAAACTTTTATTAAAAATAAAAAATAAAAACAAAACGAAGCTATTAAATATAAGTTTAAAATAATTATTTTTTAATGATGCAAAAGTCTGAATTTAGTAAGAAACACTCTATTTTGTTTTATTTTCTACATTAGAAAAAAGAGAAATGGTTATAATTGGATTTATTAAAGAAAATATTTTGAAAATTAAATTAAAATATCAAACTAAAGTATCATGTATTCTGAAAAATATACATATAAATTATACATAAGAGTATAGTGAAGAAAGAAAATACAAATGTCATGTTATGTTACACACACACACACACACACTATACATTTATTCATTAATTTGCATTTTTTTCCCAATCTTTTCTTAATTTAAATGCACAAGTAAGAAATTTCTTGCATTTATTTTAAGAATTCAACAGCTTGGAAATTTCATAATTGGAGAACTTTTAACTAGGTATTATAAAATAATTTTTTTCAGGAAAACGTAATCCGCCTCAATATTATTATTATTATTATTAATTTCACTCTTTGCGTGAAGAGTTAGGTCTAAAATTTGTACTATGAACTCGAAAATATACGAAACACTTTTAGGGGGAATTGTGATTTGTGAGCGCAGGAAGGAGCATAGCTTCCCAAGCTGTCTGGAGCTTATACGGTCAGATTCGATTTCTCTCGACATTATTAACGTAATCAATTGCATGATTCCGACAGCCAGATCAATGTCGCATTCGAGGACAATTTCCTCGTTTTCATTTTTATTTTTCCCATTTTTTATCAATAAAATGGTACTATTTCCCTGGATGGTGGCCCATCAAGTTTAATTGACCCATCACACAACAATTTTCTTTCATTTTTTTTAGTAGTGAAATATTTGCAACGTTGAAGCTGGGGAATCTGTGGTCACTGCCCATGGATTGGAGTAAGAAAAATGAGGAAATCTAGAAGAGAATAATGATAAACTGAATCTGAATTTGCTTACGTTTGCATTCCGAAATTTGAGGTGGGTTTTCAACATAGAATGGATACTTACACAGTTTGGGAGTTGAATCTTTGCCCTTTATAATAAATGATGTTTAATAATCTTGGGCCATTGCCTCTTGGCATTTTTTTCCCCTATTTTTCAACGTGTGTTCTATAATTTTTAACTTTTCACTAGTTTTCGGAGATGAAGACTCTCAAAACTTATTTATACGCGAAATTGGACAAAAGAAAAGGGTTTTATGACTACTAAGCATAGTTTGCATGGGATTATTTAGCTTAAAAAGGCTTGAGGCTGCAATAGCCTTTGTGCAGTACTACATCGGCCTGGGCATGTCACTCCAGTATTGTTGTTTTCTGTGTTGTTGCTCTAAAGTGCATGAATAATTGCTTGTGCATGGTTCAAGGCGGGCTCTGGACTAGCCCATTTACGAACTTCAGAAAAGTAAAAAATTATGAGGAAAACTTTCTTTGCTTTGCGTTCATTTAAATGTTGTCCCACTTCGTGCCTAAGAAATGGCATGCAACGAGTTACCAGTTCACAATAGGTGGTACAATTTGCGCTTCATCTTCACTAACTCTAACTACTTTAACAGGCTAAAGTCCGGAAATAGTTCTCAAAACTTATCATTGTTTATTATAATTATTCAAGCACTGCATAATTTAGATCAATAGAGAGGATTTGTGCAAGATAAAGGATCCTCCAGAAGCCTCTCCAGTGTCCAAGGCTAAGAAAACTGTGACAGAAGTATGTATGGCCCCAGCAATTAGTATGCGTAGCCCTTGACAAACATTCCCTTCTTAGCCTCGTCACTCTCGCCCTCAGCTGAGTACTTTCCAAGCTGTGCCATGGAGTTGGCCTTTGCCCGCACCAAAAGAGCTTTCTGTGCAGCTTCTACATTCTCGGGGCGTCCTTGCCATGTCTTCAGAACAGTGTTCTGCAATGCTCGTGCATAGGAGAAGGACACGTGCCATGGGTTTGGAGTTTGGTTCATCGCATTGAGGTTCAGCGTTGCCTCCACTTCAGATTGTCCTCCTGACAAGAACTAAAGACAAAAAGGAAGTAGATTAAAAGAAGGCTTATTTGATTAAATATCAATATTGTAAGAAAGAACACCATAATACAACAAATAATCAGATTGATGCCAAGAATAACAAAGAATTTTTAAGATGGAAGAAGTACATGGGATGTTAATTCGGAGCAGAAAACAAAGTCAAGTGAAGGCATCTTACTGAGGGACATCAAAATGTATGTAGTTTTTTATAAGTCCAAGTTATACGGGTACTCCTTTTGCTAGATTTTGTTAAGTATGCTTTTAATAGTATGTCTGTGTTTGTTTTGGTTTTTATGTGTCTATGTTTTTACATGTATTATTCTCAAAAATTGTGTAAAAGTAAGATAATGATAAAGAAAATTTTAAAAAAGTAATGATTAAAATGTGTATACTATCTTCACCAGTGAACGGAAGGCAATGTAGATGAGAGGAACCAAGATCTCATTCAAATAAAACCAAAAGCAACATTATGCAATATTTAATATAATGATTAAAAGATCCATGTAGTGTTACCATAATTCCTGGAACTGCAGGCGGCACTCTTCTCTTAAGCATGGTGAGGGTATACTTGGCAACAGTATCTGGGGAAGCCTTCTCTTTGTGTTCAGCTCCTGGGGTTACCATGCTGGGCTTAAGAAGAATTCCTTCGAAGAAAACATTGTTCTCTGCCAAGTAGTGGAAGACTTCTGCCCACACACTCTCCGCCACTTCAAGTGTCCTCTCTATAGGATGGTCTCCGTCTAGGAGAATCTCGGGTTCTACAATAGGCACGAGGCCATTATCCTGCAGGCAAATAAGATTTTAATCAGTTATTATCTCACATTTTATAAACAACAAAATGGAGCCCTACAACCATCACACTTAATGAAACATCACAAGTACATTCTGAGAGAAGAGATTGAAAGGAGAAGTTCAAACTAGAACACTTAACCTGAGAAATAGCAGCATAACGAGCAAGACCCCAAGCTGCTTCTTTGACAGCCAAAGCAGAAGGACCACATGGAATGTTAACAACTGTTCTCCTGAAATAGTTAAATACATGAGGCAGAAGGTTAATATACCAGTATAAACTTTGTTGAACTACAAAGTGCACTTTACAAAATATGCCAACCATTTTGCAAATCGAGCCCCTTGCTTATAGTATTCAGCAGACCGAGAAGCCAATCCATCTAATCCCTGGCACCAAGATTCATTGTTTGATCCTGGTAGGGGAACCAAACCCTGCAAAAGGAGAAAAATAGAACAAAATTTAGGAATTGAGTCATAGCATCACAAAGTCCAATTCTCAAGAGGAAAATTTTCAATTAACATGCAAACAGTCTGATGTAGTTACATAATTTGGAATAAATAAAAATATTTACCTAATCTCACCTTATCAACTTTGATACCAGGGACAATATTCTCGTCGCGTAAACAATCAACAAACTTCTTTCCATCTGTTGTTGACTGGTAAAGTGTCTCCTCAAAGAGAATGGCACCAGAAATATATTCACCCAGCCCAGGAGTGGTCAACAGAAGTTGTCTATAAGCCTGTCTGTTTGTTTCTGTGTTGTCAAGTCCAATGGAAGCCAGTCTCTTCCCACAGGTTGCATTTGATTCATCAATTGCAAGGATTCCACGGCCTGGAGATGCAATTGATTTCTAACCCCACATAAACAAAACAAAAACAACATTAGCATAGATATTGAGTTAAAAGTTCGAAATATAGAACACCTAAAATTCTACAGTGTCCAGCTAAAACCTTTATCATTCTTGGCATAAAACAAAGGAACGAGAACTTAAATGAAAAAATAGGAGAAGAAAATCCTTCAGTCTTAAACTTTAAATCCAGTTGAAAAGTGTGGCAATTGATAAAAGATAATCACAAATCCATAGAGGCATTGCTTAACAACTTATTCAAGAAGACATGTCCAAAAGTCCTTCAACATCCCCCATTACAAAAAATATAGAAAAATGATCAGACCAAGAGAATGATTCACCAAGTGCCAATATCAAGTTATCCTACTTGTTTAGGTTCTTAAACTACCAAAAATGGAAATGAGCGAAACCAAAATAATGTTTCCTTCTGCCCAAGTAAGCAAACAAGTGAAGAGACTTTCTAGGCCTTGGTGAGAATGGAAGACTAAGATTTAACTGTTGTTTTATATGTTTGTCGTTTTGAACTTCAGTGCTATTAAAACTTAAAAATTCTAGAAGTGCACATGCATATGTTCCTCTTGTTTAAGTCTGTGAAAGAGATCACACCCAAAAAATTCAAAGAAAAATCAGATGACATTAATAGTCTATTTTACAAGTTAATGAAAATCCAAATGAACTCTCAAAAGACATGAAACAATCAACAGCGACAAACCACTGTATAACATTTATCAAGATCTTATAGATAATGTCAATGAGGTATTTACAATGCCTCTATAAAATATTATGTTTGCATATAGAATAGATTTAACGCTTCATATTATTTCAACAAAGCACAGCCCTACCAGTTAGATGCTCATTCGCCTTGCAGCACTTACGAAAATAGTCCAAATTACCATAAAAAAATTTGAATTGCAAGTACTAATGGTAAAGCAGAACATATCATATCAAAACTATCAACGAAACAGTGAACTAGAGCAAATGATTCATAAACAGAAGCCGTCGGTACAAAAAAAAATGAGAAAACAAATAATTATTCAAACATGGAAAAAAACACCGCTTATGAAAACAAGTACTGAAAATGCAGGCACAAATTCAAAAAACATTCCAAAACTTGATTTGTATGGTCATACTGCATCGATACTGATTCTTAATACAATTGCATACATTCGAATCCGCAGAAAACTTTAAATAGCCTTCCGGTAAACCAAATTTACATGTTATAATCAAGAATTCATTGAGACTCAAACTCGAATACTTATGCCGATAAATAATTGAGGATTCTCTGAAGAGCTTACGGCGGTTTTAACAAGCTCATCGGCGTACGATCCGGCGCGGATGACGGGTACGCGGCAGGTGGGGAAACGCACCGTCGACCCAGGCCGCTGATTAAGAGACTGCTGGCCGGCGATCCACGATGAGGAGGCGGCGTTCAATTTGACCACACCAGAGCACACCATCTTTCCTCCTCTGCAAGAAAAGGAAGACGGAAGGAGAAGCTTTTGGTGTTACAGGAAGAAAGGCAGTAGATTTACAATAAACCTGGGGTAAAACAGCAGCAGTCGTAATGGGGAAGGAGAGTTGTTTCCTTGATTTCGTCGGAGACTCCGGAGCTTGGTATCAGATCTACCAAACACCAGCAATGTTTTCCTTGTGCGGTAGGGACTCTTTTGCCCTTGGTGGTCCCCATTTTATTTATTAAAAAAAATATATTTATTTTGATTCTTAAATATGTATTTTAAAATTATATAATAAAAATAAGAGAAATAAAAAGATAAAATTTAAAATAAGTGAGAATGAGATTTGCAAAGAATAAAAGCAAAATAAACACAAGGTTTAAACAATGACATGTGTTATACTTTAGTAAATGTCACAATCATGGTTATTTATTTTTAAATATTATGATAATATTATGATTTGAAATGAATAATATATTTGTACCGAGTTTATCATCTCATATGTATACATATATATATATATATATATGTATGTATGTATATATATGTGCGTGCGTGCGTGTGTGTCTATATATACTAAGGTTAACTTTCTCCTTAACATAACCAATTTCCCATGATATGGCTTAATTTAACCAATTTCCCATGATATGGCTTAATTTATGACGATTGAATCATGTACAAGAGCTTGAAAGGAACTTGCTAAGAGTGAATATATGATGAAAGTGAATCTACTGGTAAACGTACAAAAAATGAGACCAAAGTGTTGAAGAGGACAATCTAAAATGAGTTCCATGCCATACAATGACATGTATGGATAGAATGAAGAACGGTAACTTCACTTATTCTTAATAAGCAGTAGATGCCACAAGTCATAAATCGATTTAACTACTGGGTAACTTATATTTTTTTAGTAATTGGATTAAGCTTGTGATGCACAGGAATAGGGGAAAAAACAGTCAGTTCGACAAATTGGTTTTGATAATTATTATTAACTTATGTTACTGTGGTATTTATTTATTTATGCAATTGATGATTTTTTATAAATAGGAAAGGGGCATTATTGATGTTGGCAATGAGTATTTCAGTTGGGTGTTTCTCTTGTCTAATTTCATGATGACGCAATGCAATTTTGATTAATTTTGCTTGAATTATTGGTTGATTGTTTAATTAATTTTTTTTAAGTAAGGACATAATTATATACTCTAAGAAAGTCAAATATGAAGAGTTTATGTTGAAAAAAGTAAGTAAATGAGTGAATCATATAATTGATAATTATTCATGAACTTAAATGTAGCATTGGACCAATGAATGTACATACTCCTTGGGCCTGTACATGGACGTTGCTAAGTGTTATCTATGGATATTGTTTTTTAATTTGGTTGAGTCATGCCACTAAATCTAATAAATATAATGCTCGCTCATTTTCAACAAACTAGTAATATACCAAACCTATGTATGTTACTCTCTAATTTTTTTTGGGTTTTGTCACTAGACACAACAAATTTAATTAAAATTTATCATTTGAACTCACCTATTCCCAGTAAGTGGTACTAAAGGCAAGTCAAAAACAAAACAAATGTTATGTGAAAGAATATGAAGGTTACATTTGAAGCCAAAAAAAAAGCATCCTAAATAGAGTTTTTACTTTTAAAAAGATATCGAGATTGAGACACCATAATCACAGCAACGCAGCTAAGCATTAGAAAATATTCCAATGTTGATCGATCAGATTCTCTCTAAAAACACCTTTGCAGAAGATGTATTAATTTAGTTATTTCTTACCTCATTGAATAACAATTGGAAAACACTTGCGATGTTGCTCGACAATTCAACTTCTCCTGAATCTTTATTGAGTTGAGTTTGGTATGTGCTTAACGAGAAAGTGATACGAAAGAAGAGAGACCTCAACTTTTAAGTCATTTGAGGATAACTTTTAAGTTATTTAATTTTGTGGAGGCAGCGACAATTTAGAGGATGATTTTAATCATTTAATGCACATCATTTTGGTGAAAGCCCACCAAAGACTTGCTCACTATTAGAAAGAGAAGAAACAGAAAACTCTACACCGGGGAGGTAAATGTGGTGAACAAAAATGCCTCTATTGAACGGTGATACAAGAGACTCAAGCACGTAAATCATAAGGGTTTGCAACTTCTGGAAAGAAAAAATATTTTTCCTTGAGTTGAAACGTTTGCATTTGGAGACCTAAGTTGATTCTTTAGCTTGGCAAGTAATACTCTTTTCAAAATTTAACCCTCAAAAGAAAACCCCGTCCCTTAAAATTGGTGTGTACTTATAAAATATAAATTTTTGAGTAGTGCCATGTATACAGTTTTGTTTAATGATAACTTCTAGACGAAGGTTTGGCCTTTTGCTTTAATATTTAAAGATACGTGGGAGATCTTTAACAGTTTTCAAACAAAACCGTGGCGATGATGTGGAAACTGACGTGACTGTGACATGGTGCCAGCGGGACATGAGTTGACAATGATATTAAACCAACATATTAGAAAAGGTTCATTGTGATAATTTTAAAAGATTTTTATTTAATCTTCATCCTTATTTTATGGATTTGGTTCAAATTAGTTAAATGTCCTTAAAAATCAGAAGTGTTGACTTCGTTTGTTTGAAAAGAAAGAAACTATTCATATATATCTTGTTGATTAATAATAAAATTTGTTTAAATAGAAAAATATCTTGTCCATGATAAAACGTATATTGACACACTAAATATAGAGACTGGAGGAAAACAGTTGTGTTATTGTTTTAGTATAGATTTTTAATGATCACATGTAAAAAATGAATGTGACTACCTTGAAAACTAGAAAAGGTGGGGGACTTTGAATGATGTATTGAACTTTTCAAAGTTTATGAATTGAGTATACTTTAGTGAATACATTATCTCTTTACAGTGAGAATTGATTTTTATATCAAATTAAATCGATAAAAGGTGAACAAATGAAAAAAAGAGTGAAACTAATTCTATACAACTTAGATAGAACTATTGAGATTAGTTGAACATATACTTAAACATTATGAGTTGCTTAAAATGATTGAGAGGTTGACATTAATGTAACTCCATTAGCCAATGATCATGTACAGTATTTTTATCAAAATTTTATTATACTCTTGATAAATTTAACATAATGACACCCTTTACTTTTGCCATTGGCCCCAAATGTAAGATACCTGAAAACACAATTGCCTCCAAATGTAAGATACATGGAACACAGGATCTAATACTAATCTAACAAAAATTCATCCAATATACTAAGAATGAAAAGGGACAAAATTGTCATTTTATTATTTTCCTCCATATATGTTTGGTATTTCAAAACAAATACTATGAATGAAAAAAAACAAACAACACACACACACACACACATGACAGCAAGCAAGCATAAACAAAAACATAACGCGGCTGTCTGGTAACCAAAATTACAGGGAGAGTTAGAATACATTAATTGGGAGATTCTTACCAACCCGCTGAAAATAATAATTAACAGACTAGCAATGAAAATAATAATTAACAGACTAGCAATAAATAAATGGATATTGAAGTTATAGCCTTCGAGGAGTGGTCCGTGTAACCGCCAGAAGCAGCCATGGATCTCCGCAAGGATTAAGGGATTGGACCTTTATTTCCATTTCCAGTGCACACAAATAAATGCAAATGAGTATCGCATGTAATACAAAGAGAGAAGAAAAAACATTGCACGAACCCTTTCTTCTCTACTTTCACCACTGCCTTACTCTTCTTCTTTTCGTCTACCCAACCATTCCTTTTTTTTCTTTTCAACTTGTTGTGTAGGAGTCATCATCGTCAAGTCCTAACTAGAACCCCAACTCAGTGAGGAGTATCCATTCGATGGAAGGGCTCTCATGAAGGAAAAGCCACATCATTGTGGGGTTTGGATCTAGCTCATCGGACCGAAAGAGGCTCAGATCTAGTGCATATCACAGCTAATCGGGAAACCCTTCTGATTAAAGGGCAGATCTCATCAGGTAGAGTCTGGAACAGGTGGTTACTAGTGGAGCTAGGCTTGGTCGCCAGCGATAACGAGCAACTCGGCCAGAGGATTGAGTGCAACCAAAATAAAACAGTGGGGAATCAAAGGAGCAGTAGCAGCGCTGGTGTTAGAGTGGAGAACTTAAGCTGCCATAATCCCATGCAATTACCAGAACACCCTCGGCACAAATTTTGGTACGATCCTAGCCATCAAAGATTAGAGTACCGTTCTGCCATTTGAAGTTTAGAGATTCCCCCAAGATGATGTCGTTTAATTCAGAGTGCATAGTTGGGCATGTTTTAACTTGGGCTAAATTGCTTGTGCACCCCACCATTAGGAATTTAATTCATCATTTGGGTCCTTTTAATCTTGTTTTTTTAGGCTACTAGACTTGTTTTATTACAGTATCTAAGAAACAACGCCAGAGTCACAAGTTTTCATGGCACAAATGTTAAATGGAGTATAAATTAATTATGTAACATTGAAATTTTGATTTATTCAAGGGAGTTCATGGTTTAAGAAATATTTTATATAGGAAATTGCATAAAATTGCGAAATTTTTTTTATAGAACAAATAGTATAAAAAATCAAGCAAAACTAGTAAAAGTCACACGCATGTGCAAATTTATTTATATATTATAAATTTATTGTATTTTTAATAATAAAAACAAGAATATTTTAACTTAAAAGTATAAAAAATAATTAAAATAATAAAATAAAGAATGATAAAAAGGTAGGATGTGCAATCGGTGAGACCAAACAAAATTGAACCAAATTTTTGATACACTAAAATTTTAGTACTCCATTGTTCCATTTATTGATAACTTCTAGAGGAAAGTTTGGTATTTCACTTTAATATCTAAAGATATGTGGGAGATCTTTAAAAGTTTTCAAACAAAGACGTGACAATGATATAGAGACCTTGACATGGTGTCAGCGTGACACATGAGTTGACAATGAAATCACACCAACATATTAGGAAAAATTCATTGTGATAATTTCAAAAGATTTTTATGTAATCTTCTTCCTTATTTTATGAATTGGGTTCAAATTAGTTAAATGTCTTTGAAAATCAAAAGTGTTGCCTTAGTTCATCTAAATAGGAGGAATGATTCATCTATATTTTGTTGATTGATAATAAAATTCATTTAAGTAGGAAAGTATCTTATTCAGGACAAAATGTTGGAGTAGTGTTGAAATCTCGGATGTACCAAGAAATAGTTACATTTTGGATTTGATACAGATTTTTCAATGAACACATATTCAAAATAGATGTAACTTGTTGACCTTAAAAACTATAAAGGGCTAGAGATTTCAGATGATGTATGGACTTTTCGGACTTTATAAATTAAGTATACTGAGTGAATATATTATCCCTTTATAGTGAGAATTGATTTGTTTGTCAAATTAAATAGAAAAAAATGTGAACAAGTGAAACAAGAGTGAAACTCATTTTGTACAATTTAGATAAAATCATTGGAGGTTAGTTGAATATGCACTTAAGTATTGTGGTATACTTGAAATGTTTAACAAGTTGACATCAATGGGAATTGACCATGTGTGGTATTTCTCTTAAAACTTAATTGTACTTTTGGTAAATTTGACCTAATAAAATCCTCTACTTAAGTCATTATCCAAAAATGTAGGATACATGGAACACAGGACCTGATACTAATCTAACGAAAATCAATCCAACACACTAAGAATGAAAGAGGACAAAATTTTCATTTTATTATTTTCCTCCATATATGTTTGGTATTTCAAAACAAATACTATGAATAAAAAATAAATATATATGATAGGTAATGCAACAAGCAAGCATAAATAGAAACATAACGATAGCTAGTTGGTAACCAAAATTACAGTGAGTAGTTATAACACGTTAATCCGACGATTCTTACCAACCCACTAAGAATAATAATTTAGAGTCTGCAATAAATAAATGGATATTGAAGGTACGGCGTTGGAGGAGCGGCCTGCCAGAAGCAACCGTGGATAAGGGATTGGATCATTATTTCCATTTATGGTGTACACAAATAAATACGAATGAATACCACGTGTTAATAAAAGAGAAAAGGAAAAACATTGTACAGGCATCAGAAAATGAACTTATCTTTGTAAGGAAAAGGAGATTTCATATGACTCTCTAGATAGATTTACAAAATTGATGAGTTTTTTAAAATAAAACTCTTTTGCCCAATAAATTGATAAACTTGATCAAGTTAAGAAACATTAACTGCATATTTCGAAAAAGCTTTTGATCGAAGGGGATCAAACTCAAAATTCGGAAGGCTTACTTAAGAGAGAAATTGTTTAAAAAATTAAATATGAATTATCTCATATTAAAATAATAAAGAAGGGAAAGTGGCCTATAATTGGTAATGACTCGCATATATAACACCTTAATCTTTTAATGAACATTGAGTGTCAAGCCCATGAGCGCAATTGCTCCCTTGACCATGGATAATCCTCTACAAATGTTGTCTGTAGATACTGTTCTTAATTTAATCGAACTCCACTTGTAGATTAGGTGCTCCGGCAATACTTACTGTATAAAGTTATTATCGTTGAACAATTTATTGTGCTTATATTCAGAACAAAAATGCAAATTGGCGGAAATCAAATAAAATGATTTAAGCAAGCAAGGGCCCTCAGTCTCTTACATTTTCTTAAATGATAATAGAGATTCAATCCCATCTATTATCTCATATATATTAGCTGCATAAACTTGGATAGAACTACCAATGTAAAGAAAATTGAACAGAACAGGCAAGACAAAACAAAAAATTTGTGGAAAATAGTTCTCAGTAAAACGAGAAATTTAGAAAAAAGAAAACTAGACAACATTGCTATTGCAGAGTACGTTTATTTGATTTCTTTGGATAATTTTTTGGCATTGTTGCAAATTACAAGAGAACGATATTTCCAGATTTCAATGTCCGCATGATGTATCCATGATCCACCTTTCATTTAGACAGGGGATGATGTTATTCAAAGTTGATCCCTCTCGTCAACTTCTATGGATGTGTAAACCCCTCAAGAATTTTAAAATTCTTTATAGCAGCATATGAATACTTTCAAGTTGCTGATTCATATCAGGATTGAGAAAACTCCACAAATTAATCAACTGGCATAAGAAATCTAACAAGCGAATCACAATTCGTATCTGTCAAGACCATCTGATTTCTCCCGTGTCTTTGGAATGCAAAGATAGCGTGGTAGAAATACCATCGGATGAGGGCAATCTCGAAGCATCTCAAATCCTTCCAAGAACAATTAACTGAACACGCTAGATGACTGCAACCATGCGTGGATGATATTTGCCACCGGCATTTAAGCTGGTTTTCTCTTCCTCCAAAGAACAGGAGCGGTCTGGAATCTTGGTCCACCCATCCGCCAAACTTTTACATGCAGCTATTGAATATTGACCAGCTTCATACACTTTACATTAAATCACCAGGACACAGCCATTAGAACAATATCCTTTCAATATAATAATAGACTGTGAAAATAAATTGCAGAACTATGCAATTTGTTGTATGGAATATTCACAGATTCATTGAACTCACATTTGACTTCTTCATTAGTTAGATATGTCAAGTATTTGGGAACCACTGTCAAAGTTTGACCATGGGCCTAAATCAAAACCTCCTTGTATCTGTTTGTTGGATTGTTGAAGGATTGTCATACAGACAAAAAAGGAATTTTAGGGAGAAAAAGGACAGCAGAAAACAATACAACACACTCTCGAAACATAAGTAGATTTCTGAATGAACATGAGATGGTGACAAAGAAAAACTGATTAGTTAAGTACTGATTTTCACTTTGAAACAACTTGTCCACAACCTTCATTACACCCATGAAAAGGCACACATCATTCCCTACACCACTTGACGAGAAGTCACAAAAATTAATCACACTTAGTTTCAACAGATGGAAACACATGGATGGATAAATTTGAAGTCCTCATATTCACACGCCTACAAAACCCTTTCTTTCTCTTTTTTCCCCAACAAAGTAAGGCAAAAAATTATTGGAGAACAGACATCAGCAACTTGAGAGTTCAGAATAGTCAAAGAACTGAAGAAACTTACAGTGGTGCAATCTTAGGCCCCAATTCATAAAAATATGGACATCGACTTTTTAAATCAACATGGGCAGCGTCAGCTCCTATTTCTTCCCGTGTTTTGGATCTGTTAAGGAACATACAAGAAGCTAAGCCAAAAAATGCACAATTCGAAATTATTCCACATCATAATATATGTAGAAAAATATTTAATTACAATGTTTTAATACATTACAGTAGTTCTGCAATGGGTTCAACCAACCTCGCAGCATTTATGCAGATAAAAAGAGAAAATTTATAAGCACGGAGAAGATAAGCTAGAACACATCAGATCTCTTGCTCTTTAAAATCATATTACTTCATTTTTCTTGCATTCTCTTTGTAATTAAAAGAAAAATGTTGATGCACTTTGCATTTTTTAATGTCAACCTTTTTTTAAATTTGAAATGCAGACAAAGAAAAACCCTTGATGGTGAGTCCTTTATTTTGTAATTTCATGAAAAGAAGGAATAAAAGCATAGACTATTTCATGAAAGAAGGTATAGAAGCATAGACTATAAGATTAAAATGAGACATTACTCCCTATCAAAGCATGGAGGAACCCCATAGATATAAGTTGTCTCAAACACAATTCACGGACCAGCCAGAATGGAAGCTCTAATCTTGAACTAGCTTCCACCTGAAATTGAGAAACAGTCAATTACGGGGTGAGATAATTGTTGGGAAACAAATATGAGTTAGAAAAAGTGGCATCCCACATTGATAGAAAAAGAAAAAAGTGACTTGTATAAAAAGTGGATACTTGACTCATAACTCACAGCCTTAAGGTTTTGGGTTAATATATGATGTCAAGCCCACTTATATACGTGTCCACGTACAGGCCCATGAACGGTTCTCCCCGATCTTGTTGGGCTCCGCTCTAGGCCCAATATACGTTGTTCATGGGTGATGCTCCCAATTTGATTGGGCTTCTCCTCTGGCCCAATAAAGTTCAATCAGAGTTTGTAATTGGGCCCGCCGCACTCCCAACAAGTGGTATCAGAGCTGATGGTTCAGCTTGGGACGAGTATGAAGACGATTCTTGGTGATCGCATGGGAGGTTCATATCCCATTGAAGGGTTCAGCTTGGGACGAGTATGAAGACGATTCTCGGTAATTGCATGGGAGGTTCATATCCCATTGAAGGCCCACAGAAGTGATGAGCATGCAAAGTGTGCTCAGAGAACTCATGGGAAGCCCATACCCCATGGAAGGAAGGTCCACAGAATTGATGGGCATTGATGAGCAACTTGGTGAAGACCGTGAGATATTCAAGAAGTTTCTGATTGAGGGGGAGCAAGTGGAAGAAAATTTCTGATTGAAGAAGAGTAAGTGAAAGAAACTCATATTTGAGGGGGAGATTGTTGGGAAACAAATATGAGTTAGAAAAAAGTGACATCCCACATTGGTAGAAAAAGAGAAAAATGACTTGTATATAAAGTGGATACTTGACTCATAACTCACAGCCTTAAGGTTTTGGGTTAATACATGGTGTCAAGCCCACTTATATACGTGTCACGTACAGGCCCGTGAACGGTTCTCCCCGATTTCGTTGGGCTCCGCTCCAGGCCCAACATACGTTGTTCATGGGTGATGCTCCCAATTTGATTGGGCTTCTCCTCTGGCCCAATAAGGTTCAATCAGAGTTTGTTGTCGGGCCCACCACACTCCCAACAATAATTAACATGGTTGGAGATTAAATAATAGGAACATTCTATTGCTAAAATTAACATAAAAGTAACCAGCACATACCTTATTTGTGTCGTGGCTTGAGTCAAAAAGCCCAACCCCGTTTTCAGAATGTTGAAATACTGATGGAACGAGCTAGAAAAACACAAATCAGAATCACTACTTTTCAATATTTAAAGATGCTAAACAAGAATTCAAGCATCTACCTCTTCTTCATCTAACATACCATCAATGTCATAATATTTGGCCATGAGATTGATCAAAATAAGGTCACGTCACCCTTTTCACAAGTAATTCAAAATTGCTATCTGCCGAAAATAAAGAATTTGAGTAAACTTCTAGATGTTTCGAGGAGTAAACAAAAGCAAAGGTCAATGAACTTAACATGTCAACACCCCAGAAAGAGTCCAGACTGTTAGCAGACCAGAATTAAGGACAGCGCCATATGTCAGATCACATACCCTACTGCTAGCCTGAGTTGTGAGTCTTCTCTCTATAAGCCTTCTCCATCTCTCTCTCTCTCTCCATTTTCCATATTACTGGTCAATGTAAAATGATGCTAAAGTTCACAAATTTGGGGCATTACAGCCTTCTGTTGAATGTAAAACGATGCTTGCATTATTGACAAAATTATAATGAGAAAGTCTAAATTAACTATTTGCATGGGAACAAATCTAACTGCAAACGACAAACCTTGCCTGTTTGCTTTCATATCAGCAATGATCTTTGTTTCAACATAAATGAAGCATACTGTGATGTCGGAAGAATTCTGAACTTTTTAGACAATCTTAAAACGTGAAAAAGCTATATGGTAGGAGGACGAGAAAGATTTTTATATAATAACGTCTGTATTCCCTTCTTCAAATGATTAAATATATATTATTTTACATTAGTTCAAAATTTATTTATTTTTTCAACTTCGTATCTCCCTTTCCTTGAACTTCAGTGTTCTCAAAATTAATGGTTTTAATCAAGTAAATTTACTATTTAAATTAAATTTAGAATCTTGCATTTTTCTTTATTATCTTGCAAATTTTTTGTCAATTATCAGACCACATTAAGCTTGATTAAATATGTTACATTTTAATTTAGTTCATAATTTATTCTTTTACCTTTTTCATATGCTTCATGTAGAATTTCTTGATTTTCTAAATTAATATTTAATTAGATAAAATTATTATTTTATATTAGATTTGAAATCTTATATTTTTTCTTTATTAACTCGTAATTTTCATTAGTCAGGTTTTATGGTTACTTAATTTATGATTTTTGATAACATCTTATATTAATCAACCACTGTTATATGGTACTATTATTCATGTAATATCTGTTAATGGCGTGGTTATTGTTGTTGTTATTGGAAGATCTTATTGTTTGAAAGCTTTTCACTTTTAACATAATGTGAATAAATCGTTAACAGAAAAGAAAGTATGCCAACCCCAAAAATAATTAAAATAATTGAACACTTTTAACATGATGTGAATAAATTGTTAACAAAAAAAAAAAAGTATGCAAACCCCAAAAATTTATTATAATGATTGAACACTTTATTTTTAACTTGATGTGAAATTAATTATAATCTTAAAAATAAAAGTTTGAAAACAATAAAAAATATTTATTTACCACTGAAAAGTTATTGAGAACTTTTATTTTCCAGACGAGTTGGAATTGCAGTTTCTCTACCGTTTTTAACACTTCAAAAAAAAAAAAAAAATAGTCTCTCAATTTACGTTATTTTTCAAGAGTGAAAGTTGTTCACACTTGTAAATATTAGATTTAAGTTTATATTCCTGAAGTTAGCTACCTTCTTATGGTTGCTCATTTAATATTATCATATACTTTCAAGATCAATAAGAAAACAAACCATCCTTCCAGAAATTATTTTGAATATTAGAGTAAAAAGGGTCAATAATTTATGTCCCTTGAAGGTTCTTTGCATACCGGTCAACAGTAAATCACAAAGAAAAATTGACAATTTATAGCCCAACAAAGATGGAAAATCCAAGATATATTAAGAGGTGTAGTGATTTTATCTTACTAATACTATGAGTCATGCAAGTACTGTTGTTGTCGCTGCAATACAAATAATTACATCAGTGGTTATCTTAATTAAGCTTATCACATGGAACATGATAATCTGGTGGATTTGTTCGTTCTTCCTCATTTTTTAAGTTGGTAGAATCTCTATAGTTTTCATGTGATCTCTATAAGGTCACCTAAGGTGATATCCTTCCAATACCCTTATATGTTGTGCTTATGACAATCAAAAGGGTACATGGCATTATGCACGACAACAGTTGATTGATAGTACTCAAATGTCTATAAAACAATCGTCATTTGTTTGCGTTGTTTCATAATTCATTTTTTCAATGTGTTTATATATTTTAAATTTAAATATTTATAAAACATTTGGAAAAAATATGAGGTTTAAGTTTACATCCCCGAACATAACTATCTTCTTATGGTTGCTTGCATGGCTATGTTCATATTCAAATTTTAGGTGTCAACAATAAATATTTAATTATTACACTTTTTAAATTTTATCTCTTTTTTTCTCTTACCTTTACATAGTTTTCTACACAAAAATATCTAAAAATACACATAAAAATTTGAAAACAAAAATATTTTTGAGGGCAATGAGAAGATAGACAATGCTTCTGTAAGGACAAATTGTTTCGAATATTAGAGGAAAAGGTTCTATAATTTGTGTTATTTGAAGTTTCTTTGCTTACCGATCAAAAATAAATAATAAGGAAACTTCGACAATTCATAGTCCAACAAAAACGGAAGATCCAAGATATATTAAGAGGTGTAGTGATATTAACTTACTAGTATTTATTACCCATGCAAGTATTGTTGTTGTTGTTGCATTATTAATAATTACATTAATGGTTAACTTAATTAAACTTATCGTATGGAATATGAGAATCTGGAGGATTTGTTCTTTCTCATTTTTATATAGATGGAGCTTCTATATTTTTCACTGTGTTCCCTATAAAGTCATCTAAGGCAGTGTCGTCCCAATAACCTTATCCGTTGTGCTTATGACAATTCTGGGTAAATGGCATTATGCACAACAACATTTAATTAATAGCACTCGAATGTCTATAAAATAATCATCATTTATTTTCCATGCTTGCATATTTCATTTTTTCTATGTGTTTACAGATTTCAAATACAAATATTTCTGAAAAATATAAATATTATTCATGCACGTGCAAATCACGTGTAGTTTTTTCAGATTGTTTATTATTTTGAGAGCAAAATCTATAATATGGAAAATGTGAGTAACTATTCTAGTGTTTATGTGTGGTTTGGACTTCTCTAATGTTCCCTCCAACGATTTAATATTAGTATGCGTCTCTAGAAAGTCCCTTCATATCAACTAAGTTGCCTTGGAAGAGCGGTTTCTACTTTGATAAGTCAAGCCAATAAAATATAGAATATTTCGTTGTGTTGTGAGATACAAATATTAGGATCTCATTGAAAATTTAAAGGAGTTTAAATGCCAACATGTGGATAACTTAAAAGATTTCATCAGTTATGAAAACTCTATACTTGAAGATGCCTTAGTCGAATAAAATCTTCGAGATAGGTAGCATTCTTCATTCTTGCTTGTAGAGCAATGGAACCCTTACTGAGGAATCATGGGTGTGGAGAAGGCCAACATGCATTTCATGAAGCATCATCTAATTGTTTAGTGATGTGAGAATTATAAATTTTTCTAAGAGGATCTACTTAGAGATGATTTACAACATTGAAGAGGAGATTTAATTTGTTGTCGCGATTTAGGGATCTGTCGAATTTTATTTTAACATTTATTATTTTTATTTTTATTTATTATTGGATTTTATTAATAATTTGAGTTTTTTAGGTTAGGTTTTGATAGGATTTAGTATAAATAGTTATTTAAGATAGAGATCTTGATATTTGATTTTGAGAGTTATGAAATTACTCAACTTTCTATAAAATTGAAAATGTTCAAATCGATTCAATAGAAGTGATCTTTGTGTGAATCGTGACGCATCAATCAGTCTTAGTGTATTGATTGTGGCCGTTCTATCACACCGATTATCCAATTTTGGTTTTATTTTAATTTCAATATGTTGGGTTGAGCACTTTGATGCATGGTTTGCGTTCTTTGAATTCAATTTGGATTCAATCTATTTTTCTTCTTCCATTATCCTCCCTCTAATTACGTCAAGTAGTATCAAAGCTGGTTGTATCAAATTCTAATTTAATACTTGATTCAGGTTGAAAAGAATCAAGGAAAAAGAGGAAAATAAAAAAAAGGGCAAAATAAGAAAAAAATCAGAATTCGAAAAAAAATGGACGACCAACAGTCATTGAGGCAACATTAGCTGAATCCGCCGACGATTTAACCAATTTCAGATGAGAATTCATTTGTGCAGATAGCTGCCTAAAACCCAATTCCGCCACTATTGTCGATTGAAGCCAGAGGCACCAAAATTAGGTGGAATTTCAACCAGAGCCGTTGCTCATTGTCGTGCTTTAGTTCTTACCAGTTGCCACAAATTTCAACAAGCCACTACAGGATTGAAACCGCGTGACTACTGGTGACACCCCCCCCCCCACCAATCGCGCTCAAAATTCCCACCATCGTCACCAAATTTCAAGTGCCACCACTGCTGTCGCCTGTAGAAAACCTTGATGGGTTATTTAAAAAAAATGGTTGGGCCACGTTTGGAGCCAAAGGTATTGAGCTTGTCTTTGTTGGGTCAGACTATTAGCTGGGTTGAAGAAATTAAGTTTTGGGCCAAAAGCATTGACGAGAAGAAATTAAAAAAAAATGATTGTTGGGCCAATTCAGTTGGTTGAATAGGTTAGGAGAAGAGTGTCGCCTAGAAGAAGTCTTGTTGGGCTGAAAATTATATTGGGCTGAGATTAGAGTGAGAAGACTTTTGGGCCATTGCAGATTAGATTATTTATTTTTCTTTGGACTAAAATTATTTGTTGGGCTAGATAAGGCTTGTTTGGATGCTGAGAAGAGGTATTTCTACTACCAAAGTGATGAATATTAGGAGGGCGTGACACCTTGGAGAAAGAGGCAAATGAATATAAGCAGATTACCAAAGGTATGATTCAGGAGTAAAGTGAGAATGCGTGGATACATCATCGACAAATAGTCCTATATTTATATAAAGGAAAATAACGACCTTTCACTTAGAGAGGGGCTGAAAATGACATTACAAATCTTTAATGTTCCATACACTAGATCAAGGGAGCAGTGATATGGCCCAAATTTCCTCCTTTCGAGAAGGGCACATCTATGTGACACGCTCAAACAACTCTTAAATTGGATAAGCAATAGTGATTACATGAGATTTACTTTGCCCCTTATCTCCGTGGCATGACCTTACCCCATGTAATTCAGTTGATTAAGATCAATCTCACGAGATACGTACAATTTTGGAGACTAAATAGACAAGTACTTAAGAGGCTCAAATACTAGACTGAGTTGATACAAGTTGAGACACGTTCCTAAACAGATTAGGAAAATGGTTACGTGGCAATTTCAATTACACTACCAATTAGCGAGAGAAGGTGAGGAAGAAATCGATCAAATTCCAATCGTGATGCACCGTGGAATAACTTTTTAACTAATCAATTTGTATAGATAGGGATTAGACTTAAATTGAAAAAAATCAAACAAGATTGTAACTTTACCCCCGTTTGATTATACAAGCACACACCACATGCTATTTTCCATTCCTCTCAACTTTTTTACCCTTTTTTTTTTTCAAAATCAATTTTCAAAAAATCTACTCCTTTGAATTTTAGTCTTTCTATGCCATGTACACTTTGAATGAGTGTTAAATAAATTATTTTATATAAATAATCAAATACCTTTTTATGGATTAAAGATCTTGATATGATAAATATTAGGTATAAAAAAATAACCCTACTTGATAGTTATGATAAAATAATTAAGGTGTTATAGTTGTTTTTTATATTATTTAAAATAGTATTTTAATCTTATATGATTAATTGAATTATTTTAATGCTAAGAGTAGAATTGAAAAACACACGTAGTCATTTTAAATATCAAACTTGCTAAACATAAGCGTCAAAAATTAATTAATTCTTGTATATCTTTTTATCCTTCAAACAATCAATATTTTGCATTCTTATCTGGCAATGCGAACAAAAATAACCAAGGGTTAAAAAAGGCGAAGAAGAAGCCTATACAGAGCACTAATTATTGGATGGGCTGAAGAAGCAGCCCAAAATATTAAAAAACAATTGGGCCTCAATCACAAAAGGACAGTGGGCTAGCAATGTCCTCAAACAGTCCACAGGACAAGTGGAACATAGATCGCAGTGGTTACGCCACAGGCTGCTGCTCTGTTTCAACAACGCCCATAAAATATTCATTCAATAATTAAATCAACGAACAGTGTTGTATTATTACTTGATTGCCCTTGTTTTTTGGTTGTAATAAATTATTTGATCGCACCTTTATCATAAATTGGCGACGGCGAGACTTGATTTCGGCCTAACGCCATCCCTCTCCCGTCTTTTTTTTTTTGTTATTTTATTTTTTCTTCGTTTCTTCCTTTTTCTATTTTCTGATCACTTCGGCCATCTTCAGTTGCCGACTCTTCCCTCCGTAAGCTCTCTCTCTCTCTCTCTCTATTGTTGTACGTGCATACAGATTAATTCGTATTGATTGATAGATATAATCAATTTCCTTTTGTGGATAACTCCGGTTTGGCTGTGGTTGATTTCTAGGGATTTCGACTGTTTCCAGAAGACCCAGACACCCCATCAAGAACGAGAGGGAAAAAAAATCAATTACGGAAATTGGGGCTTTGTTCTGTTCTTTTTGGGTTTTTCGAATTTAATTATAGTATACCTTGTAACGAGAAAGGGAGAAAGAAAAAGTATAGAAGAAGAGAGGGATATAGAGGGAGAATTATTTTCTATTATTCTGGGCTTTTTTTTTTCCTGATTTCGGTTGTACCTTTCATCTTTTGTAGCATCTCTGGAATTCAATTAAAAAAAATCAAGGAATACTGTTTTTCCTTTTTCTCCTTTGTCAGTTGATTGATTGTCTGATATAGTTATCATCATTTTTTGTTTCCTGAGCGTTGATTGTTAACTGTTATTGGAAATATATATATAAAAGAGAGAGGAATTGTTGCTGTTACATTATCGTCATTCTCCTTTTTCTGTTTTTGCTGCTTTAAGAGGAGAAAGAAAAAAAATATTATACGTTGAATTATTGAGAAGAGAATAGTTGATGGGTAGCCCTGGATCGGGTAATTTGGCTACTGCTGCTCGTATTGGATTATCTGAGCCAATTTCAACTGGTGGCCCCAGTGAATCTGATATTATAAGGACTCGTGAGTTGGATAAGGTTGGTTTTCTACTGTCTTTTTGTGAGTTTTACATAGATCCTGTCAATCTTTGCTTGAAAGTTAAGGTTGAATTTATTTTCAGAGCATTGATCTGAAACTTATTGCCAAAATCCAAAATTATTATTTATTGAATTCGACATGGGTTGTATCTGAACATTGCTTAATATTGTAATGATTTCCAAGAATTTAAGTTTGCTTTGAGAATGAATTTGTTGTGAAAAAATGATAAGAAGTCTAAGAAAAAGATTTTGAGGTCCTGTCTCCTCCAGCGTCTCCTCCTCCCCTTTTCATTTGCTTAAAAAAGTTTAGGATTTGTGGTTCCCTGATTTGCTTTAAATTTTTTATAATGTTCTCCTTTGCTTGCCAAAAGCATAATACCAGAAAACCTGACTTATCGTCTAATTGGAGCAGAATAAATAACTGAATTTAGGGACCTCTGGCATACAAGCATGCGTCCTGCTTAAAAAAAGAGGGAATGGCAATTTTCTTTTGTTGAACCAAGTTAGGTGGTGTAACATACTATTTGCTCTTTATGAAACTTAATAAAATACCTTTTTGGTATTCTTGAAGCCTTAGCCATTACAAAATTTTAGCTACTTTATCTGCATTTTTGGCTAGCAACTACAGACAACTGCTTGGTGACAGATGAATTGAGTTTGGTGTCATCAGGAGGGTAGAAAAGAAGTGCTGCTTTTTAGTTCATGGCAGATTTGCCCCTCTTCTAGGATTAATTTCCATTTGTCACAATTTAAGCAGTGATATATTGGTGCTGCAACTAGTGATTGGAATGGACTGAAATTTTGCTTATGTCCAAATAACTTCCTTTTTATTGCCCATTTTCATTAAGGACCATTGTTGACTGAAAAAAAAACCTATAATTTCTTTAGCTTATAAATTGTGCTATATTTAGAAGTGAATTAGTTGACAGGGATCTTACTTGTAAATTCGCTATCAGTTTCTTGTAGCTGCTGGATTATATGAAACTCACAAAGAAGCTATCAAAAGGGAGGAAGTTCTTGGTAGATTGGACCAGGTCACCTAATTTAATATCAAGCTATTGGCATGTTCCTTCTCTGGTGATGGATGTATAAATTACTCATCTTGCATTACTGCACAGATTGTGAAGACATGGGTAAAGAATATTAGCCGTGCCAAAGGTTATAATGAATCAATAGTCCAAGAGGCAAATGCAAAGATTTTCACATTTGGTTCTTATCGGCTTGGTGTATGAATTTTATCTGTTTCCTTTCTTTCCCTAACTTTTTATCATTAGTGTTCTTTATTCTTTAATTTTCTTTATTTTTTTAAACGTCATACCACTTTGCACTATGTGGACAGCCAAGTGTTCAATGAAATGTTACGTCCACTTTTATGAAATGAAATGTTGATAAGTGAACGTAATTTTTTTTTCCTGAATAGTATCTTTAATTATAACAGAAATACCTAGTGAAATTGCTGCCCCCTAGCCTTTAATTTCCAGGAAGCTCTTGGAACTTGGTGTTTGTTATGTTGGTTGAAATGAGGCTCAAGTTCAATGTAATATACAACTTATTCGTTGGTGTATTTTCATTTATGCTTTCTTAAACCACTTGTAATTATGTTTCTAAACAGCTAAATATGTTCTCTTTCTTGATTCTCTTTACACCCGTGATTTAATTTTTCCAATTATTTAATATGGTATCGTAGCCGGATTTGGCTCAAGGAGAAATTCTGAACTTGTTCCCTTTTTGTTGTCTGTCCAAGAGAGTACTTGGTCTTAGATGCTGAGTTCATTGTCATTGTTATTGCCACCCCTGGTTTTATTCTTCTAATTCTTTAACAGATGTTTCCGAATAATGTATTGTTGGATATGAGGAGTTACTTTTTACTCTTGCCAACTGTTCATGAAGTATTAGATTTGTTTTGAGTCTAAATAGATGAACATCTTTGAATAGCATTTACATGACCTTGATTAATTGGTGAACACTTGAAACACTCTCATGGATAAGTCAATAAGATAGCTTCACTTAAAAGGATAATGCTTGTGATATTCTAAATTTCGCTTGGTCTTAATTGTGGAAACTATTGGTTTATTTTCAAGTAGTAACTAGTTTTTGCTTTGAGTGTTGACTTTTTGTTGTTCTTGTCTATTATATAGGTGCATGGCCCAGGTGCTGACATTGATACATTGTGTGTTGGACCAAAGCACGCCAGTCGAAATGTAGGCTGTTTGCTTTAAATCCTTTTGGATCTGATACTTGTTGAATGAAAGAAAATAACTTCTGTCATATACAGGAAGACTTCTTTGGAGAACTTTACAAGATACTGTCAGAGACACCTGAAGTACAAGAACTTCATCCTGTGCCAGATGCTCATGTTCCTGTGATGAAATTCAAGTTCAGCGGTGTCTCTATTGATCTTCTCTATGCAAATGTGTCCCTCTGGGTTATTCCTGAAGTATGCGCGTCTTGTCTTTGTAACATTTAATTTTTTGCTTGTATAGATTTATGTTCCTGTTTTGTGCAAAATATTATTCAATTTAATGCCCTTTGATGGCCGATTCAGTAACTGCTTTTCAGAACAGAACTGGTTTGGAACAATATGAATATTGATTGCACTAAATTTTTGGTTTTCTGTCTCTCTAGAGTGTTGTTTTGGAGTTCTGTTCTGCATCAAGATCTGTTTTCTTAGCGAGGACCTTTTTTTGATGTGATGCCCCTGTTTGGTGCTGTTTTAGTGTTGATCACTGGAAAAATTTTTCCTTATCTTCTGGGAGCAGTCCCATCCCAAAACCAGAGGGAAAAAATGTGATTGATATGGTGGTCAATCATGATCACATGATTTAAGCATGTGTGTCATCCTTGGGCATGTATATAGTTTAAGTTGTAGGAAAGATGAATCTATTTCATGAGTTTTGACCATCGACATGCTCTTTTGGAGTTTACTGTGATAATTTTCCTTGTTCACTGTTCCTGGTTTCCTTGTAGGACTTAGATATTTCTCAAGAATCTATTCTGCAAAATGTGGATGACCAGACTGTTCGTAGTCTCAATGGCTGTAGGGTGACTGATCAAATATTACGTCTGGTCCCAAATATTAAGGTGCATGAATTGTACAAATAAATGTTGAAGTATTAGTTTTGGGAATGATTTCTCAATTTTTTTGTTTTGTTCTATTAATGTTTAGACATTTCGCACCACACTGCGTTGTATGAGGCTGTGGGCAAAGCGGCGGGGAGTTTATTCAAATGTGAGGAAATTATGACTAATTTTGTTGGAGTCATACATTCTCTTGTTTTTATAAATATGTAGGCATTTGGATTTTAATGCATTGGGTCATCCTTGTCCTTAAGCTGCTTTTTCTTATTGCCAGGTTACTGGTTTCCTTGGTGGTATTAATTGGGCTCTGCTTGTTGCCCGCATTTGCCAATTATACCCAAATGCCCTGCCTAGCATGTTGGTATCTCGCTTTTTTAGGGTATACAATATGTGGCGGTGGCCAAATCCTGTTATGTTGTGTCCAATTCAAGAAGGATCTTTAGGACTTTCTTTTTGGGACCCTAGAAGAAATTTTAAGGATAGATCACACCTGATGCCAATAATAACTCCTGCATATCCGTGCATGAACTCTAGCTACAATGTGTCAACAAGCACGTTGCGGGTCATGATGGAAGAATTTCATAGGGGCAATGAAATCTGTGAGGTATTTTATGCTGCAGTTGTTTTTTATTTAAAATTGAATGCACGTTATTCTATTTGAGACCTTGGCTCTGTTTGTTTTGGTTTTTGGTTGTGTGCTTTAAGTTTTTCCCTTAAAAATCATATAAAAAAAGAGAAAATTCAAAGAAGGTAATGGTTGAAGTGTGTGCTTTATTTTGATAAGAAGTAAAACATACATAGCCTTACTCTTTACCCTGTGCTTGGTAGTGGTCTGCCTTTCCACAACAAATTGAACTGCAGATGCCCATATGTATACACGTTATTACCTTGTGTGTGATTACATTTATATGGTTACTTTGAGCAGCACTGTTGTACACTTGTAAAAAGTTGGTTTACCTTCATTTTGGATTAAGTGGCGTTATGGTCTGATTTTTATTTCCTGGTGTCAATTTAATGAGGGCTGAGTAATGATACTTCTAATTCTATGTAAATCAGAACCATATTTCTACATACTGTTAGTTCTTGGATTGGATCCTTTATTAGAAAAGGAAAAAGGAAGATTTTGCAGTTTGATAGAGAACTGGGTCAGAAATTTGATGCTGGTAAAGACAACAATGGCTTTATCTTTATTCCAGTAGACTTCAAGATATGGTTGAATTTCTGATCTAAGCCAGATTCAATGTGAGAGGAATCTTTGTTGGTAAAGTTTTGATCCAAGTAATTGAGGACAATTGTCAACTATCTCGTGTTTCCTCTGGAAATTGTTCTTGGTTGGTTGCATTTTCTCTGCTTTTGGTTGTCATGCCAGGCATGCAATGTGAAAATGGTTTTTGTTTACATGAAGTAATTTTTCTATTTATAATATTTCCAGTCTGGTTTTCTGCTAGTAAGCTTCATACTTCCATTGCGGCAAAATTTACTCTTGGATCTCTACAATTTCATGAAATTCATTTGCAGGAAACATTCATTTAATTTTTGAAATTTTGCTTGGGCAGCTTGTGAATATTTGTCCTGTTTTTTGCCTATGTTTTTTTTTATGTGCTTCTAGATTTGTTCCAAAATAATACTTTTGTTATGTGTCAGTCCTGTTAAATTTATTTATTGTGTATGTATGGTAGGCAATTGAAGCAAACAAGGCTACCTGGGATGCTCTTTTCGAGCCTTTTGCCTTTTTTGAAGCATACAAAAATTATCTACAGATAGACATAGCAGCAGAGAATGATGACGACTTGAATTGGAAAGGTTGGGTTGAGTCCAGAGTACGGTTGCTTACTTTAAAGGTTTGTTGAATATCAAAAAAGTAATTCATTTTTTATATTTTTAGTTATTTGCTATCAGTCTAATTTATTATTTGTTTTATTTTCTTTCCTTTGAATTATTTTTTCTCCCAATAATCCAGATTGAAAGGGACACAAATGGGATACTTCAGTGCCACCCTCACCCTGGTGAATTTTCAGATAAATCTAGGCCATTTCACCATAGTTATTTCATGGGTTTGCGAAGGAAACAAGGCACTAACCCTCAAGGTGGTGAACAATTTGATATAAGGATGACCGTGGATGCTTTTAAGCACGATGTATATGCATACACATTCTGGAAGCCAACAATGTGGATTCAAGTATGTCATGTTAAACGAAAAGATATACCTAGCTTTGTCTTCCCTGGTGGAGTACGACCTTCACCCCCAGCCAAAAGCTCTTCAGAGAGTCGCTCAGTTCAAAAATTACTTGGATCCAACTCTCCACAATCTGATGCAGTCATAAGCAGGAAGAGAAAATGGGATGAATCCTATAGCGGAGCTAGCTTGACAGAATCCTTAAGCATTAGTGATGCACATTCATTGGATGAAATAGTGGCCAAAAAACGAATTGAACCTGATCTTAGTGGCACCACGAGTAATCTAGGATTTCCTGAGAACTTATCCAACCAGGGCCATGAAATTGCAGTATTTGATAAAAGTGAAAATGATGTTGGGCCTTCATCATCCTCTGGTGCTTTGTCAGGTCCGTTAGTAGTGGAAAAGCATTTTGCCAAACAATCTTCAGCACAAACAATAAATCAATTTCCTTCTGAGGAAGTATTTGATGGGCTTGATGAAGGTATAGAGTTGAAGAGTGAAATTCAACACAATGGTGGGGCAGAAGTAATTAAACCATTGGCTTCCTCCTCATCAGAGCCAGCTGTAGGAGTAACAAGATTTGGGAATGGGGCCAACAGCTCCAAGATTCAACAAAACAGTGATTTGGAGGAGCTTGAGGTCTTGTTAGCTAACCTTTTCTGCTCATATTTATTATATGATGATTTTTTTTCGTGTATTGGTTCGATCTTGTGTTGCATATTCCAAGTTGTGGTGGCTTCATTAGCTTCTATTTCACAAAAAGATCCATGGTTGTAGCAGTGCAGCTTGCCTATAGTTTGTGCATGCATAGTTACTGATATTGGCAAATGATGATGCATTTAAGTTTGAATTTGCCAGAAATGTACTTGAGTGTCTCCTTCGCTCTTCCAATTTTTTCTATCCAGAAATTACCTTTTCATATATTTTACTTTTGCACTCATGCCTTGGCGCTTGTCCATGTTGATGCCATGGGTGTATGTAACAAAATGTAGCATCATCAAGTTTGTGATAGAGAAAGTGCATTACGGTCAGCTGTTATTGTGATTGTAGATTTATTATCATGCGTGTCTTGGAATTTTCCCTCTATTTCTTATGCATGAGGAAGTCAAGATTGACTTCTGATTATTTCTTTCACTGCTTTTTTTTACCCTTGCTTGTGCATAGCCTCTTGAATTGTCTGTAACAACTGCAATGGCATCTGCAACCGTGAATGTAGCAGCTCAGAAGCCCATTATTAGGTATCTCCCTACACAAGTCATAGTGTTAAATATTTCCGCCATGTTTCTGTACTTTGTTGCCAATTATGGTTATGTTATGTAGTTCTTACAAAAATATCCTGTTTGAGTGGTGATTTATACTGGTTGGCATGCAGGTTCAGTTTCACCTCATTACACAAGGCTACTGGCAACAGTGCATAGCTTCATTTGCTCGGAGCAGGTGGTCGGAATCACAATCTTACCAGACATACTTGGCCTGAGGGAAAAGAGAATGAAGATTCACTCTAATTTATGAGCATCCAGGTCATAGCACTTGAACATTCTGATAATTTGTTGAGAAAATCTTCTGCAGCTAGCATCTCATCAATGCCAACTCAAGTCAAACCAGATTGCAGGAGTGTTGTAACATAAATGTATGTTTTGACTGTATCATGGAATCCTGTGTTCATTAAATGCTTAATGCAATCACATTTTTCGTATGCTGTGCTTTATGTTTGGTTATGTTGGCAGCGGTTTTGTTGCTGCATTCTGTGACAGGACAAATCTGTGTAGGTGACTGCATTGGTAGCCCAATAAAGGGGCTCCACTGCTCCCTTTGGAGTGAATGTACCTCTTTGATGCATGCATACCATTTTGTGATTGCTCCTCTCAACCAGCTACCAAATGGAATCAATTTTTGCACTACCTAATACTTTGAAATTTGGAACTCTACATATTGACAACAACATATTGGAAAAATAGGATCAAACTTTGTATTGTGCGACTGCATGTTTTGGTTAGGCTCAAGTATGACGTGGAGGGTGGATCATCAACAGCAATGTGTCATGGCAGGGAAAAAGAATTTGGCTTTTACACCAAGAATCAAATCAAAAAGGAATAGGTAGATCGACAAATACAAATGTCGCAATCATTGTACCGTTAACCATAATTATAATAATTTAAACTTAAAATGAGCATTAAATTATGAATAATAAGAATTAATAAATACTGATGATCGGAATATGATAATTAATGAGCATGGATGTCCTTTGTGCATCCCACTTTTGCGGCAGCTGGCATGTGATTAAGAAAAAAAATAATTAGTTATCCAATTTTAGGAGTTTATGAAGTTGATAATCATAAATAGTTCTATTCAACTCTTGCTTATCCCTATACGTGGCTAATCCCTACATACTGTCTCTTCACCTTTTTTTTAAAAAAAATTAATCAATTTCTTTCAGAATGTTGTGTTTCCACTGCGTGTGGCACTCAAAGGTACGAGAATGAATTTATTGTACTTGACAAAAATTTTTTGCTTGATGTTTCTATAATCTTAGGATTCTCATGTGCTAGAAGAAATCAGAAATAAATTACAGCGGGGTACCATTTTTATTTTATGAGACCATCTTTATTAGACATCAACTTATGGCTTTGACCCTATATCCATCATTGATATTTAGACTTACTGATGTGGAGTTAAACATGAACAACACTATTATAGCTAATTCATAATGTTTTCTTGTGCATGTCGACAACTCAACATTAATAATTAATTAATTGACCATCCCCACCATAGACTTGGAATTAAATTAAGATTAAAGAAACAGATCAGCTGGCAATTGGCAAAATACAGTGGTGGCACTAGGGGTCCATACATTAATCGTGTATTTAAAAAAAATAAAAAGTTACAAATCAAGTTGAGGTTTTCTATAGGACCGTCTAATTAATTAATGAGTGGTTAGTGGAAATGCCAAATCTTGAAGCATAGGGTTTGATTCGTGTATCTAATATTTTAGTTACAATTTTTACCTATTTGCTCATTCAAAGGTCTTTTTCTGGAACCCTCTTAATACATTTTCTTTACAATATGATTAAATTAATGACCAGTTGGTACGAAACATTAGCAAGTTGTCCCAGATCTTGGCAAATCTTCTTGGTCATGTGGTACAATTTATCTAAGTGGCCAAATCTTCAATAACCAGCCTAACACGCTTTTAACTCTCTCTTCTTAGTTGTTAATTTATATATTATTCGAACCATATTATTATCTTATTGTAATAACAATTTCGAATCTCGAACTATTTCTTTTCCCCACGAGAAAAATATCACACGATAAGTAATAAACTACACGAATGCACATGGATTTCAATCATTGTTAAATTAATAAATACAGAATAGCAATCACATATCACAAAAAGTGGCAGAATGGCAGTCATGAGGGTTTGTAAGGCTTCCATCTCACATATGTTACGAAAGGGTTACTAACTCAATCAACAGAATGAATAACTCTTTTAAATAAATCGTTTTTTAGATATTGAATTGTGTCCATATCAAAATAGTTTGAGTGATTAAATGAGATCTCAATCTTCAGAAATTGAATTTGTGAGATGGAGAAAAAATAAATTTTGACAAGTAAATAGTAATAAATTACAGGTGATTGGATTGGATGAAATTTGTCAAAAATATACAATGATTTGTTTTGAAGGAAAGTAATGATAAATGTGATGTGACAGATCTCGTTGTAACTTGTAAGAATAATACATTATGTAAATGCAATAAAATAATATTAGTGGATTTAAAAATACTAGTAATAACAATGATGTGACGTATAAATATAATAAAATAATGTCACTAGATGTAAAAGTACTAATATTGTAATTAGTGAAATTTTTGGTTTTACAATTTTGGGCGACAAACATACACATTTAATTGTCATAATTTTTAAATTTTAATTTTTCTCTCTCACACACACTCAAAATTAAAAATTTCTTGAACAAAAAAAATTCTGTAAAAGATTTTGTAGAAATTGTCCAAAATGCTCATTTTTTAAGAGCACATGGAACCAAATTAAACACGATTACTGTAGATTTAGGGTGTTGTCCCAGCAAAGCCTAAGCGTTTGCAAAATACTAATAAAAAGGCTCCACGTAGACATCTAAAAGAATGGGGTTGGTGTTTGTGAAGGAAGAGAGATAGCTGGGATTGGATGAGAACAATCTATAAAATTAGTTTAAAATTATATTATAAAATTTATAAACATTAAAAAATAAATAAATAAACTAGAAAAAATAAAAGATAAAGAAAGTAAATTAAATATGGAAAAAGAAAGAAGACAATGCTGAAGAAAGTATAGGTTATTAGAAATTTAATTTTGTGATCAAAATTGAATTATTATAAAAATATTATACTCAATAATACAGTATATATTATTGTAGACGCATTATGTTGCAGTTTAGGACTCGCGAAGGATACAATTAGGAGTAAGTTAAGTAGCATTTGCCATTAAATTGCTTGCAAAAGTGGTTGAACACAACGAACGATGAATTTCTTCCATTTATCACAATTTACAATTTAAGATTGTAGATTAGCTATTCCGTGTGACAGTGACATCGAACCTAAACGATCCAAACAATGATTGGAGAATAAGTTCTATTTCATTTAGTCTGTCCAAGCTTTAGTCATGTTATCAGTCCAATCATTGTGAAGTCCACCTGAGTTTTTCTCTTGCTTATTAAGCTCTTTCATAATTAGTATAATTAGCAATTCTATTCGCCATGTTAGGATATCAATTATTTAATTTTTTTTTTATCTATTAAGATTATGGGTGTTAATTAGTAGAACTCAAGTTGCAACTCAGATTCACAAACATTAGAATTTTAATCACTTTAATTCAATTTAGAACTTGAATAAAATAAGAAGCTGAGTTTAAAAAATTAATTAGGTTCAAATTTGTATTCAAGTAAATTTAAAAATATTTTGGATCTTAATTGAACTTAAATCGAGTACCTTATCTTCTTTATTGACACCCCTAATTAGAATAGCACTTTTCTTCTTCATTGCTTGCTCTCACAACATTATTTAATTTTCACATCTATTTTCCTCCTACCAAATATGAATCCAACATACCCATTATAAGATTTAGGGTTTATGCCATAATTCCATTTCATTAACGCAACACCACGTATAATCATCACCAAGTTGCCCCCATCACAGTTGTCCCCCCCTTTCCAAGTGCCAACCTCCAACTCTTTAAGTCCTCTCTCTTCTCTCTTCTCTCTTCTCTCTTCAACACATTTCTTTACACATCCCCCGATGTAATACACCCCCGCAACACCCTTTGCTTGCCTGTACTCCTCTCTTTCACCCCACGTGTCACCTATATATATATGTATGTATATGTATGTATGTAGTGTGTCTGCAAGAAAACACACAACCACTTTCTTGCATGAAATGGGCTTACAGAACCGGCTGTCCGACGTGTCATCGGAGTCCATCATCGTATTCCTGATGGTGCTTGTCGGCAAGAGTGTAAACTTTCTCCACTCCCTTCTCCTCACTATCTTACACAACGTGGGCCTCTCCCACCCCGATCACCTCCACCATTACGGGACCTCTCTCTACGACGTCGTCGGCTCCCGTCTGGCCAGCCTCGTAGTTCTCTGCGACCAATTGAATCTGAACCGGGCTTGCTCCCACCAGAACCAGACAGATGGGTTTTTGGATACGGATTGCGTGGTGTGCTTGAACCCGATGGGTGAAGGGGATCACGTGCGCAGGTTAGCGTGCCGCCACGTGTTCCACAAGGATTGCTTCGACGGTTGGCCCGACCACCTCAACTTCAACTGCCCCCTCTGCCGGGAACCGCTGGTTTCCGACGACAGCGTGGTGTTTACTCAGAGGCGCGTGGCCGAAGATCTCCTCGCCTGGTTTCCGTTTCAGTGATGCGGAGTATAACTTCCATGGCGCGTATGGGGGTGATAGGGCCTGCTTTGTTTTGCGGGCTTTACTCTTCTTGCCCTTTTTTGGGTCGGAGGTGGTAACCGTTTGACCTTTGACTTTTCGCAGGAGTTTTTCACCTTGGTTTTTGAGGAGTTTCATAACAAACTCCTTCTCACCAAGATGTAATAAGAAAGGTCCTTTTTTTTAAATAATAAGAAGTGAAAAGTACAAAAATGTGTGTGTGATTTCTAAGATTTGTGTTAATCGCAAATCATCATAACAAGAAACATTTTTGTAAAATGAAAATAATTATTAGGTGATAAAAGATATTGCTGCAAAAGAACTTTTGACGTTCAAAAAGGCAAAAGCTCCCTATAATTATGAGAAATATAAAGTCACAAGATAAATTCCTGTAAAAAAGAAATAAGCAAAGATTGGGAAATTTTATTTCGAAGATTATCATTTAATACTAGGGAAAAAAATATATAGGCCTAGAACTACATATAAAAGAAGATTGTCGTAAACCTTGTGCTGAACAATCACAATATCCCACCATCCCCATTTTATTTATCTTATATGAAATTTTAAAGAAAGATTAGAAAGAAACTTTTGTATAATTTTATACAACTTTATTACAGTTGAAGCAAACAAAAATAGTTGGTCTACGATTGCTTTTCCATTTTTTACTATTCATCCTCGTTCAAAAATCTTATAAAACAAATATTTTACCTTACAAAATGTATTCAAATTCAAATTGAAATTTCTCCATCTCTTACTTTTTATAATTAACTAATTATTTTCTAATAATTATACATATTTACAATCAAATCAATACATATTCCTATAATTTTCTTACACACTCTCATATATTTAGATACCCTATAAATTTATACTATAATATCATCCAGTAATTATTACATATTAAATATCTGCAAAAAAATAATTTTTCTACCCAACCTAAATCTTACAAATCTAACCAGGAAACAAACATAGCCTTGACAACTATTGAAATCTCATCACTAAGGATTTAACTAAAACCGTTGAATCTCTTCTAAAACAGCGTACTTCAATTATTATGTTATCAAAGACTCAAGTTGCAAGAAATAGCTGGCACTCAAAAGAGAAAAACCAATTGAAACTTCGGAAGCAATCGCTCTTGCCTCTGGTTTTCATTCAACGCAAGTCTTTGTTCGTTAGTCTAAAAATAAAGTATATATTATTAAATTAATATATTTAAAAATATTTATACAATTTTTAATATATCTAATGAAGTAAGTTATAAGATTTTTGAAAATAAGTTAGAAAAAATTAACTTATTTTTAAGGAGTTTATAAGCTTTAAATATTGTAGAATTTTGATTTGCTATAATATAGAGCTTACCATAATTTGGTAAATTCCATTCTATCCAAATTTTTTATTAAAATTTATATTATTGTATTTATTATGTATATTTTATGTTTTAATAATTTTGTGCATGTATTGAGCGTAACTAAGGTTTTGAAACCTGGACTGATCTAGTTAGAGCAATACGGTCACGAGCCAATCGACTCTTTGGTTCGGAAACATCATAAAGCCAGCTTGCCCTTTAACTTATCATGAACTTGTCAAACCCAAATAGAGGCGGTCAAAAGCCATTTTTTATTTTTTATTTTAATTAATAAAAAAATTCCCTTTTATAAAATAGAAATAAATAAAAATAGTTTTTTATGTTTTCTAAAAATTTTACCTCATAAATAATTTATTTGCATATATAATTTTTACTAAATATTTTTTTTACTTTTATTTATTTAATTATTTTATAGATGTTATTTTAATTGAATTATTGAAAATTCAAATATTGCATATTACAATTAAAGTTTTTCATATTAATTATTTTTTTACTTCACCGAACTAAATGGACTTATATTTATTTCAAAAATTTGATTTGTAATTATATATATAATATTTTATATACTTTAATATAACTAGTTTTTTTTTTAAATGATTGAACCGGTTAAATCAATAAATTAGTAAGTTATCCAATTCCACGATTGTCCTAATTATAAAAACATTGAGTGTGACTTCATCACTGGTTAAGAGAAAAGAAGGTAACAAAGGAATGGGAGGGAAGTGGGAATAACAAGTCAAAAAGCAAGCAATAAGTCTTTAATTTCACATGTCTAATTAATTATCGACGAATACAGCACCACATTAATAAGAGATGTAAGTGATGCATGCCCAGCAGCACCGTAACAAAACGTTAACAAAATTCCCAAACCTCCCCTAAACGACAGCCCACCATAACAACCCTAACACCCATTAAGCAGCTACCTTGTATGCATCTCTTACATCCCATACGCATATGCTTTATGTCACGGACACTAGAAAACGCCAACCAATGACAAACGAAGTACCAAATACTCGAACACAGAGAGAGAGAGCAGAAAAGAAAACAACAAACATACGTTCAAAACGGAAAATACAGAACCTAACTTTAAAGCGCATAAATTTATTAAATTCGGACCGCTACCCTCAATTCCCCCGCAAGGCGACAATTGCGCTCTTCCGAATTTCTGCCCCCACATAAGAAGGTTTCAGAAACTCGGGAGAACCAAATTGCACAGCTGCGTTCTTTGTTGCTAAATCAGCTCCCGCAGTTAGACTTCCACCCACCGCGACCGCCGCCGCCGCCCCCGCCTTATTCCTCCGCCGCCGCAGCCACCATGTGAATCACCAGCCATGTTGTTAGCTGGAAGGACAAGAAGTATATACCAAGAGGGAATGAAAATCTAAGAGGAGATGTGACAGGAACTGAATTGAGCTAGTTTAGCGTGCAAGAGATCGAGTGAAACTAGCTATAACAAGAGAAGTTTATGGAGGTGGGTAAGAGAAGAGAGGGCATTAGTGGTCGTATTTAAAGGCGAGAATGACAGCTTTGTTCAACGTGAGACCGAACATCGACATGTCTAGATGTGCACACATGAATGAACATATAGGTATAATATAATTATATACTGCTAGCCAGTAGACACTAGACAGTAGTAACTACTTCTTGGATATGGCGTCGAGATTGTAGTCAAAGTAGGGTTAAGGGCATGTTTGTGGGGAAGGGCAAAAACCCCACTAGCCCGAACTCCGATATGCGGCGTTGGAGCAATCACAGTGGCATTCCCATGGACGAAAAGAAAAGTGCGACTTGATGAATGGGAACGTGGCGTTACCGGCGTATATACAATTGCAGCCTCTGTTTCTTGTCAAATGTCAATTATTCTCAACTCAAGACAAAAGCACTCTTCATCACACCCCAATCTTTTCCATTGTATTACCTAATTATTGAGAGAGAGAGAGAGAGAGAGAGTATGATGGCTTGTCATTGGCCTTTAAGTTTCATACTTAGTAATAATTGAGGCCAAGATTGGATAAATGCATGTGTTTGAGATAAATTGCAAATATACAAAAACTCTCACTTCCTTTTAATTAACCCATCGACGGATAAATACAAAAATGACATCATTAAACAATCTCCTTGTGACAACGCCATCAACTGAAGTGGAAATAACTCTATATCAAATTCATAATTCATAATCCATACTGAACCCCCAGCAGACTATTCTCGATGCAGCCTATATGAACGTGGGAAGGGGCAAAAAATATTGGATTTTCATCTGATTTTTATCTCCCCTTTATTTTGTCGCTGTTATGAATTCTCTTTTTCTCTGTCTACTATTCCTTTCTGCCCCGAGAAAGTTGTTATTTAACTCACTTTAAACTTGTCATTCCGACAATTACAAATACAAGGAAATGGGAACATATAAATCATTAATTTGTCGGTACTAAAGAGCAACGACATGTGTATAATAAAAACTCAATGACAAAAAATTATCATAGGCCTATGATTATCAATACTATTGTTGAATTGCAAACGATGTCGTCCCTCTTAGAGCGCCACTTCCGTTTCCAATCTTAAATCTCAGACGTTGAATTTCACATTTAGTATGATGTACGGCCTATATGTATGCTACATGAATTTATCTGAAAAGGGTTAACTTGACATGATGAACACACCATTTATGTGTCAATAGCTTAATGCTTAATCGCGTAAGGTAATGAAAAATCATCGACATTTTAGCGAAAATCTCGTATTTCATACGTGTACAAAATTGTTGTATTCAAATAAAAAAAAAAAAAAAACAGAATTAGTTAACATTAAATGTATAACAGAATAAAATATATATACACACACACACACACACACACATGAAACTTATAATATTTGAAAGAAAACACAAAAAAAATAAGTTAAGAAAGAGAAAAGTGATAAAAACAATAAAATAATTTAAATAAAGTGAAGTGAGTAATTTTAAATTATAAAATTAAACTAAGCTCACATCCTTAATAATAGAATACAAGCAACTACAACTTGCTATAGATTCTACGGGATATTGTAAGAATCACACAAAAAATGAATCAAGAAATAAATAAGTAAATATCTAAAAGTTGAACTGAATGCCAGTCCAAAGACGCAAAATTGTGTAGCTCCCTTAGGTGGAATAGGATTGCATTTTCGTGTAAATTGATGTCAACAAGGCAATAAATTAAGACACTTGTAACTGATTTTGTTACCCTTACTACGATCCCAAAGAACAGTTTGTCTACTCTGATCTGAACTCTACCCTCATATTTTGTTGGTCGATTTTTATTTTTATTTTTAACTCACACGTCCTCCTCTGCCCCATACATTTTCTTAGATTTCAACTCAGAACCTCGTGAATCTAGTAAAGCTCATGGCCATGATGCATCTCAGGTTGAACTTCACTGCTAACACCATTACATATATATATATATATATATATGCATATATAGACTTTCAAATTTTTTGTTATATTTTATCTTTTGTAATTAATTAATAATTTTTAAATTATTATGTTTATTTATAATCAAATTAATATTTATTTCTATCATTTTTCTATTCACATTTATTTTTTAATACTCTATAAACGTACGTCACCTTAAATATATATAATAATAATTTTTCTATCCACTGAAATCTAATAAATAAAACGTAATTTCCTTACTTACTCAAATGGCTCAAATTTTCCATACCATCTTAATTAGGAAACAGACATGGCCATAGTCACTGGGACTATAAATAAATGCTAGTATATGTTCGGCGATATCAAATTGTGATATTCTCAATTCTACGGTCATGCAGTTCATGCACCTTAAGATTGAGACACATATTACGACATTTTATTAAAAAAAATTAGAATAAATTGTTGGGTATACAGTGAACTCAATTACAAAATCTAATTGAACCTTTTGGGCAGGTCAACCAAACTAAGAGCATTACCTATAGATAATATCTATCGGTGTTTAAAACAGAGCCCAAAATATTTAGAGAGATCTATGCGTACGCATGTACATAAATAGATTTGACACCATATATTAATTTAAAATTATAAGACTATGAATTATGAATCAAGTATATCTATTTATATACATACAAGTGGCTTTTCTCTTTCTCCTTTCTACATGAAATACTAACTCCTTTTCCAACTCATACTTGTTCCAACTCATGTAATATGGGGATGTCTATAAGACATTAATTAAATTATGCATATGTAAATTATAGGTAAATAATAATCAATGATTAATTGCATAGTTGAGGGGGCAAATATTAGGACCCCAGTCCGGGGGCGAAAAGAACAAAGGCAGGTAAAAATGTTTGAAATGCGGAGCCCGTGTCTGCTCAACAGTTGACAGATAGCGGCGCGTGAGCCTCGAGACGGTGCTTCGGTTCTTCCCCTCCCCCGCTTTTAGCCGTTTCAGAAGAACAAATTCTCTATCTCCTCTGAAAATTTTATATCAAAACCAGCCATTTGTAGTATTTCCTTTGTAAATATTTATACTATATGTACTGTAGTAGCATTGTAAAAATAACTTTTTTTTTAGTTGTACAAAATAATTTTATACAATTATCCTCATTTTAATTTTTTTTGTTCTTTTTTCTTATCACTTATTTTTTTTATTTGTATTTTTCTAAATTGTTTTTACATTGTCAAATTATTTTGATCTTTCTTAATTTTTTATATTTTGGATTTTTTTTATACTCTGAACCTATACCAGACTATAGATTAAGCAGATGAAGAAGTTTATGTATATATTTAATTACTTAAATGCTCTTCATTCTTTTCATATTATATTTTCCTTATTCTCTCAATTTTTCTTTATTTCCTCCACTCACTAATTTTAATCTATTCATTTTTCATTATATTAAGACTAAAGATGTGATTTAAGTTTTACAATATTAAATTATTATACTGTTCTCATTTAAATACTTTTAATCTTTTTAGGTCTGTTTGTCTCTTTTAGTATAGTTCTATAATTTTCTTGTCTTTTTTTTTTTTTTTATCTTTCAATTTTTCATTTTTATCTTATTTTTTCAATTTTTTATAAAAGAATTTACGCATGCATTGAGTGTGCCACTATTATTAGTCTTGCATTATGTTTATTTTAATATTTGAGGTGATTTACTTCTGTAGAAAGTTCAAACAGAACTTTGATAAGGGCTTCAAGTTTCCAACGTAACTTCATTTTTAGTAAGGTGGCGTTTGGCTGTAAGGTGGCGTTCGGCTGTACTTTGGAATTAGATTTGAATTCCAAATCTTCCACCTTGGGTCTGGAATGAAATAAGAATGATTTTTTTTTTCTTCGAAAATTAGGCTAATTTAGTAATTTTATATTTGGTTAAGTAAAAAATAAACATGATTTTTAATTATATATACTGTGGGTGTATTGTATATTTATTAAATTAAACGTGACATAAATGTTTTAAATAAGTTATGAGAAATAGGAAATCAAAATTAGTTCTTGATCTGAAAACCTTCATCTTACTTACTTGGGACCTATTTGAATCTCAAATTTTTAGATATAAATCTTAAATATCAATATGGAGTCTTATAGTAGTAATCCAAATAACAATTATGAAATTAATTCTCATTTCTAATACCCAAATCCTCTTACCAAACGCCCCATGAGAGTAAGCCAACTTATTTTCTGGTTGATTAGAAAAGGTATAGTAAGGATCATTAGATTTTTCACGTCAAAATCCCATGAAATTACTAACACTAGGTTTGGTTCTTGGAATTTAGGAAGGGGAAAAAAGGAAAATGTTAAGAAAAATGATTTTGATTGTTTAGTTAAGAAAGAAAATCCAATGAAAAGGAAAACAAAAAGAAAATTATAGTTCAAGGAAAGAAAATTCATTTTCCTCACAAAATAGTAAGAAAAATAGAAGAAAAATTATATTAACGCTTATTCTTCCTCTAAAAACTATTTTAACTTTTATTCTTCCTTCAAAAATTTCTCCAATTCTATTTCTTTTTTTATTTCTTCATTATTTTTTCTCAAAGTATAAAAAATTTCAATTTCATTTCCTTATTAAAATCATTTCAACGAAATATTATACAATATTTTGAATTTCTTTCATTTTCTTCTACTTTATCATTTTTATTTCCCTCCTAAATTCCTAAAACCAAACACACTCTAAAGCTAATGTCCTCAGAAACAAAACATTATTAAACGCGTGAAATTGCATGTACATGTGTGCATTATTGTTTTTATCCAATAAGTATTTTCTAAATCACTAGCAAATATAATGGTCTTTGAATTCCAATTCTCAACAATTACCAAGAAATATAAAGCGATAATTAATGAGCAATCTATCCCCATTCTTAATTACTCGTGCTTTGCAAAGGTGCAGTGAAATTTATACGCACATTGATACTAACAATAGCAGTCCAAACCCAACTTGTTACTTGCATATCCCATTATCCCAAACAAAAAAGAAAGAAAAATATGGTTTCATTATTAATCCAAATCAATAATTCAGAAACTCAGGATGAGGAATTGGTGGCAGCAGCTAAGACTGCACGCATATGCATTGGATCCCATTGAAGATATCTATGGTGCAAAAAATATTTTTCACTGTATGTGACGTGAGTGGGTTTAATGAAGAAATTTAGCTCCAGGTAATTTAAAAGAGGCAGCTCCCCCACCAGCTTTTGGTTAAATAATATTGGCATAATTCAGCTCTAGGATAAAGATAATAATTGGGCAATACATTTAGGGCTCAGGTCATTTACAATCTTTTTATATATAAAAAAAGTAAATGTGGAATCCCACTAATTCATTGTGGCTATGTTAGTTTTCCTCTCTTAACATCTACACGATCCATTAAAACATTAATTATTACTATGTTTGAAAGGCTATATTTCAACTATCAACATTTTTTCAAACTTTATAACTAAACATATTACACAACAAAATTTTATTCAAATTCAAATTTTTCCTCAAATTCAAATTTTTCCTCACGTGTATAACTAATTAATTATTTTTCAATTATTAAATTTATTTACAATCGAATCAAAAAATATATCTATATACACATACACTCATATTTATATATATTTATACTCTATAAACTAATTATTATCCCTACATGTCATCACATTATCCAATCATTATTATATATTTTATACATTTATAAATAAACAAATTTAAATAAATTATTAATCCTATTTATCACATTATAACATTCTTTCCAAATATATACTCATCCTGACAAATCTTTCACCAAACATCATTCAACACCAAAACACCCCTTCCAAACACGGCCTGTTTGTTTTGGTTAATTATGATGGACGATGTTAATTTGCCATGCCAACCTGGGTGGGATATGTATGTGTTCCAAGTATTCAATTCTAGGATTGGTTCTTTCTTGTTTCTTCACATTTAATGACAGATGAATAGCTATGATTAAACAATGATCATATGAACCTTACATACATATATATGTCTTTTTCTTTCATTTTTTTTTTTATGGTAAATATAATTGAAACTTTTTATCCTAAACTTATTCTGCTTATCTCCATGTATAAAGAGCAAATATAAAGAAAGAAAAAGTGCATGCCACTCTCTCTCCCTCCTCTTATATTTTAAGTACGAGAATCATGTTGTCTTAAAATTTCTTACACAACAAAAAATAAGACAAGCTCTTCAACATAACAATGAAGTAAAAAATGACAGAAAAGAGAAAAAACTATGATGGGTCACGAATTATTTTGTGTGGAAATCGGTTTCTGTCTCACTAAGGGCCTGCTTTTACAATATTGGATGGATAAACCATGAACAGCATTTTTGAGTCCATTCTGTCTAGGCGATGTATTATACATTGGATGTTCAAACTAGATTGGCGTGGATCCAATCCAGAATCTAGCCCATGGGACAAACTTCAAATGGGTTCCATCTTAGTCTTCCATGGGCTCGGACCCTCAAAGAAACTAGGAAATAAAATAATAATAACAATCACAGTGGATATTTTATTGGTATACTAGTAAAATCAATATAAATAACAAATAAAATTAATTAAGACTTAGACAAGGTGAACACGACTTAGGGGGTAAGGAAATCGGTTTTAATATATATGTATTTTTTTGGAACACTAGATGTCCCATGCTTCAATATTCGCGGTATATACATCATGTAATGGGTATTTGAGGATGTTTAATGGCTTTCTTCTTTCTTGTACCAAAACAATTCGAGGTTTAATGGCTATATTTATAAACCAACCTTAAATTGGGTTTGAATAGGTTCGTTTTTCACACTGATTTGTTATATTTACTTTCAATGAAGAAAATTGTTAATAAGTTTATTTTTCCAGAGAATCTGTACAATTTTGTGCTCAACTAGTAAACATATTTTTATTTCTCCATTTTTTTTATTTATTTATCCGAAACACGTAATGATGGCCTACACATTGAGTTAGGGTTTCGTACGAGCACCTCAGTAGGGTGCTTCATCTTGGCCTTCTCTTTTCCTCCGTCAGTTTGTTTCCGTTTCTGTATAACGCTTTTGCTTGAGTAGTGTCTACGGTTTGCCTTTTTAGCTTGCATAGGGTGTTAGCGGAACATGGTTTTTGTTAATTAGTTTAATAACAAAATTTATGGACATGTTTTTGGTTCTGGCTTCTTAGATCAAGCGAAAGCAATTGAGCATAGCCAACAAGACGCAAGAACTGAACAAGGGAAGAACCCTACAAATGGTAGAGTGAATCGAAAACCTGAAATAAGAAACGAAAAAATGGTAGTAAAGAAGAAAAGTTGTGGGGTGAGTGTCTCAGTCCAGTTCAGACCCAGTAGGATAAGACAAGCAGAGAAGAGGAGTACGAAGTGGAGATTTACCTGTGGGGTGGGTGTCTCAGTCCAGTTCAGGCCAGTAGGATAAGACAAGCAGAGAAGAGGAGTAGGAAGTGGAGATTTACCTGTGGGGTGGGTGTCTCAGTCCATTTCAGGCCAGTAGGTTAAGACAAGCAGCGAAGGGGAGTAGGAAGAGGAGATTTTCGGGCATGGGTGGCATTGGGAAAGAAATTGATGCCCTGGTTGCGCATCTCTTTTCCCAGACGTCCCATGCCCAATAATTTCCTCCACCTCTTATCTGTCTTTCTCCTTGATAGTCTGCCTGGATAAGTAAAGAGTGACGAATCGCATGGGTCGTGAGAAAGGAAAGGAAAATGAAATTCAAAAAGGCAGTGGAATGGGCGGTCTGGGAAAGATAAATTTAATCGGATTTTCTTGCCCAGCCGCCCATTCCTCCACCTTCTCTGAACTTGTTTCCCTTTCCTCCTCGCCGCCTTGGGTTACTTTCTTTAGGGTTTGGTTTGCTTTAGTGTGGTGTGCTTTGCGTGTGGATTTATAACAGTCCGTGAGGGAAATAAATTAGCGTGTGGGTCCGCTGTTCACGCGGAAGACTGTCGTTTGATGGACCCATTTTTCACTTTCGGCTTTGGACGGACGGCTTTTCTGCTGGGCTGGGTGGAAGATTCCCACTTTCACTTTCTGCGGGAAAATTCGGAGGAGTTGCACGCGACAGTCGCACGATATTGAAAGAAGGGATAAAAGAGAATGACGTCATTAGCTGTACTGTAGTTCTATGATAAACTGAACCGCCCTATTATGCCGTCGGATCAAAATTGGAGACTTAGCACATGTGTGAAGGACGAGGGAAGGGACTGGGAGAATGTCATCAAACATTCTGGTGTTTCTTGTGGACAATATGTATGTACAAAGCCATGCACTTTCAAAGAATGTGGGCATCAGAAGCTTCGTGTGGCACTGGCAGATCCATGTTCTGCCTTCAGAACTTCACCTTTTCCCCGCTTCTTGACATCGGACTTGGATCTAGGAAGTGTGTGCTGGGCTTGCTTTTCATGCCTAAATGCAAAAGAAAGGAATTCACTAAGATTTCTCGCTACCCTTAAAGCTTAGTTTCAATGACCTGAAATGGCTGTCATGAAAAGATTTCTTAGACATAGGATGAAGTCAAGACTTACCTTGTAACTTTCTTCTCTTTATGCCTCTTTATGACATTGCCTTTAGCATTCAACTTTGTGTTCTCTGAGTCCGATGAACCACGTGGAAGTGGCGGCGGCTTTGGGAAAGCGGGAGAAAGCCCGTCGTCCTTGTATTCAGAACGGCTGCTTTCACCGGTGATCCTTGAGACAGAGATAGATGATGTTGAATAAGATGGCCTAATTGGATAGTTGCTTGTCTGTGGTAAACGAACCCCATCAGCAGTATTTATTTCTCTGTCGACATCGGTGGGCTGCTGCATAAGGCCGATGGGGGAAGGTCCTGAGATACCCTGTCATGAAGAAACAAAGAACAAGAACAGAGCTGTGGATGAACAAATGAACAAACATAGCATCAATGTCCGCCAAGAAACCATGTTTAATCTGCAGTTTTGAAGAATGGAGTATTTTGTCAATGGGAATGGAGACTCCACAGTGGAAGGCAACACTTGGTTTGGGTTTAGGATTATTAAAATTCTTGATTTCCTTCACACAGCTTTGGAAGGTAAACCTAATATGCTGCAGTGAAGTGTGAAGTGTTTCAGGATCTCTTGATACTGATTCCCAAGTTCAAGCATAAGAGTCTTTATCTCAAACTGGAAAATGGAGATTCACCAGACCTATTCCTAAGTATTATTTTGGACCATGAGATGAGACGAGATGAGAAATAAGGCATCAGAATGGACCTGAGGGACTAGACTATCCACTTTGGCAACTTCAGAATATGTGATGGCAAAGAAGTTCTAACCTATGTTTGAAATACTTTTAACAGCAAAATGCCAGAGAGGTATATATTCAAACCTCATTCGTGCTTTCACAGCCTCTATCAAATTTACCGAATGATGGATTCTTATCTGCAAAGGAGCATGCTGTGTTTCTGTCATCAACCGGAGGTCTGCTTAGCTCGTGCTCGCTTCCAAAGAGTTCTTCAAAGTTTCGGAATGTTAAGTCAACATCAGGTATATTGACAGCATCGAACCATTTTTCTTCATCACAGACTCCAAGGTCTTGCATATTTTGAAGCCAAATCTGCAGAATTCATGCACAAAAGATTTTAAGACTTGATCAGATGACATTTTTTCATTTTTTGTCAATAATCCTGAGTGCATCAAGTTCACTGATGACTGTTAAACAGAAATGATCGCTTGAGATGCACGCTGAAATGATTGTTTTGATCCTTTAAGAGTTAGATCTCTACTGGAAAATATGGTACAGTGTCTTTCACTTGTGTCACAGTTATAAATGTTCTGGTTGTCCCGTAACATTACAGACAGAGTAGTTCCTACAGATTGCAAGCTGTAGTTCAACATATGAGTTATGGGCGCATAGATATAGTATTAGTAGGGGATGATAGCATGAGACAACCTCATTATTATGTGCGGGACTTTTGCATTGCCAAAATGAGTCTCCATGCAAAAGATTTCCAGTGCTTGTCAAATGGTCCAGCTGTGGAAATGGCAACGACAAAGGTTCCTTGGTCTTCGCCTCAGGAGGACTGCCTATATTTCGCAAGTCAAGATGCTCAGCAAAATGCTCCATTTGAGTGGTGAGAGTTTTGTGCACTTTCCAACTGGCGTCGTGCCTGACTGGTAGTCCACTCTTTCGCTCTTTGACATATATGAAACATGAATTGTCAACGCCCTCAGAGAGCTGAAGCCTTTCCAAGTCCTGGATTTGTTGCAGAATCAAGTAGCCACTTTGTTGTTGGTTATCATTTTTGACAACCTAGAAACAGCATATGATCATTAGTGCATTCAAAAACTGGCATATGAACTAAATGATGAAACTACTGGTCAACATATGCTTCTGTGTACCTTTGTTCCAATACTGCTGCTGGATTCTGTCTGCAGAACAGAGATCACACCTTCCATTTCAGAAACTAATGAAGAAGCCTCACCTCGAGAGTTGCGCGCTTTGGAAGGATTTGAATTGACAGCGCCAGAATCAGCAGTTACTGAAAAGGAATTGCCCTCCAATCCATTCAAGTTAAACCCCCACAGTGCAGCTAAATCCTTGGCTGAAGGGCATCCCACATAACAACTTATCACTTTCTTCTGGTGCTGAGAGGAGATATGGTGGCTGGCGTCACAGCTTTGGCACATGAACATCCGATGCCCAAAACATCGAATAAACGCTGGTTGATCTCTGCAAGATTCACACACCAGGGTGCGCGGATGTCTGTAGGAAAGAGGATTGGCTGAATGGACCTTGGAGTCGCAGAAGAGGCAGAGGTGTGCTGCATCTGCTTTACAGTAGACAATTGGGCATAATCCCATGCAAAACTCACACCTTCTCTTCATCACCGTATTCATCATTCAATATAGTCCAAATGTTAACATACCATGGCATGTGTGTATGCTCTAGTTCAGAAAAAGTAACTAGATTTCTCTCTCAGTCCCTAAGTGCAGGCTAAATCAGAGCAACACATCGGGATTGGAACCAAGACGAGGCCACTAAGGAAGAAAGACTGCCAAAAGAAACAGCCTTAGTAGATCTGGGAGCAAGAAATGGTAAAAGAACTCAAGTATGGAAGGACATTACTTCGTGCTTCAGTAAGTACTTCTTCATTATTTTATTCAATTAAAGCATCATAAAAAATGAAGTTGCGTTTGCTGAATGTAAGATCCAGCATTGGTTTTATTCAATTAAAGCATCATGACTATGGAATAAGTTGATTATTGTATGACATAAACCGTAGAGTGCCATTATACTAGCAATAACACATAAGCAACTTAGTGATCTAAACCAAACCATTCAATTTTCAATACCGGTGAAGATATCCAACCAGAATTCGCCTCTTTGCCCCCCAAAACCGAACTGAACTAAGATCTCAAGAAAGTCGGAGTTATATGAACATCTGATTACTTCACCTCCTAATTGACCACAAAGACATAGCAAAAAAATTATAGCAGCATATGGCATCAGACACAGGATGATTCATTCTATTTCCGAAACAGTCCAAGAGTTTATTGCACAAACAACCTCGAACCAAGTTAAAGGTGAAGCTGATGTGCAGAATTCCAAAAGGAAAAATGAACACAAGGAGAGGCAACCTGAGTTCGCTTGTACAGGCACTCGACTTTCTTGAACCAAACAGAAGATTACAAGCACTTTCGGAATTCTTTGTTCAGAGATACAGGAAGAGGTTTGAGAGGGAGAAAAACAGAAACCAGAACAGGTGAAAAAGAGGATCACTGGAGTATTGAATGAGTGTAATCATACAATTTAATCATGTTGGAAGCCATGAGAAGGGCACTGAGGCTTGGCTTTCAGTTAGTTGTTTGCCTTAAAAGCATTTTATCTGTTCTCTCCATCCATGTTTTGAGGGTGCACTTTTTGGCTGAGTTGGGCGTTGTGGGCGTGACATAGTCCCAAGTGTTATCCAATCCTGCATGTGACACTCGCTTCACTGATCCAGATAGTTGGCGACTGAAGCCAATGGAAACTCGCCACGTTATGGCAGGGATTGCCCCACGAGTCTGGGAACGTAACGAAGTTGAGCAAATGGGTCACCAAAGGCAGAAGTGCGACTTTTAGCTACCCACTTGAATGGATTTCGAGTGAATCCCTCTCTCTCTCCCTCCATAAACTTAGTTTGTGGAGAAACATGCAACCACCTATTATTAATGAGATGTTACGTCTATGATCTGAAATTTTCTTAGTTGACTTATAGCATAGGGTATGTTCGTTTTCATTTATTTATAAAAAATATACATTTCAATTATTATATTTTAAAAATTTTTTTACTTACTTATAATTTTCAAGAAAACCTACCCAAAAATGCCCACTAAAGTTTGCAAACAAACCTAGTTGGAACGTTTCACATCAAGCAAGTCCAGTGCCTTAAACTGATTTTTGAAGTTGAAAAGGTTATTTTTTTGAGGTCCAAAATTTGAAAGTACATAAAAAGAATTACAGTTATCTCACTCACACAACTATTTCACCGGGTGAAACGAGGAACTAGGCATAGAGATATAGTTCCACTAACTCGGAAAGAATATTGATGAAGAATTTAAGAATAATATAAAAGGAGGAGAACGAAATATTGATAAATAATATGTTTAAAGATTTAAATTTTAATAGGCATTAAAACATATTTATTGAGTGATTATGTAAATGGGTTCTCCAGGATCATGGTCCGTCTGCTCAAATATTTGGGTTTAGGACGTGTTGCCCCTGGATTGGACATGGGAACTAGGTAGGAAGAATGAATACAAACATTAGCTACTGGGCCATATCTAAACATTATTTGGACCCACTTCTGTTCTACAGACTCTCACAAAATTTAGTTCCGAGTCCAAAAGGCGTCTGGTGGGTGAGCAAATGGGCCCATGCCCAACAAAGAGCCAATGCCCTGTGGACTTCACCAGGGACAAGATTAATGGAACCGACTCGGCTCTGTAAATTCATCGGTATTTTTAAAGTTCGCAATTGCTTTTCCTGCTTCGAAATTCAAATATAGAGGAGAGAGCATGAAGACTAGACAAATCAAGTGGCATCCGTCCCATAAGTAAAGCAAAACGATTCTTAATCAGAAATTAATGAAGTCGAAGCTTTACTTGGTTACTTGTAAGCTACAGCTTCCAGACAGGCGCAACAATTTCCCGCGCACAAAATAAGAACATGAAAACAGAACATTACTTTTCAACTCTGCAGTTCTCACATCCCCAGGAAAGAAGGCGTCAATTTACAGTTGCTGGACAAAATAACATGTACTAATGAGAAACCTCAAGCAAGTCCATCTAGAAGGCACAAAACCGGTATGCCACCAGCAAGTAGTCAACTGGGATCATGTAGGCGACTGAGCAACCTGAAATAAATCGAAGCATATAAGGGTTAGCAATAGCAATGAATGATCTCAATACGCTAGAGAAAGTGTGTAACATTCGAAAAGCTGATCTTTAAACTAAATCAAATCGCTTAAGATTGATACACCACTTCAATAACTAACAATCTTCGATAGTTAAACCATTTATTTCATCCGTTTTGCTTCAAATAAGGGATATATTTGACAATAAATTTGTTATAAAAAAAAAATCTCATGAATGTAGTTGTATTATGCGTGTGATCTTTCACCGCACTTACAAGCTGACAACAGAACAGCGGGACAGCTTGAATTTGCAGTGATTAACATCCTGTATTAGCAGCAAAATAAACTAGCTCCTTAGAATAAATCAAAATGATGATACCACAAGACGATATAGCTCAAATATCAGTCATTTATTCACTAACTAAAATGTCATCTCTATTTCACAGACCACTTAAAAGACATGCTCAGCCTTAGTAGAGGATGGAAGACAATCAGAGAGCTCTTTTACCCAGATCAACTTTGCTTCACATGCACTTCAATAATGTCATTTTCCTCCATTCCAAGATTATCAGGAGTTGCCCCTGGATTGATTTTATCCCCATCAAAGCAAAACACTAAATTTTTCAAATCAAGCTTATTTCGGTCTGCATATAACTTGAACAGCCGTTCAAATTTATCATCCTGCACAATCACGACAATGCTACTCCAATAAACAATTTATTTCACGTGAGATGGAAAACAAGATCGCATTTACCTTGCAGCTAAGATAATATGGAATGCAGAATGCAGATTTGAAAGTAAATAAGAGAACGAAAAGCAAAAGCTTTAACAAGATCAATTACAGTATACTAGTTTCCTATGTTAAGGTCCGAAGTAAATGTAAAACATGCTAAAATGCAGGATGACAAGCCACACTGCCCACACACTAATTGTATGCTAAACAAGATTTTACAAAATAGACATCAAGCACCAGTATGAGTTTTTAGCACTTCATACCTGAGTATTTGCAAAATCCTGAAAAGGTTCAAAAGCAAGTTTTCAAAGATATTAAACCATTTAAAGTATAATGCTTAAGGAAAACCAAGCAAATGCTACATTGTTTACAGTAACATTAAAACTTCATCAAAAGAGAATTGGAACATTATTAAGTAAGCCTTGTTGGCATAATCATGAAGAGAAAAATGAAGCCTATCCTGAAGCAGTTCCTTAACTGAAAAACCTTGAATGCATAGATTAGAACAATTTATTGTTCACTTCTGCCTAGTTGACTGCATGAACTTCTATGATACTTCACAATTTGAAATATTAAAATTTAGGATAATACAGTTACTATCACCAAAGGGCAAAAACTTTTAGTGTCTACATTGTCTTAAAAAAATTTTGGTACATGTGCAGTGCTCTTCTTTCTAGCCTTCCAAATTATGAGTTTTATAATCAGTTGAAGGCTAGTAATAAGGCCATCGATGAGAAACACTTAAAACGTCTGAAGGTAGAATAGTGTTCACACTTATGTTTTCACGTCCCTCTTTTTTTGGAATAAGAAATACTTCACTGGTGCTCTCTTTGTTTGATGTTTATGTGCTGCATGGATCCTGTGGTGCATCTCAAGACCCCCCCCTGGCGCCACTAAGCGAAATATTAATCATTCCAAAAAAAAAAATAAAAAAAAAAAATATATATATATATATATGCAGTATGTTCTAGTTTCTGGAAACTTCCAAGAATTACATACCATGTAAACTCGAAATTGCTTAAGCCCATCCTTATCCTGAATAGATATGACAATTTTTTCTCTCTCATGAGGAGGTTCCAGTGGTTGCTTGGTACTTTTGGGAGAAGACTGTAATGAAGCACTAAGATCCTTCCTCACAGTTTCTTCAACAGCTCTCACCACTTCCTCAGCTGACTGGGCAAAAGAAGCCAGTTCCTGCCTTTTTAACCTTGTAAAAAGTATTTATCTTAGGGTAAATGTACAAATAAATAGATTTTCAATAAAAAAATAACCACAGACTTAATAGAAGCAGAATACAGCCACTTTGATCATGATATATCTTCCTGAATTTTTTGTTATATATCCAAATTAAATTGGGCAAAGTGCATATGGTAATATACCATGTTCTTGGCCTCCCAGCATATATGCTTAACCAGTTCAAGTCTATATTTTCTTATCATCAAAATAAAAGAGCACTACAATAAACAGTAAATCGGTATACAAAATAGCAATAATTATCCAACAGAGGTACCAAGAATGGGTATTTTCTATAATATTTCATCTAACAGCTAAACCAATATCAATTATAAGTGAAGGTCTTGTCATTAAAAACATAGTTTCATATAAAATAAAAAGATGTATTAAATGCACAGATAGCCTTAACTGCTTAAGTTGGTACAAAGCATTGGAAAGATTCTTTACCTTTCTATGATTGAGATTACCAAATTGGCGTTGAGAACTAAGACATGTTTAGAAACATAAAATTTAACAGGACCAATCCTGTTTCCATTTTTTTTTTTTTAATTTCAAAATATACAAGAATAAGTGACCAACAGAAGCAATTGTATCCCAGGTATTTAAGATAGAACACATAGCATCTAATTTTAAGCCAACAAAAAAGAACTCTCATACAACATATTTTCTCCTTGTGCATATAATAAATGTTGATTAAAAAGATAAGCTTGATAAAAAGTGTCATGAATTCTCCACAAACATGAAAAGTGCTATTAAAATTAATAGTTTCTGTAATAATCCTCTATGTAACATATACGTTTAGAAAGCAAAAGACAACAGCTCTCACCAAAGCAGAAGTAATAACAAGCACAGATCAGATTAAATAATGCATATCGATCATAAGTCGATGAAGTGACGTAACAACCGTCACTCCCAAATATTACCAGCACTGGAAGCAAGTAGCAGATTCCCAAAACAAGAAGTAATTTCAATGTAGCCGCAGCCTACTGTTGTCAATATCAGTAAAAAAACAAAGAAGATTAAGCTATAATTCCTTTGTTAGTATACCTCAATGCCTTCAAAGTGGCATCCTCCTCAAGAATCTTATTACAACTATCTAAATTCTTTGGTGGTGGAGGCAACCAATCCTCTTCGTCGTCTTCTTTATCATCACACTCAATCACCTTAACATCTTTGACATTCACATCTTGCTGTTTCTTTTCTTTCTAATATCCTCCAAAGTGAAAAGAACGAAAGCAAGCTTAATTTTCGTATTCGATCAATTATCGCGGTAAAACCAAGAGCAAGAAAATTTGGATGTACTACCTCAGCATCTAATTGTTTCCGTTTTTTGGGGAATACCACCGGCGATTCTTCCAGGTTATCATCTGTGATTCCCAAAGGCAGAACAGAAAATCAATACCAAAAAATACGGACGAGAGAATTAAAATTTCATGCGATAACATAAACATGTAAATAAAATGACTAGGAGGAGAACCGACCATCGAGGCGAACGACGTCGACTGGCTGAATACGAGTGTAATCAAAAAGGGGTTCGAATTCTTCGTCGGGATCTTCCTACGAATTTGCATGGCAACGTAATCAATTTAGAAAATCAAACCCTAGAGATAATTTGGATAAAATTTACGCAAAAATATGAGTTGATATAATTGAATTGAATTAAACAAACCATTGATGATGAAGTGGTCTTCGGTCTTTACCGCTGTGCCGCAGCTTCTCTGTGCCTGAATATATGTAATTTATACGGGCGCCGAGCCTCCGTATACGGCCGAAGCAGAAGGGAAGAGTGCTTTTAGAGAACCCGCAGCGCTATTATTGCTCATTGGCGGCGGACTTCGAAATTTGCTTATTTGCGAGATTAGTTGTCGAATTATATTCTGTATGTGCATAATTATCGTATAAATCAATATAATTATTTTAAAAGACATTTCCGACAAATTGGCGACGCGTGAGTATTAATTATGCTCTTATTTTTCAATTACAAAAATTTTCCTTATAAAATAATATATTTTTTCAACTTTAAATATTTATTTTAAATTTTTAGTTTAAAATAATTATTGATTCATAAATATATATATATGTGATTGTTCTTTAAATTATGCATTTACACTTGTGCTGTATACATTTCACAATTATAGATGAGATTGAGAATAATATACATTGTAACTTGAATGAGAATATTTTGTTTAAATATGTTGTAATGTTTAAAAAGTTCAACAAGGTTTTAATTTTTATTTGTGTGCTTGTGCGTGTGTAAGCATTTACATAATTTGTAGGAGATATTGATTGTCTTGGGTGTATGAAAAATAATAATTAATTGTACATCAAATATAATAATATTTTATTTGTTTAATAGATAATAAGGAAAAGCATATTTGTAAGAGATAAACGTATGTATAACATATATAACATATATTAAACATATGCACAATGATTATTAGAGAGAGACAGAGCTCTGGTTTTGGATTTTTTTTTTGCTATGAATCGAAAATTAGTTATCGTTAACATAATAAAATGAAAAATATGGTTTTGAGAGAGAGAGAGAACTCTAGTTTTGGATTTTTTATTTTTTATTTGGCTATAAATAGAAAATTAGTTATTGTTAACATAATAAAATGAAAATTGTGGTGTTTAGAGAGAGTGAGAGGGAGGGAGGGACCTTTGGAGTTTTTTTTTGCTCTGAATAAAAAATTAGTTATTGTTAACGGAATTTAAAAAAAAATTATGGTGTTTAGTCATAATAGAGAATAATAGATAAATAAAAATCTTTTGTAACATAAATTAAATGATATAGTTATTTTAATTGTTTTTAATCTTAACAAAAGAGCATAGATAACATATATGTAGTTATATATTTAAAAAATAAAGGTGACATTAAAAGTAGAAAAGTTAGACTAGGGAGATTATGAGAAAAAAAATGAAATAAATAAATAGGAAAAGTGAAAAGATAGAAAAGCAGAATGTATAGTTAGAAAAAGAAAGAAAAATGGAAGTGAAATTTTCATTTGGCTGGTAGTATTTTTTTTTTTTTTTTGGTTGACTTTCTTGCATTTTAAAAGAGTATATGTACATAAACAAAAATTGAAAAATCAACATAAATAATTCAAAAAAAATCTAATCGCCGCAAAATTGTGTACCAATTTGATTGGACTTAGGTTGAAGAGGTAGCACTTCGTATGTCCCCCTTTTTATTTTCCAAATTCAATAATTTGGAATTGCTTATTTTTATATAGGAAAAATTCATGAAATCCATTTTGACAAAACTAAGCGACCATTCAACTGCAGTCTTAAATTAGTAAATTTAAATGTGGATTACTCTCTTGAATTTTGATTGCTGTGCTTATAATTTGTTATCCACAACCGCAGATCTCCAAACACCTTCGTTCCCTTTCACCCACCCCAACCTAATATTATATAATTAATAAAAGAAGAAAGCTAATTTTCCCAAAGCCTTTAAAAGCGGCCAGCCACAAGAGGTCAAGAAACTTTTAGAGACAGCCAAACAGATCTGATTTTTTCCACATTCGATGTTTCTTAATTTGTTAGTTTAGTGCCCACACTCCAAGCGTGTAGAATTCATCAACTTATAGGCCTAAAACAAAGAGACTGCCTTTGGGTCTTAAGACTGTTGCTTTAGTACAAGACGGTCTCAAAGTCTAGGATTTGATGACCCAAACACACCAACATTGCACTAGACTAGCAAAATAAGCCAACTCATAACTACTAAAAGACAAGCACCTTTAGTAGACATCAGACAGTAAACTATAATGTTTTAACTGCTTCAGCTATTTATAGGTTTGTTATTGGACCTCTAAACCAGTGCCTGGCACTAAGGATCCAAGAAGAAACCACTAGAACGAGCAGGCCTCCAACTGCAACCGGAGTGTAGTTTAGAGTTTCCTGGGTTATGGGGTAGGCAACAGGCAATGAGAAGAGAACTGATATCGTTAACACCCACAGGACTGCAATCCAACCAATGATGACCCCGTATCGCCCCAAGTTGAAAGGGCCAGGAGTGAAAGATTTTCGAGCCAAAGTCACTCTGAAAAAGATTGGTAGGGCATAAGCTATGTAGAGTCCGATAGTAGCTATGGATACCATGGCTTGAAACGCCACTAAGCTTCCAAGTGACTGCACATTTTAACCAAAAAACCATTATGGCTTTGTAATCAGCTTTCAGAGGAAGGCAGAGGCATATTTCATTTATTCCAGTTTATTTGGCCTGAGGAGAGTGAATTGCAAAAGTGCATTATCAAGTACATTGTGAAATGTTTAGAGTATAGGAGATGAATGGCATACCGTTAGTGCCATGCAAAACGCTACAAATGCTGACAGCCAGACTGCGTTTATGGGGACCTCTTGCCTGTTTACTTTATGCCACAACGAGGAGAATGGCATGGCGCCATCTCTTGAAAAAGCATATGCCATTCTGGAGTTGCTAGTCATTGAACTCATGCCGCAGAAAAATATGGCTACAGCAACTATGCCCAGGCAAATGATTCCACCAACACTGCTGCCGTATCTACTCTTGAAAGCCTGGTAAAATATTTGGGCAATGGCATAACCACCAGCATCATTGTCTGTACTTAAGAGGTCTGGGATGTTCGTAACTGCAAAGGTGATACCAAGTATGTAGCCCCAACCAACAATTATAGATATGCCAATGGAACTTATAATTCCCTTTGGTCCATTCTTGTCTGCATTCTTCGTCTCCTCTGTCTGCAAGAAATAGTTGTCAGAAAAATGATTGAAGGGTTCCACAGGCCAAAAAGGAATATAGCTGGAAGTACGGATATAGTAGCACATATCCTCAAAGGACAAATTACTTGTCACTTAGCTTGATGAAACATATAATATGATTGCATTTAGGCTGAATCAATTATTATGTACCGTATTCCTTCAAGTTGCCATTTCATGTGTGAATTCTGGAGTCGAGGCATAACTGTAACAAAATCACCTACTAGACTTATTTAATACTCCTGTCTGTCTGAGTAATTCAATGATTTCAACATATGAGCATGAATCCTCCATTCTTTAGACAAATTGAGACAGGACACATCCCGTTAAGACTATTTCAATTTAAATTTAGATGACTGCCGAAAAGCCATTCAGCAATCCACTGAAACAAAGGTCATAATGCATGGATCAAACTCCAAGCAAGGTATGAGGATATTGCATTGGGGTAAAGGTTATAATATTTGATTTGTGAGCAACTTAACAGAATAACTCACCATATGGGCAGATGCATCATAGCCTGTTAGGGTATACTGACTCATGAGAAGTCCTAGCACAAATACATACAATCTACTATTAATTCCTTCTCCGTTATCTGTGTTGAAATGAGTAAAAACGAACTTGGCACTGGCCTTCTCAGTTGCAACCAAGGGAATGAGGATCATGAGAACAAAGACACCTGACAGCACAAAACCATTAACAACTAGCTTAGAGGTTATGATATTGCATAATGACACTAATAAAACTAAGACTAATTTTTAGTACCTAAAACATTCCATGCAGCAGCTACTTGCCCGAAGAAGGATAACCATGAAATGGGAAGACTATTGAGAATAGCATGCAAGAGCAAAATTCCTCCATGGAACGCAATAACAACATATTTAGAGGCCAGATATCCTCCTCCATTCTGCCCACCAGAGCTTAGGAGAATAATCACCTGGATCAACTGTGCTAAAGAAAAATCAACACTTGTAGTAACAGCCCACTGCAGAAGAAATTGTCCATGAAGTAATTAGCGCTTACTTATGGTAGCACTTAGAGAACATTGTGAAGAAATCTGAAGTGCAAAATAGAGTGATTAGAAGTACCTGGCCAACAATATTAAACCTGCACAAAATAAAAGGAAAAGGACTCCTTTTAGTATCAATAATCTAATACTTGATACATCAAGTAGACATGACAAGGTAGAAGAATGGCGAGCTCTGTACTTTTAAATTCAGAATTGAAAAGCTTAAGGGATTCCCCAAGGGCATACCCAGATTCAAGGAAAGCATAAACGGTATAAACTAAAACGAAATAGCAGAAAATCATATATGTTGCCTAGGCCAATGAGAGGTTTTATTCAAGAGGAAAATTATCATTCTACATATAGGACTCCAAAAATTATGATGTATTGTTGGAGTGGTAGCATGTCAACGTAAAAGAGACCCAAGTAAAACCATCACATGCTTAATTCACATTACACCAACAAAGTATACACACAACTTGAAATTTGTAAAGTACATCCATCACAATAAACTCGAGGACAAACTCCACAATGGAGATGATGTTCTTACAAGAGGAATGCATATTGACTCTTCAGAAAAAATAAGCAAATTACAAAGCCACCTCAGATGCCAGAATAACATGACAATGAAATTAAGATAAGGTCATTCAAGTTTAAGAATTGCCCCCCAACATGGTTGCAATCGTCCATGGAATAAACATGAAGTTCAAAGTTAGCAACTCAACAAACCAAGTTATAGTTAAAACAAGCAGCAAAGCAGTCAACAAAGAAAAAAATTACAGTTCTCTGTAACAAATAATTAAAAGCAAACACTAGATCACCATTGCCATCAAGTACTTGACTGGAAATGTTAAGTCATGATATGCAATAAGACGATTCCAACATCAGAAAACAGAAAACAGGACGTTTGACAATTGCAAGTTTCAAGCCAACTCCTTGAATTACACTTGCATTATTAGAGGTAGAAAACTTAGATTAACGTCTAAATAGAAGATTCAGATGCATCTATAGGCCACTGCACCGGTAAAACAAAGTTAAATTACCATCCAGTGATCCAAGAGGCAAAAGGTGCCCAAGCAGGGCCAGCAAGCTTTGCGCTCCAATAATAGAGCCCCCCAGAAGTCGGGTAAGACGAGCAAATTTCAGCCATTGAATAGCCAACAACAATGCTGAAACAACCAGCGATCAGCCATCCATACACGAAAGAGACGGGTCCACCATAAGTTAATCCGGTGTTGTACAGCGTAGTCACACCAGTGAGCACTGATATGATAGAAAAAGAGAAGGCAAAGTTTGACAGCACTCTGCCGTTCCACAAGACCACACAAAAAAATGAACAAAAACAAAATTAATCAACCGAGATCCTGAAAAAGTACTATTGCGTAAGAAAAGTATGCTTATTGGTAAAAACAGAAAAACAGAAAACAAAAAGATTACGAGAGGTCACGCTTGAGCTCTTGTTTGTAACCAAGCTCATGTAAACGTGCATGGCCCGAATCAGCAGAATCACGGGCTCGTCCTGGAAAATGGGACTGAAGTTGTGACTCATGATTCTTTTCTCCACTATCCCAGGCCATCTTCTCTTTCTCCTTCTGTCTAATTCTTGTTCTTTTTTAGGAGGAAACAGAGGTGGATGGCGTTTGAGCGAATCAAATGAATCACCAAACCAGCAAATACCTCTCCCTCTTTTGTAGGAACGAGTGTTCAGAAGAGAAGAAGACTTTTGTGTCCAAGAAATTACTGTCTAGTGTGGGAGGAATGGCAACCGCATGAGGAAATGGGCTTCTTGACTTGTTTAAGCTAAGAATGGTTTTATTAGCTGTCAACACGGATAAAGAACGGTCAAACGAAGCCAACAAGCATCGTGGAATCGGATTCGAGATTTTCTGATTAGGATATTTTTTTGTGTAATTCTTGGGCAAACGGCAGGAAGAATGGTTGAATTATTTTTACGTCCAGGACGTGTTACAGCAGCCAACATTCATGGGATTGATAGGACAGGAGAGCATTTCCTCTTTTACGGCCACTGGCTGTCATTTGCCAATATCGTGGATTAAATTCTTTCCCTAAGGTAATTAATAGATACAATAGGCTTGGTTTGTTTTTGAATTTTAGTATATATATTTTTAAATATTTTTATTTCACAAGTAGTGTGGTGTAAAAGTAAAAGTGAAAAAAAAAATATATATATATATATAATAATTGATCATGTATTTTTTATATTCAAAATTTGAAAACAAACATAATCATAGTAATTTACACTAGTTCTTTAATTAGTTAAAATTCAATTTTGGATGACTCTCTGTATTTTTCTGTAGAAGGTTTGGAAGAGAGATTTTTATTGAATGTAATATTTGATAAAAAATGTAATGAATAGTATGTTTGAAAGAATCTTTTAATGAGATGAATAATATAATTTATTTAAATATATATATATAATATATAATAATAATTATGTTATAAAATATAAATAAATATAAATATATTTATTTATTTAATTATAAATAGACATAATGATTGAAAAATAATTAATTAGTTATATATAATAAGCTTGATAAAAAATTTAAATTTAAATTTAAATAAAAATATTATTTAATAGTGTAAAATTTGATACGTAATTTTGGAGTCAAACCTTATAAGTTGGCTACCAATCTTAAGCTGTAAGTTTATTATGAGATCAAAACTGCCATATCACAGGCAGGTTTCTTATATTAGTAACAGGATTCATCGAATTTGACTGACCTCTGTTTTCCACTTTTTGGTTTAGAAAAACAAATACGTGTTCTTATCTGGAATAAAAATAATTGACTCAAACCAACTTCAAATAAGGGATTTGAACTATTAGCATTTTCATATATGAATTGGTATAAATGATTGTAATTAATTTTGGATAAATTTTATCACCCTTAAAATATATTATAGTCAAAATAATACTTTCTACCTCTTTCTTTTCTTCATATTATTTCTAAATTTTTGCAATAACATTAGTCCCAACAAAATTTAAATACAAACCAAGACACGAGGTTTGAGACTAAAATCTACTCACGTCTTTTCACGCTATTACAGCTTAGTAAGAATACAAGGCCATGTTTGGGAGATGGGTTTTTGTTTGGATGGTGTTTAATAGTAGTGTCAAAATAAATAATAAGTTTGAAAGAACGATTTTACCAAGATGAATAGTATAGTTCATGCAAATATATGTTTAAAATATATAATAATAATTAGATGATTAAATAATATATAATAATAATAATTAATTTTTAAATTATAAATAATAATAATTGCGAGTATATAACATATAAGTATTAATTTAATTATAAAAAAATATAATAATTAAATATAATTAGTTAATTATATATGTTAAAAAAATTAATTTAAGGTTAGAATTAAAATTTTACTAAACAGCATGTTTAACTATAAAGTTTGAAACAATAGTTTGGATCCAAACACAGGGCAAGTCAGGGCAAGTGCTTTAAACTAGCATCCATGCACACGTTGGAGATGCGCGGGTCTCAGCAAAAGACCTCAATTCAGGCACGCTCTTGGCCGTGCCGTTATGGTCTTAGTAAGCTGTTTGGTTATCCTAATTTATTTGAAATTCTTTTTTGATGATAGTGGGTTGGACAAATATTTCAATAATTATGTATAAATAGTAGGAGTAGAGCAGTAGGTGAAGAGGACAGCAAGTAGTATAATGGCAATATTCATGACGGAGCTACGTGTTGTCATCACATTGGCCACAAAACTACAATGTGCAGGAGGGTATTTATATTTGATCTGACCAAACAGAAAATCAGTGGATACAGACCAGCAAGCAATTATGAGTGGGGCGATAGTACAGTGGAAGTATACCAAGCCTTCGTTTGGACTCATATTTTTTGTGAGAGAAAAATTAGCACAAAAAATTTAAAATATAGTAAAAGTAAAAAATATATATATATAAGAATATTAAGGAAAGACAGGTATCCAAACACAGGCTAAATGATTATGCTATTGTTCTTTCTCTCTCATTTATTGGCTTTTAGGTTAGAAACAAAGGAGCCATCCATCACACACACAACAAGACGTGGGAAAGAAAGGAAAAAAAATTCTTTACAAATACAAAAGTCAAAATATAGCTGGGGTAATATCTTTTTGAATCTTCAGTGATTGGTTCACCAGCGGAATACGCTGAAGTTCCACTCTGGGTAGAGACTTATGTGATCAAAGCCGCATGTGATGACAACCTTCCAATTTTAAATTCATTCAAAACACGGACTCAGGGGGACAGCGACTTAAATTCAGAATTCAAACTTTTAGCACAACGAGGCTCTTCTGCTCATTCACGCACTTTCACGTGCAAAATAACTCCCCTTGTACTATTTATTTATCGTCTGTGGACGTGGAGTTTTTTGAAAGTCGGAAGAAATTCAAGAATATCATCAATAAGAAATTAAAAATAAACCAAACAGATATTCAAAATTGTTTGACACTCGACACCCACTGAAATAATATAAAAGGAAAACAAGCAAAATTAATTTTAATGTCAATTTTTAATGGCTAAATCTGGAGGGAACGTGTTTAAAGTTACCACATGGCACATGCGCATAATTAATGGCAATAAAAGAAAACTGACCAGCCAGTGAGCCAAGACGCCAGTGGGCCGCAGTCGTTGCCACAGAGCTTAGCGCTCCAAAAATAAAGCCCAGCAGCAGTTGGGTAGGCGGAGCAGATCTCAGCCAGAGAGAGGCCCACTGCGAAGGTACACAAGCCCACAATGGGCCACCCGTAAACCATAGTCACAGGCCCGCCAAAAGTCAAGCCCTGATTGTATAACGTGGTTATGCCTGTCAGAATTGATATGATTGAGAAAGTGACTGAGAAGTTTGCAATAGCCCTGTCCAAACACACGGAAACAGGCCCAACTCATGTTCCTAACAAATCAAAGAGAGATAGAAGAGCATCAAACTTTCATTACATTTTATAAAAAAATTTTGTTTGTCTTTGGGCTATAAAAGGGGTGGGACATTCACCCTCAATTTTAATTTTGGGTCATTTTTACTTCTTTATCTTAAAATACACACCTACAATTAAAAAAACACCTAAAAATAAAAGATTCACATTCTTCCAAGGAAGACTAATAAAATTCATGTTCTTCAAATATTCTTCAGATAAACTATTTATTTATTTGTTTTTGTTTACCACACTCGCGTATGTAGCATAGGAATGGCTTGAACGACCTCACACATGATAAGCGTTGGCCACCACTCGTCTCCATACACATCCTCAGACAACGTATTTATTAAAACAAATATTTTCCCCTCTATCATTTTTATTTTTTACCAATTTTTATCTACCAACAAAATACGGTGGAATTAAATATAAAAATTCATAACATGAAATCATCTTCTTCACACACAAATCTAAATTTTTCAGGGACTAGAGAATCGAATTTACACAAAAAGATAGAGAGAATTGGTACGGTCGTGAATGCTGGACCATCTAAATTTCCCTGCAACAGAGAACAGAGGAATATCGCAAATCCCTAACTCGACAACAATATTTTTACCCGTTTCAACGGATTCCAAACCATGACCATGACATGACCATTCCGATCGGCAAAACAAAGAGCATCCAACAGAAGTAAATACATAATTGCGAAAGCGAAACACTCACGAGAGGCCGCGGCTAAGTTCCTGCTTGTATCCCAGCTGATTGAGGCGCGAGTCGTCGGAATCCTGCAGCAGGTGATACGACGGAGCAACATCGGCATCGCCGACGGCCAACCCTCTCCGGCTTTCCATCTTCTTCCTCAGACAACACTAATCCTCACCTCAATCAGCACCACTTAAACACACACGCGCACGCGCTTCTGTTTCAATGAGCCTAACACTCAGAGTTTTCAGAATCCGGCTAGAATTATCTACCAATGCTTTAGCTGCGTCGGGTCTGTGCGAGCTTGGGGATGTTTAATAAACTGCGGCTTTTCGAGAATTTAGGGGAGAGCTAAGGATGGTTGAGATGCGACGTAAGAGTCATGTCATGTTTACCTCTTCCTAGCACATTTTTGGCAAGTAATATATAGAACTATAGTTACTATGAGAGAGAAATAAAAAAGGAGTGGGATGTCTGAAGGGGGAATTACTCAGACCTTCCGTGGAAATTAAGGGCAAGTTAGGGCCATAGCTTTTTTTTAATGGAAATTACATATCCACATTAAGTCATACACTTTATAGTGTGCAATTTTATGTATAAATTAGAAAATTATTGTAATTTAAACAGTAGATATAAAATTATTTAAGAAGTATAATCTTTTTTCTCAATAAAAAGTAAAAGGTATTTGAAGAGAGAATCTGAGTGAATGTACCAATAAAAATAATAAGTTTATAAATTAATTAAAAAAATAATATAATTTAAATAAAGATAATTGTGTAATTTTTCAATGTTCAGCTTAAAAATCTTATTCTTCAAATTATATAGTATAAATATAAGTTGAAAAAATAAATAAAGAAAGATGACAAACTTAGAAATGGAGAAAATTTGACAGTAAAAATATAAAAGTTATTAGTCAATAGAAAAGATAAACAAAAAAAAGAAGTAAAATAATTTAAAAATAAAGAATATTTATATAATTTTACTTTATGTGATCAAAAAGTCTAATTAAAATAGTAGTACAGTGGAGGTGTGTGTGTATATGTACAATGTTAGCATATTTTTGACTTTGAATGTTAGTTATAAATTTATATCTTTATCATATATTTAAGTATGTAAAATGTTTCTTGAAATATGTGAATTGTATAGAGACGATCATATGCAAAATTGAATATAAAATAAAATATAAAATAGAAGAATTATTTTATTTAATTATTTTGTCATTATTAGAAATTTGACTAATAAGGTATTATGTTCTACTTCTCAAAAATATAAATTTAGGTGGAGAAAAAATAACAAATCAATAATCATACTAATTCACAAGAAAGACAATTGCTATTAATCCTATTTACAGTGTTCGTGTCATTATCATAACACTAATTTTCAAATGAAAACATTATTGTTTTCAAAGACAGTGTTTCGGGTAGTTATACTCTTAAGTCAAGTCAATTTTAAATGATTAGAAAGAATAAATTATTTTATAAAATCAGATCACATAATTTTTATAATTGACAAAAATATATTACGAATGACGACGAGCTCTTCATAAAATAAATAAAATGATGAAGTAATTTAATCCCATATAACAAATTTGATAGAATAATTTTACAAAAATAACTTTTACGAGCCTTAATCTCGTTATTGAAAGTGAGCACAGCTCTACTTGATAAATTATACATGACTTTTTTTACTACTCCTTTTCTTTTGAAAATTGAATATTTACGTATATTTTTATTGTTCTCAAAACTAGTATTTCATGTTTAGTTCCGAGATAAAAAGAATATTAAAAATACATACGCTCGAATTTTGTTTCTAAACTTCCATTGATAAGACTGGTCGATGTAACATACAGAAGATTGAAAAAGTTATTACGGCCAAAATAAGGTAGATCTTATGAAAAGCCCATTTGAATTGGCTGTAAATAGGATTTGCTTAATTGAAGCAAAAACAAATCACAATCTCTTTACATTATAAACAAAAAATGAATTCAATAAAATCAAGCAACTTGTGTGTGTTTTTTGGGCGTATCATCATTTCAATTCTTAAATATTTATTCACTGTAATTCCCAACCAAAAAAGTTAACAATTCAGCTTCCTTCATTATCCGTTGAAATTATGCAAAGCATTGATTCAATAGTTACATAAATTGGAATCCCACGTGCAAGTGGTCCAATTGCCTTTTCCTTCGTGACACTAGAAAACACACGCGAGCCCATGCAACAGTGGCGCCATTAGAAAGAGATTTGTTGGTTCGTCAACATCATACACATTAGGCGGTAAAACGACAATAATTGTACTTTTCAATGAGTTGTATTTTAATTAAGCACCGCCAATTGTTTGTTGGGACAAGAAGTTAAGGGTCCCTTCAAGACCATGGTGCATTAATTAGCCCATAAAGGACGTGAGCAAGAAATTGGTTTGTTTATTTGTTTTTTTTTTGTCCCACGAGCCAACTTGCGGTTAATCCTAACAGGGGGGTTTGTCAATTAAATAGCTAAATTCGATTTGATCGATTAATTCAATCACAGTTCGACTCGATATAATAATCAAGTCAAGTTTGAATATTTCATGAAAATACTTAATCTCGATCGAGTAACTCGATTTTTTTTTTTAATTTTTATCAAAAATAATTTATACTTTGCAGTGCACTCAACTCGAGTTCGAGCTCGGACTCGACTCAAGCTCAACTCGATAAGCTAGAACTCTAAGCCTAGCGAGCTCGAGCTCGTCAAAAATTAACTCGTCTACTCGAATTCGAGTTGACTCGATTCCACTCCTAATCTTAATGTATGATCATCCTTTGACCCAACTTGCAGGTAGTAGCAATAACAAATAAGCATGAAAATGATTCTAACTTCGTTTGTTCATTTAGATTGAAAATGAAAATAAAGAAAATTTTGTTACATATAAAAATCATGTTTGATTATTAAATAAAATAAAAATTTAGATTTGCTTAAATTTAAGTATTTATGTATATAGGTGTCAATATATACAAGGACGGGGGTGCATATAAAAATGCACTAGTAAGAGGGAAGGGGCTACAGTAAATAATTTTTAGTTGTCACATGTTTGTTGATTAGAAAGGTATTTGGATGTCTTTATAAATTTATCAAATGTTCTACAATTTATAAATTTTTAAAAATTATTTTCTAAAATTTTTTATGTAACAATTTAGAAGCTATCAAAATAAAATTTTTAAAGTTTATAAACTCTACAAAAATAAATTATTTTTTTAATTTAATTAAATATCTTATAAATTACTTCATTATATATATTAAAAATAACAAAAATATATTCTATTACATTACATTAATAATATTTAATTTATTTTTATCATTATTAATTATAATTATGAATTTTAACAGATACTATAAGATGTTTATATATATATATATATATAATCTTCTTTTATATTTTATATTTCTTTTCATTTTGTATAAAGTTTTCAACACTATTTTAATTTTAAAATAATTTGTTATTATTATCAAAATCATTAAAAAGTAGTAAAAGTAGGGCATTCTTGTGGTATGCAAAATTATTTAAAATCATTAACTTTTAACTATGAACACACACACACACACACACATAATTTGATTGTGAAAAAAATGTAATGACTAAAATTTTTAATATTTTTGTTTATATATAAGAGAAATATTTAAATAAAAATTTTGTATTGCTGCGTGTCTTTTAGTTAAAATTTTGATGAGTTCCAATTCCATCAAAATTTACTTCCAAAAATAGTGCACGACCCTATCGGCAAATTAAGTATCTCTGTTTATATATTAAATAACACAAAAACTATCATACAAAAGTAAACTTAAAAAAAAAAAAGAAGCCAACAACCTAGATATTTAACGGGAATTTTTGTTCAATAAAACCTGAAGATGTTGAGACAATCCGTTTCTATATGCTCTAAGTCTACCTTCTTCCAGACTCCATGGCATCAAAACTCGAGTCTGAATTTTGGTTCACCGTATTAGTGTTAAATGCAGGCTGTTGATGATTCACTGCTTGCATTGGGACCCCATTCCCCAGCTGAACAGCTGATCCAGGACGAGATTCCTCCATGGCTCGGAAATATGCAAAACAACCCCACCCTGCAATGCCATCGACACCATCCGAAAATCAATGGGGTGTAATCAGAAAAGAGTTTAAAAGTAATGACTTCTGCACACAAGCTCTCTACTCTCTACCATCATGCTTTTTTCCAGCAGGGTCACATGCAAGCATTTGAAATCTTCCTACATATGTCGATGACATCTAAGAAGTTTCAAGAATTACCGACTATTTTGACTTCTACACCAGTTACGAGGACACTTTCTCAAAGACTGAAATATAACGAGCAAACCATCCAGTGCAGTGGCTCTTCACTTTTCAAGATTCCATTATATTATTGACTCGTTTGTATATTCACATTTCAGACCATAGATTCCAACCAGAAAATGACAACTAGAAGAACAATTTGTAAGTAAATGGCTGGTATACCGACCTTCTGTGTGGTATGGAGGTGGGTAGAACTGCAGGTAGCAAAAGGTCGCAACTACTAGACCTGAAAGGGTACGAAAAAGGGAATAAAGAGCTGGTAACAAACTAAACTTCTTTATATATTTACTTTCATCATATCCGAAGGGAAACGCACCTAGGAGGCCCCCAGCAAATACATCTTGCCAGTGATGCCAGTAGTCATCCACTCGAGAAACCCCAACAAGACATGCTGCGAGGAGGGGAAGGAAAACAATGCATAGTTTGGCAACGTGCCCTCGGCGATCAAAGCATTTAATTTTTCCGGCCAAGTACAATGCTAGGAAACTGAGACCTGCAAATGACCCTGCAAAACACGGTAAGATCAATCACATGATCAACCCCAGAACTCCAGCCTTAAAAATTAAATGTTTGATGTAGAATAATGAGGCGAGTTAAAGGATCTGATACAGAGCTCACATACTAAAGAAATATGTTTTAATTTATAAGTTTAAGATTCCATGATACAATCAAACTGAAACCAAAAATAAAAATAAAGTCGGATACAAAGAGAAGAAAAAAAACAAGAGCTAAGTACCCAGTATTATTACTAACAAATGCATAAATATTTTGAATGTCATTAACAGTGCCTGTTTAATCATAATAGTAAATAGTTATCTCTCATTAAGTCAAGGGCCAGCAGCAATCACCATGGGCTCATCCACGAACTAAATTTTCTGTTCAGCACATTCAGCTGGCAGATCTAAGTTTTCGAATGTACTCAATTCATAGGAAGTTGTAATTGTTCCAAGCCCCAAATGGCATAGGAAGGTTGAGTGGGCTGGGCATTTGCCAAATGCTTGTGCACACCGAACAATGCATCCAGTGCAGAAGATGAACAATAAAGCTAGAAGTCTACTTACATGAAGTATGGCCGCTAGGAAAACTCTTGTGTCCTTCTTTTATATCACCAGCTTTACCATGGCACACCACATTACCAAAGCGATCATATACCTGATAATGCAAAGGTTGTATCAGGTTAAAGTAGTAGTATAGCAGAGGAAAGTTTCTTTTCTGTTTCTTTCATTTTTTTGTTCAACGGCTTATCTCGGAAAACTAGTTCATTCATGTAAACAGAAATTCCAAAAACAGAGAAAACAACAACGCTACACAAGGTGCCATTATTTAATTATTCTTAGCGAGTTGGAGCTGCATAACAAAAAATCTTCTTAATAGTATATCGCTACAAAGTATGATAACATGGCTCTATATTGCAAAATTAGAATGGCATACATCTCGCCCATCAGGAAAGCAACGCCAAAAAAAATCAGGTCGTGGTCGGCCAACGGCATCTTTTATTGCATCTGTAATAACTCCAGTAATGAGCACAGCAAATAAGAGTCCTGCAGTTTAGTCATGAGCATGTTATGGAACAAAGTTTCCGTCTGCTCAGCTTATGCAATAAGGAAGTCCCTTACAACAACACTGGCACAAGAAAGGGACAGTATGTATAACAAAAACACCTAAAGTTGAAAAGGACGAAGGATAAAAACAATTAGCATTACCTAGTATAGCATGATGCAGATCGTAGACATCTCTCCTCCGAAGGTAGTATAGAAAGAAAATAGTAATAGGCAGCAAAATGGCATACAGCTAACACAAAATATATCCTCAGTAAGTCAGAAATGGTAACTGTTAACACAAATCACACTTTAGAAAGAGCAACTATCACCAGGATTAATTAAGACAAGGTGTCCGACAACAAAAGTAAGCTTTCTCCTCTTATTTCTGGTAATCGCAAAAACTCACCGGAACTGACCATACAGGCACCGTGTTGTCTTTCATAGGATATTTAAGATCCGTCATCATGCCTTCCCCAACAAAACGGCGAAAAGGGTGGATGATATTCAAAATGATCTCTATGACTGCAAGAAGTACGAGTATCAGCCAGTCATGCTTGTGATGCCTCGCAAGTTGTCTACCATGCGACTTAATTGTATGCTGGCACCCAAGCTCAATCTCATTTGGTGTACCCTGAATGCATGAACCGTACATGAGTTATAAATTGTAGTTGCCAACAATCAAAGGTAAAATCAGGAAAACTCGGAGAATAAACTTCAAAAATAGAATGAAAAGGAAAAAGAATCCTCCTAGACTAGCCTGCTAAAGATGAAAAAATATTTACCAACAATTAATTTGATATTCAGGCCGAACCTGCAGGAAGCACTTTTCCAAGTCAATTCAAAAAAGTGCATTTACCTAATTGAATTAAAACCCAAATTTCTGGAAACAAGTAACATTGATGATTACGCTTTTGATCAAGGCAGTTGGTTAAAGCGGCTACATATACTCTATCCCAGACAGAAAAAAAGGTGGGGGGGGCGGGGGGGGTTTATACATAATTGAATAATCTCGTAAACAGGTCAGAAGGAATCAAGAGATCACAGTAACCCAAGCCACCTTATAACACTAACCCAAAACTAAGAAAGTCAAATGTTTTCTTCTTAAAAATATGATATCTTAAGTAAACAGCTCTATCAAAAAAATAATAAATAAATAAAATAAACACATAAATAAATAATCTTCACAATTATTTTAACAGAAAAAGGTTTCATCGCATAAAAAGGTAGACAGCGCAAAAGATAACCCCCATACAAAAAACAAAAAGCACAAACCTGAAACATGTTCCGGAAATTCGCAGTAGGGCAAAAAGAGATCATATTCCTCCAACCCATTTGTAGACGAAACAAGTAAACCCCTGAAGCGCTGATCCCAGATTCAAAGGAAGAATCGGCCCACAAAAGATAAGAGTTTCAGTATTGGTAACAAGCCATCATCAAGAGTTGATTAGCACAAAGCAGAAACACTACAAATGAAGCGCAAAGATTCAGACACGGGACAACAAATGACGTAACTGCGTTTCGGCGACTAATGACCGGATTTTGGGGTGAGATTGAAGATAAGAAGAAATTAATTATACCTTTAAGTTATAATTTTTCTTGGGTTTTTTGTCGACGCTTTATATACGAAGGTAGCACCACAAAAAGAATCTAAATGGCACCCAGATCTTGAAAATAGAAATAGGAGATTGAGGGCGAAGAGGGGAAGGTGGGAAGTTGGGGAGGAGGGCCTGCAGTGGAGGACGGTTGTGCCATCTTACAATGTCGTTACAGTCTTCACTGCAGTTGGAAATTTGAATATTATATGACGACCGTGTCATCTGTTTTTGTAAATTCATAGGATTGTCGTCAACTCTGGATTATCAGCCGTTGGATTTAATGACATTGTTGTACGCCGCAAGATTGATTCTCGTTGATGTTGGGGAATTATTATTGTTATTACATTTTTCTCTTTTCTTGTTTTTACTTCGTTTTATTGTTAAGATATAAGAAAGATTAGAATACTTTTTTTTTCCAAAAAGAATGATGATTTGTTTTAGGCTCCAATCGGACAGAAGGGTTTGGATTTAGAAAAGGAACTTGAATAAAATGATTTCAAAATACCTCAAATTGAAAAGATTTAAAATTTATCCCAATTATAAAAATATAATTTAAAATAAAAATTAAATAATTTAAAATAATTAATTATTTAACTAAGTGTAATGAATTTATTATTATGAATTTAAAATCCTTTCATTCAAAAACCTCCCATCCACGTGCACAACATAGAATGATTTTAGCTTTTTTTTTTTTTTTATAATTGAATGAAAAATCATTATTAAGACGCATTTTATGTAATGGCTTGAATGCATTTTTATGAAGTAATAATCTGCTCACTCAATGCTAAATTGTGGTAATAGATTTGATGATAATGAATGTAATTTTATTTACAATGCTTCAGGCAATATAATGTAATCTAGTTATTTTGACATCTATATATACCAGATGTGTAATTAGACCATATTTGTTCGTAGAAGTTGCATAAAGACGCTTGATACATGGAAGTCATTGAATTTCAAGTAATCTTTTTATGTTACAAGAAATGTTGAAAATATATTTTAAAACAGTATCCGATTGGACTCAATGTTTAAGTGATATTCAATCTCTAGAAAAATTAATTATTAACAAAGAAAATTGGCCCAGAGCTCTTCGACCTTAATTTAATCAAATGTGAGATTGGTTTTTCGTATTGCATTCGGTAACATAGTTAATAAAAGTGATGTCCACTTTTCTGTCTGTCTTCCTAATTCAAGCCAGGGACGGGGTCTGACAGGAAATAGTGAGGAAAGGACAGAGATGTTCATCTGGTCGAAATATTTACGCAATTATTTTGGTATATTTTGGAATAAATGAAATATAGGATTTGAGAGGGGCAGCAACTGGTCAAGGTATAACTCGTGCGTGAAGCCAAAATTATTGCATAGGAAATAAGAACGGAATTTTCGCATTGAAATCAAAGCAACATATGCAAGAGATGAATAATCCCCCCTCTCTAGAACCAGCTATCACGCAAATCAAGCTGCAGAGTTTGACATTGATATCAAAGATTCAACACTTTTTAAGTGTTGTATGTGATGAGATGGATTATTACTTTTATTACACGTTAAAATATAATTAGCGACTTCTTAAAAGAATTGACATCATATGGTACAAATATGCATCATAAACCTTTGATGCAAACTCCGCTGTTAAGTGGTTGAAATATAATAAGCGAGATTGAGAAAATAGTTTAGTTGATGTTTGGCAGCCAAGGCCGTGATGCTAGCTTGTTTAAAAACTGACGTTGAGCAATTCTCATATATTAACATTTGGATTGGGTTTGATAAATTTAGCCTAATTCAATGTTCTTTTAAAGACACATGATAAAACATGGGTCCGATTTTATTTTGTCAAAATTATGCATCAATAATCCTTTCCGAGGGGGTTTGATAAAAAAAAATCTCAATTAGCTAGCCCATAGGTAATTTTACCCTCAATTATTCATTAAATTACCCGTCATTTTTTTGTTAGAATTTTTTACTATGATTGTCACTGGTTTGTTTTAGAACATTTAAAATTATGTATAATTTTGTGATATTAATTAGTGTTGGAAAAGAATTAAATATAAGTTACTATAGTGGTCTCCCATTAACATTTTGACTAACCATAATAAAGCCCATTTTTTGCTTAAGACAAGGCGGCAAATAATCATCTGAGTTGAGGTTGGTCCAGAGGAGCAGTCGATATGTCTAAAAGTGAAAATAAAATTTGGGCAATTTGTACAAGAGTTTTTATAATTGCAACAGACTGAACGGTTCAATTGACCCGCCACTGGTTCAATTGGTTCACGGGTTGAACCACCAGTTTACACTAGTTTTCAATAAATAAAGCAGTTTTTTGCTCCATCTGATTTTTAGGCACAACCCAACTCGTTTTTTGGACCAGGCAACAGTTCAACCAGTCTGACCGCTCAATCTACGTTGGTTTTAATAACATTGAATTAGAATAATTTCCATAATTCTTTATTTGGATTATCACTATAGGATTCAAAATTGGGAATCATACCCAAAATTTTAAGATTTGTTAATCCCTAGTAAGTTGGTGAGTTTTAGGTAATATCCAAATTTGATTACTACATAAATTATAAACAATAATAATCTAAATGCGTGACATATATATGTATATATACACACACAATTATGTACATACATACGCTATAATTAAAATTGGGGACTGTTTTTTGCTTCAAATGTAAAATTACTAAATTAGTCTTATTTGAAAGAAAACTATTTTTGTATCCTTCATTTGGTTCTTATTAAACTAACATTATTTTATTTTTATATATTTGCTTCTCCTCTTTTTATAGTATGTTTTAATCTCTCTTTTATTTTTCTTTATACTCTATTTCACTTTGAAAAACATAGCAGTGATGTTATAATTGTTGTTATAATAATGTAGCACACAAATGTGAATATAGTTAATTCAAACACACACATTAATAGAAATAAAATAATGAATATTAAGATTCAATTTAATGAAAATTCAAACGATTCAACTCTAATTCTTACAAACCCGATTTTTCATAAGGATTTTCCCACAATGGGATGTACAAAAACTTGTCCCATAGTTTTGTGCTTAACCTAACCTCTCCTTTAGACCCAACTTTCACATTGCACGGTTTGTATCAATATAAAGTTAATTTCCTCCCTAACAAGTCATTAAACACAAGTGTTTATCGCTCATAATCTCTAGCATTCTCACGATTATCTCAAGGGAATCTTCATTCTTCATCTCCCATATTAGGGAAGGCTCTTATTTATATGTCGCGAATTTGGGTTGCCTATTCCAAGAAGACTCCACATTGATAATTTTCAACTTTTACAAATTTGATTGCAAATAATGTTGAACTAATATTGTCACACCATTTCCAACACTGTAGTAGAAGTGTTAGATAAGCTAAAACTCTTTAATCTATATTTAATACGAAGTTGTATTGATCTAAACTCTTCCATACCTTTTTCTAGATTTTTTTTCAAATTTTTCAAGTCTCTAAACGCTCGAGGATATTCTTATAGAAGTCTAATACCAATTCAACATTCTACCAAAAATGTGAACATCACAGAATTTGTTATAAACTCCTAATCAATTTAGAATTTTATTGCAATGTCTACCAACACCATAACTATGATATTGCCAACAACAATTTTATAATTAACAATCTTCTCTTTTGGCACATTTGTGGCACAATCGATACAATGTTTCCATCAAGATAATACTAGTAAAAGAATTGTGATAACATAATAGCAATAAAATTCCAATTGCTCATGAAGTACTATTATCATCATAAAATACTCCCTTTATGCTAGATAATCACACTCTCCCTATCATTTTGAAACTTTTGCTCCCTTTGTGCCATACATTTACTAAAGGGTAAACAAATGCATCAAGATACCAAACCAACGTCATAAATGAGAGGGACCAACTACATAGATTGAGGTATTACCATAAGGAAGTATAACAACATCATCAATATTTATTGCAGAATGTATATACATTGTTAAGTATAGTGTTGTAATAGTGTTTCTTTGTTTATCTTCTATTTCAACATGGTATCCAACTATCATTGGATCTAAAAAATTTTGAGTAATAAACAGATCCTTGTTGTAATGTTTGGTATACAAAATTTGTTTTCACCTCTTCAAATATGGCTCTTTTGACCTTCTTTTAAATTCACTCGCTTGTATGAATAGCTTTTGTAATTTGAAAACTTACCTCCATTGTCAAAGTGTTATGTGTCCTTTGATCAATCATTAGAGGATATGTGAAACATAAAGCATCTTATGTCTCATTGATCCAAATTTATCTAACTGGGCCTTTATTGGTTTTTTCGTTGACAACACTAGTTGCAACATCTCCTTCTTATAACATATGCTTCAATAATGTAAAACACCGTCTAATGTGGCGTCCTAATTTTTTACAAGAGCCGCATAATGCTTTCACTCTCTTTGTTTTCCTTTTCTTTGATCTACTCATCATTGCAGTGTGGTTAGGAACAATTGGTAAAAAAAATTTATCAAGCTTTACCTCATTGCATTCAACTTCACTTGAAGTATTGTTTTCATCTTTACTTGCAACTTTTAAACCAATATTTCTTCTTTATATAGTGTGCTTCAATAGTGTATAAGGTTATGTATAGTTTGGTATACCAACTGAATCGTGTTGAAACTAAAATTTAGATTCGGTTCGGTATTTGGTACATCATTTTTTTAAAATTTTGATTTTTGGTTCGGTATTTATATTTGAATGAGATATACCGTACCGAACTAAACACTAAATTTTTTATTTTTCTATTTTTTTCTTCTTTTCCAATTTATGCATAACAAATAGGGCCTCACCTTCAAGAGACGCTTTAATGAATTGCATTCATGATAAGCTTAATTGTTAAGTGCAAAATAGTACCCATATCTAGCTTCTACATTCACACGCACTGTCAATCAACCAAATCAACTCTAACTAACACCGTTACCCAATTCTGAGCACTTCTCACCACCATCACTTGCTACACCACATCCACCACCGAACCACATCCATTGCCACACCGTGTCTGCCATCGTTCGGTATATCTATTAGGTCATGGACTGAAGACTTGTGGTATTCTATTGTTACTGTGTTTTCTACTTTTCTCTCCGTTGTCCACCGCCGCACCACATCCACTGCCATTCAATATTTCTTTTCTTCTTTTCTTTTTAACTTTTTTTTTTATTTTCTTATATAAATTCAAGAATAAAATTAAAGGTTAGCTCTGTTCCTTCTAAGTTTGTTTGTTGCTAATTTTTCTAGCATTATATACTTATCGAAGTTCAATCTGGTTTGCCTTTCAATACAATTATCAATTCCTTATTTTTCCTCATAATATTTTAAAATATTAACTAGTTTTTGAGGTCTATACTTGGTTAATGAATACCAACAAAGTCTAAACTAATAATTTTATTAATTCTGGTTCTCTTGTCATAAAATAACATCAAATTGCCTTTTTGCTTCAATTGAAGTAATAATTTTATTAATTTTTGTTCTCTTACTTTAAAATAACATCAAATGCATTCTGCATGAAATACAGAATTATGACTGTCACTTTGTTCCCAGTATCAGAATTATGTTTGTCACTTCATCTTTTGCCACTAATGTTAATTCTAAACTGCATGTTTAGAGATATATTTGGGAGAAAGTGTAAGCAGAAATAAAGGAATACGGTACGTTTTAACGTCATTCCAACTTATGGGATATGTGCCAAATTTTGCCACTAAGTTTGTCTGACCAAAAAATGTGTCATAATTTTAGTTGGTACACAGTGGGGTTGTTTTCCTATGCCTTGTTTCGTTTGAATTACAGTGTATGCAAAAAGTTGGTTTGATATTAGCAAAAATAAATGCTTTTTTGATTCCTCTAAAATTAAATTTTGAATTTAAGTCAATTTGTGTTGGGTAATGTCAATAAAATCAAATAATTTGTTTGAAGAAGCTAATTTACATTCCTTCATTTCGATACTAAAAATAAATTTATACTTGAACATATGATAATAACGATCTAAATATTTCCATAAAGCATAGGTGAATAGCATGCATATGCTAACTTCTATCTTTTTGTTAGTTGTAGTGTTTAAATGATGCTATAGGTCTATTCTATTACTGCCATGCTGGTGTTGATACTAAAATGATGAACATTGATGAATTTTGTTGTTAATTTATGTTATTGTCTTGTTGATAGATATTACATTCAATATTTGTTGTGTAAGAGCATTAAACAATGATGGTTATTACTCTTTTTTCCTTACTGAAAATTGTTGATGGAATGTGGTTGGTGGTGTTGGAATGTTAAAAATTGTTTCTAAAAATGCTGGAAACTATATTAAAATGTTGGAAAATAGTGATAAACATATTTTATTGTTTGTTGGAATTTGTTCTAGTGTTTTTACGGGTGTTAAATGGTGAAAATTATAACCGTCATTAATTATTTATATGTTAAATTATGAGTGATAAGTAGTGAATTAGTGATAAAGAATTTAATTTATAATTTTTTTAATGAAATTTGGTTTATTGAAAACTGTATTCAAACTAACTAAATAAAATTCAATACATAACGTGTATTGAACCAAACCAAAATTTGGTTCGGTATTTGGTATATGATTTTGGTGCTCCGAAATTTTGGTTCAATTCAATACGATACGGTTTTACCGATTGAACAATTCTAATAGCGTGAAGCATCTCAATAAAGAATGATCAATTTTGGAATAATAATTGTATGTTGGTCTGAAATTATGCCTCTTTTTCTTTGCTATCTCATTCAATATTGCAACAGTATTGCAACAATAAGAGTGCTTTCTTTCACAAACTTTTTTTTTTCTTCTCAACATAGCTACTTTTAGACTACTCCAAAATTCCCAAAATTGTTTAGTCCTTAAGCAATTTTCCCATGAATAGTACTTCTTCTAATTTTATTCTTCCATACTTTAATTTATTAAGTGCGGCATCAGCTACTATATTCTCAACTTTATAACATAATTCTTCAAACCTCTTGCATTCTTTTTTTAAAATTGTTGAAAGCATTCTCTGGCTTCTCTTTGTCTCTTTTCAAGGATCATATTTCATTCTTCAATACTTTGTTTTATGAGTGCAGGGCCATTAATTTGTCACATGCCAATTGATAAATAAATAATAACTCTTCCAAAGTATCACCACTGCTTCTATAGTCAAATTGGTCATCATTTGTTGCGATTGATGTTGCAACAGGTCGTACAACATCTTTTCCTTTATTGCTAAGAGAATCAAAAGCCACATGATTACTTGTTTTATTGTTATCATCTGACTCTTTTTATTCATCTTCATCCCAAGCTAAGCTCATATATTTGCTTACTTCTTGAGAGTATTGCAACACTCCACTAGAACATAACAAAATCCACCACATTCATGACATTAAATTCATTTTCTTCAAGGCTCGAGCTTCTCAATCTCTTAAGAATTCTTACCATAATTTTTGAAGGGTCTTGTTAGATGAACTTTCAAGTTTATCTGATGTTCCTATCTTTCCATTTTTTCAATGGCATTTTAATCTCCTTAATCATTGATGCAGTGTTGCCATCAGTGTTGCTTCATTCATCTTGATTATTCTTCAATATTCGAAAAACCAATTCATTTTCATTCATACCATTATTTAACTTTTTCATATATATTTGTAATGAACTCATAAGTTCATCAAAGGCAAAGGTTATCCATGTATCTTGCTTCCCCTGTAGAAGCAACCTTAGGGGGCAAACCTTTCGGGCAAAGAACACAACATTTAACATTTGAAATTTAGAAGTTTTAATAGCATTCGTACCTTTATGAAAACTTTTTAAAATGTCCCAAACTTTTTTTACTATTTCACGTGTAGATATCAACTTGAATTATTCCTCCTCATACCTGTAAAAATTACATTAATGGCTTTAAAGTTACCTAGAGTAGCACGGTGTCATTAGCAATCCATGTTTTAACATCCTTTCATACTTTCAAACCTTTGGTGTTTACTTCAATTGGTAATTTCATCCAATCTCGATTGCATGGCCTTCTCATTTTGTGATTTAATTAATGCACGCATATGTGTCTTGCAATAAGGATAATTGGCATTACCAAAAAGTGCAGTACCGATACTCCTTCTATAGCACTCATGTTGTCGAATATCCAAGATCAAACCAGTTTTTCAAACAAAGCAACAATGCCAATTTGGCTCCGACGCTATCTGAAAATGCAACAATGGGTGTCATAACCATTGTTGCAATAACAAAACATACAAATGAGAATTACAATTAATGAGAACATACACACACCAATAGAAATAACATAATGAACACCGGGATTGTTAACACAAGTTGGAGATCCACTCCTACGTATACAAGTATTAGACTAGGCAAAACTTTCAATAACAAAATCAATGTAGTGAAAAATCAACCAATCCAACTCTAACTTTCACAAACCCGATTCTTGCAAGGATTTTTCTATGGTTGGATGCACTAAAACTTTTTTCACAATTTTGTACTTAACCTAAACTTCTCTTTAGGTCCAACTCTCACCTTATATAATTTGTATCAATTTAGAATTGATTCGCTCCCCAACTATTCACTAAATATAGGTGTTTATCACTTAAAATTTCTTGCATTCTCTCCGCTACCTCAAGAGAGTCTTTACTATTCATTCCCCACATCTGGGAAGGTTCCTATTTATAGGTGACGAATCCGAGTTGCTTATTTCAAAAAGGTTCTATATTGATAAGTTTCAACTCCTACAAACTTGATTGCACATAATGTTAAACTAATGTTGTAACACTAGTTCTAACATTGCAGTTGAAATTTTGTGATATTCAAACTCTATCATAATATTTATCAACACAATAATTATATGTTGCTAACAAATGTGTCAATAGCAATTTTATAGTCAATACACTTTTATTTGTCACCCTTATTATTTTTTAAGTTTTTCATCTAATTCTATTTATATTATTGTATTATACATGAAGGCTTTAGAATAACGAAAATTTTCTTTTTTTCTCCTTATTCTATTAGTGCACAGCATTTATTGTTTCTAATATTTTCTTTTTTAATGTTTATTATATATATATATATTTTTTAAATTTCAAACACTATTTTAATTTTGAATATATTTTTCAATATTAAAATTTTAATAAGTTTATAGTATATTATAATTAATATAAATATGGAATTTATAAATAATTTACACATGCAAGATTTATTTTCAATTATTTATTTTTTAAATTAAATCTTTAAAATTTTCTCATATCCAATATCAAAAAACCTAATGGTAAATATTAATTGTAATAATGACGTGCATATTTTGAATTGAGCCAAAAAGATATATTGGAATGAAAGATTCTATTCCAAACCCAAGAGGCATAATTTCGAATCCGATTTCAATTTCATTATACAAACCAAATGCCACCTTAATGTATAATGCACTAGCTGCCGCATCTCATCAAACTAGCAACAACTATCTTCCACATTTATAGCCGAACCCATACCATCTTAGACGATTTGCATAGTGTCAAACTAGATTTTGGGCTCTGTGTTGAATTAAAACTCATATTTGTAAGATTGTGTGGAACCAATTAATTCCTTCGGATAACTTTCTTGTTAATGTGCTAACGAGGTGTGATGGTTAATGTGTTAATAATTGAAACATTAGGGAATTGGGTTTTGTGATGCGAAAGGTTAGGATTATGAATTTATGTCTCCTATGTGGACAGAGCTATGAGACACCTGCTACCGTATTGCTGCAAACTCTAGTCCAAGATTGGTGGACAATATTAAATCGTGTACTAATGGAGTTTCAGCTTTTAGAGCCAAGGCTTGCTTCCCCAACTCAAACGTCTTTGATGATTTGGGCCAATGGTTTTCGGTTCTTAGGGAAATAGGCCCAAGATCATGGGACATGGTTTTTAGGGTAATGGGACAGCATTTTGAAGATAATGGGCCCAAGACTGGGGCATTCTTTTTTACGGTAATCGGCCTAGGATAATGGGGTTACTTTTTGGGATAGTGGGCCTATAAATGTCACACGCATACAATCAAATATCCAATTTATGGGCTGCTATCTGAACTCCCACAAATTTCCTGTGAACTCACGTAAGTTATTTGTCGATTTTATAGAATAGTAATTTTTTTTATATAAAATTATGCCATTAAATACATTTTAATGCTAAGGGAGTCCGATGATATTTAAAAACTAAGTAGGAAATTTTTTATTCTTTAAAAGTATATAAGTTTTACATTCTATTTTAAGAGTTTATACGATGTTTTATCAAATATTTTATTGAATATTTAAAGACAAGTTACATGCTCTAAGATATTTTATAATATATTTTTAAAAACTTATAAGTTTACTCAAACGCCTAATTATGTTCATATAAAAAATGAATTGAAATTTTTTAGCTGCAGATGAATAGCATATAAAAATAAAAAATATATATCAACTCAGTTTACCATGTCACAAATAAGACGTGGCACATATAATTATCCCAAAGTCAGTGATTAATAAAAAAAACAATGCATATTCTTCTTTCACTTGGGCATCAAATCAAGCACGGAAGCACACATACACAAACTCCTTAATGCAGCATTAATAATGTGAAGGCTTGTAATTCCAAGCATTATATTTATTTTTTTTAATTATAGAAATGGGCTCTTTCTAATTCAATATTTTTTGTGTCTTCCCTTGTCAATTGTTGTTGTACTGCATTATTTTAAAGATATCGTGTTTTTGTGAGATAATATATGTATATATTGGCGCGCACGTATATAATATTGTTGTTGCTTCTCATGATCAAAATTTTCAAGATTTTTACAATCCGTGAGCAAATAAGGTTTTTAATTTTTTTTTAACTAGTTTATATGGGCATTTAGTTGAACTGATTTTTTTTTTTTTCAATATTGTATTAATAAGTATGAGGCCCCCATAATAATCATTTTAATTTAATATATCACTTGAACTTTCTTTATTAATGAATTGTTATCTAACTATTTATAGTGGCTAAACTATCAAACTTCCTAATAAATACTTTTTGCTATTTAAAGTAGAAAGACTAAAATCCATTTCTCACACACACGCACACACAACTCCTTTTAAATATTCGTTGCAAAAAACTTAGTCATTTTCAATCATACAAAAATATATTCCTAATTAGAGTCATGCTCCGAGAAGACTCTAACCAACCATTTTGGAAAGAAAAACTCCTTAATGGATTTCCAATACTTCTTGGTAAGAAGGTCTGGAATCATATTAAAAAAACTTTTCAAAAGAAAATCATTCCTTACGAATATTATACATATGACCAGTCTGTTGGTATCATTCAACATGAAAACTTAAAAATCTGTTAAGATTTAAAGTTCCAAAAGCATCTCAAGAGAGAGATGAAGCAAACCAAAATCAAATTGGGTATATTCTACCAACAATTCGATATTAATCTTTTCAAACAGTCACATTTTTCTTATCAAGGAAATTGTAACTATGACAAGTCCAAAGATTACAAAAAACCTTTTAAGAAGAATTACAAATCCTACAAAAAACCTTCAAGAGATGAATATTACAAAAAAACCCCTTAAGAAGAATAAAAAATATCAGCCCAAAAATTTTTCCAAATCTTTGAAGGATTTCAAGTGCTTCAAATGCCAAAAGTTTGGACACACTGCAAAATTTTGCAAACTCAATAGAAAGATTCATGAATTGGATCTTGGAGAAAACGTTCTCAATAAACTTTTAAACCTCATTGTCAGTACCCCTGAAAATTTTTCAAACTCTAAAATAGAATGTTTCTCTGTTTTGAGAAAAAATCAAAAATGTCTTCAACTAGATAAAGCAGCCTCTTCTAACCTCCAAACCTCTTCTCAAAAGACTTCTTCTAAAGATAATAATGGATTTTCAATTCATGTCTTAACTTTAGAACAATAAACAATTCTTGACATTATTAACTAGGTTAATAATCATGGGTTAAGGAAAGAATGCCTTAAAAAACTCTTCAAAACTTTCACTAGCTGTGAAAGAGAACCAAAATCATGATCATCATCCCAGTCTGTGATATCAAAGAATACTTATGATCTTATAAGTAATCTTAATAAACAAAAACGCAAATCCAAAGATTTAACAATCTAAGACCTCCAAAAGGAAATTGGAATTGTTAAGCAAGATTTGTGAGAGCTCAAATAGAAATAAAAATAGGGTGAGGAAGCTATCAAGCACATTCAGTCCAAAATTCAGTCCAATGAAGGATCTTTGTCAAATAATAAAAATAATTCCATTGAAACAGAAATCCAAGCCCTCCATGAATACCAAATGAAATTTCTCTTTATTCTTAGAGAAATTACAACAAGTACAAATATATGATCAAAATTACTCTTGAATTTTCTTCTGATTATTGCCTTGTACCATTGTCCTTTTTGACACCGATGCAGATTTAAACTGTATTAAGTCTGGCATGGTGCCAAACAAATTTCTTGAAAAATCTCAAGAAAAACTCTCAGTTGCAAACAATGCTAAACTTTGCATCGAGTGAAAAACTTTTACAAATATCATTAACAATGATATTTTTCTCAAAATAGCTTTTGTTGTCGTTCAAGACATACACCATTTGGTTATTCTTGGAACACCCTTTATTAACATCATAACTCCTCACAAAATCAAATCTGATTCTATTTCTTTTAGAATAAATCACAAAAAGTTTTCATTTCCTTTTCTTAACAAGCCAAAAACTCAAAATCTTGATTATTTAAAAGCTCTTTCTATTCATCAAAATACTTTGAACAATCTTGTTCAAGGAAAAGATTTTCAACTTCACGATCTTCGCAAAAATATCTCCTTTAAAAGGATTCAAGAACAGCTAAACACCTCTTTTGTCAAAAAACAGATAAAAAATCTTCAAAATTCTATTAAAAAACAAATTTGTGCTGATCTTTCAAATGTCTTTTGGAATAGGAAACAACATATTATTGATCTCACTTATAATGATTCTTTCACTAAAAAGCAAATTCCTACCAAAGAACATCCTATTCAAATGAACTATGAACTAAAAGAACATTGTAAGTAAGAAATACAGGAACTTCTAGATAAAAAAACTCATTTCAAAATCACGCTCTCTATGGAGTTGTGCAGCCTTTTATGTCAACAAAACTTCTGAAATTGAAAGAGGAATCCCAAGACTTGTCATCAATTATAAACTCTTAATGATGCTCTCAAATGGATTCGATATTCTATCCCAAATAAAAAAGATTCGTTTCAAAAATTGTTTGATTTTCTTATCTTTTCAAAATTTGATATGAAATCTAATTTCTGACAAATTCAGATTTCTTCAAAAGATAGATACAAAACTGCCTTTACTATTTCATTTGGGCAATTCAAATGGAATGTCATGTCTTTCAGTCTCAAATATGCGCCTTCTGAATGCCAAAGAATAATGAATGATATATATATTTTTTTATTATTCAAAATTTTATGTTGTCTACATTGATGATGTACTTATTTTCTCAAAAACCATTGACGAACACTTTAAACATTTAAAAACATTTCTTTATATTTCCAAGAAAAATGTCATTGTTGTTTCAAAATCAAAGATTTCTTTTTTCCAAACAAAGTTCAGATTTCTAGGTCATTACATCACACAAGACACGATTACTCCTATAAAAAGATGTCTACACTTAATTAAATTACACTTAATTTATATATTATCATTGAATCTTTTTCACTTAAAATTTGCCCTTTCTCTAATTTTAAATAATTTTTAATACGTGTCAATTGCAATAATTTTGTCATTAATAAAATTATAGAGTTTTATTATATTCAAAATTCATGATTTTATTATATGATATGTTATATAATAAAATATAAATGTATATAATTTAAAATATTTATATAATAAAAATATAATTATAAATATATAATAAATTCTATATACATACGGCACCAAATTGCAGTAACTATCAATGTGAATCATTGCACCCAGGGGTCCACCAATAAGCTAAAATTTTTAATTAAGCCACTAAAATGATTGGATTGTGTACTGCTTTTCATTCCAAAGCATGACGATGTTTTCCAACGGAGCACAAAGTTACGGATAGACGTGAAAGGAAATAATGATGAAACCACTTTTAAAAATACGTATTCAAGTGATAGCGACAACGATAGTCAGTGAGCTACAATACAAATCAAACTAAATACGGTGGACAAATTAACAGAACCGTCATTTTTGAAATAAAGGACTCACATGTACTGTCTCTGAAGATTTGTCAATTCCAATTTTCTAAAATTTCGATTAAAATTTCGCATGAGAAATCAAATTAGTTGTTTTGCACTATAGTATAAGCATTCAATTAAAATTAAATGCATCTATATTAAATATCTAGAAGCTATTCATGTGTGCAGTCATTTTTTATTTTTCTTCGATGAAATATTTAAATATATATACTATATTATTAAGAATTTGAGATTAATTTAGTTATAAATTATGAATTTATACATGATTCTTAATTAGTAAACCCTTAATTGAAAAGATCAAATAGACTCAAATATAATTATAAGAATATAATTACTTCATTCCCCTCCTATATATTGATAATTGCTTAGATTATTATCAGAGTAAGACTTTTTAATTGGACACTATTAAATTATACAATTATGATTTTTCTTATTTTTTTACCTTTTTCTTTCAACTTGTTATCTATATTATTTTATCTCCATTTTTTTCTCTTTCTTTCTTTTTCTTTCTTTTAAATATTCTTTACACTTTAATCAATATACATACTAAGTAAAGTTTTTTAGTCACATGTTATAAAATCACACTACTATCTATAATTTTATTTTATATTATTTTATATTTTTCTCTTAACTTATTATTTAGTTTCTTCTCTCGAATTTTCTCTCTTTTTATCTTTTTTTTTCTTATTTTAAATATATATATATATATATATTTTTTTTTACTTTTAATCCATATTTATATGAAGGAAGGCTTTATGGTTGCAAGTTATAAAATCACCCAACTATCATTAGTTTAATTCTTTTTATCTTTTTATTTTTCTCTTTTTTAACTTATTATTTTTATTTGTTTTCCTTTCAAACATTCTCTCGTTACAAATTATTTTTATCTTTATTTTTTCTTAATTTTAAATATTCATTATATTTTTAATCATAATAACTTTTACTATTTAAAAAATATTAAATTTATAATTTATAAATAAAATTGCAGACGTACGGAGGGTACAAAAGGGTATTCATATATTGGGGGTATGCATTGAGCAAATCATCATATATGTGTGTGCGTGGGTGGGAATTATTTATTATTTTTCGTGTATATGAATAAGTCTTAATTTTTTTCTTTCATAACCATAAGGCATGAACAAATTGGTATCCATCCACATGATTTCCATAATGCCATCATGTCCTCGAATTATTATCGAATTTACATCATTAAAGGATGACTGGAGTGATACAGGAATTTACATCATTAAAGTATGACTGGAGTGATACATAAGTCCAAATTAGGGTTTTCAACGAGACGTTAGGCAAACGTATCGATCAAATTATTCGTTATTCATCAACTTTTGTGTCAGCTCCATCTCATCTCATTACCAGAAAGATATTATCATTTTCTGTCTTATATAGGATTCTGAAATGGGAAGAAGACAAGTTTGGGATTAGATGATTCAGGTGTCCACTACTAGGCTGCCATAATAGATTCTTGCACTTATTTTCCCTTGTTAAAAATCATGATATAATACTGCACAAGTTAATTTGGCTACTTATTATTATAATATAGTATATTTTACAGCTTATTTTGGCCAGACTTTGGCAGTAAATTGAAATCTGGAATTTTAAATTTTTAATATTACCTGGGATAGGCCATGGATTCGATTTTAATTGCAGAATTAAATTTAAAAATATTTGAGTTTTTAAAGCTGAAAGTCGTCCGTCTATATGTAGGTTTTGATGTATTTTATACTAATCTACAAATTATATTATCTTTGAACGTATAAAGTCAAATTATATAATTACTCGTAATTAAATTTTTTTTCATTTTCTATTCTTTATTTTTTCAAATTTTTTCTCTTTTCAAGTTCTTTTGAAACTTATTTTTTTTTTAATTTTAAATAATTTTATAATTTTAATTTTAGGTATTTTTATTTTTATTATTTAAAATAAAATAATTTTATAATTTTTAAATAAAATTGCGTGTAGAGGGTGAGAAATTTAGTTACTGTATATTTTTTATCTAATTATAGCTCTGGATTTGCTAAGTGCTGTGTGTAATTATTTCGTTCAAAAATATTTTGATCGAAACCAAACTGCGACGCCTTGCTATCAGTTGCTTCCTTTCTCTCTCTCCGTTTCTTTCTTCTTAAACCAAATTTATATTTTTTTTTATACTTTGAGCTGTTTGATCTAATTTATAATGTGTAAGAAACCCATTTTATTGTTATCTAAAACGAAAGGGAGATTAAGAACTAAATTTATCATTTTCCAGTTCATTACATTTTTATTGAACTTATAAACATATAATGAAATATTTAAGTAATTTATTTTAATTAGTAATTCCGTAAGCATTGAATATTGAATGCTCCTCGAAAAGGAAAAAATTGAAATTAAAGATCAGCAAGGAAGTAAAATTTTTATTTCTTTAAATCTTGTATAAAAGTTGGACAAGGATCAAACAATTATATTTAAAAGATTAGTACGATCTTGCTATGTGAACTGTTTTCAATTATAAGAATTTAAAAATAAAAATTTCTCAAAAATTGTATGATGAAATAAGTTTTGAAGTTTTAAATTTTCAACTACTTAATAATAATACCGAGTCAAATGAAATATATGAAAAATGAAAAATTGGAAACTTCTAATCATTAATTTTGTATGTTGGATAAATTATAACGAGACATAATTGAATGCTTATGATTTCTTTTATGGCATTTAGTGCAATTAATACATTGCATTATTTTTGTTTACACATCTGATCTAGGAATGACTTCATGATAGGTGTTAAGTTTAAATAAAATGGTCACTCTAACTATTTTGTCAAGAAATAAAAATTAAACATTAACCAACCATATTATGTTATATAGATGGCTTTCAACATGTAGGGGAAAAATTAAAGGGAAGTTGAAAAGAGTAAGTAATGTATGCTTAGAATATATTGAAATAATTTCTTAAAAAAAAAAGGCAAATTCAACATCAAATCCTAGCTTCCATTTGGCTACTCATCTCTTTTTTTCCCCCCATTTTGATGCTCTCTTCGTAATTTTGATTTGAAATAATTTTAATTGTACACAGAATGAATGTGTAAAAATATTAGTTTATGTAGTGCAAATAAAAACATATGAGTCGAATTGTGAATTTAAATTAAAGCAATTAAGAACATTTCTATTTCATTATGTTAATGGGGCTTTTCATGAAATATTTTAAAATAATTTGGAAAGAGTTCTCTTGAGAGCTTATAAATTCTAAAAATGTTTTTAATTTTTGAAATTTATAAACTTTGTTACCACAAAAATTAACAAGATTAGATATATTGTGATGCCTACAAGATGAGTCAGTCAATCTATTAGCTTGCAAAACTTGCTTATTACATGCGGGCATATAATCATTAAAAACTTAATTGATTTTATTAGCTGTAGTTGAACAAGAACTTAATAGTTTTTTTGATGCTTTAAATAATAAATATATATTTATTTTAAAAATAAAAATTAAGGGTAGTTTAGCCCCTTTAACATTATCACACCCAAATATAATTATTCTACATGTCACATATTCAATAATATGCAAACGAGTACGTACAAAATATTTATAAGTTAAATAATTTTATAACTTGTGATGCAGTAAAATTAAAGTTAGATTAGAAAATTTTAAAATGATAACCATAAAGAGTAGAAGAAAAAAATTTAAAAAAGAATAAATAAATAGAGGGAAAATAAAATATTAGAGAAAAGGAGTATAAAAAATGATTTTAAAAATGGAAAATGAATATGAATTGTTTTAAAAAATGTGAATATTTTTGTAGTTTTAACACTAAGCCACCCGAATTACTTACTTCAAGAATAAGAGCTTAATAAATAAAATATACGTGCTATAAATATTTTTAAAATTTAATTTCGCATTGAAAATAAATCAAAAAAATTTGGCAAGAAGAAAGGGGGGAAATTCTAGTATCACAATTCAAATTATGATAAACAAGAGTACAAGACAAACCAAAGAAATGGACCCCCAAATATCCTCACAACTAAGTAACCAAATCGCATTTAATTTTGAAATCGAAAATTTGTATGCAATTGAAAACAAATGTTCTCCAAGTTCCCACCCCAGAACATTAATCAACTTATCCAACAACCCCAGATGAACCTGCCCGACCTGACCCAAAAGGTGTTATGTATTTTGTTGAAAGTAAAGTTGGTTGCATTTGCTTTTATTTTTTAGCTTGTGTTTTTAAGTTTGATTTTTAATAATTTTATTAAAACAAGAAGATAGTAAAAACATAATATTAAGAGCGTGTATTATATTTTACGAAAATACAAACAAACGGGGCCTTAAAAAGTGCAGGTCAAATTAGTAGAGCAGTTGAAATGCATCCATCCCCTGGAATGATACAAGTATTGTGACCAACTGACCAGTCCACCAACCACGCCATTCAGCCCAACCCCACTTGAATTTCCATTTTTACCCTTATGGCTCCCACGGTTTCTAACACAGAGCTTGAGTCTTGACCCACCAATTGTTTTTATATCTCCTAAATTCAGACACACCTTTCATTTTTTATTTTTCTTTTCTTTTTCATCCTTTTTTTTTTTGTTGCTTTTATCTTTTGGGTTTTGGTGCTGATTTTCTGCAAAACCATCATCCCCAACTTGGAAAGTTGAAACTTCAACACTGCCCCTTTCTCTACATCAAAGCCCAATTCTTTCCATTGTTTTCCTCGTTAATTAATAAATTAACAATGAAAAGGACATGAAAATTTAAAAATGAATAGAAAAATTGATTTAGTTGAAAGATAATAGATTTAAAAAGTAAATATTTGGATAAGGTAAAAAAGAACGTAAAATTGTAACACAAACACAGGCTTATTTGTTTATGTATCTTCATTTTCCAAATATCTACCTAGATTTATGGAATTCCCACCCGCTTGTCTCCCCTGACTGTATAATTTTTCCAAATAACTCTCAAATTTGAATGGATAGTTTCAAGACAGAATACATTTCAAATGTAAGTAGAGTAAATTTTAAAGAATTCAAATCTTAATATAATTACAGCCACCTATCTGAAGTAGCAAATCGGGTTCAAAACTTAGAAAAATAGCATGCTTTTAGTAAATTTATAAATTTATTATAAACAGAATCATCTGTGAACATCTACTTAGAAGAGATACTCGAGGCAGGAGTTCATTTGGGCCATGGTACAATTCCTGTTTGTTATTTCTAAAGTCATAACAGAAAGAAAGGGTGATGAGCAGATTTGTCCTATGTGCAAATCCAAATCGGACGGATCAACAGAGCCGAGCATAAACCTAAAAAAATGAAAGAGCCCCCACATACATGGTCTTACGACTTTGCAGAAGGATCCAAAAGAATCTATCTTTCTTTAAATAGTTGAATCCCTCTTTTTTAAATTTTAACTTTTTTTAATTTTATTTTTACATAATTTGTGAGATAAAAATACTTAAAAAACGTATACTAAAATTTGAACACAAACATAGACTTCAATTATTAATGTTTTATATTTTTTCTTTTTACTTTTACATAATTAACACAAAAGAATACTTAAAAATACATACTAAATTTTGTAACTAAACATTAGCTTTAATTTTTAAACTATCTTTTCAAACGATAAACCCATTACATATATGATTGTTTGTTTTAAATACAAAATCTTTAAAACTTGATTCTTTGGCCCGATCTTATTGAATTTTATCAGAAAAAAAAAATGAAAAATTTCCGGGCAAACTGCCAAGCCCAAACGGTCCGATGAAGACTGTCGGCGGCATCAATTTGAATTGAGGCAGCTTTCATCTAATTCATTTTTTTATTAAACGAAAAATTGTTATTAAATAGTGCACTGGACACCACTGTTATTGCTCTTATTAAAAAAATATTGTAAATAGGATTTTTTAAAATACCTTTCAGAACGGGATTTGGGAAATCCGATTTTAGGACTGGATTTTCCGAACTGGATAATCCAATTCCAGTTGTGTGGACTTCTTTTAAGTGAAAGACCACTTTTGGTACTTGTAAAATTCTTAAAAATAAACATTTTATAACATACTTCTTTATATATACTAAAAAATAAATAAATATATTAAATTATATTATATTAATAATATTTAATTTATTTTTATCGTATTACATCAAAAAATTATAATTGATTATAATTATAAAATCTTATAAAATATCTCTATTTAAATATTTTATTTATTTATTTTAAAAATAAAATATATAAATTTATAAAATATAAAAATATATTATAAATTATATAATCTTATAAATTGTTTAAAATAAGATCAACCAAACGCCCTCCTATTCCATTCCGACAAACTAGCCACCCAGAATACCCTACGCCCAGAAAACGGAAAAATTAAAGTTAAATCAAGGTTCTTTGTGACTCGGATTCACAACCCTCCGGAGCTTTGCGCCCATACACACACGTGTATGTATCGGGAACAAGCTCCCGATCTGCACAAGTTTGATCCTATTCTTTTTGATACAACTTTGACCCTATTCCTGTTCACCAAGATTTTATCCTAAAAATTGATCTTAATTTTATATTCGGTAATTAAATTATAATATTAGATTAATTTAGTTTTATTTGTTTTTCTTCAACTTAGATTTCCATAAATACGGGTAAAAGTGACACACTTTGTATGTAAAATTAAAATATAAAGAATATTTACAGTAAAAATACAAAATAAATTTATAAAGAGGAAAATTTGATGAAAATAAATAAATAATAATAATTTAAAAACATGAAAAAAGAAAATGATAGAAAATAAAACTAAAATTATTAATTTCACAACATGCACCGAAAGGTTTTACTTTGATAAGAATATATTGAAGATATAGATTAAAAACACGAAGTGAATTCAAAACAAGAAAGAAAGATTTAAAAAAATTGAAGGGTGAGCAATTTTGTGAGAAAACAAAATAAAAATAATATGTTAAAAAAGAGAGAGAAAAAAAGAAAAAGATAGAAAATTAAAGAACAATTAAGGATTGTAGTGTAATTTACAATGTGTAATTGATGTAATACTTTGATAATAATATAAGTATAGATATAATTTAAGAAATAAGTAATGAAATATTAGTAATTATATTTATGTGTATTTTATATTTTAATCTAGGGTTGTAGTATAAATTTATTAATTTAAGAGTAATATTATAAATTTATAACATCGATCCAAATTCTTAATAACATACTATTTATAGTATAAATTAAAAGAATTTATTATCCATGTATAATGAATAATTATTGTTATTACCATTATTATATTTATTTTAGGAAAGACAAACCGATATTAAATTCATGCAGTGGTAACAAATAGTACAAATAGAGAACAAAAACAATTAAATAAATTTATAAAACAGCTGGACCGAGCGTTTGCAAGCATAAAGGCAGGCTTCGTCCAACTAGGCCAGCCCCATTTCCTCTCCCCCTCTCTCTCGTTCAACTCCTATGGAGTCCCCACCACTCTCCACTGTTCCGCCAATCCCCGCGACCATCCCGACGCCGGCGGTTTACCTGGAGTCTTTCGACTCCACCCCCCGCTCTCGCGAGAATGATTCTTGGGATTCTGACCCTCCACCAGTCCAACTACGACCCAAGCTCCGACTCATGTGCAGCTACGGCGGCCATATACTCCCCCGACCACACGACAAGACCCTGTGCTACATCGGCGGCGAGACCCGCATCATCGTCATCGACCGCCTTACTTCTCTTTCCGACCTCCACCACCGCCTCTCCAAGAACATCCTCCAAAACCAACCTTTTTCTCTCAAATACCAGCTCCCCACCGAGGACTTAGATTCTCTAATCTCTGTCACCACAGATGAAGACCTCGAGAACATGGTGGAGGAATACGACCGCCTTAATAATGCCGGTGGCGGGGCGAAACCCGGTCGCCTTCGCCTCTTCTTGTTTCCACAATCATTGTCCGGTGTGGAACAGCTCCTTGTCGAGACTGCGTCGACAAAATCGGGGGACTGGTTTTTCAACGCCCTCAATGGAAAGGCAAGTTTATCTACTGCGGCCAGTGATCAGGATTTTTCTGAATCCTCTTCGGTTAATTGCCTACTTGGATTGGATGATGATCTCGTGGGAAAGGCGGCAGTCGTGGAGAAAGATGTTGAAGCTCAAATGGAGGCGTCAAAGACTGGTGGTAACAACGGGAATGGAAATTTCAATGTCAATTATGTAAACCACGACGTGCATTCGGTGCCGGATTCTCCAATGATGGAAACGACGTCGTCTTTTGGGTCTAATTCCAGTTCGCCTTCCGTCGCCAATTTGCCTCCTATAAAGTTGCACGTGGAGGAAAGTCCGAAGGTTGGAAGGTTGGGAATTGAGGAGCAATTTCAGCAGATGAATGTTGCGGTTGCCGGAAATGTTAATTTGCCGCTGCCGCAGAAGCAGGAGGAGGTTGGGGGTTTTATGGCCGCCGGCGTTGCGCCTGGGGCGATGGTTTCGGGATTTCCGTTGGGAGTTGGCGGCGAGTATGCCAATCATTTTATTTCTGACGATGAAAGATCAGATCACGGCGGAGGCCGAAAAGTACAACAAATTCAGCCGCAGGTACAGGATCTACTGCAACCTCAGCTGATCCCTCAACATCAGCCAAAGCAAACTAGCGCTTTCGATTTGCCCTCTCCAGATTCAGTTTCAAGGTACGAAAGAGCTTGCTGGAAGATCTTTAACTTGAATTTTTTCCTTTGGTAATATGCGTTGAAATGATCTGAACTGCGATGTTAATAATTTAATTGGTACAGGGAGGGAAGTGTGACGAATCCACCGTCTGGGAGGAGACAAGCTGTTTATCAAGAGCCACTCGTGCAAATCCAATCTGGAAACACTAGGATTTCATCTAATCAGGTTGATCTGAAGACTGGAGATCAAAATAACAGCAAGGTTCAGATGCCACTGCAGGCTCAGGAATCTGGTTGTGTGTTTCCCGGTCAGTACGATCAAAATCTTTCTCAGTTGCATCAACCCCAGCAGTCTGTTCATGCTGGTAACCAGTATATCCCAGCTGGTGCAGTGCCAGTTGCGTCGTATTACCCTATATATCCTTCACGGCAGCAGCACAATCCTAACCAGCCTGTGCTTGAGCAGCACTACCCTATTTACTTTATGCCTGCGAGACAGAGCCAGCCTAGTAACTCGCCAGTGCAGCAACCTAGTTATAGTGAATTGGCTCCAGCTGCTCCTTCAAGCCGCCCACAGACACCTCCTGCTGCCATAGCCCCTCATGCGGCTTACAGTCAGACGAGGAACGTTCCTTCCTCCAAACCTGAAATGGCTGGTGGCGTATATAGAACAGCAGCTCCGCAATTAGTCCAGGTGCCATCAAGCCAGCACCAAGCTCAATACGTTGGTTTCACTCAAATTCCTCATCCCTCTCAGTCAGTGCCTCCCTCTTCAGCAGCCAATTCAACTTATAGTTATGAATTTGCCCAGCCTGCCCATGCTCAAATGTATTATACGCCTTTGCCACCGCAGTTGGTTGCCCAGTTCCAGACCTTGACACCGGCCTCTGCGATGGTCATGTCTGATGCTTCTGCTCCGCTCCCTGGGGAGCACATGAAGCAACAAGTTAGAAGTTCCCAACCTTGAGAGGTCAGTTGGACGTGGATGAGCAATTTTGCTGCAGTGGTTTGGTTTATCTTTGAAGTTTATAAGTTTGTATCAAATTATTCTTATTGGTTTGTGATGTGCAACTGTAATAGGTAATAAGAATCTCTGGTCTTTGATCCTCTTTCTCATGTATGTTATATGTATGTTATCAAGTGAAATTGAAAGATTTCTGATATCATATTGTAAGGTTTCAACCTCAAAGTTACATGGTCAGTATATATGTCAGTTATGGAATATACTAAACTGAGTGTATACTTCTCTTTTTGGTTATAGGTTGTGTGATTCACGCTTTGCTCAATTTGTTTCTTTGCTGCTCACGTTTTTCTTAATTCTGTATCGTATATCCAGCGGCAAAAGAAGCTGCAGAAAATTTATGATCATGATGCCTAAATTGGGCAGGATTTCTGTTGCACATGCTTTTTTATCTGCATTATTATGGGGTCTTCTAGTCTTATGTAGACTCAAAATTTTGTTAGAAAATTGAAAGCAAAGCAAAAGGAAATGCATCTTCATTTTCCTTTGTCCAATGACAAACAATGTGGTGGAATTTTGGAGGACAAAATTTGAATTCCAAGCAGCTGCTTTACACTAAGTTGATTACTGTTTTCCATGTGAATCTACAGTCGTTATGCAGCAAATATTCAGGAAACTTTTGACGATTTGACAGCAAGAAAATTTATGTTTGTTATTAAAATTTAGTTGGGTAGTGAAATTATTTATATATATATATATATTTATTTGATATATAATATTAATTAGGTGATATGGTAGTATATAGGTTTATAGGTTATAAGAAAATAAAAGTAGTTTGATTGTAAATAGGTATAATAATTAAAAATAATTAATTAGTTAAAAAAATAGAAAAGAAAAAATTTTAAATTTAAATTTAAATAAAATTTATATAATAAGATTTTTGATTTATAAGATTGGAGACGAAGGATGAACAAATAAGTAAACAAGGGCCTTATGCTTTGCACGTTTAATTTAATAATAATAATTATCAGGAGCATTCACCATGACAAGGGTACGAGAATAATGTACTTTTCTTTTAGAGAATAAAATAAAATAATCGAATTAAATTAAAATAGCTGACTTGGATTCGATGAAATGCTGAGGGGTCCAAGCCAACTTTCTCTGATTATATTTCCGATGAAATCAAAGTCGCTTTAAATGCCGACTGGATTCCATGTCATAGCATGATCATCTCAATCTGTCTGCGTCTATGGCTATTAATCAATTCCTGCAATAAATTTGGTAATTTATTACACGTTAATGTTAATTATAAGGGAATTAAGTGTTTTGAACTGAGAGTACTGCAAACTGCGCAACATTAGGAATAATCATTACAGGTTAATGTTAATTATAAGGAAATTAAGTGTGGTAATTTCAGCGTCGAATCAATTGCATGATACTTGAAGTTGACTTGGAACAAATTTGAAACGAATTTTACTTTCATGCATAATTCTCTTGATTCAAGGATTCTTGGCATAAAATATTCACGAGTTTTACTTTTTGTAGTTGATTTTGAATTTTTTATGATTGACATTATTATTTGATGATGATGTGAAATTTGTGACCTATCAACAATTATTAGGGCTTATTACTTGTGCTAGGGGGCACACCATAGCTCATTTGGCACCTTTCCTTTGATCAAGGGGCATGTCAACCTTAACAAGGACAAGGATATTATTAAATATTTGCACTCGGGCCATGTTCTTGAATTAGGTAGGTTCGTCTCGCAGTTACGCACCTCTTAAAAATATATATTTAATTATTTTTTTATCTTTTTTTTTTTTACTTGTACATAATATATGAGGTAAAATTATTTAAAAATATACATAAAAATTTATATTCTTTTTTCACTTTAAAAGCAAATTTTTTTTTTTATAAATTTGATTTTGAATAAAAACACCCGAGGAAGAAGGCATGGCAGACCAGACCAAGCGAGTATCAATAATAAGTTGTGTTTTGGTCAAATTAGACCCACTAATTTATTCTATTTTGGTGACCTAAGCACAAATAATTGAACCACTACAGAAGTCAAGGTTAACAAAACGCAATTCTATGTTTTTATGTCTGTTTGGCGAAACTTTCCTTAACTTTTAATTTATTTATTATTATATTCTGCATAAATATGTCCACTGCTTTTAGTTCCTCATACGTAATATATACGTCTCTCGATAAGGTGCCCTGATAGCGTCGTTGCCTTTAACGGTCGACTTCGACGTTCTTATTTACATTGGGGAAAAAAACATAAGAAAAATATTCTTAATTCAACTTTTTAATAACAGAAACATAGATTTATAATATTTTAAAAAATTATAATAGCAGTTAAAAATTTGACGAATTGTAGTTTAAACAAAATTGATAGAAGACTTATTCACATATGCCTGTATATTGTAAACGGGGACATGGGAATGGAAATAATCTCTTTTATACATTTGAAATGGTCATTCATCACGAATTTAATCTCAATAGTCTTCAATTTGCAGCTATTCAAAGGTTCAATTTGATACTTTTCCTTGTCTACACTGTTTATATAGTCATGAAAGACACATTTTGTGTGTACATAATTATATAAATAAATAATATTTTGCATTATTTACAAATTAAGTGATAAAGAAGAAAATCTAAGGAAAAATTAGAATAGAATAAAATTTTGAGAGAAAATTAAAAAATATATATAATAAATCAAAATTGAAGGATACTCAGCGTATGTGTATATAAATAAAAAATAATATTTATTAAAATATAACTAATATTATAGTACGAAAAACAAATGAAAAGGTAAAAAATATAATGACTTAGGAGTATTTTAATAATTATACAATATATAACTAAATGAAATTGTATCTTTAATAATATAATATGGTATATATGTATGTTATTTTGAACTCACCACTTGATGGGTCTTCTTTTGATTGATTAAACATAGGAAAAGGCAGATTGGAAAGGAAGAGGCTTATATAAGTTTACGTGTTCCAATATTTAATCATTAATGTTCCGCTAGAGCCGCAAGAGAGTGTAAAAAGGAAATCATATATTATTGTAGAATGCCTTTCTTGCTTTCTTTCGTTTATTATTTTTGATAATTATTATTTTTATTACAAAAATTAATCGCATAATATACTTATTAAACCGTCACTAATTCTTTACACACTCTCTCTTTTTTTTTTCACTTTATTTCCTAATTTCTTATTTATTGCATTCACTTTTCTTAATTTTAATTTATTCTACTTATTCATTTTTTTAAATTTCTTTCTTCCTCCAATATTTTAAAAATAATATAAATTATTATTCATTCATTCATATTATGCATACGTCTCGAGAATGCCTTTCATTACTTGTTATTATTATTATTATTATTATTGTCGTTTGGATTATGAACCCGTTCTTATATTTCATTTATTTTTGGTTCCATGAAAATTAAAAAAACAGTGGTTTCTTCTTAACATAAAATCCACAGACCCCAAATTTTACGAAATAAATTCTAAATAGCTAAGGGATTTTCAGTCAAAATAACATAATTAATCGGTTTTATTTTTTCAACAAAAGAGAAGTCATAATAATAACAAATCACCCTCCATAAATTCAGGACATGCACAAATTTAGAAGTCCTCCCCACTCTTAACTACACAGGCGATGCATGCGGTGTATCCGCGTCAGATGACTACCGACGGCCAGATCAATACGTGCGCGCCGAAATGGAAGAAAGCGAAATGTCTAGGCCACATTCAGTGAACCATGGCCACTTTTGTGTAAAGGAAATCTTGAGATGCGTGTCATCAAATTGAGGGTTAATGCCCATTAGATTTCCCCCCGTTCCTTTAAAAAATAACCTCTCCTCCTTTCATATTCACATTGATTAAAAAGGAAAAAAATTAAAATCTGTGTGTGTGTGTGTGTGTGTGTGACCAGGCTGGATTAAAAGCATACCACGAAGGCACAAATCAAATAATCAGTGCTTTTAGGTGACTCGTAATGTAATTCCAATGGCCAAAACATTGTCAAAACTCATTCTGGAATGTACAAAAGGTGACACGAATCAAGAAAACATAATGTCCTAACTCATTCTCAGCTTTTAGCACACAACAAACAATCTGCTCCAAAATTAAACTCTTACTCGAAAGATTCTTACACAATGATCGGCTCCACAAGAAGCAAGCTGCGCGCGTGCAGGATCTTCACTCCTCTCTGCGTTTTTCCACCTCAACCGGTGAACTGCAGATACATGGCACATACACGGATCAAACCGATTGACAAGAGCAGCGTTTGGTGCTGCACTGCCGCTATTTTGGGTTTCACTGTAGGAAAGGCTCCACAGCTCTATGAGACCAGTTTCCATTCCCACAGCAAGAAGGCCGTCATTCCTCTGCCTGTTCACGCCCAGCCAAGATAATGCAGTGACACTGCTCTTGAACATCGGAAGAGTCAAGAGCAGCTTAACTGATGACCCATTCTGCAGTGCCCAGACCTTTACAGTCTTATCCCTTGAACCAGTGGCAAATTCATGGCCAAATGGATTCCATGAACATGCCCATATTATTCGTTTATGGGCTTCTTGCTTGATAACTAGCTCGTGACTGATTTCATCTGGTCCTGGCACGTGGAAGATATTTTGAAGGTATTAGGATTATATTGGCTTCTGGCTGCACAAAAAATTGGCTACATAATGAAATTTAGCAATAATGTAGCTATACTGAATCAAATTTCATTAAACCTGTTTGTTTGATTGCAAAAATAGAAAAATGACGATCCCTAGACACAGACAAAAGGAAACTGTTGTCGTGAGAGAACTCCAACTGTGTCACTGTTAAAGTGTGAGAATGCAGTCGGCCTACAGCCTTCCAAGAGCCAACTTGCCATAGCCATATTTCTGCAACAGATGCTGACTGTGCCTGTGAGATTCAAAACTTGTTAAGTTCCAAGTCAATGCCGCCGTAGTTTTAAGTGACAAAACGAACGTTCAATGGCATTTATACTTGCCAAAAATGCGAAACAATTCTTCAAGCAACAGGGTCTGCTGTGAATAGTGTGTGACGTACAAACTCCACAGAAGCTACAACTTGAATAGTTAAATGAAAATTTGAATCATATAAGCAACAGAAGAATCCAGATACAAGGGTTATACAGGATCTAAATTTAACATCTCAGAAGTACTAAAATAGCACAACAGATGCCATCTAATCAAAAGACAGACTTTGATGCCACAATAACCCAATGATCCACGCAGGTTGTGTCCTTTCACTCGGTCATACAGTTGAACAATAATCACATTTGAGAAGGGAGAAATGCAGTTACCGTAATTGGTATCAAAGGATGAACAGTGGAAAATGCTCTAGCAGAATTAAATTGAGCCAGAAATATATTTTCAAGATTTAATTCCAACTCTCTAAATCTGCATTTGGTTTTGCTTTGTTGAGCATGCACCATCAAAATTTAGAATATAAATTACTTGCAAAATTTTAGGCAAAAGGGCAGAGACAGGTTTTACTGGATTAATATTATTGTTCAGGAAAGTCTTACTAGCAGCAGTTTTTCGTTGATGCAGGAATGAGGAATGCATAGATAATTTCAGAGAAGCTCTCAACAAATCACGCGATAATAGTAAATGGTGAACATATATAACATATTTAATAACAAAGGTGCCCATAATTAATTTGTCATTGCATCAACCACGTCGTTTGACAATTTCAGGATTTATTCATAAACAGATACTGGTAGAGTGAACTTCACTTTGTTTGGATGAAATAAGAAAATAACAAATTTCAAAGACTGGAAACCTATAAATCAATGCTAGACTCTTATCCCAACATGAATTGGATAACAAGAAATACCTTGCAGGATGAAGCGATTAGCTTCCCCTCATGGTCACCACATACAGAAAAGAGCTCATTCCCATGACCGTAAAGCTTGTGAGACTCTGGCCACAATGTGTGCCATGCCAGTTGCTCCTCAATGGGTACTTCCGTCAACACAACTGGAACTGCTTCTGGAATAGTTTCAAGGGTATCGATGCCTTCAGTATTATTTCTTTCTTTTGATTCAGATGATGCTGCAGGAGAAATAATACAAGTTTTGTGCTTCAGAATTTCTCTTTCAGTACTAATTATTTGATGACAAGAAAGTTTCAGAACATAGAACAAGTAAGATTTCTAGAATTAGAATCACAAACAGAAGAAAGATTTGCATCAATAAACCCCAGATCAAACATGGACGGTTAACTGTTGAACAATTAGAAGAATTAAAACATACTTCATTAATAAAAAGATAGTCTTAATTTATAACATGAAATTAGGTACAAAAATCTCAAACAAAACTCTAACGCTATCATAATTCTAATCCTATTAAATAGGAATCAAAATATATGAAATAGGAAACAAACACATTTAGATCAATGAACCAAGTAACAACATACGCGGTAGAATCCAATTAAACATGAGATCTTCACAAAGTGTTTGACTTAAACTATTGAGACCAACCAACATAGAAATATCATGCTTCTTTGGTGATACTACTAGTGACTTGGGTAGGTAGATATGATACATAATTCACAACAGATGCAGCGTGAAGAAATTACAGCTACCCTTGATTTCTAAGTAGTTGATACAACAACTAAGTTTATGGATTGTGACAGCAAATGAAAAGACCATCCTTAGTAGATCACAATTGCCACCAATTGTTTTCTTTATCTGCAACATGCTGGACATTTCAAAGCAGTAAATTGATAATATCGTTAGTGAAAGGTGGGATTAAAACTTGAATAAATCAAGGCTGCACTAGAATTACCTAAAGAAATCTGCCTTCTACTACACCTACCCAAGTGTCACAGTAACAACACAGATACCCATGATAGTATACAATTACACAAACAACAATTCACTGAACTAGTAGACATACACACGGTTAGAAGTGACCAACTTTTGTTACTGTCAGCCATAAAGAACAACTTAACAGCACTAAGACAACTTAGGGTTCAGACTCACTTCAATACCAAAAAAGAGAGAAAACCCAAATCAACCTAAAGAAGGCACCCTTTTCATTTCCTATGCAAGGTTGAGTTTTTATTTTACTTTATTTACTTCTGTTAAATTGCAGCTGCCATACACGATAGCAGCTTGATGGTGGCATGTGGCAGCTGGGGGGGCTAAAAGGCCCTGTTAACCAATTTAAGATTTTCATACAACAAAGCATACCCCTGCTCTTGTACCATGTTTAATGATTTGAGAATTAAAACATATTTTATGAGTGAAGAACTAGTCTCAATTTATAGTATGAGACTAAGTACAAAGATATCAAATAAAACTCAAATACTACCATAATTCTAATCCCATTAAATAGGAAATAAAACATATGAAATAGGAAACTAATATATCTAAACCTATAAACTAGGTAATAACATATGTGAAAATGTTCAATCAAATGTTCTTTCTAACAGAACACGCCATAATATTATTTTAATGTCTACTAAATCACACTCTCCGGATTGCCCAAGGCTTATATCACAAAATAGTAGACCAGTACTTCTGAACAAAAAATTAATCTGAACATCACAAGCAAGCAGGAATTAAACACATAGCAATGAAATCAGCTTCAAAGCTGTCTCTGAAGCCAACAGCCATTTTCCTAGCCAAACCAGATTGCATGATCCTAAGCCACTGTTCTAGTTTCACAAGTTATTGCATGAATTTTCATACCAGTATAACAGGAAAGGGTAGAACAAATGCTAAATTCTGCTTCATAATCCTAATGTCTCCTGAGCATATATCCAATTAGGTTAAAAATATGGTTTTTAAGTTTACATGATTACCAAAATGTCTCCTGAGCATATACCCATTAAGACTAACAATATGGTTTTTAAGTTAACATGATTATTAACTACATACCACTCCCATTTGAAAACAAAAGAATAGAGCTATGTTCAAATGGACACATGTAACCATTTCTTGCTCATGTCTACTCATTAAGGTTTAAGCACATTGTTTGTGTTGCATTACTCAAATGGAAAGAATTATATGAACATGCTTAGATTTGACTGTCAGTCCAGAGCTAAAACACATCTCGTCACATAGACAGCCATGGCTTGGGGCAGATGTCAAATGTTGCAAAAAGCACCACATTGAGTAGTTGCCAAAGCAAGGGAAAAACAAGGAAAATTACTTCTAATTAAAAGTTAAAATCATACCAGCATAAATTGGCCACTGCAGTACAGAAAGAGTATCACAGGTCATACGGACCCTTAAATGTATACATAAGCTCAGGTTCGTTATATTCACACAGAACCCCATATTTTTCAGGCAGTCTGCAGAAAGCCTCATCAAGAAATCTGGCAAAAATGTGGTATATATTCACCCTGAGCACTCCTTGTGCTAATAGGTTTGGTTGGAAATTTATTTTCCCTCAACAAAAGAGGACCAACTTTTTTTTTTGAAGGATAAGCTCACCTTGAACTATTTTAAGATTTATGCTCAAAGAAAGTTAAAAATGTGGTATTTATTCACCCCTGCACTCCTTACATATATATCAATAGGTTTGGTTCGAAAATTATTTTCCTAGCACAAAAGAGTAATCAAAATTATTTGAAGGACAAGCCCACCTTGAACATATATTGGCTTCTGTGATAGACCTAGAGCAGACATATTTGCCCCAAGAATTTGCATGTTTACTGGAAGATCATCAGCAAAGCCACATTTATGTGAGGCATAATTCAATGTCTTCAGAAAGGAGAGAGGAGCTTCAAACACTCTGGCAACTTTCTCCTCAGCCCCACATACAAAACGGTGGTTCCCCTTTCCTCTTATAATGGTCACACAATTAATATCATGGCCGTGAACTTGAGGTCGTGCAATTTCATGCCAAGCCTGTCCATCTTCTATAGAAGATTCATCAAACCATGCAGAAAATACTCTTGATGTCTGTAAAAGAACAAGGACATCGCTATTTAATACTTTTTCTGTGGAAATCCAATTGTCTTAAGACACAAGCATAACCATCAACCTCACAAACAGAATTTTCTAATTGAAGTAAATAAGCATCTTACTTGATCATTACTAACGGATAGCAGATATTCCCCTTCTCTCCCCCATGAAATGTCAGAAACTGCTGCAAAGTGTCCAGACGGAACTTTCTGTGGTTTCCAATCATCAAAATCGGTGCCCATATTTTTCCAGAGATGAAAAGATCCACCGTAACCATGAGCTAAAATGGAGCGACCACTTGGGCTCCAATGACCACCATAAAACCCCAAAGCACAATGACTCAATTCCCCAACTGTAACCATGTTCATCCATATACCAGTAGTCTTTTCAGGTTGCCATATCATCATTGTCTTGTCCATGGATGCAGATAAAATACTTTGAGGCTGACAACAATCAATGTCATTAATGGATGAGCTTTGAGAAGGCTGCCATTCCACTGAATATACCCAATCCTCATGTCCAATGAGGAGGGATTCCAGAGAAATCTGATAGGAGGATGAACCAGCTGAAAATATTGGGCCTTTAATGTAAGAAACCAAGCTAGTTTCTTCTTTTCTGTTATTAGCAAGAGACTCGTATAAGGCCATCTTCCAAATGCGTATCCCTTTGTCTTGAGATGAACTCACAAGAAGGGTAGATGTTTCACCATTTGTATATAAAGGTAATGAGAAATCTAGACTACGAATCCAATCGGTGTGTCCTTTCAGTTCACAGGCATGAGCAAACTGGCAAAAAATAAACATTAACAAATCATTTTAGCTCTGTAACAGCATAGTAGCAAAATAACATAAAAAGAATAATTCACTAACTGATACACACTTTTCCTGTCTTCTCGCTGCTGTAAATGTGAATTTTGTTATCCAATCCACCCATTGCAAGAGCAAGGTGCCCACTGTTTCCAGGCAACTCCACAAGTGAAAGAGCAACCATAGGTTTTTTACCAACAAATATGGAGTCCAAGCAAGACAATTTGCATTCACCTAACACATTCAATTGAATATCTATTAGAATGAAATATTAGGAATTCACCTTATGTTTCAAATTACAGCTACTATATACCAAATAAAAGAGTTTGAGTGATTAATGTATATATCATACAAATAAATCTGACAGTTTGTGCATTCTATGGTTCAGAATCTACTGGGTTTTAACCAAGTTTATCAAATATAGTTATCTGGAAGACTGTTTAAAACAGCATAGATCCCAAACAGACTATACAAAATTGACAGTGGTCAATTAAAGGACTTCTGTTACTCCCATACAAATCTGATAAGCCAACTAACATGCATACATAGGATGATTTAAATTAAATGGTACATCAGAGTTTAGGAGAACAAAAACAAATGCCTAAAGAAATCTCTTAAGCCTGAACAGTTTATAAGAACAAAAACTTCTATTTGTTCAAATATTTTTTGGTAAAACCAGAATTTGTTCAGCATATCACAAGAACTTTTGTAGTAATTTTAGTAAGCATAAGCATAGGCCACAAAAGATTTATAGCATTGAAAAAGAAAAATAAGAAAATGGGACCAACAGATATTTGGCAATTACAAAAATATAGCAAGAGAACTGGTATGCTCAACATTGCAGCTAAATTCAATATCAATGCCAAATTATTGCAAAATAAATAAGAATGCTATTAGAATTTCTTAAATTCAAGAGATTTACCTCCAGAGCTAGATGGGAGGATTACTTGGCACAAATTCACCGCACCATCAGAAGACGAGGATGCAAATATAGCATCAGTCTGAGATACCATAATTGCAGAGATGCATGTAACACCCTTTTTATGATTTTCTGGTACTTGCTGCACATTCCTCCACTGCAGGCAACATTGATAATCAGCTCACAGAAAGTAGTAAAAGTGACGAACGACAATGATCAATTACATCACCAATTATCAGCACATGTTGAATACAATATTTATATATAACTGTATGAAATGAATGTGTACATACATTTCAACTTCCTAAAATAAACTGCATAAGAATATAAAATTCCCTTGAAAATGAAATCCATTCAACTGGGATTTCATATTCCATCTTAGTTTTACCACTCCAAGAGCCCTGCTAAAGTGTCATTTGTCATCAATAGGAATTTACATGTCAATTTGAGCTACATTTAGATGATATTCTATTGTCTATTACATATAGAATCAGCACCTTGCCAAATATATATAGTGCCCTTTTAGAGGCCAAGACTGCTAAATACACCATACATATTTAGCTACCCTCATCCACAGCATATCTTTGTTGGAAAATTTACTCTTCAAGTGGAAAAGAAGGTGGCACAATTTTGAAAGCATTTCTCCAACAAAGTGCTGTCGAAAACAATTAATCACGCTGATCTTCAAATTCATAAGGAAAAGAAGCGTTCACCTTCTGCCACTACTTAACGGTAAATTCTCTTACTTTCATCGCCCTTAGAAGAAGCACTTATGATGTTGTCGACGTCTAAAGATTTATATAAGATATCCATCTTTCAATAGAGGCTTATTGACTTGTCATTGTTGGAACTCCTTTAGCAACAATAGACCGTAAGAGTCTGGCATCTAGCAATCAATAAATTCTTCATAGTTCATTCATGTCAAATTTTATTGCCAGAACAAATAAATATTTATACTGTGAAAACACTGCTCATTTTGCAACTTTATGGCCACAATGATGACCGGTAACTAAGTTCATCACTTCCAAGTTTGAATGCATTCGAATGATCATAGATAAACATGATATAAAGCTACAAACGATGAAGCATTTTCAACTGGTATAAAAAAGTGCAAGAAAAGGAAGAAGAAACTCGAGAAAGCACCTTCTTGTCGGAAAGAGAAAACTCCCACAAAAAGATAGTTCCATCAGCATCTCCAGATAGCAGGTAATGCCTTTCCAAATGCTTAGCTGGAACAAATAGAAAATCAAATAAAACCATAAATATTCACCAGGCGTGACCATACTCGAGAAAAGTCAATATTCTCATCGAATTACTCAAAAAAATTAGCTCCTACAAACCGATACAAGAAAAAAAAAATAGCAGAATCACATGTAAAGATCGAACCTTTAAAAGCAAACTTGCTGCTGGGCAACCAGTGCGTGCAGTTCACATATGCTTTGTGCCCCGGAAGTGTCGTCAGAATTTGAGCCGTCTATTCAAGAATCAAAAAACCCCGATATACAGTGAATAAACTAGGGCGTATGGACGATAATCAAAGAGCAAGAGGTAGTTGCAGCCAAACCTTGGGACAGAAAATGGCAACGGCGTTTTGAGCACCAAAAGATATCAAATCCGACGCACCCCATGAGACGTTATTAACTATTCTGTTGCAACCTGCTCCTATGAACGCTCTTTCCACTTCCATTTCCACTCCCCCACCACTAAATCCCATCAATTCACACGTACGTGCCTGTGTGTAAAGTGGGAAAAATGCTTGTGGTTTTTGAGGGAACGGAGCAGCAGAAGAGGTTTTGCAGGGAAGACAGAGTGGCCAGGGCCAACTAATTATGCATGGGCTCAACCTTGGGCTTGGACTCGTGAGAAATGAGAATCTACATTACCAGGCCGACTAATATCATGTCGAATACTGCAGAGCCCACTAGGCCCAAATTTTGGTAGTATTTGATAATCGTTTGTATGTTCAGAGCCCTGTTTGGTGCAATGTTTAAAATGACAGAACCCATCAGGCCCAAAATTTTGGTATTCTTTGACGGTTGTATGAACATTCGGAACCACGTTGGGTTTTGGGCCGTTGTTAAAGCCAACTTTTTATGGGCTCAATTCTCAATTGTGAGTGTATAGTCCTCATATTTTTCATGGACAAAGAAAATAAAAAATAAATAACATTCGGGTGGTCCATGGCGGCCCTTATAAAATGGACTGTGCACAACTTATCCAGCACTCTTTTACACTGACTATTCAAAACTTTGGTATACACCAAAAATACATTACATTCTCACAATTTTATTATTTAATTAACTTTCAATATATATATTTTAACATGAGAGACACAAATTTTGATTTCTATAAAAAAAAAAATCCCCCAAAGTCAAAGGGGAGGAAAATGTGTCATGGCAGAATGGGCCACGTGGGGCTCGTTTGTCCCATCATTGAATTAATTTCAGCCTGATGCCGACACGCCCCTGTAATCCCTCGACTTTGATTGAACGATTTTATTGATAAAAAAAGTTGACGATTAAATTTTAGGAGCAAGATAAAGGTAGAGGGAATAAATAAATAAAAAATATTATTTTAATAGATAACACGTAGAAAAAATATTTTAATTGGTGCAAATTTGCATCCAAACATATGCAATTGAATTAGTACGTGGCATCAAATTTCAAAGCTCAAGGTGGTGAGTGAAATTATTTTTTGATTGGCAAATATGAACTCCACACCCCTTACCCACCCAAATAAGCAAATATCAAAAAAACACTAGTAGAAATCATTTGGACACCAAAATTTGTCTATAAACTTAAATTGGACAGATGGATATTACTCATATGGGAATGGGGGGGTTGAGGCAATTGATATATGAGAGCATGATAGATATTAGTGAGTGACAGATGGTTGAGGAGATTAACACCAAAAATTTTCTTTTAACACTAATTAGACATATGGATGTTATGGTTAAGGTATTGGCTTTTTTTTTTTTTTTTTTTTTAAAATTTCTTTTTTATAAAATCATTTAAAAATAAAGAGGAGGAGTGAATATTTGAAAAAAAATAACGATTCAGCTTGGTGTATTTATTTTGTTTTTTATATACGATGAAATAGTTTATAAAATATTTTAAAATAAATTTAAAAAATTAGATTTATTTTTAAAAAAATTATAAATTTTTAATATTTTATTTTGATACTTATGAGCTACTCCACCAAAATAAAGTGCTTATAAATTCCTAAACATATGTTTTGAGGAGCCAAGCTCATCCAAACACCCTCCAAGACCACGTTTGAATGCAAACTTAACAAAATTTTCATCCTATCAAAATACCACATATCACATCACATGTTATCTATCAAAATAGTAACCTTTTCATCTTTTTTTCCTTTCTTAATTTTACTCTATCTTTAAATTTCAGCGCTAACTTTCGTCTCCAACAAAATAAATTTATAGACAAACAAGGCCCACCCCAAACGTAGGGATTAAGTTTTATCCGCTCGTAATTTACTATTAAGGCATTTGAATAAGTGGCTTAAACTTTCATTACAGGCAAAAGCATGGTTGGAACATTTAAGTCATTGTTCCAACTCCCCGTCATCAAATTCAATTACGATGGCGACCCATGGCGATTAACGCGTCCCTTCAACCCAATCCGTTTCCACCCCTCTCAAGGAACCTCCTACATTCTTCCACCGAATCCCGTCTCCGTCGATCCCCCGCTGCTTCCGAGTTCCGCTCAATAAACAATGGCATTCGCTCAATCCAACATCAACCCGGCGATTCAATTCGCCGCTTCCACTTCCCGCCAGAAGCAGCAGTTGCACCGCCACCTTCTCTACAACTGCTTCCTCTCCCCCCGCGCCGATGCCTTCCGCCGCCTCACCGTTCAAGCTGCGAAAGTCGGACCGTTCTCAACCAACGACACTCAGTCCCCCGACATCGAGAGGCTTCCCAATAAACCGCCGATCTGCACGGCTGACGAGCTCCACTACGTCTCCGTCGACAACTCCGATTGGCGACTCGCTCTTTGGCGCTATAATCCCTCGCCTCAGGTTCTGTTCACACACACATATAATTGTTTCTACTTAATAAATGTGGCGCCGTTGTTGAGCTTAGCTCTTATCTGCTCCGTTTGTGCATTTGCTTTTGTAAGATTCGTGATTCGGATTGGAAGGATACCTTCACGCAATTGAAACGTTAACTGTGCTTCTATTTGTTTTATTTATTGAAAAAGTAGGTGAAATGCCATTGATTACATTTTAACCGTGAAGTTATTGAAGTTTGAGAATTTTAGGTTGTTAATACTGTGATGTTATAGTTTAACGGTTTTTGCTTGTGAAAGGAAAATTAAGTCGAAGTTTTTCTAATTGGAAGCAGGCTCCACCAAGAAATCATCCACTGTTGCTGTTGTCCGGTGTGGGAACAAACGCCATTGGATATGATCTGTCTCCTGGGGTTAGTGTACTTCTTTTATGTACTACATGAAAGTGGAATAATCAGTTAAGCATAGCGGGTTGCAGTCTGTGTGTTAAAAAATTATAGAGCTTGTGTAGTCACAAATGCAGATTTTACAAACATGTGTTTGTGAAGATTTAATTATTGAATCGGTTACAAATGGCAATCTCCAATGTGTTAGCGTGACAAATTATGCAGCTATATTCTTTGGTTCTATATACATTAATTCGGTTGCTATTTATGATTCTTAGATTACTCATGCACATGTAATCATTTTTAAAGTGATGAATGAGTTTAAGAAACAATGTTAGATTGAATATATGGTCGTCAGTCTTCATGTGAAGACACTCTTGGATATGAAATATAAGCAATCAAATTGCTCCATATAAGCCTAATATCAAAACGGAACAGAATTGAGAACTAACTAATGCTTCTAAGCACAGACTTTAGGTTCATCCCTGTGCTAATTAGTATGCAAGGAATTGGAGTAATTATTTTAGCTGTAGCATTTTTAACTAATACCTATTATCACAAAAGCAATACTAATTATGGCTTCTGCTTTCAATTAAACACCCTTGCAGTCTTCATTTGCCCGTTATATGTGTGGCCAAGGATTTGATACCTGGGTTCTAGAAGTTCGAGGGGCTGGGTTGAGCACTCAAGGGTCAGATTGTAATGGCATTAAAAAGTCAGCTGTTGCAAAATCTGAGCAAAGGGAAGCTACTGCAAAGAATATGATCAACGGGACCCTCCATGCAGACCAGCCATCAACCATGGTCCCTAGTACCTCAGGGAAAACTGAGATAACATGGGTCAATGACGCACCAAATGCAGTTGTATCTGTTTGGGATGAATCAAGACTGGTTCAAGAATTGACTGAAACATTTACACGCCTGTCAGAAAGACTTTCTGGCTTTCTTAGTGAAAGCCAGTCAAATATTATGTTTACCAGATTTTTTGATCAAATATCAAAGCACTTGGAAGATTCCTTTATCATTGGACGCATTAATGAATTAAGGGAAAAAATTTTTAGTTTGCTGGATACGAGACAAAACTCTGTTGTAGCTGGTCAGATTAGGGATCTAAGTCAAAAACTGGTAGAGATCATTGAAGAAGGTCAACGTTCTGTTTCCCCTCCATTTTTTGATCTGCAAGAGCGTCTAATGACAACTGTAGAGGATTTCCAGAAACAATTGGACTTGATTGTCAAATACAACTGGGACTTTGATCAGTATTTGGAAGAGGATGTCCCTGCTGTGGTGAGGTTACCTATTTCTTTGTTGATGGCCATGCTTGTTGTTGACATGTTCTTTTAGTTTCACTTTTACAACTGATGAAAATTGTCCTTTTGAGTTCCTGTATCTCTTTATCCCCATTGATAGCATACATTTTCCCCCTATTCCCATTTGGTAGATGGAATATATAAGGACCCGTTGCAGGCCAAAGGATGGCCGGCTACTTGCAATTGGTCACTCCATGGGGGGGATCTTGTTGTATGCCATGCTGTCACGATATAGTAAGTTGGATACTCTATGTTGCCTTTGTCAAAACATATGTTTGTCTGTACATGGAATAGTAAGTATTGTTTGGTATGTCTCTTGAAATAAGCTATTCCTGTAAAAGATATTTATTTGATCTACGAACATAATATGGTACAGATATAGCTATCTTAATCTTTTTATAGTTACGTGGTGAGTGGTTCTTTGGTCTTTTGGCTCGGAAGGGGTATTGTAGCTTTACCTTCCATCAGTAACTGAAAAAGCCCTTGGCAGAATTAACTTTCACAATTATTATATGAATATAAACTGGTTTCTGTGTTCTTCCTTTTCTCATCTGCAAACTGCTGATCAGTTAGGATCAGTGTCTCCTGGTTTCAGGTCCTTTATTCCAACTGTTATGGATTTATGCTTGCTCAACACTTAGAGACAATCATCTGTTTTTGTTCTTTTTCTTCAACTTTATATGTTTTCCAACTGCTATTAATCCTCTGAGTTGATTTGCATTCATGATTTACTTAAGAGGGTCTTTTGTTGGTGTCTGTTGGCCATTAGTTTGTGCCTTTCTGTCTTGCAATTCCATCTAGTCTATATCATGCTTTAATTTAGGCTGATTTGTGATTGAATATATAGTAAAGAAGCGTTGATCCTATTTTTTGTGCCCTTATTTAATTTACAGTTTGTAAAATGGTTTCTGTGTATGTTCATCTGCAAAATTTTCATAATGCATTGATTTGAAAAGGTTTGGAAGGAAGAGATCCTGGATTAGCTGCTATTGTTACATTAGCCTCATCCCTTGACTACACATCATCGAAATCATCACTCAAATTGCTCCTACCCCTTGTAAGCATTAGTTTTGTTGATCCAGCTCCATTTGGTCAAATCAAATCTTACCTCATCCACTACGTGGATTTTTAATACGTGTTTCTGTCCTGCAGGCTGATCCTGCACAGGCCCTTAATGTGCCTGTTGTTCCTTTAGGAGCATTAATGTCTGCAGCTTATCCTCTTTCTTCCCACCCACCATATGCCCTATCATTTCTAAATGACTTGATATCAGCACAAGACATGATGCATCCGGAGCTGTTGAAGAAGCTTGTTCTAAATAATTTTTGTGAGTCAAGACAGTTCCCCTCAATTATTTTAGCAGCCCTTGCACTTTTTTCTCAATTAGAATTGGCAACTGCATTGATAATTAATAATGATGTTAAGTTACAGTATAATGTCCACCATATTTTTGTCAGTGAATGAAAACTAGAACTGATATTGGGAAGAGAGTTGAGTCCTGGCGGTTGGGGGGGGGGGGGGGAGCTTTAGGTTTTTAATCTCAAATTCACATTTTATATGATATGTGATGACAAATGCCTCCTGCCCGCTAGCTACAGTGATCAGATATTGTCAGTTTGGCTACACCAAGGATGGTTATTGAATATCTTGTTCTTGCCTTATTTCTGAGAGAAATTTATTGAGTTGATGGGCTAAAATGAAATCTAAGTTCTAGGATGATGTCCATCTGATTTTTGTTAAACTGCTATTGTTATTGGAAAGAAGAAGAAAGGGGTGGGTGGATTTTAATCTTGAATTCCCATTTATAAGATATGTGATGACAACTGCCACCTTCTCCATTACCTACGGCAATCTGATATTGTCAGCATTGCTACACCTATGAGGGATATTAAATTTTTCTTCCTTGCTTCTGTTCTAGGAGAGATTTGTTGAACCGAAGGGCTAAAGGACAGCAGTCACTTGATAATCATCTTTTAGTGTACACGAGGAAAATCTTAGTGAATTTCTTGTTTATGATTTTATGATTCATAACACCAAGTGATAGCTAAAACTTATGAAGCATAGAATTTGATCCCTATTGGCAGGTACTATTCCGGCTAAAGTAGTGTTGCAGCTGACCACTGCATTTCGAGAGGGGGGACTCCGGAACAGAAGTGGTACATTTTTCTACAAGGATCATCTTCATAAAAGCAATGTTCCTGTCTTTGCTCTTGCTGGAGACAGAGACTTGATCTGCCCACCAGAAGCTGTATATGGTTTGTTTTCTATTACTGCTCCACTCATGAATTTTGTGAGTCAAACTCTTAGATGGTCCTTTCATTTTGTCTTTCAAACATGCCTTGCAGAAACTGTGAAGCTCATTCCAGAGCACTTGGTCACTTATAAAGTCTTTGGAAAACCTGATGGTCCACATTATGCTCATTATGACTTGGTGGGAGGGAGGCTGGTATGGCCTATTTTATGCTTTTCTTCTCAACTTTTTGGCATCTTTTCAAATTCTGTCTTGTTGGCTTGAACTCACCTAAATCTGCAGGCTGTTGAAGAAATTTACCCCTGTATAATCCAATTTCTAAGCTACCATGACTTGGTTCAATGACCATGGGAATAACCTTGGTTTATAGTTAGGCAGCAAGCTTCAAATTTCGCTGGCATTGTTAACTCATCCTATCTAAAACTATTTCTTCACGGCGGCTTTCTTTGACTGTTAACTCATCCTATCTAAAACTATTTCTTCACGGTGGCTTTCTTTGACGATGCCATGACCAGGGTTGGTCTCTTTCTTTGACGATGCCATGACCAGGGTTGGTCTCGCTGGTACGCTATTCCAATATCCTGCTTTATTCTCATGAAAGAAAATATGAACCTTTTCATGATTGTTGCTCAAATGCATTCCCATTTTCATGATATAGGTGTGTGGAAATGTCATTACTTCCATGGGATCCCAAGTCTGCAGAACTCTGAAATAATTCATTCACCAAAGATTTGTGTAATTATGGTAACAAATCATGCTTGCTGAGAATTGTAAAACAGAAGCAAGCATGAGATTTGTGTAAATGACATGATTTTATTGTGTCGAGTCCAAACAAGAGCTGGGAGTGAGTGCCTAAGTCTACCTCAGATGGAAGTCCGCTGGTGTACTTTTCTGTGTTTCCCAACCCATGTGTAATCGTTCTTTGAAATACCTTCTTTGGAACCATGCATCTTCAGAAAAAAAACCCTTTGTTTATCAAGAGTACATTTAAGACTGTTATTTAGAGATTCTGGATGAAATCTTAGGGAGTCCAGACTCTGTAAACTGAACAGCAGAATTGTGAAGGAAGTAGAAACACGTGTAGGAAACAGAACTACCACGTAATTATGCAAATAATAGTAGCTATTGCAACATCGACCATGTTCTCGAGTTCATACTAAAAGCACCACGACCAGTGTTCACAGATTGAAAAAATAAATGTTCGAATGAGAAATTTTCATTCAACATTTTCTGCAACTGGACGACCATCGTTGCCAAAAAATGTAAAACATGGCTTCCTCTCACTTAAGACGCGTCCCGCGCATGGCAGCAGATTTGCAGACGGGACACTCGTTTTTCTGTAGGAGCCACTGCTTTATGCAGTTCACGTGATGGTAGTGACCACAGTCCAGCATTCCCATTTCATCACCTCTTCTGCACTTCTCCTGCATTAAATTAAAACACACACGGATCGACTATTAAGCTATGGGCTTTGTTGTCCAGCAACCAATTCTCTAGAAGGAAAAGAACGAAGAAAAAGCAAGACAGCATGCTCGCCCGACAAATGCAGCATTTCCAATCTTTCTGATGCCCATGCATTGGCAGAGAAGTGGAATCAGAGTCGCAGTGCTTGAATTTCCTCAGGCAGGCAGATATCTCCTCCTCTCGCAAGCCAGTGCAAACGTACCCAATCTTGTCACTCAAATCAAGCAGCTCCTGCTACGCAATTAATAGAACCGAATTAGACAACTTTGGCCACATATTTTGTTGCGCTAATGCAGCGGTGTTTTCCAGTGAAAACTTGGCAAGCACCTCATACGACATGTCATCAACATTGAGCCTCCACCGCCGGTATCGATCGTGCCCGTGGAGGATTCTCTCCGACAGTAGAGCCTGTTGGAACATCAGCATCTGCAATTTCCATGTCACGTTAGATTTTAATCATAGCCTTACCAAAATAACCCAGTAATGAACATATGTCAAAACAGGGCCACGTGTGGCGTAAGTTTAGGTCAGACCTCAATGATTTCTCCGGCTGAACGATGATTAGCTCTGAAACCCGGAAAATTTGGAGCAGGGTCATCTTCATGTCTCCTATCTTCACGAGAATGCTGACGAGACAAGAACGAGTTAGCAACACTGAAAATGATTCTTCCTAACAGAGTAAGAGTAGGTGGCAAGCAAGGTTAAATGAGATCTACTTCTCCTGCTTGCTTAGAATCGAGTTGGCATTCTTGTCTTAAAAACGGTTTCATCCCACAATACATTCAGCAATATACAGCATTAGGAACACCAAATTAATCTTTTTCTGTGAAGGTTCATGTTATACCTTTCTGTGATCGAACCTTGGAGCAGTAGTGTTCCTTGTTCCAGGAGCAAAATCAGAAGCAATGCCAATCCCTGGAGGAGTGCAGCACACATCAGGAACATCAACCACATTTGCTGGATTTCTTCCATTACGCAATGTCTGTTTCCTTTTCTGGATTTTCTTGGCTTCCCAGTCCGAGGCTGACCTGATGACGGCAGATGTTGATGCAGGCACTGAGATGCCCTTGCATCCCATCCCTTTAACAAACACAAACTTCTTCTTTTCCCTTGACTCAGTTGCGTGGTTGACATTGGTCATCGTGGCAGTTGACTTGGGTTTGGGTACAGCAAATGAGGCTAGCTTCTGTTGGGTTCCGGGCTTTCTGCACCTTTTGTGTTCAATTTTTTCATGGGCCATGGCTGAGCAATGCAGATGAGTTGGTCACTGGTCAGCACCTGAAACTAGAACAAACAAGAGTGACAAGAAGATGAACTCCTATTTCTGAGATTTGAAATGTAATGAGTTTATGTTGAAAGAATGATTGTTGAGTTTGATTTATTGGAAGGAGAGTCTATGAGAAGTGACAAGAAGAAGGGCGTCAAATTTTTCGTTCTTTTGACAAGATACAGTTGTCTATCTGCAGCCATGTCTCTGGTTTTACTATCCATGTCACTGCCTGGTTCATGACAAATTTTGTCCTGGGGTCCTCACGCATTTTTTTCTGACCTTTCATGTCTGTACCGCACCTTTGTCCTACACTGTATTTTCTTGTTTTTGTAGCTTTCAGTTCAAAAGCTTTATTGAATTCTATGATCTGGGAAATTAAATTGTGGTCGTACAACAAGTTGGCATGTAAATGCAAAATCTCGTGTCATCGACGTGCTTAATGTCTATAGATCAATTTTTGAATCTTTACATGTACAGGTGATATCATTGAATAAAAGGATAAATACACAAACATTATGAAAATTCTAAATGCAGGATGTGTGAACTATGTATTATTTCTTTTTCATTTCACACTACTCCACCACTCAAAATGAGGGTTTAAACTTGATCTCCCATAGAAGAAGGTTAAGGAAGTCCAAACCATTGATCCAAACAAGTAGAAAATTGAAATGTTTTTTTTTTCTTTACCTTTTTGTTTTCCCGACAAGCAATGATTTACATAAGACTTTAACATATTGTACAATAATCAATAAAATATCTTAATGATTAAAATTTATGAAAAGTTCTAAAATATGAATTCAAATAAATGCAACAAATATTTATATGCATTTGATCAGATTTAAGCCTAAAATCTCTTTCCTTCTTCTTCTTTTTTCGCTTGGGAAAATTAACCTTGCCCACCACGCCAAAACTTTGTTAGTGGAAAATATAAATGTAACACTAATAAGCAGTTATGGCAATGGCGTAGACCTTTGGCAGTCAATGTAAGTAAAAAACGTGAAATAAAAACCCAAACTTTAGTAGACAGTAAAAAATAATTAATATTTACAAACCAGATAAAATTCAGGAAAATTATAAAATCCTAATTAAAGACATTTAGCGAAGTCACAGCCTAGTTACGGGCTTAAAAGCCTTAGGGACTCCTTAAAATAGGGCCACTAACGGTGGGATACAATGCACAAAGTTAAAACTTGAGCTGGGAAGGGGCCGCGCGTGCGCAGGCCCCCACTGTCACAAATTACGACGTAGGTTCGACCAACTTGGGCCGACCTTAGACTGGCGCCCCTCCCCAGTGCAATGGAGGTCGCCAGCCTAGGCCATAAGCCTTCCTGATCACCCATCGACCCCGTCCAGGTAAGTATCCATATATCTCCCACTTTAGCCCATTATATACGCCCCTTCGTCAATTAACTCATGTCTACAATCTGTGTGGGATAGATTATTATAATTCTATAACCTACCGTTCCATTGCTTCTCGCTGATACAAACTATAAACGGATTTGAGAGCTCAACAAGGAGCAAAGAAGTTAATCATTTTCAAGGTGATTATTTCTTTAATCAAATTATACACGAAACTTATTCGAAGAGTTGTATATAATCCAAGATGATTACTTGTAAAATCACTATTGAGTCACCATAGAAATGCAGTAATTCTAGCTTCAAACATTAAGATATCGGGTTCAGATAATTCATGCATGTAATTATATGGATCCACAACGACAATTCTGGGTGGGGTTGATGCTGCTCCCCTACACCGGGTGCGACAAACATGGCAAAAATCTGAAAATTTCAATTAATTTTTTGTTTTTAAAAGAAAAAAAATACATGTTTAATTTTTTTAGCCACATTGGAAAATTGATTTAAAATTTTTTCGCGGCATGTATATGTTAATTTATGATTCTTATATAAAAAATATTAAAAATTGCATTGCTTTATCTTACAATATTTTTTGTTTTATTTAATATTACGTATAAATTTTTATTTAATACATTTTTTAATATTTAAAAACCAATAAATTTTAACTCTAAAATACCAGATTTTGCGGGAGCAGCCTGGACCAAACTTACACTTCACAGCTTCACCTATCCTTACACACCATTCGTGTTGTCAATCTGAGAATAAAGACACCTCACCGACATCCCAAATAAAGACACCTCACCAATATCCTAAAGTAAATGAGCAAACAAATTAAACTATACTTAATGGGGTGCGCCAGGCCAAGGCCACAGTGCAACGCCCAAGCGACGCTCGAGAGCCCCAGCAGCAAGCCACTGTTATGGACTCTCCCCCTAAAAACATAAATTTAATATCATGTGAGCCAATGGCCCACGTATCAGATATTAAACTGATAAGAACAGATACTACACTTGATCTTAGCCAAAAGGCCGAGAAAGGTATGCCTTCTCCCTTTTTCCTATTCTTCTTTTGTACTCATTTCATGTAGCAGGCTAGTTTCAGATCTTCGATGTGGGACTTAATTAAGGTATTTAATCTGCCTCATCAAAATCTTCTGTTGCACTTACCGAAGGCTGTAATATTATTTCAATAACAACGGCATATCCTCTGCTACCTTCTAATTTGATTTTGTCTGAAATCATGGATATGTAAATGTGAGGGACAACAACAAAAAACCTTCGACGTGTGCTAGATTTTTGTGTAAATGTTGTGAGACAAGTGTGGGGGTTTGTGGAACGATTCATACAACAACAAACATCTTGTCAGATGTGCAGCTCAGAAAGAAAGGACTCCTGTAGCAATATAGGGTGGCAAGAATCCAAACCTACTTCTGGTGGATCTCTTGAGACCATCCCTTGTCCCTGTGTTCCTTTGCTGGCTTCTTACAACATCTACGTGTTTGACATTGGCAGAATTCATAACTGCGATCCAGTGATGGATAATGGGATAAAGCCTTTCCTGTTTACTTTGGCCCCACTTCTACTTACCTTCACTGATGCCAAGTTTAATTATTTGTCAGTGGCATTTCAAATGGATTCCATTATACAGGGGCATCAACTATGGACATAGTACATTCAGTTGATAACAGCTCCAATAACTAAATCGATATACCTTTTTCCTTCTGTAGTATCCATGGATTCAAAAGAATCAGGCCACCTTCTAAATCATACGGCTCTTCCTGCTGAACACTATCAAGGCAAGGAGGATTCTAACATCATTGATTTAGGCCTAAGTCTACGGGCTTTGCAGCCAGAGGCGTGCTATCCTTCTGCCAGTGGTAAGATCATTTGTTCCTAAGTTGCGATGCTATTTACATTGTTTGACAACATTCATAGTGCCTCTTAATGAATTATTGTTAACATGTAGTGGTCTAATTAGACAAGACATAACTTGATTGAACGTTTTGTGCACAAATGATAAAGATAGAAAATCTCTCATCCTTGGTGCTGTTTAATCCAGAGAACTATAAAGTGCTGGCAGACTCGCATCAGCAACATGTTAAGGAAAACCGCAAAGAAGAATCAGAGGGAATCCAGAGCAATCAACCGTGGACTAACGTGAAAGTTAACATGGATGGGGTACTTGTTGGTAGGAAAGTTTGCATCCTTGACCTTATGGATTATTGGAGTCTGGCGCTTCGACTGGAAGACATGTTCGGTATGTTTGTGGAAAATAACTCAAGACCCTTGTGTTTGTTTTCAAATTATCTACCCGTAAAACACACACTCAATTAGATTGAGTGGGGATTGTATTTATGATCATCAGGGAAACAGTCAAGATCTGATCTGAGGCTGTTCCAATCAGGGTCACCATTCTCCTTGTTTTACCAGGACAAAGATGAGCACTGGAGAACTGTTGGAGATGTACCCTGGAAGTAAGTGTCTATTCCCAATGTTGTCTGCCTTCTATAGAATGTCATTTCTGATCAGTTCGTTCCTTCACTGTAAGAACGTAGAAGGCCTGATTTGTTTCAGATTCATCTTAAAAGGACACATTTCAGGGTAATAATTTGCATCAAGAGTAAACCAATTCCTTTGCTATAGTTTGAAATTTACACGCTGTGTGTCAATGATCATGAACAGGGAGTTTGTTGGTCGCGTAAAGAGGCTGAGAATTGCATGCAAGGATGAACCTCATCGCGTTCCCTATTCATCTGCATTGCTTAATTCTCTCTGACATTAACATGAAAGAACAACAGAGGATCCCTCCTCTAACAACTCTTTCACTAGTGGTCTACTCTTAATCGTTTCACTTTGTTGAATCTAGTCTCCTTACTAGTCTTCTGTAACAGCGCGTGGATTCACATCCTGTCCATGACAATTTTTGCCAATCTTGCTTCTGTAATATCTACTTTCCTAATGGCTTATATAATAAAAACTTCGTGAGCACTTTTTTATTCTAAAATGATTCAATCCTTGAAAGGAATTAATAACCAAAGATGCTGATATGCCGCACACAACATCACTGTAACAGGAAATAAACTGAGGGGTAATTCCATCTGATTATCATTTCTTGAATGTAGAGTTTGATGTAGAAGTTGTTGATCATTTGATTTTGAAACCACACGGACAAGAAAATTTGCCACAAAATGTGGGGAAAAAAAAAAAAGAAAGAACATTGACATATTATAATTGACACCTGATCAATTTAAAAGATAAATTTTGGCATTTATTTCTTTAGTTACAGTTCCTACGTTCCATAAGTAGTTTAGTAAAAATACATATACGTACATACATACATATATATTTCAGCATTTGATTTTCCGATTCAGTTAACTTCATGTTCTTTGCAGTTTAAATGATCAAAATATAGTGATGTTTTTATTGATCACCATTGGCAAGGCACTTGACATTATAGCTGGACTTGGACTTGAATTTGGTTAGGAAAGAACTAGAGAATTTTCTAAGATTGTTCCATATTTTATGCAACAATTTTATTTTTTACTCCATATATTATTCAACAACATCATTTTTTTTTACTTTGGTTTCTAGAACTTGCAGAAACAATACTATGACCTAGAATTTCGTTAAACAGGAAGAACCTCGATCTATCCTGATTGCACATTTAAGCAAAAATTCCTCGACTTAATATGGAGAAGTGGTATTATATAAAAACACACTAAATTATTCAAGTAGTAAACGAAGTGTAAAAAATGGGAGCCCATAGTTGCCTAGTGCAGATGTTCCAAAACACTTAACTAGAAGCCCAATATCAACATCAAAGGAGCAGAAAATGTGAGCCCCTTTGGTTGCCACGTGAAAATTTAACAATCTAAATTCGGAGAAGAAGTTTTGATGTGCCAGAAGCCAGATGTTTACTTTAGATAAAATAAATTACTTTATCAATGTTAAAATAAAAAGCTTTGGCCCACGAACTTTTGAACATAAAAATAGAGTTTAAGTTCGATTCAACGGTTATTCAAGTTAAGTCAAATTTTGAGTTAGACTCAATATAAATCGAATTTGAATCAAGTTTTACCAAACTCACTCGCTAAGGTGATGGCTCATCCTGCATTTCTAACCTGAAGGGATTAATTTTGGAAAGTGAACAGTATGTTGAGGTATCATGTGCGTGCCATTAAATATATTACGTGCATGTTATTTAATTCGTCCTCAGGCATCTGGTAATTTTCATTATATTATTGTCCTTGATATTCGTTCATTTCATATTTCGATGGCAGAGTTTGGTTCCTGTTTCCTGCTTTTCCTTGGATACCCGACACTTTTGTAACATATGATTCAGATAATATTTGCATTTTCTTAATAATTCTTACTCAGCCTTGTTCCCTGTCAGGTTGACTGAGCTGATTAACGGTCTCCGGCTTTCAAAATGATGGGAAGACGGGCATCATTTCCAACCAGCCATACTTCCACAAGAAAGCTCAACTTTTTCAAGGAACTGCATCCGTAGACTGTGATTGGTGCAGACACTGCAGCAAGGCTTATAAATATATGTGTAGATATATAATATTTTGTGTCTAATAAAATTATATCACATACAAATATGATATTGAAATATTAATTAAATAAATTTTATTTATAATTTGAGAGTTTAAATAAATATAACTTTTAAAATAAAAAAAAATAATTAATTAATTAATATTTTAATTAGTCAATTAAATTACAATAAATGACGAAATCTTATTAGAAGCATGACATAGAAAGATTCTATCAAGATCAAACTTATCGGCTAAATTTTTGGATAAATTCTATACTGTGATAACTAATAAAATCGTACCACGTTAGCATATTGATGTAGTCATACTATATCTCTTGCAATTATAAATAAGATCTAAATTTCATGGAGAATGACACAATTGAAGATAGTTGAAGACTTAAAGGAGTTGAAGCTCAAAAAGTCTCTCCACAAATTCTCTTTGGAGTTCAAAGAAAGCCTATAGCATTTGTTGTCAAATTTAAGACATTCTGTGTGAAAAAGTTAATAAATTTTGGCGTTTGATTTAAAGTTATGGTGTTAAATCAGAAAAGCAGTGTTAATTAAAAACTCAACAAATTTATAGGAAGATCAAATCAACCAACCTTCTAGAAGATTATCAAACTCCAAAATTCTCAAGTCGAAGAAAGAATCAAATTATTAAAATTAAAGATTGTACTCACAAATTGATTTAATCCAAATTATTTTATCATTGTAAAAAAAAATTTTATTATTCAAGAATTTTGTACTGCTTAAAAGTATCTTGGACTTGTTGCACAATTTCGGATTAACTAGAACTAAAAATTCAACCAAGGTACACATGGCGGCCGGCTCGCTCTGGCAAAGGAAGAAGCGACAGTTCAAATTCGGAGCGTCGCCTAGGCGAGCAAAAGGTCGACACTTCGGCGCCTGTCTTATTGTTCAAGCAACATGCCCAACGACCGGCAAAGTGGTTCACCTCTCCAGCTAAAGCTAATCGCTTGAGCAATGGAGGAGGTGACTGGTGATGACAATTTCGGCCAATGGGAGTTGAGTTGGGATAGTGTGTGTGGGGGCTTTCCATCACTAGCCAATTTTCAGTCCACACTAAGTACCTCTTTTGTCCTTAATCCCAACAAAACATATATTCTGACGAGTCCTTTCATGGACGGGGGTTATATCGTTTCCATGTCCTAAGCTGATGACGCGAATGTTGCTTCATGCTGTTGAGCTTCGGTGGTCGAAATGTAGATGGCGATTTTAAGGTTTAGCCTTAAATCCTGTTTTGAATTCGTTAATTTGTTCTAATCATTTTAGTGTACGTAGCGGTGAAGTCATACTATTGCATTGCTTCCGTAGGTTCTTGGATGATTTTGATATTCCTGGGGAACTAAGGGATATCATGTTCATCCCAATACCAGCAGAGAAATTTCGCATGGATATTCGTTAACTGAAATGATGAAACATCAAGGATTGCTTTGGTTTTACTTCGCTAATTTATACCCAAAAGTGTGGCTCTACATTGGAAAAAAGCCTCCCATTGAACACATAACAGAAGTAAGAAGTTGAAGAAGGTAACTCAAACTTCAACAATCATCGCTAATGAAAGACATAGTGGATATATTTCTTGCTCTTTAACTTATGAAATAGAATTGTTGTTAGCAATGGATGCACAGAAAGTTACATGAGAAAATCCAGATAATCACATAGGGTAACGGGTGGGCTAATCTGGTTTTCTCCGAGAGAATAAACACACCACGTCGTCGTCCATTCAAGAATCAGACATATGGTATTAAGTACCGATCCACGTATAGCATTGTCAACATACATCTTGAGAACCAACACCAGAAACCCTTCTAGTTTATGAAGGAACATCTTACAATTACATTTGACCAATTGATCCGAATGGAAAACAATGTTTTAAAAATCGGATCGGATCGGCCGGTTCGACCGGTTCGATTGGGAATCGGTTAGTTTTCTGATCCGATTAAGGTATAAAAATAAAACATGTATAAATTAATCAAAACCAGTAAAAACAGGTCAAAAATGGGTCAAAATAGGTTTGAACCGGTTAAAATTGGATAAAAATCTGTTTTATCTAAAAAATTAAAAAAAAGAGAGAAATTTTTAACAATTTTTTTTGAAAAAAATTACAAAATAAATTTTCAGATTTTCTTCAAAATTTTCTTACATTTACAGCTCCTTAATATTAATTAAATATACAATTTTTATTTTAACTTTTATTTTTAGTAATTTTTATACTTTTAATCATTTTGAATTTAATATGTTTTTTAATTTGTGTAATAATTTTTTATTTTAGTTGAATTATTTAATTTTTAACATTATATTAAAACTTATTTTATAGTTTATTGTTATATTAAATTACATTTATTTTATAAATTATTTTTATAGTAATATATATAATATTATATAATTAAAATAATCGATTTTTTTAACGGTTCAACCGGTCGGACCAGCGACCTAGTGACCTAGTAAATTTTTCGATTCAATCACCGATCCGATTTTAAAAACATTGATGGAAAATGAAGATTAACGAGGTAGGCGAGTCATCCGCCACAGGCGGAACCACAAGCGCCGCCGTTTGTATCGACATGGTCGGTTGCCGAAGCCTTGTTTTGCGACGCGCCACTAGCACAAGAATAAACGACGGCTACGATCAGAAAGAGGCTGAGCAGAGCAGCCCACGCCGCCGATGCAACCGCTCCAGCTCCACCAAAGCCTGCGGCGGGGCCTCCATTCCTGCTATCACCACCTGTCCATTGCCTCACCATCTACACGAACACTAAGTAGATTTTTCTCCATAGGATTCTTATCTTATAGAGTCAAGAAGGGAAAGTGGGATTACAGGGTATTTGCCCAACGATCAAGAGAATCCGTTTCTCCCTCTTTTTCGAGTAAAGAGGCCATGCGTACTTTGTGTCTACGTCAATAGTCAATACTAATCTAATCCACGTCATTCTAAATTAGGCTGATAATCCAACGCTATTCTCGAGTTCTCAGCCTTTTGGCTAAGATCAGGAGTTCTCACTTCAATTATGGGTTGATTGAGTTCTTTAAAATATTTTATTTTTTAATTATTTTTAAATATTTTATAAATTATTTTATTATATATATATATATATATATAAATATCTTCTATTATATTCTATTGATAATATTTAATTTATTTTTATTCAAATAATTATAATTAATTATAATTATAAATTTTAATAAAATTTTTTTAAATATTTTATTTAAACATATATGAATTTATAAACTTTAAAAACATCTTATAAGTTACTTGATCTTATGAGTTTTTTAAAATAAATTTAGACAAATAACCTCTTAGTCAAGTTAGCGATCAAGAAAGTGTTCAACGAACGAACGTATAAACTTGTTCAAATATCTTATAAATGTTTGAAAATTTATGAATTCTTTTAAAATATTTAACAATTTTTTAAAGAAAGAGTTTATAATTTGTTTAAAACTTATAAACTTCTCAAAAATAAATTAACTTTTGTCAATTTATTTTCAAACATCTTATAAGTAATTTCATTATATATATTAAAAATTATATAAATATTTTTAATTATATTATATTAGTAATATTTATTTTATTTGTATCATGATTACTTGAAACAATTAAAATTAACTGTAATTATAAATAAAAAAAAATTATAAGACAATCTTATTATTTTTATTTAAATACCTTTTCAACTTATTTTAAAAAATATAATGTACGAAGTAATAAATTTTTAAAATATTTTATAATCATTTAAAATAAGTTTAGCCAAACAGGAGAAAGGAACAAGTCAAGGTCAAGCCGCTTGCAATATAATTTGTTCACGTCATGATTTACGCAATCACCGATTAGAGTTCTGTACATTTTCCTTTCTCCTTTAGATGATTTGATCAATTTAATAAATCAATACTCCTAAACGTGGAGAACAACATGACAGGTGTAAGTCCATCTGCAGTAACTTTTCTGACTTTTGATCCCCATAAAGGTCAATCGGGCAGCAGCTGTGGGGAAATTGAATTGTATTCTGGTACTGTTAAACAGAAATGAAGGGGAAAAGAAGATCACAAATAGAAATGCACTGAAGCAGGTGGTCTCAATCCGCAGCACTTTGAGTTCCAAAACTATGATCATATGTGCATTTATTGGCTAATGGCTCTTCAATTGCGTTTTGCTCCTATGTTCGATATGCGTCGCACTCACGAAGTGGGTAGAGATTTAGACTAATCAAAGTGTCTCTGGAGGGATTTGGCAAATATTAGGACATATGGATCCATGCCTTGGTGCTTTTCTTTCATGTCTTTTTCTTTTTAATTATCCCTTCCCCGCCTGGACTACCATTTTCTTTTGAGCACATAGGTCTGCCTTTTTTACTCAGGCAGGGTCTTCTAACAAATAATGCAATCTTCCATTTAAGAAAGTCAAATTTTAATTAAGTACTAAAATTACAATATTTGTTTACTGTTTTCATCTCCCGGGCTGGTTTGCAGTCTTCAATTGCAAGGCCGAAGGATGAAAGATCATTGTTGCCAGTGTTTACAATATTTTCAACACGATATCTTTCTCCGCCTACCTATCTAAACTAAAGGGATATTGAGTGATCAGAGGAGGGCCGCGGAAGATTGAAAATAATCGAATTTTATTTTAAATTTAAAAAATATGGATCATATATCAAAGTATTGGAATCAAAATTGAATTCGATTCACAACATGACAGAACAATTATAATCAAAATACCGTAATAAATTGATGCATCACAACTCAATAAGAATCATTCTTGAATAAATTAGTTTGAATTATTTTAAAATTAAGAATTGCTCAACTAAATTATAAAAAAAAAACAGAATTTTCATTAAGTAGAAAATGAAATAATTTCACAACTTTCAAATTTATTTTTTAACTGAATAAAATAATTATTTATATTTAAATTTAATAAATTTTAATCTAAAAAGTCTGAATATAACGCAAATTATTAAGTAAAATTTAATAATAAATAATAAATAAAAATTTACGAATCCCGAATCGTGTCAAATATCTATCCGACCCTCTCCCAATAACGCTTGACCCAATGGGTCATGATTGCTCTTACAATCTCTGCCCATCGTAGATATGGTGAGTCTCTTTTTTGAGCTTGCATAACTCATCCTTCTGGAATATTTTCCAGCCCTTGTGCAGGTGGAATGGACAGAAAGTGTCAAAACTTGAATCCACGTCAGTGTCCCATGCCATGGCTTGTAAGAATCTTCTTTTTATTTGGTTTTATTTCATTTTATTTTTATTTTTTGGGTGTTAACCAATTACCGTAGTAGCCGCGCTGGCATGCTGGCGGGTGGGAGAATAGGTATACACATTGATAATGAATTTGTTTAATTCGAGATCTTTCAAAATTTAAATTCTGAACACACGCTTAATTAATTCCACCAATTCAATTCTTCATACTTTTTAATTTTAAATAAATTTTAATTATTTTTGTTAATCAAAATACAACAACTTTAGAATTATAAATAAAACTACACGTATATAAAATGTGCAACTTTTACTGGTCTACATATAGACCAACATCGATTTGTGCTTCATATTTGTGGCAATTGAGCCAAGATATCTCACTTCATTTTATGATAATTCACATTCACTGAATTTTCAAGATTTACTATGATACCATTTCTGCTAGCTTAGCTGTTTAACTCTAAATTATTGAGACAGCACACGATTATGAACCTTTTCAACCATGGTTTCAACAGAAACGCAGGAATTGGCCGAGGGAAAAATTGAGAAATCTCAAGGAGTTGTTGCCAAACACTAGATCTAAGGTACTTCAATTTAATTTCTTCTCGTACGTATAATGGATCCATGCAGGAACGAGTATTGCATCATAGAAAAATCACTCCGCAAAGCAGTCTGCAACGATGCCACGCAAATAAACCATTGTTTCCCTTCGGTTTTGATCATATTCCCCTAGTATTTCCATTGAACCACGTTAATTATAAGTATCAACCTGTTAGCTTGCAGAGTGTGGTTTAAAATTTTCTTTTGCCACCAATAAAAAGTTTTGTTATTTTCTTAAATACTCGGATTCTCATGAGGTTGTTAACTTTGACACTAAATTTAGACTTGGACATGGCATGAATCCTGAAAACCACTTAACAAACTAGACATCTTGTTTAACGGTTTGATTGATTGTACCGTAACTCAATTGCATAATTCTAAGATACTCACTCTACTGAGAGTATCCATCAAATATGGTTTCTTATGCTGCTAGATGGCCAGTAACTGACCAAAACCAACTTGTTAGATGCATGTTAATTGTTTGACCATGCATCATGTTTTTTCTTAAGAGTAGCACGCACACATGACAAGTACGATGCAACCAACTAAAGCATGTAACAAGTTTTATCTTGTTCTTAGAATCATGCACAAATGAGATGCTTTCGAGCCCAACCTCAAGATCTATGACAATTACTGGTTTTGTTACTGGACTAGGAGGGGAAGGCACATCATTCTCTAGGGAACTCTGCAAGCTTACATTCCGCTCCGGTTCTAATACAAACCATTTGGCATTACTTACAGAACAAACCCTGGAACATATACTGACACTGGGGGATTAGGTCGACAGATCAATGCACGCCTGAGGGGGACTCTTCTTCTATGGAGTATGTGTCCTATTTGCAATGACTGCCTCAGTAATAGATTTTATTTAGAATGAGTATGTGTTTGATACTTTTGTATAATTTTAATAATTTAGTTAGGACTGAGTTGAAATACTATATTATAAGTAATTATTTTGGTAAATTAAAATTTTATATTATTAAATAATTTAAATAAAATTTAAAATCTCGTGCGATGTACGGATGGACGTACTTTACTAGTCTTTTATAGTAATCAACTATGTATTTTAGATTGAAGGCACACAACACCGTCATGTCATGTTTAACTATGTTTATTGGTCAATCCCACTTTTGAATAGATACCATAATTAGTAGATGATGGGAGCAAATGAGAATCCAACTTTATGAGCTCCAAATTTTTTGATTTAAAAGAGAATGATTGTTATGGCAACGGAAATCTAGAAAAAAACATCTGTAAAACCAATCAAGTTGACATAATAGAATGCTCAAATCATGTTTCCTAGAGAGGTCCTATCACTATCCACGCCAAATGAGAAAAAATTAAAATGGACATTTTACCTTTTTTTTTTTTCCTTCATATGATTGATTCCCCCACGATAGAAAGAACTGTAAACGCATAAGCACCAAAGAGATAGAATCAGTGCCAATAGCTCCATTGTTGTGGAATAATGAAGAGTTGTAAGTAGCAACTGACCTGAGATGCATGGAGTTAGAATGCCATTACCAATGACCAGTGATGTTCATAAGATGGTTGCAAGAAATAGCACAATACTACCAGGTTTGCTCTTTTCCAATTTCTTTTTGATCTTTTGAGTTTGCGTTGATTGGTTCTATGAAGTGTCCAGTTTGCAATTTGACGGTTTACTGTCTTCAAGTTGTTTATTAGGTATGAAGCTCCTATTTGCATGTGGGAAAATCAATAAACGCAGTGCAAAATGTTCCTCTAGAAGCCCAAATTGCAGTTTATAATCATATTTTGTCATCAGTTAAAATAATATATCCATGAATTTTTCCATTTTTTACATGCATTCTAAACTTAACCAATGATTTCTGTAATTTTTTGCTCCAAGTATTGTAATGCTTATACACATTAAATATTAACTTTTCAAGAAGAGGTTGTTGAAAGCCAAAACAAAAGATAATAATTATAATAATTACTTCTGAAACACCTAATCACATGATAGATGGCAACGCCTGCCACACTAAGGAGGGAATAACATGCAACTTAATTACTTCAAAATGTTATGAGAAAACCATGTATTTGAGACAAGTAGAACATGTATAAATTAAGTATGCATTGGTGTATATGATGTGAGATGTCACTCTCAGGGTGTCCTCTCTTAATCGAATTCCTTTAGTTCAGTGAAAGTGCTGGCATAGGCCTACTGTGGTGAAGTCCCAATAATGTCTCCATACATTCCTCTTATGCTTTGAAAAAGCCAGATTCAAAGTCCAGTCCCACTTGCCTGTCCATTCTCCTACCATTTGGTAAATTATCATTACATGCTAAATACACTTTAGTCCATTAGTAAAGAGCATGAGTTTTGCACGCGAATAGTTATATTAGTTAATAAACATATGTAAAAAAGAAATAAGTAAATAAATATGAATAAGGAAAAATTATGTCATGAATACTAGCAACCATCACTAGCTTAATTTTCTTTTTTAATTTTTGACTGGTATTTTTAAAATGTATTATACTAATAGATAAGTAAGTTAAAATGATGAGTAGTTTATCATTTTCCTTCTTTTTGGTTGAAGTTGTCTTATAGTACGGCCAACTTAGATAAATGCCTATTAAAATATTATTTTAATTTGGTCCTTATTTTTTAAATAAATATTATTTTCTAAATCTAATATTTAGTTTTTTTCTTCATATGTAAAATATTTTATTAATTTGTTTGGCAAAGGTTAATGAACTTACATGTGTTTTCATTTTAAATATTTTTCAATAATAGGATTATCATTTATTATGTTCTTGAGTCTTAAATTTGATTAAACTTATCAAAGAATATGTGACCTATAATCTATCTATTTATACCATATTATAAACATTTTGAGCTTACTTTAGCTGCAATATGTATATTTACACTATTACCCTTATACTATACTATATTATTAAGTTTAAGGGTTCATATTAATTAAATTAATGTTAAATTATCATATTATCCTTATTTTCTTTGTGTTTTTCTTTTCTATTTTTAATTTTATTTTTAAATTTTTCTCTCTTTTCTCTCAACAATAAAAACAATTTTTCTTCTTCTTTACTATCACCTTTAACTTCTTTTCCTCTTTATGTTTATAATTTTTTACAAATAATTTTATTTTTATTATTAGAATTATTAAAACTATAATAATTTTTTATTTTATTGTAATAAATAAAGTTAATTAATTTTTTTGACAAATTGTGCAGTCTTTACTAGTACTATCTACTAAGGATATGAACCTCTTTTTGGTTGCACTGTGTTGTATAATACCCTTTACTTTTTTATATATTTTTTCCCAACAATTTTCATTTATTTTCCCTCAGTTTTAATTATTGTATTGTTATCTCTCTCCCGTCAAGTTAAATTTATTCTATTTATCTCTTTTCTTAAGGATTTTTTTTTTCTCTTATTTGATAAATAATATAAAATTTATATTTAAATGTTATTATTAATTTATTTATATAATTATGCATAAACATCAAGTGCGTCTCCAATTACTTGTTCTATTATATATATTTACAACTCAAGAAGAAGAAATTTGAAGAGAGCTGTCGTTTATCGTAGTATAAAGACTACCTAGCTTGAGATACTAAGATGCTCATAATTGAGTCAAGAGATGTTCCTCTGTCGTAAGTTTTGACTTAGGTTGATTTTGATGAGTTTAATTTCCGTCTTATTTTCGCGAACGTTTCTTGTATTTCTAGGGTCACATGGTTTCTTTCCAAGTTGTCACGGTGCGACTGAGGATTTCCCAAACACCATTTGTTAGAAGCACTGAATTTGATTGCTTAATTACTATCTTTTCCGCTTTCTAGGCCAAGTGCTGATTGAGGAGCACTGAGCTTTGCCTCATTTCAATTTTACAATCATATATAGACTTAGCTTTAATTTACACTCATGTGGTCTACATCCTAATGCCATAACCTTTTGTAGTCAGATCTCATGGTTTCATGAAGTACTAAATTTACAAAGTTCGTTTTGGCTCTTGAGATTTCCTACTTCAACTGCACAAAAAGATGGCATTGGACTATAATATGGGATTAATTACCATGTCTGGTTCCTACAAACTTCTGCCTAGAGTTGAGCTTACTGTTTTAAGTACAAAGGGCAACTAATTGCAGAAACAATTTGATCATTGGCATGATTCTTTAGATTCAAAGATATTTACGTTGTTTTACTATCCTCTTAACACTTGAGCAAGCGACGAGAATCCTGAATCAGTATTTCTTCTTTTCTTTGACAGGTCCTCTTGGAATCTTGTTAAGAAATTTGGAGTCAAAGTTCTTGTACAGTTTCTTCACGTCTCGGTTCCCTTTGCTTGCCAGATAATCAATTTCACTCTCGTACCGTTCGTATAAGACCGGAATGGTTATCAGACACAGAAACCCTTTACAAAAGCAACGGATATAATAAAGATTAATCTCAGAACATAAATTATACTCAAGCAAACAAGAAAGTAAAATTAAAAACAAAAAGGAGGCGGAGGGACAGATTTCAATGTTCTTACCAGTGTATAACAGATTCAAGGAGCTGGAGTAGTTTCCAATTCCTGACAGTATCCAGAAGAAGGCGATGGCCTAAACACAAAAAGAATTATGAAAATAGAAACACTGATTATATGACATGCATGAGTGCTGTGATTGTGAAAAGTGCAGCATGCGATGTACCAGAAAGAATGTCCTCAAATCTTTCCCAGATGAAACATCATAGAATTTTAACAATATCCTGTAGATTTTCGCGAACAGCCATCGGAATGCGGATTCTGGTACCGTGATTGCCCGCGGGTCGGGTGGATTCCTTCACATGAAAGCAACCCTTCATTACAAAGTCTTACTAGAATGCCACAGAATAATTAAATCAAGCAGGTTTTGGGCATGTGAAATTTCACTTATGGTAAGCCAATAAGTTTACGTTTACCAGTCGATTAGGCCCAATTCTGCTCCGGCAGACCAGGCAAACAGGATCAACATCAGAATGATGGAGATATGGCACACGAGAGTGACCAAATTGTAGTCAAGGACTTCAAACAGGAACCATATGACTGTGAACCCGATGAGTGTTACCGCTGACAAGTTCCTGTTCCTCCATAACAGTACGTCGGCAACTGCAATTCATTTCTGACAAAACTGTAATCTCATAACAACTTTCTGTAAAGGTTTTACTAACACTGAGGTTGCAAGAACTGATCATTCTGTAGAGATTTAAAAACAAAAAAATAAAATAAAATAAAATAAAAGGAATTGAAATTGGACCTTTTCCTCCTCCAAGAAGGGCATGCAGAGGCTTTTCACGACCAGACAGTCTTTCGGGAGCTGAAGGGGTGTCGTCGGAATCTGAGGAATAAATGGGCATGTTTGCGTGTTGGGGGTCTCACAAACGAGGATGAGCAATTGATGTCAATTGGTGCTTATTGACATGATACACTAGGGGAAAATATACTAACAGTTGTGTTTATATGATCAATGGTGGTACCAATCTTTGCAGCCAAGGAACATGGGAAGTTGAAAGAAAGGAATGGCTTTGGCATGACAACGAAGACAACCTGAAGAGAAGGCCAATTTACTTATTATATTGTTGCTTCCCTTGATACTAATTCAACTGTTTTGCAAACTTGGTTTTCCCCCTTTGTTTATAGACAAAAAAATCTAATTGGGCCATAGGCCCGTCGAAACAAGGCTTGCTAAATTAGTGGGCTCAAGCCCTCAATTGATCATTGCAAGCCCAAAACAGAACGGCCCAAACACGAGACGTTCAATGAAGATCTGAATAGGGTTTTACGCCAGCTATTTACAATATATTAGCCATAAAAACCAAATGACTGTATATATATTGAATGATTGGAAGTTCGCAAGTTATACATCGTACTTGTACTTGGGATTTATTTGATTTACAATTTTTTTTTCCCCATTTTTATGGCTCAAATCCTTAGGTGAGTGGCGCGTCTTCATGATTGATTATCATCATTAGCAACAAGTCATGATCAAGAAATGTCGAAAGTAAAAAGGTCGAACAGCTCAGCAGCCAAATGGACCCCACTCGGCGGCTTTTGACCCGCTTTTTAATTAAAGAGATCCTCCATCAGTCTTGATTATTGCGCACTCATTGAAATTGCGAAAATAAATTTTCGACATTTTTTAATGAAATACATATACATACATACATATATATATATATATATATTGAAAACTAGGAGCAATTTCTTAACTAGTTAAAGCAATTTTGCACTCTTTATGATAAATATTCTGCAGCATAATTGCTGGGCATGAATCAATCATTGCTTAGCAACATGTATATGTGTGTGAGAGAGTGAGAGAGAGATTTTTATTCTTATTGAGTCACTCCCCTCACAACAAAAACTAAGAAAGAAATAAAAAGGAGGGAGTGAATAGTATAGTTATGGTTATGATTAGAAGGGAGGCGCATGCCAATGTACATGACATCGCATCACCGAAAAGAATTAAATTATCATTGCAACGTTGGGACCAATGATGTTATAATTGCGTCTCATCGTTGTCCAAATCCAACGATTCTCTTTCCGAGGAGAGTGGGAACCGTTTCATCCTCAGCCCTTCCCTTCGCAAATTCTGTACAAATTTCTCCAATTCAAGACACGCAAGTTTTTTTCTGTTTTGCATTCTCCAATGGCATTGGTTAATTGTTCAAAACTAATAAAACTAGGACACTCCACGTCTGTGTGAAAATTATGTATACAAAATTATAAATTATTTTGTTTTAAATAATATTATTTAAAATTATAATTATAAAAATATTTAGAATAGGAAATAAAGAAAGATAAAAAAAAAAGATTTGAAAGTTAAAAAATGGAAAGAAAACAATCATAATAATAATAATAAGAAGAAGAAGAAAAGGAAGATATAGTGGATATAAAAGAGCTAAAGAATTTAAAATAAGAATAAATATGTGAACTTACATTTTGTAATTAAAAAGAAAAAATGTGTAATTTTATACTGTGCAATTAAAATTCACCCAAACACTTAATAATATGTAATAATATAAATATAGATATAGACAATGACAACGTTGTCAATCTTCCCCCATCAAATATCAAAAAAGTTGCACAAAAATGTCATGAATGGTTTTGACAGCGTATGTAATAAACCCTATATGGTTGTGTGCTACGTCTCTGGTGCCAATAAATAATTATGTATTCTTAAATATAAATAAGGAGAAAATGAGGAAGTTTGATTAAAGATTAGAAAATTAAAAAGAACGACTATTGTCAATAGTTCACTATATCTCCAAAAGGTTATTTGTTTGAAAATGATTTTAACAATTTGACTTTATACGGAACCCTTTTTCAACTAAAGTCATGGTGTCGTGACATGCTTCACGCTCAACCTACACCAGTTTTGCTTGGTCTCTAAGGACATTCTAGTCACTTTGCCTTTATTTGTTTTCAAATTTAGCATGTGTTTTTAAATATTTTTAAATTAAAAGTTATGTAAAAATAAGAAAATAAATAAATAAAATTTAAAAATATAATAATTTAATATATATTTTTAAAACTCATAGTTTAAAAACAAATATAGCCAAAGCTTAAGACTCGATTCACAACATTTTTAAATTCGAAGTTAATTAATGTGCTAGTTACTAAGAAAAAATTACTAAAAATACTTATATCAATTTGATGATTCATTATCTCTTGACTCTATACTTTTCAAACACTCAGACATGTCAAGGAATTAATATTTTTCTCGGAAATTGATGCTCTAAATAACGAAGTATTTATCATTAGTTGATCGAGATTTCCTTTCTCAACCTTTAAATTAGTCCAAAATACTTTTTGAATTGTTGGGATGGAATAGTGACATTATGGTACTAACATAGAATTATAAATGAAAATTTAATAGTGAGGGCAATAAATTGAAAAAGAAATGAAATCTGTTATATGTTTTTTCCATTTTGTTCATTTTTCTTTTGTTCCCCCAATCATTAATAGGTGAGGCGTTAGAATGGAATGATGATGGTGTTGCATTATGATAGGTCATCATTTATCAGCGTGACAAACCCATGTACGTTTATGCATTTCGTTGCCATTTGATCTCCATTCGTATATGCTTAATTGTTTTGGTGTCCTCGAATTTCAAATACGTGGTCATAATATCAAGAAAAACATGCACCGCTTCCACACGTAAAACACTGAATACAAATCAAATAAAACAAAAAAGAAAAACGTAAAATGGCCTATATATATATATATATATATATCTCTTGAGTACCACCTCACCGAGACAAAACAAAAACCTTGTGAGTTGTTATTTAACTTCTGACTTATAAACGCAGAACACAGACACAAAACAAGAAAAAAAAGTACGTCAAACATGTCTCGCATAGCATGTGGTGAAACAGTCGTGAGATGTGACCCATCCTTCCGCCATCTAACTATCAGATAAGGCAAATACAGAAAAAGGTGAACAGTCTGCTCGCATTTTGCCTTTACACTATCCCATCTCCCTCTATAAATGGAGATGCAAGCCTGACAATGTTTCCCCAACACACCTCCCATTTTGCCAATTCAGACCACCCCACACACACACACAGAGAAAAATGACTCCGAAACTAGCATGCCTGGCTACATGTTTAGTACTTGTGCTGGTGCTTGGCCGTGAAGTTGAGGTGACAACAGCAGTGACGTGCAATCCAATACAGCTGAGCCCATGCGCAGCCGCAATCACGTCCTCCAGCAACCCAACCACCATGTGCTGTGCCAAGATTAAGGAGCAAAGGCCTTGCCTTTGCCAGTACATGAAGAACCCCAATCTCCAGAAGTTCATCAATTCTCCAGGCGCCAAGAAAGTGGCCAGCTCCTGTGGCACCCCATTTCCCAGATGCTAAAACCCTGTCAGTATCCTATGAGTTTGAGTTTGAGCTCATTCATGTCCCATTTCCCAGTTTCTGTACTCTAAATACCGTGTTATGATATACTAGTTTATGTTGGGATGAGTCTTCGTTGTTGTGAGTCTGCTTTTAAGTTGGTAGGCACTAGTAATGCCCTACGTGCTTCTGCTTGTAAACTTTGGTGTGGTTGTGCTAATGAAGAATGCTCTTTGCATAAACTGAGCCACTTTGCACGTCATCCTGACAAGTGATTGATCACCACAGTTTCAGTTGCCACTGCAGAATCAGAATCTCAGAAAACCTTAATTCGGTTTGGGCTGCCTTTGCTTCCTCTATCCGAGCATATCACATTGCTACGGACAAATGTGGATATAGACAGTGGTATATTTGGATCTCAATGTCTTGATTGATCAAACCAGCATTTAACCTTCGAGATTTGTTAAAGATCGAGCCACGACTTCATTGCTTTTTCATCTTCAAGAGAGACATAGTTCAGCCAAAAACTGTTGGCATACATCTTTGTTGACTAATACGACTTAACAGAATAATCCAACTGAGATATAGAAAGACTTCATTTGTAAATGGCAACGGCATTGATGAGATTCTGACAGTATCACCAATTAAAAAACATCATCGACTACCCCATCTTGCAGAAACATCAAGCTTAAGACGATCTGCCGATTCACAGAAGTTTTCAACTATGAGACAGGAATTATTAATGAATGAATTACCATTGGCAATCGCATCATAGAAGGAGTTTTCAGGATATATTACCCATCCAAAACAACACACTTTTCATCCTTCCAAATTTTTAATAAAACCTTATTTCAACCAAGGTCACAAAACTACCGTCTTTTCCAAAATAAATGCCCCCCACTGGTATGAAAAATTGCAACATGAGGCTCTTTCTCCTTAGAAATGCCATGTTCAACCACATTATATGCATGAAAATTTGTCATAGAATAACCCACATAACAACAATGAGGAGTTCAGACAGAGTTCACTTGGCACGAGTGACTGGATGAATCATAATCTGGATTCACCGGTTCCTTACAAAAGAGATCGAAAGTCAAAAACAATAAAACCAGGGGAAATTCTAGAAATGCAACAACCATTATGTAACACAGTAACTTCACTTACAACAACAACATATTTTATACATACTCCAATAAGTTACATACTAAAGTTTGGACCCTTTTGTGTCACTAGACATCACAGAAGTACCCGAAACTTTTAGCATCAATCTCACAACACTGTAATCAGGTTTTCTCAAACTCGCTGTCCTTCAGCTGATGCTGATTTTCTGCAAGATTTGAAGAGGTCATCCCAAGTCCTTCATTGTGGTGTTTCTCCCAACCCCCTGTATCGGCTTTGGTATGTGTCCAGTAATAAATAATGGAAGCAATCATTGATATTAATGTCAGGGCAGCACCGGCAGCAAAGACACCCTTGCGAAGAGTGGCACATGACAAGTGCTCTACATGAAAAATTGCTCTATATTTTGTGTGGTAAGCATTCCTAGCCGATCCCGCCAACAAGCACGCCTCTGCCGCAAGAAAGCTTACCCTGTTGACGTGTTTTAATTTCAATACCAATAGAATGAAACATTTATCAGGGTGTGTGCACGCGCACGCGTACTAGCAGATATTGCACACTCTATGCATGTACAAAATAACTTTAAGTAATATAATTTCATTAATTGTAATATAATAAGACTAAAATCATTCAAAAATTAAAAGCACATTATAAAATTCAAAAATAAAAAGAAGGGAAGAAAGAGGAGAGTAAGAAACAAAACAGAGATTGGAAAAAGCTAAAAACAGAGAGGAAAAAGGAAGAATATAGATGTCCTGGTAAAATAAGGGTATTATAACCAATTAACAATTGGACAACTGGAAGTAGTTCAAACCTTAATAATGTAGTATGTAAATATATAGTGCTTTCATCATTCCGTTTATTATTCTTTTAAATTCTGTGGGCTCAGACAATGAGCAGATACTCATTTTGGTACTTCTTATTACATCCTCCATGAATTGGCAGTACATACGACAGAGTTAAAAGTAAAATATTTTCATCCAAATGCTCAATTCTATACATTGTTTTACCAAAAGCTTTCAAAATGTAGTTGTCAGTAGTTGAGGATGAAGGCAAAGAAACCAGTTCCAGAAGGTGAGTGGAGATTCACTAAATAATTCCCTAATGAAGCAGCCAGTACACTTGTCAACAGACAACTGAACAAGGAATCGATACTGAAAAGTTTATTGCAATGAAATTGGTTGTTTAGATGCCTTTCATATGCCAATATCTGCCGGCCAAGTTTTTGCTCAATGTAGTACTCATATTTACAAGTATGTAAGCATGGACTAAAATCATCCAACTCTCAGAGGTTAACTTAGTTTGGCATAGTTCCAAAGAAAAAGTCGACTCTCAACATAAGAGTTGAGGTCGTGTAATTCACAGATTATCGTATTCACATTATTCCGGAACATAACTTGGAGCTAAATAATTAACCAAGAAAAGCCAAATGTCAACATTTAAGAGTACAAAACTACATGACATGTTCACTTCAGAACGAGCACAAAACCAAAAGCAGAACATAATCAACACACTGAATTATTAGATCATTAATTCTATCACCACACAATCGTACTAAACATACCATCATTTCTGTGATATACTCTTGGCATAAATACCAAACAAACTAGCTGAACTATAGAGCAGCAAGGCCATTACCAAGAGAAAACGAAGAAGAAAACAGCAAAAGTAGTAGACTTGCCACCCATCATCCCTTTCCCGAAGCACAAGCACCTGGTGACGCCACTAATTAGCGCTTGGCTAATCAGCAGCAGCCCGACCGCCGTCAATCCGTACACCGTCGATGCGTCACTGCCGTACGCACAGTAAGTTTTCTCATCGTACTCATCTGGCAACACCTTTGCCTACACAAGGAGAAAATTAAAAAATAAAAACCCAATAAAATTCCCAAAAAACTGAAAAAAAAGAAAGGGAAATGGAACAAGAAGGTACTCACTGCGCTACGGCGTCGTTCGGCACCGACGGCAAGAACAAAGGCAATGATGTGAAGGGCGATGATGATCACAAGAACGGGAACTGAAACCCCCATTGTTTTGATCTTTTTCTCTTTTTAATAATTTACTTATTTCTTTTCCGTCTCGGATTCGCTTTCTTGTGCGAATGTGAACTCTTTGTCTTCTTTGAATTATTGAGGCAGTGCTCTGAATTAGGCTTTACTGTTTATGGGGGAGCTGGAAAGCAAAGCGAGGATCATGGCTTTGTCTTATGCTACTTTTTGGATGCCTTGTCGGACCGAAGGAAAAGGTGTCCATATAAATTTACGAAGCATTTGATAACAGAATATCAACCAATTTGATCCAAATGTTAATTAATTTCTATATTAAACAAAAAAAATTAAAATTCATTTCATTTTATTTGATGTTTTGATTATGGAGGAGACGAATTACTGAATGAAGTGTATACTAGGAGGTAACATGAAAATTTTTTTACCAAGTTAAGGAGATAATTTGGTCCATCTAATCAAATTTGGGCCTAAAATGATAATTGAATTTGTCAACAGCATGGGAAGATATTTGTTTCACGCCAGAAGATGAATAATGGAATCCGATTCTAATAAAACAATGCAGATTTGAAATGAATATAATAACCCATAATTATTTGTCAAATACAGTGACTGGTTCATGATTATATTATGTCGGTGGTGGCCACATTTTCCACTCTTAAACAACAAATTTATATTCGGTGAGTGATCCACCACACACTCATTTGTGCAATGCGCGAGAAGATTTGTTTGTTTTGTCTCATTGTTAAATATTCTTTCGGTGTTTGGCCGAATTTAATCTAAATATTTTAAAAATTTATAAATTTATACGTCTTATTTTTATAAAAATTTATACTTAATTAATTATAAATTTTTAGTATAATAATAATAATAAATTAATTAAATATTATTAATATAATATAATTTAAGATAAAATCCACTTATTTTCAAAAATTTATAAATTTTAAATATTTTATTTTAAAAGCCGCTCATTAAAAAATTTAACAAACATTTTTTATGAACTTAAAAATCCCTAAACATCCTTTTAATTACACATTAAATATATGCACGTCTGTCTGTCTCATAGTTTTGTTTACTTTATATATACATAATCACGTTACACGCTGCTAGTATAAGGAAAAAAGTGATCCACACGTTTTGGAGATCGAGGTCGTCCAAAATCACAATACCTAATTAAGAATCGTTGGTTATCAAGCTAAATTCGAACAGCCGTTTTGTTATTTCCCACCTCTGTTTTCACGGGGGAATAAAGCATTTAATTATATTATCATAGTAGCGTGTTATTAACAGTGTTTTAAAAATTAAACCTGTCATCAAATTAAAAAATTCAACTATTGTTCAACCACGATCAAATTAGTGATATAACATTTATATTATAAATTAATTAACAAACTAAAAATAAATAAAATGATAAATATTAAGAAAACAACTTGAATCTAACAGTAAGTATTTGTTAAATAAATTACACTAATACAATAAAAAATACCACAAAAATAAAAACAATAGACAATATTCAATAAATAAAATGCAAAAATATGGAACAATGAATCTTATTAAAAAATTTAATCAACATGTAGTGTAGTTTTAATAAAGTCCTATATATTCATTATGTGTCTACATCAAAATCTATTAAACGCAAATTTATCTAATTTGACCGGATTTTATAACAATTCTAATTCTTAAGTCCTGCTTTTTTTACCAATGAACCATCCAACCACTTCAACCCTCAGTTCGAGTGGATTTTAGAACACCGATTACAGACGAATACGATTTAATCCATCAGCTTTTGATAATTACTAAAGGTCAAACCTAGATAAAGTGGCACAGATAACCCACGTTGTATCCAATCTGCCCCGCCCTAACGAATCTTGTAAACCACCCAGAAGACCCTCAGCAAAGTCATGAACGCAATCAAGAGAAACCAGCCAAAATATTAAAAAAGAATTACAAATATATATTCACACACATGTTAAAGAGAAAGAAGGTAAAATACAAAGCCATGGATATCTAAATATTGTACAGTTTTCAACAATTATTCCCAAACACCAGTTCACTAGTCTACATTACCATGATTCTCCATCAAAATCCTAATAAAATGCATAAATCAGTAATTACAACAGATTATTAGGACAGAAAAAACAGCCTGTTACATTTGAAATATTAAAACAGAACATATCCAACGGCAAGGTAATATCAGCATAGTCTTAGATAGTCCAATATGCTGCAGCAAGCTCCATTTCAGCATAATCCATGTAACCACTCCACTCAAATCTTTCAACTTTGCCTAACTTGATCTTAGTCAAGCCCACAAACCATTAAAAAGATTCAACAGCTTTCGAGGAGAATGTTTCTTTTCCTTTTTTGGCTTTTTCACCTGTTAATTCATTATGACAATTTATAAAAGTACTGCAATAGAAAACACAACCACATACAACCGCTTGCCCCTTTGACCTTCACAACAAAATATGGTGTACCCAAACATCAAGCTATGAAGAGGTTGATTTACTCGTAAGAACAACAAGGGCAAACATGGGAGTAAAGAAATCACCATATTCACCTACGGCAGAAGAAAGAGAAATCAGGGTGGTTGGCCTGGAGCATATTTAGCCAATTATCTGCCGCTAGAAACAATGAGCTAGCCAACTGGCGCTGACGTTCAGTATGTGGGGTCCATAGTTGTACTTTGTACTTATACCAAGCCAGACCAAAGACCGGAAGTGGAATCTGCGGAACACCATCACTCCCAGTAGGGCCCGTCACAGTTGGGGAATGCACAACTTCACTTCCTGTTACATTGGAAGGTAAATGTAAGAATCAAAGAAATATGACTAAAATGAAGATACGGATTTCTATGCAAGTGCATTGGGGGGGGGGGGGGGCACAGAGAGAGATAGAGACAGAACTTTAACTACCTGTCAGAGGTGTATGAAGACAATGATAAGTTAAAAAGCAAGCACCCATATCTGTAAGAGTAGAACCTGTTGGTATTCTGTAAATGGGGTACCTAAATAAAGATTTCAAGCATCAGATAGGCAAAATGCACAAATCAGTAACCGAGGAAGGAACACATGAATTTAAAGTTTAGGATACCAGGCTACGGAAATCCAACTGGATGGAAGTAGATCACAACTTCTAAATGTTTTAAGTTCTGGGAAGCGGAGAGCAAGATCAGAAATCTGAGGAATAAAGAATATATGAGCATAATCCTTTCTCAAAGATATTTTACCAAAAGAAAATTTAGGACAACAATGATTAAGTATTAGGGATAAAATCAGAAGGAAATAGTAAACCAACCTTGTTTGCCAAAGGTTCACGAGAATATGGTTGTTCTCGTTCAAAATACTCAAACAACAAACAACCACGTGAACCTCCAGATTCACCATCATCACTAGAAAAGCCATCTTGAAATGCCATATGCTGCTCTTTCAACGATAAGTGATTAACTCTTAGCGATAAGTCATTAGTTTGAATATAGTTTAGTTGCTCCCTAGAATAACTCAAGGCACCTCTCTCTTGTTCGCTATCACTGCTTCCGTCACTACAAGAATCCCTAAAATATTCACCATCACTCTCTTCACCAAGGTGCCTACCACAAAGAATGAAATAAGCCTGGGTTAAGGAGTGTAACAATCAGTGCCAATCAGTTACACTATGACCGAAGAAGAAAATTACGGTGGCAAAAGCTTGATGGACAAGAAAATGTGACATTACGCCCAAATGAAATGGAGTGAAGCTTGTGTAAAATAAATTACCAGACAATTGAAAGCACCATAAATCTAATAAATGATTGTCACAAACTAACTTGTTTTCTCATTTTCCAGACACACACACAGTATGCTTTAAAACATTAAGTAATAGTTCAAGATCATGAAATTGAAGGTTTAACTCAGAATTAATAAATTTGGGATAAAGGCACCTTTTCAGTAATATAAGACAGAGAGAATGTAGATGCCATAATAAAAGAACTTAAATGGATATGCCCCAATCACTCCAATGTTAATCACAATGACACCCAATTAAGTAACAAAATACCAACTATTGTTGGCAAGCAAATCATGCAAAAATGTGCACAAATATCCAGACGAAAAAAAAAGGTGTTTGGACAGAAGCTTCCTCATGCGTTCATTTACAATATAAAGCATCTAGATTGCAGCACTGATACGGGGCTCAAAAGGAGGAAATACTTATAGGTGACAGATTGCAAGAATCTCCATCTTTTTTTTTATTTTGCATAGAATGCACTTAAGCAACACAGATGATGCAACAAGTAGAAAGAAATGGACCAGTCTTATCATTTAGAAAAATAATTCAACCCATCTTATTAAATTAATATGATCATGATAAAACTCAGAAACCTTTTATTCAACTTCCAAACAAGATTAAAAGTCCCCACCCAGTGCTAACTTTGCAGATACCAAAAACCATATTCTATTTTGAGATTTTTCAGCAAGGAAAATCACGAAATATGAAGAAAACATGTGGAAAGAATCCGCCCACCCCCCACCCCTCCCTTTTTCCTGGAACAAAATACAAGAACTTCTTGTCATTCTTCCTCAGTCTTTGAAACAAAAAAATAATTAGACATTGTTAAACCAATAAATGCCATGTGAACCAAAGTCTCAAAGCTATATGCCTAAAAGTCATGTACCTTAATTTTTTCATACTCTTCGATGGATCTGCATACAACTGAATGGCAGATAAATAGGGCACATAATACTGAATTACGCCATCACCGTCATTCAATATCAAAGGCACTCCTACACCATATGCACTCCATTCCCTAAATGACTCCCACAAATCACTTAAAACAAAGAAGGGCTGGAAATCCATATCACTTGTTCTCCATGTCCTCAATTTCATCTGTGAAATTTAACATATTCAAAAACCATCTTAACAAGGAAAAAGAGAGAGAAAACTACGTATAAAACCACAAGTTTTCCGCGGGCTGACTGCAGAATAATGAACACAAACAGATCACTTTCAAGCATTAGAATCACTTATAATAATAATTTAAATGCTTTATGTGATTTACAACAATGTTTCCTCGCAGAGGAGAATAACTTCTAATAATAATATATCACGTATAAATAGTATGCTTAAAATTCACGACTATTCCACTAAATACATGTCCCCTCTGAAACAGAACTAAAATATAAAATTATAGCATACCAAAACATAAATATTCAGCATACATAAATAGAAAGAAAATTTTCAGCCTTGTACATTGACTTGGCTCAAAAGAAGTTGTCCAAATTAACAAACCAAGCATTTAAACTTCGAATACAGGATTTGTGTCATTATTTATACAGAAACTCAACTATTTGTACATATAACAAGTTAATTGTCCAAAATTTAGTAACAGAGCAGTGAAGTTCGTCAAAACAATGATCCAGGCAACAAGAAAAGTCAATTTTAATATCAAAGAGTTTAGTTTCACAACTAAGCAGCATTCATCCTTCAACGATTAAATCCAATAGCTTTAAGATAAACCGAGCAACACCAAACATAACTCTGCATAAATCACGATTAAAAATAAATAAATGGCCAATAAATCCGCAAAACAATAAGATTCATAAGCGAAGGTTTTTCCCAGTAACTCACTTTTAATAGTCAACAAACTTCATTCAATTCTTAATCCAAAAAAAAAAAGAAAATTTAAAAAAAAAAAAAAAACCTTGGATAAAAACTGCGCTGGTACCGAAGGCGTAACTGATTCCAAGAACCTCTCCAGATTACACAAAGGCGAGGGTTCTGTCGCCTGCAGCGAAAGCGGAACTTCCGGCTTCGAGTTTTCCGGCTGCTGCTCATCAGGACGGCTCCGAGAACGGCCCGAGGTGACGTCACTCTGCGCCCTCCGCAAAACTTCTTGAGTCAGGCGAGCCCTTGCCCCGCTATAAAATCGAGCTTGTCCGTTTCTAGTCCTATTGAACTGCAATCCTGCCCCCAACATATTATCAAACCCAAGCTACCACACCCAAAACACTAATCTAGCAATAAAATTATCTATTTGTGTAACAACAAAAACCTCAACCCGTAATACGGAAAACCCCTTTCTCCCGCGATATCTATCCCCCTATATTTATGTAGAAATATGTGGAATATCTCAATATAACTTATCAGCAAATGCAGCCACCTGAAACCGGATATCAAACCAACAGATTGTTGTCGACGAATTGCAAAGAAGAGATATCAAATCATATCAAAACCGTTCTGCAAATAGAAAGACCATGTATGTCATAGGCTTGTGCATAGAACGAGGGGAGAACAATGGATGGGTATAAGTAGAGAACAAGATGTAAAGAGAGTGTCGATTTATTAATTAATTTTTTATTACAAATAACAGAGTAGAAAAGGGTGTTGGTGGGGAGAAAATGTTCCTCTATTGTGCGGTGCAAAATGGGGCGGCCTATTGGTCGTGAGTGGTGGTTATTATGGGCGGAGGGGTTGAAGGCAGCGTCGTTGGGTATTTTCCTTAATTAAAACTTGGGATGAATTATTATTATTATTATATTACCATCTTTTATGTGTCTTAATAACTGGGAAATTTATTTCATTCATTACTGAATCTAGAATTGATTTAACTTGATATCTACGGAAAATTCTTTGTTTGGATGTATAATTTGTTCCATTTTAATCCAATAAATTACACTCTCTCAGACAAAATTTACCACTCTCTCTTTCTTGCTCTTACGCAGGTTTTTAAATTTTAAACTGGCTTATCCCAATAACATTTATATCCGAACAAAGCATTGGTTGGTCAAAAATGCTCTTCGGCCTATTTTATAGTCTTCACGTTCTTGCATAATTCAATAGCGCCTCTTGTTTGTTTGTCAAAATCAGACACCATATTGTTTGACAAGAATACAGGTAAAAGATTTCATTCAACAAAAGTGTTTTCCATTTCTTTTAAAAAAATTAAGCGAGCATAGATTTCTTATTACGACAAATCCACATATCTCATGTCAGTTGAACAAAAGGTTTATTCACTTTTTAATATGAATTATGAGTGAGCAGCGAGATTTAACGAGGTAATGTTTGCATATATACAAACCCTCCACCCAAACGCGGTCTAAAGCAGATTTAATTTTTCTGTGTAACTTTTAATATGCATTAAATGCTATGTAGGGTTGGTGGCTATGGTATTTGCCCAGTTCATGTGATTAGTTTTTAGTACCACTACATTTCCCAATTTCTTTTATATATATATATATATATATATATAATATCTCAAATTAAAATATCATTTCTCAAATTTTCCTAAAAATTAGAATCACGTCCTTTAATTTAAATTAATTAATTGCATAAACCATTGACCTCTAATTATTTAAAAAATAATAATATAAAAAATCATGACGTTCTTTACCGTGGCGAAGGGGGGCAGCAGACCAATTGAATCATCAAAACGTTATCGGGTTGAGTTGCAGCGAATTCTGACTCGGCAGGAGCGCGCGCGATTGGTTAGCGAGGGATTACTCAAACGCAAAATCTCATTGTTAAGGACGACACGTGTATGGATGGATAATGAAAGGAGGTCGCTCTCTTATCTGATTAGCCGAATGGCGGCATCGCGTCCCCCTGTCCCGACGGGACGCGATTGCTTTGGACATCGATTTGTCTAACATCTTTCGCCGCACGCTCTTCTAGGAGCGTTGTTATGGTCTTGAATAATGTTATTGCGATGTCGAGATTTTTCTTCACTTCCTGTCGATGTTTTCAAAATCGAACTGTAGTGAAATCGACAAATTTATTGAGTTATTAAATTACCGATTGAAAAAATTATTGATTTTAATTATATAATATTATAAAAATAATTTATAAAATAAATATAATTTAATATAACAATAAACTATAAAATAAATTTTAAATATAATGTTAAAAATTAAATAATTCAACTAAAATAAAAATTTATTATATAAATTAAAAAATATATTAAATTAAAAATGATTAAAAGTATAAAATTGAAAAATAAACAGATCAGTTAATATAATTAATTTTAATTTTAAGATACAATAATTAAAATTTTAAGATATTAATTAAAAAATAAATAAATAAAATTACTACAAATAAAAATTGTATATTTAACTAATATTGAGAAATTATAAATTTTAGAAGAAGTGTGAAAATTTATTTTGTAATTTTTTTAAAAAAAATTATTAAAATTTTCTTTTTCAAAAAAAAATTAAAAAAATTAATTTAACAAAATTTTTAATTAATTTTTTATCAATTTTAATCAATTTACATCAATTTTATATATTTCTAATTTTTATATCTTAAACAAACCAAAAATCAATTAATTTCCGGTCAAACCGGTTAAATCGGCTTTAAAACAATGCTTCCTGGTGCAGCTGAAATTAATGGTGCAGGGCTTTTCTGTCTTTTTTTTTTTCTTTCTTCCTTCTTTTTTAACACATTTATTACTGCCTTTAATACTTGCAATAATGCAGTATTCATGTCAATGTGTGTGGCTGCTTGTTTGGGTGGAATAATGGAGATTTTGTAGAATATAAAGATTATATTTAATAATGAAACTTTGACGAGAATAAAAATTTAGATTGATTTTGATTTGAGTATTATATACATATATTATAAATGTGAGTACATGTATTTGTATCTTTTGTATCTATATGTAAAAATATGATGGTAAATATCTATAATAATTAAATTTTAAATAATTATTTATATACATAAAAAATGAAAATTTTGAATACAATATTGTATAAAAATTTATAATGTAAGGTGCTTATTTGGGTAAAATTTTGATGAATTGCAAACCCACGCAATTAGGTTCCAAACAAACCCAATGTTTTCCCACCTAACATTTTTCTGGCAAATTTTCTTTTGAAAAATATTTTCTCATTTTAGTTATGTGTATTTTCTCTTATAACTTTGTTTTATATAATTTTTTTAGCTTTTAATACTTTCAAATGTTTGTTATTAAAATTTTGTTTTAGACGTCATCTAAATTTATTGAAATTTGAAATATTCAAGAGTGACAATAAGAAAGCAATCCGAAAACAAGTAAAAATATGTTATTTTTATTGGAATTGTATTACATTAATTATCTATTTATAAGTGAAGTAAGTCTAATAATTAAAATAGATTAATGTAAAATACTCTCAATCATTAATATATGATATGATTTCATCGAACCTTATAAAAATCGGTCAAATTTAAATTTATTTCTAATTAATAAAATCTTCTTAAAGGTAATGTGATTTTTATTACTCGTCTCATGTTTAATTTGAGAAATTTGATTAAAATGTTCAAATCGATATCACACTTTCTTTGTTTCTTTAATTAACGGCCATTTGCATAGAGACGTCAATAAGAAGAGACATAACGAATATTTTTCACCAATGATATATTTAATTTTATTTTAAATTGCACAAATTGGATTTTGTGCTGTGTTAAATGATTTTTCTAATAAAAATTCAAAAACAGAGACATTAGAAGAATACCAAACTTACACGTTTAGAAATGAATTCACTAAATTGGGACCAATAATTTATCTTATATGATAAAACTACAGGGTATTTTCAAAACCCTTCAACAGATATATGTCCTTCACATATTTACCTCCCAGAATACAAGAAATAAACTTGATATACATGACACGGTACTGGACAACCTTGATTAGTAGCCTAATTTCTTGCAATTTAGGTAGGACCGAATATCCCAAGTTGTAGTTGGACAGCCTCCTCAAGGCTCACAAGCCACAAATAGGCACTTCGGAAGGGAAGGCACGTGACCTGATGTGTGAAGCAATAACTGCAGGTGGAACCAAACTTTGAAATCCTACCAAGCTGGACGGTACGACCGGCTAAGAAAAAGGGTGCGGATAAGTTCTAAAACGCAATTACTTCGTTATCAGCGTATAATACCAAAAAAAAAAAAAAAAAATCTAAAACGCAAAATACAATAAAATTAAACAAAATTAAGTAAAATTACCGTTAGATGAATCAATTACTTTTCATGGAAATCAAACAGTCTAAATTGATAAATAAATAGATTTTTAGATCTTGATTTTATTCTTCTTAATTTAATTTCTATTGTTATCGTAATTTATTTTAATTTGTTCTCACTTACAAAGAAAATTTTATAAATCAAACAAATTATCTTTCAAAATATCTGACAATTTTTGACTTAAACACGTGTTGAATATATAAGACGATACTAAAATTCTATTATATTTCTATCAAATATTTTAATAAGATATATTTTTGGTATATTTTTACATTTATTTGTTGAATTAATACTTATTTTTTTATATTTGTGGTTTTTTTTATTATATCAATACAATAAATTTAACTATTAATAGTAATTAAAATGTTTAAATTATATTCAAGTATTTTTTTTATATTCACTATTTTATTTAATTTTAATATATTAATTAATATTTATAATATCAATATTACAAACCATTAAATTTTCTAGTATATGACCAGCCTAATTTTTAAAAACACTGCCAAAAAACCTAATAAGCAAGCAACTTAATAGCATTATTATTTTCTAGGAACATTAATTAGTTTGGTATAAATTAGGCAAGAACTGATTAACATTTTACGTAACAACTAACATTTAACATAATAACTAATTCATGGTTAAAAATGTGAAGGAGTAATTCACTCAAATCTAAAGTACTCTTCACTTCATTTTTAATTTTCTACAATGTTATATATATAATATTGATTAAGTGATTTGAAAATTTAATTAAATACAATTTTTACAATAATAATTGATATTTTAATATAAACAATCTTTACCAACTAAATCATATTAAGCCTGGTCAAATTGATAGTCAAATCAAATATTCTCAAATTAAAAAAGACAAATATTAGCATTTAGAAAATAGGCTCGCATCAAATCAAATTCAACAGTTAATCAAAAAAATTCTAAATTAAATATTTTCAATTAATTAATTTGTCATGTTATTGGATGAGTAAGGTATTTGTGACCTTTTTACAGTTATAAATAGATATGGCCTTCTCATAATTGAAGATACAATTGGAGGACCCAACTTGAAAACAAAGCCAGAGGCATCCAAACCAAGAAGTCTAAGCTTTCCAAATCCCTATACAAATCGAACAAGATCAACCATATTCATCTCTAAATTTAAGATATTTTTATGAAAATCTTTAAGCTCTCAACTTTTGATTCATAAAGCTAGTGCTAAGCCGGTTGTTATTTGAACATCTAACGAACTTTAATGGGGATCAAAATCTAATTTTTTTTCAAAATTGCCCAAGATCCTAATTTTTGTCCTAGATGGAAGGTCTATTGTGTTCTTAATAAAATTTAAGGTACAAATGAATGTTTTTTGGTAGCTAAATTAGCTTTAAAAAAAATCAAGTTGGTAGGCTCTACAAAAGTTGTAGAAACTCCTCAAATCTCTTAATTGGAATAATAATTAGATGATTAGAATTAGAGAATTATATCTGTTATTTTGTTTAATCTAAATTATTTTATTTTTTACAATTTTTCTTGTTATTATATATCAAAAAATGTCCACGAAGAGACTTATAATTTGTGAAAATTTATTACATAAATGAGATTTAAAATACTACAGAAAAAATGCAGTTTATTTGTGAATTAATGGAGAAAATTAGGAGCCCGCGTTAAACAACTGTCACAAATTTTTCTTGTTAGAAGGTACATCGTCAACTTTTCATTAATATAAATTTAAAAATGTAATGGAACCAAGGCAACTAGACTTATTACATTACTGCATACGACGTGAAAAACTGAAAGTAGGATTTCATAATTAATTTAGGACGAGCTCTGACTTTCATGGCAAGACTGGATCTCTCATATTGTGCACCGTCATATAATTTTAATATTCGCGTGTTAAAATCAGATAATCATTTTATATTTTTTGTAGCTAGGGTCATTAGTCCCCATGATTATGTTTTGCCCTCCTAATACCCCCACAATGTGATCAGACGAGGCAGTAAAACAATTAAAATTAATCAAATATAATCTTAAATTTTAAGAATGTGATCATGCATCAAGATACCTTGACTAAAGTAATGAAACTAAAATTAAACTTGAAATTAGATAATTGGATGGTTGTAATTGATACATCGAGAGTGATTAATATATCACGATTTATATAGGAATCACTCATATTGAATCGATTTGAATAATTACATTTCTAAATAAAATAAAATAAATTTTAAATCTCGACTAAATAAGATCTCAAAGATCTGTTTCTTAATTGAATAAAACAACTATTTATTTTAAATTTTATCAATCCATAATCTGAAAAATTCATGCTCGGCTCAATTTGTAAACAAAGTCAAATAATAGATAAAAATAAAAAATAACAAATAATAAATAAAATTTGATAAATCTCTAGATCACGTTGACAGCATTTAATAAAATTTTATTCAAATTCAAATTTAAAATTTCTCTTTCTTACATATACAATTAATTAATTATTTTTCAATTATTACTACACATATTCACAATTAAATCAAACCCTATATATACATACATTTACTTACATTCATATATATATTTGTACCTTATAAATTTAATTATTATTTTTATATACTATTATATCATTAAATTATTATTAAATATTTTAAAAATATATTCAAATAAATTAAAATTTTTACCCATCAAAATTTTATAATTAAACATCGTTACTTATTCTAGCATAATTTCCACTAAACATTATCGTCCGCATAAACCCCTCTCTCTCTCGTACATGTTGCACTCACATTCCTATACCTAGACATAGAAAGAAGGAACTAGAGCCACACACATCTATATTCCTATTGGATTTGTGGGTCCTCTCATACATCTCCGACATCATTTTGTGACAATTCCAATTCAATTCCTAAAAATGATTGCTTAGTGAAAAAGGTTACCAATTATACATACGACTTGGTTTAGAACACTTTCACAATTGTCGTAGGATGAAAACATTAAAACAAGCTAAGGGCAACGTTTGGGATAAAAACTTACAACACATCCTTGCATCAAGAACAGTTAAGAGTTGGGGGAAAATAGGTGTATTCTTAATTGAATTATATCATCTGTAAAATTTTTCTCAATATTTGTCGTACTTGTTTTACATACAAAGGAAGCAAGGAAGTTAGACACAAGAATACCTACTTCTTCAAAGTGAACTCGATTTCAAAATGGAGATAACCCTTCTGTGTGAATCTCAAATGGAACCACCTGCAGATTGTTCTCGAAGAGGTCTGAGTTTCTATTTTCATTGGTTTCAAAATGATTTTTCTTAATTACTTCAACTTTTATTTAAATATCTTTTTATTCGTTTACTTGGAAAATCAAAATTCCTTTTAATTTGGCCATATATTAATTACAGTATATAAGAAGGAACCAATTAAGTGACTACTGAAAATTTATTATTATTTATTTACTTCAAATGAATTATTTCGTTAAATCAAAATTTTTTAGTTTTTGCAATAATCTAATTTTTCATACACGTTATATTTTTAACATCCAAGGGACGATTTTGAATTTTCATACTGTTTGCATAAAATTCTAAATAATCGTTACAATTACGAAGGAACGTGATTTTTGTACTTTTATTTAAAATTGAATTTGAATCAAGTTATTTGATAACTGTGGAGTAACTTAATCAAAGCTCGACCTACGCTTAAATTTAATTTAATTTGAATTTAAGTTGAGTTCAAACATATCTTATCTTATGCAAGTCCAATACTCGACAAACTACTCGAACTATATATATGTGTGTTTGTGTATGATATATTAATGCTACAATAAAAATATCATAATGCATTTAGCCCAACGGTAGTGTGGTTGTTTTGAGTTTAGATGGTTATGGTTTCAGTTTCTCTACAATGCATTTTTCGTTTTTCCTATTCTTTATTTCTTCTTGCAATTACAAGTTGAAAAATGACCAAATCATTAAATGGTTTGATGGTAAATGCTTCTTGGTGTTTGGGGGGAAATCCCAAGTTGAAGTTTGGCTGCAAAGTTTGGTTTTCATTTCTTTCGTCTTTTTTTTTTTGAAATTGAGCTCGAACTTAGGTTCAATTGAAATAGTTGCAAGTTAAATATCTCTGTAGCGCAATTTTTTTTATTTTATGCTTTTTATTTCCTTCTTGTAATTAAATGTTGAAAAATTAATCAAATTATTACTTGGTTTCATGGTAAATTTTTCTTTGTATTAGTGGGAGGTGGCCAGTTAGAACTCAATGTGTTTCAAAAATTGGTATTCTTTTTTCCTTTTGGATTGAGCTGTTGCAAAAATTAGTATTCTTTTTTTCCTTTTCTCTTTTTAGATTAAACTTGATCTCGAGTCAAACTCCATAATTTTTTGTCAATAATCTCCCGGGATTTTGCTAGTCTTTTAATTGTTTTCAACATCGACTAATTACTTGGAAGATAACTTAGTGTTTCAAAAAAATAATAACAATAAAGGATATCAAGTATAGTTGATGTATTCTTTTGTTATCTGTATATGGTATATAGGTATTTCTCAAATCAGATTTACTCATCCAAATTATCTTAATACATATTAAATTTAATATATTAAACTTTCTCAATTAAATTCATTAAATTTGGTGCAACTTTATAAAAGATCTTAAGTAAAAAGTAAAAAGATAAATGATAAAAAAAGGAAAATAAAACTGCAATTTTTAATTGAAGCAACATATTATATATTCATTAATTATATAATCTTGTGTATACAAAATATTAACCCTTTGTATTTCCTTATATTAAAAATCATAAACTTACCAAAAAAATAAAAAATTATTGTATCGTTTAATGTTAAAAGAATGTTTTTATAATCAAAATTATAGTAATTTATAATTTTAATTATATTAAAATTATTTTCTTGGTTAGTTTTACATTTGAAAGTTTTTTTAATATTTAATATGTATTATAATTAAATTCTTGAAAAAACTTTATAGCTGGTGCAAGTTTTTAGCCTTTTCATGCACAATATATTAAATTTAAGTCATCCCGCATTAGGAATGCCATTATGAAAATGTTTTAACTAGCTATCAAAGTAAATTTCATAAATTATTCCTAATTGTTTGAAAATAAAAATATCAATATTATTTGATCACTTATCTAATTTTGAGAGCATTTCTTTAAATAAAACTTTATCCTTAATTAAGTATTGCTTCAAAAATGCAAGGACCTCTTGCAATGCAGAGGCAAACAAATCTTCAAATTTCAAACTTCATAATTAATTGAAGATCAAGCACGACTTTCACGTAGTGTTTGGATCTGTGGTATTATGCAGTCATATAATTTTAACATTCACATGCTAAAATCAGATAATATTTTTTGTAACTAGGTTCCCTATTCATTGTATTGCGCTAACATTCCCATATATAGAAGGAGGGAACTTTATATATATATACAGTCTATTATTTTCCCTTTTTCTTCGAGCATTTATATTTTATATATATTAATTAAAAATGGAAAATTAAACTAATTAACGCACATAGTTATAAGTAAAAGAAAATTAAAGCAATAATATGGGTGGGAATATTTTTCAATGCATGATTATCTAGTTTAAGTACTTCCAACAATACATCATATTGCTGCTGGTTTGGATCCAAAACCAGATTTTTCTCTGTCTACCTTTTCTTTAAACCACTTTGCAAAGTGACAAAGTCTGCGTGTTTTTTGCCCTTTCTTATAAACTTCAGGTGCTTCTAATTTTACGTTAACTAAAAAAATGTAATCAAATTTTGTTTTAGCAAAAAAATTACTTTATTACATTTCAATATTATTTACAAAATTTACGAGGGTGATCCATAATCGGCATCGTTTATTATTTTAATCAAGTAAAATAATATTAATAATAATTGATTTTCAAATATATCTATAACCTAACAAATTGATTAAAACAACATATAGAGCATGGATAGAGGCCACGAGGAGTTAGCAATTGGCATTATGGGTGGTGGCTGCAATTAACGTTTGATGAAGGGGTGTTTTGAATTTGAGGAATATAAAAATTATGTGGGTTATGACATGCGTCTCAGCACCCTACTTTTATATGTTCAAGAGATTATGTATCAGGTACATTTATATCACATTTATAATTTTGTGACGTGTGCCATGTTCTTATTACATGATAAATTATAATTATTTATCTATAAAATCCCACATATTAAAATATTAATTAGGTGACTGCATTTGCATTAGATATATTGACAAATTGTATCATATAGGAGTGGGTTGGTCTGAGTGTTGGACATTGGGCCTTTAATGAAATTAATGATATGGAAGAATTTTTAACAGTACTTAAGAAATTTGTGATTGGGTTTTGGGTGTAACTACGTCACAATAAGAGGACAGAACTAATTAGTCATAGGCAAGTCGGGAATAGCCAATACACAAGGCCATGTCTACTTTCAATAACAGAATAAAAGTTATTTAAGATTATTTTATCATATAAGATTGTTTTTTTAAATTATTTTACCATATAGTATTTATCATTTTTGTGTCATATATCAAGAGTTTTTATCTATCAAAATATAGACATGTGATTATAATTTATAAAATAATTTATCCTATGTATTTTGTGGACAGCTACCCAACAGCCCGGGAGGCTAACAAGTAAACTCTTATAAAACTCTATAATTTGTATCTTTCCTAATTAATGTGAGTCGAGTGTATAGATTAAGGGAATAACAATAAAATGAAAAAGAAAAAAAAGTGATTTCTTTGAGAAAAGACCAACTGGGTTGCCCCTGTTATGGTCTAAGAAGAATGGAGACTGGGGATCTTTGTACAGTACTTGTGACAAATTTGTCAATTTGAGAGAAGAAAAGGGAACCCTACTATTTTCAACGAAGGAATATAATTTTTTTGTTGATTAGCTGAGGGACCATCCATCATACATCAATTTGTGTCCACCATCCATAGCCAGAATCGACTACAATCTAGTTGGAAGTAGGAATAAACAGTTAATTGGTCTGATGGTGGAAATGTCAATTATGTCAAGTCATTTATATCATATATCATAGCAATGTCAAGTTCACACCCCATTTATTTAATTTAGATTAAATTATGGATTAAAAATCTTTCATTATTTTAAAAGAATATTATCGGATAATGTAAACATGCAAGGTATTTTTAATACATTACAAGTTTCCAAAATTATGTCCTGGAATTAATCAGGCGACGAATTTTTCAATACCCGATTTTTTTTTTTTTGATAATTTATTAAATGGATGCATCTAAAGTCCAAAAATCAAACATTATATGTTATTAAATAAAAGGAGAAAGTAAGATGACATGCATTTCTTTTCCATATGCTAGTTTTCATGCACAGCCACTAATAGAGGGAAACCTACTGGGCATCGTCGTCCAATAAAATGAATGGTGATTTTGACCTTTGAGAGTTGAAGTTCTGGTCCTCCCTCCTATTGGTTGATCAATTTCTAATGGGCCACAACTTTGTAGGGTTTGTTGGCTATAGACAATTGGGTCGATATTGAAGACAGATTGTTCCAAAATTTTGTTGATATTGTTTTCTCATTTTCCATGATGGAAGAAAGGTTTTTGGACCAATTTATAAAGAGAACTAGCCTAAATTTGTGATAATATTTTAATTTGGGGAAGGAAAATGTAAACCCAAAAATTCTTCGGACCCCATCAACTTTCGTATAGGGGAAGAGGAAAAAAAATTAAAAAAAGAATGCCTTACTTATCCATAATTAATTTTGTTGGAAAAGAAAATTATTGGTGTTCATTCAATTTGTTGAACTGCCTTTGCAATGGACCATAGACAGCAATTTTGCACCGCCAATGGAAGACTCGTTTGATTTATCAAATTGACGTACGAATCGTGCTCGACTTTCAAGGGTGTGAATTTGATAGTTCCAGCAAAGAGTAGCTACACCACATTTCATGTTTTGCTTTTTTAATTAATAAATGTAAGAAGTTGCCAAGAAAATTATTAATTAATAGTAATACAACGTCGAATGGACATGGTAAGAGGAAATTAAAACAAAAAAATTCTCAGCTTGTTATATTTTTTAGCGTGTGTTTTTGATTTTTCTTTGAAATTGTATAAAAGTAATATAAAATTTAAAAATGTGTAAGGATCAAATCATGTGTTTTGTGATGTGAAAATTGATAAACAAAGAAAGGCATTGTTTTGGGGGTGACTATTTGGTGACACAAATTGCGTGTTGAGTTAGTGGGATAAATTTTTATATTGAGTTTATATTCATTTAGATTTTAAATCCACATTAATTTCACGTTAAATTCATTTTTTAGAGAAGCAATAATCACATCATTATATCAAAATATTTTTAATGAATAATTATCAAACCACAAAAAATTAAATAAAGTAACAGATTTATTAAAATTCATAGAAGATATATTATTCAATATATTACCTTGTCAATTCCTTTCCTCTTCTCCATTTCCCCCATGTCTTCTATGAAAGTAAGAAGGTAGAAATAATTACAATGGCAAAATCCAGAAAGCATTGAAGAATATTGTTCAATTTTTTTATTTTTTTTTATGTTATCTTCCAAAATATCCAATTAATCTGAAGCCAAAAAGAGGCCACTTAACAAATACAATTGTTAAAAATCTCTATCTGCCCCCATTTGTTTTGTGAAGGTGATAAATCTGCCAAATATATTACAATCATTATTTATTGACTCTGTAAAACTCGGGTCGAAATTGCACAAATTCAAATCTATCTTACCGACACAAAGTGGAAAAATCCATTTACATCTGTAATATATTATTATATAAATAAGGATCTTTAGTTGTACAAAATAAATTTTTACAACTATTTTTTGTTAAATTTTTTATTTTTTCCTCTTTTTTGTACTAACTTATAATTCATATTCATGTTTTCTTTCATATTTTCTCATTTTTTTTTCTCTTTATTCATTTTATTATTTTAAATATATAGTGTAAAATTCCACAAATTTCTTATTTTAATTTTTTATTCCCTTCGTTCTTTTGAGAATTAAATCGGTAATCATAATTGCAATGAAAATCATAATTGTAATTGTAACCTTCATAATCATTATCATCATCGACACGTTGTCTCCATTATCATCTGTCATATAAACGAATGTTCTAGAATTAGCTCTGCCCAAAACGGTTTGACCTAGCAAACTGAGAACCGGTCGGACTTGCGGTCGATTACTAACAAAACCCCTTTTTTTGTTAAGAAACTCGAATTGAATTGAAAATGAATAAATAAATGGTAACTGGGCCAATTCTATATATCAATCGAATCGATTTTGGTGGAATTGATTTTAAAAAACAAAACAAAAGAATAAAAAAATACCGTTTACATTATTTATAGTATGTCGCATAAAACAATGAGAAAGTAGCGTACATATATTCACATCCACAATAAAATTTTATTAAGATTATTTTACATGAAATCAAATATTTATAAGTGTTAAAATATATTTCAATATGCAAGCATAATTACTTATAAGTAATATGCTCTTACAAATTTGTTGTTTTAATTTTCTGTAGATATATATTTTAAAATGATGTTATATGATAAAATTCTTGAATAATAAGAAAATTACTGTAAGATCGAATCAATTTAGATTAAATTGAATTTTTGTGAGTTCTATTTCTAACTTCAATACTCTAATTTTTTTTTTAAGAATGTTTTGGTTAAAATTTAAATAATTTTTAGGGAAATGACTTATGCTTAATCTTACTTGAGAATTGTTAGATCTTCAATAACGCTGATATTTGAATTTAGCCTCATGATTTTAGATCAAACGTTGGATTTAGAGACTTTGACGAAGAACGTTTTGAATTTGGTGACGAACTTTTCGAATTTGACAAAGAGTATAGCGAACTTCTTAAAAGAACGCTTTGAATGTTCTTGAAAATTTTAAAAAAAATTTGAAGAGTTTTCACTACTTTAAGTCTTCTTTTAAACATTTATGACAGGAACCAACAATAGATATTTATATCTTAAGTGGCAATTGTTATATATATATATATATATATATTTATATTTGTCTCAATTCCGTTAAAGTTGAAAGCAAGTTATTATTTGAGTTAAGTAATATTAAGTTTACAAAAATTATTTAATTTGAAGATAGAGTTCAATTAAATTTTAAAGTATTATTGTACTTGATTGAGTTCGAGCAGACCACATGTCTTTAACACCTCTAGACATTCAAAATCAGGATCAAATGGATTGGGTTAGTTTGGGTATTTGAGGTTGGGCTTTCGTGCAAATTAAAAGATAAGGAAGAATTATAAATCAGAAAGTTCTGATTGGGTTTTGGGCTCAAGTGGCGAAGACGAGGACTTGGATGCACAGGACTACCCAACAAGACTATGTTTGTTTTCAAATTTTTTTTTTGGTCTCAAAACACACATTGTAATAATTATTATATTTTTTAAATCTCATTTTTATCTCTATTTTATTTTTATACAATTCTCAATAAAAACACACACCAAAATTTCAAAACAAAAATAGCTGATTTATAACTTTGTAATTTGTATCTTTCCTAATGTGGGTCAATTGTATAGATTACGGGAAGAATAATTAAAAAAAGAAAAGAAAAGAAAAAAGTGATTTCTCTGCCAAGAGTCCAACGGGGTTGCCCCTGTTTTGGTCTAAGAGGAATGGGGTTATGGGCGCAATACTAGTGACAAATTTGTCAATTTGAGAGAAGAAAAGGGAACCCTATTTTCTAAGTAATTGAAAGGGGATAAAAATTTTTGCTGGTCATTTAAGTTTTATATTATATATCAAAGCAACGTAAAGTTCACACCCCACTTATTTAATTTTTATTAAATTATGAATTATCAAAATTTTGAGATTTTTTTAATCATTTCACAAAATTATCTGTTAATTTAAACATGTAAGAGAGTTTTAATACTTTGTGTTTTCTATAACTAATGCCTTGGAACTAATCAGGTGCCGAATGTTTTAATATCCAAAGAACATGTTTACTTTGAATGATTATGTGAGACAGGCTACTTTATCCATGTTAATTAAATGTTCTTTTTGATTTATTAAAGCCTTGGATAAAATAAGAGTACAATATAAAATTGTAAATTATAAGATAAATAATCATATTTGAAAGTCATGATAAAATAATCAAAATGTTAAAGTTCTTTTATAAATATTTCAAAAGCATAATTTAATTTTATATTTTTAATTGAATAATTTTCATACTAACATTGTCAGGGGAAAGTAAATATAATTACCTTAACAATCAAGCTTATTAAACTTGATTGTTAAGTATTGATTAATCATGCAAACTTTTTTTATCCTTCAAACAAATTTTTAGATTATAATCCTATCCTTAAAAAAAAGCATGCCTGATTTTTTTTTTTATATAAATTGTTGAACTGATTCGTTTGAAATCCATAAATCATCAAAACATAATTTGTTATTAAAAAAAAGAGAAAAACAAGATGGCATGCATTCCTTTTCCATATGCTAGTTTTTAAGTTAATAGTTTTCATGCATAACCACTAAAGTATAGAAGGAGACCTATCGGGCATTGTTGACCAACAAAATATGGACGGTCAGTTTGAACTTTGAGACTGGAAAAACCAAATGGTTTCAAATTTTCCCTTTTCAACTCTTTGTGACTAAAGGTTTTTAGACTAACTTATTAAGTGAACTAATCTAAATTTGTTAAATCAAACGGATACCTCACTTATGCATAGTTTATTTTCTTGGAAAAGAAAATATATTGTATCATGCATAATGTTGAACACGAACTGCCTTTGCGGTTGACCATGGAAAGCGGTTTTGCACCACCAACGCAAGTCTGGTTTGATTTTTCTAGAGGATGTGGGAATGTATGCTGGACTTTGAAGGGTTTGATGTTGATACATTTCATGTTTATTAACAAAAGGGGAATGTGCTAAGAAAAAGTAATATGGTTTATGGTTATTCAAATTGATATAAGTAGACAAAATTACACAAGAGGACAAAATCCAGAAATCATTGTGACGCGATTCAGGGATTCGTTGAATTTTATTTTAGTATTTATTATTTATATTTTTATTTGTTAATGGACTTTATTAATAAATTGGGCCATGTGGGTTTTTTAGGTTAGAGTCTGATAGTATTTAGTATAAATAGTAGTTATTTAATTGAAAACAAACAGAGAGAGTTTTAATCAATTCAGGTCTCTTTCCAAATTCCCTGAAATTATGCATTCAATTTCTCGTGAATTACAATCCCCAAATCGAGTTATTCCAGAGTGGTTCGTGTGATTCGTGATGTATCAAGTAGTATTCGGTGTACTGATTGTGGCTGTCTACATCGAGTTCAATCCAATTCTACCACGTTGAGTCGACGTTCATCGCTCGGTTCGCGTCTTTGGGATTATTGAATTCAAGTTCGATTATATCATTCGCTATCCTGTTGCTTCCGTGGTGATTCTGACCACGTTAGTTTGGCATCAGAGTAAAATTCGATACGCTTTCTAGTTGAGAAAGAAAAAAAAAAACAAAATTAAAAAAAGGAAAAAGTCAGAATTTGAAAACAAAGAAAAAAAGAATTCAAAACAAAAATGGAGAAAAGAGGATTTGGGCTAGGCCTAATGGCACTGCAGAGTTGCTGGGTCAAAGACTTTGGGTCAATTCCAGGTTAGATTATCTGTTTCTTCTTTGGGTTAGTTATTGTTAGACCAAACAGGGCTCTGTTTAACTAATCTATTTTGTTGGGTATTAAGGCTTTGTTTGGTTGTTGAATTTCCTACTTTACCTAAGGACTTGTTTGATTGTTGGGTATTGGAAAAAAAATACAAAAAGAGGAAAGCGGAAAAAAAAGGGGCAGAAAAATAGTGAAAAAATTGTGAACAAAAAAGGAGAGAGCAAAAAAAAAAAAAAAACAAAAGTGTGAGCAAAAAATTGGGAAACAAATTGCAAAAAAAAAAAAAAGAGGGTTAAAAGAAAAAGTGTGGAAAAAAAAGGAAAGAAGGAGAAAAAGAAAAAGAGAGAGAGTTTTAATCAATTCAAGTTTTTTTCCAAATTCCCTGAAATTGTGCATTCAATTTTTCGTGAATTCCAATCCTTAAATCGAGTTATTTCGTAGTGGTTCATGTGATTCGTGACGTATCAATCAGTGTTCGGTGTGTGATTATGGCCGTTTACATGGAATTCAATCTAATTCTACCACGTTGAGTTGACGTTCATTGCTCAGTTCACATTTATGGGATTATTAGATTCGGGTTCGATTACATCGTTCGCTATCTTGTTGCTTCTGTTGTGATTTTGATCACGTCAGTTTGGTACAGAGTCACGTGTATGTTGATCCATTTGACCACTTGTAGATGCTCTATCCAATTGTACTATACAGGAGTTGAAGATATTTTTATCTGCAGAGACTACATATGCATATTCAGATAAGTCGTTAGTGCTTTTTTATATTCTTTTATATGGTTCCTTGTCGATATTTTTGTGTTGGACTCATGGGAAGGTGAAACTGAAGTTTCAGCGAGACGATGAAGAGTTAAAGAGCTTCCAAAGATTTGTGTTTGATCCAAGAGGACCCGAGTTTGAATTGAGGACAATTCGCCCTCAAGAGTAGTGGTATGACGCGATCCAGAGATTCGTCGAATTTTATTTTAGTATTTATTATTTTTATTTGTTAATTGACTTTATTAATAAATTGGGCCATATAGATTTTTTAGGTTAGAGTCTGATAGTATTTAGTATAAATAGTAGTTATTCAGTTGAAAACAGACAGAGAGAGTTTTAATCAATTCAGGTTTCTTTCCAAATTCCCTAAAATTGTGCATTTAATTTCTCGTCAATTCCTATCTTCAAATCTAGTCATTCTAGAGTGGTCTATATGATTCGTGACGTATCAATCAGTGTTCGGTGTGCTGATTGTGGCTGTCTACATCGAATTCAATCTAATTCTACCACGTTGAATCAGCATTCATCGCTCGGTTCGCGTCTTTAGAATTTTCGGATTCGGGTTCGATTACATCGTTCGCTATCCTGTTGCTTCCGTTGTGATTCTGATCATGTCACATTGACATCGTTCATTATTTTTTAAAATGATCTTCCAAAATATCCATTTAATTTCTGAAGCCAAAAAGAGCCTACTTAACAAATACAATTGCTAAAAATCCCCATCTGCCCCCATTTGTTTGATGAAGGTGATTGTCTGATAGATTTGTCAAATATATCATACAACGAAAGTGAATGAATTATTGTTTATTGACTCTGGCAAAAGTCGTTCCAGATTGCAAAAATTGAGATAAAATTGAAATCAAATGGCACCAGCACACAGTGGAAACATCCACTCAGATATATTTGTGGATGAGCTGTGCCCGTCGGTCCAACAGTTGCGCTTTAGCTTGTGTTTCGCGGCAGGAAATGCTTTTCTCCATTCACTGATTCAAAATTCTATTCGAAAAACAACAATGAATCCAAAGTACAATATCAAGACTGAACTCCCATATTCAACTCTTGGCATTATATTCAAACAATGGAAGGGTCAGAGATGAGATTAGTCAGTTTATGCAACTATCTCCACATGACCTCGTTTAGCATTCTCATTAACGCAATTCTATAGTTAGTAAACCCTAAAGTGGGATGCAGCCTGTCAACCCTTTTTTTTCAGTCAGAAGTCTTGAATTCATCTCGGCAAGTCAAGCCTACTTCATTTGCTAAATGACATCACCATAATTTCTAATATAGGTGTCTTTCTTGCTTGTACACAACGTAAAAATATTTAGTCGTTATCCTGCTCTATATATTTCACTGATTAAAGATTTCCGGAGGAAGGGAAGTAACATGCATACTTTCTTGATATGTTTGAACCTCTGTATATTCTGGGTTATCCTCTTATCAGAAAGATCTGGTGGTGCTGATTATCGGTACGAAGCATGTGTCACATGGAATTGTGGCAAAGGGCCTAACATAAGCTTCCCTTTCTACATTCCAGGCCAGCAAGAATCTTACTGTGGCTACCCTGGATTTGAGATCATCAACTGCAGCCAACATGGCTTTCCACTTCTTCAGTTGCGTGAAAATGAGTATGTCATTCAAGACATAATCTATCAAACCCGGACTCTTCGCGTACACGACGCAGCTGTATCGAATCCACACCGGAATGGTTGCTTTCCAAGAATCAGGAACACAAGTCTCCCGAGATCCCAGTTTCGATTTGTCGATAATGTGACACAGCTCCATCTGTTCTCCGACTGCAGTAGTTCGTTATCCGGTGATCTTTTGAGGCACAGGGTTGCTTGTGATGCAAGGGGTAGAGATAATTTGGATTTGATATTATATGAAAGGGATGAGAACTTCACAAATGCATTGGAAAATTGCGGAAGGAATATCGTTGCACCGGTGGAAAAGCGTTCAGATGATGGGAAGATAGGAATGGACAACCTGGAGCAAGTTTTGAGGAGGGGATTTGCGCTGAACTGGATACACAGTCGGTGCGAAAGGTGTAAAAAAAGTGGAGGCCGTTGCGGATTCGATGCGACTACTTACGACTTTACGTGCTTCTGCCCCGACAGGCCTCGTCGGAGGCGTTGCAGACCACGTGCACGTGGTAAGTTATTCTCCAATCTTTTTTCAGATTGATGCTCCTTACTATTGGAATATGTTATTACCTTTCGTACAGATTATCGGTGAAAGTATGGTCTTAATCTTCATTGTTAATGGAAATATTTAACCCTTGTATCTGTTTATTAGACATAGGAAATGAGGATAAGTTCTGTTGAAGTCATTAGAACTATCTTTGTTTTAAAATTTGAGATAGAGAAACAAATAAAATTTAAAAAGTATAAGTGATTTTTGATGGAAAATTGCAAAACACACGTAGCCATAAATTTCTGATAGCAAAACTTGCTTCCAAGAATCCGGTCTCGGCGAACTCTTGCCCAATCAAGATGAAGATCCTTTCATCTTTTTTAGCTCTAAAATTATGTTATTTCTACTTAGGTGAAAGATTATCATTGTGTATTGTTTTCTCATTGTTTACTTTTGAATGAATGAGTTCATGTAACAACTCGAATTTGATAACTGTCTAGACATTAATCGCCTTAATTTTATACAATTTGAAATTAATCTATAATTTGAATTAAGCAATAAAATTGAGTATAGAAAAATTGTTTAAATTCAAATTTAAACTTAATTAGACTAAAAATATTGTCGAATCTAATCCAATATGAGTCAAGTAGCTTGTCGTGTTCATATTCCCAAACTAGGATGTATTATCTTCTATTAGTTTCAACAATATTAGGCATAGAAAAGTCTTTACTACAACCCGATTCCGGAGACGTCGATTTTATATAAACAGTCATCAATGACTTTCAGACAGAAGCTTAAGCCTCAATCAGAAACGTGACGCATTTAAACTTCTAATTCTTCAACCGAATCTCTTCTGCATGATAAGCTTTTCACTGTTTCATATCCTCTTAATAGAATCCTTCCAACCAACAGACACGAGACATCAGCCAGTTTTTCTTCGTTAGATATAATGAAACAGTTGCTTTGATGGCTGGAAACTCTCACTGTTCCAATTTTGCTTTTGAGTTCAAGTGCAATCTGTGTATTCTCATCTCAAGTTGCAATTCTTGAATGATTCCACGATATTTGTGCCTTGGACTTTTGTTGAGAGTATGGAGGGTCTAACTACAAATTATAATCGAACTTTATTGGATAAGAGAAGAAGTCTAACCAAATCGGGAGTATTGTCCATGAACAACGTCTGTTGGACCTCGAATAAAGCCCAACGAAATGGGAGAGAACCAGCCGCGGGCCTGTACATGGACACGTATATAAGTGAGCTTGATATTATATATTAACCAAAAACCTTAAGGCTATGAGTTATGGTCAAGTATTCACTTATATATAAGCCATTTTTCTCTTTTTCTACTAATATGGTATGTCACTTTCTCTAATTCATATTTGTTTCCCAACAATCTCCCTCTCAAATATGAATTTCTTCTACTTGCTCCCTTTTAATCAGAAATTTTTTTCCACTTACTCCCCCTTAATCAGAAACTTCTTGAATATCTCACGATCTTATCAAGTTACTTATCAATGTCCATCAATTCCGTGGAGCCTTCCTTCCATTGGATATGGACTTCCCATGTGATCTTTGAGCATACTTGCATGCCTATTACTTTTGTGGGCCTTCTATGAGATATGAATTTCCCATGCGATCACCAAGAACCGTCTTCATATTCATCCCAAGCTAAACCATCAACTCTTATACCACTTGTTGTGAGTGTGAAGGGTCCAACTGCAAATTCTAATTGGATCTTATTGGGTCAGATGAGAAGTTTAACCAAATTAGGAGTATCATCCATGAACGTTTGTTGAGCTAGAGTGGAGGCCAACGAAATGGGGGAGAACCGTCCACAGGCCTATACGTGGACACATATATAAGTAGGTTTAATACTATATATTAACCAAAAACCTTAAAACTATAATATAGGTAAGTATTTATTAATATATAAGTTATTTTTCTCTTTTTTTACTAATATGGGGTGTCATTTTCTCTAACTCATATTTATTTTCCAGTGACTTTATACCAGACTTCTAATTTTCCATCCCTTGGATGAAAAATGAAACCCTGGTTCTAATTTTCTTTACCCGCAGAAGTGTTGGTCTGCTTAACTCAACGTTCAACTAAAGTTGCTGTCAACTTAGACAGAAGCCAACTTAATTTTTCTGCAACTTACTGTGGCCCGGTTCCGTCTTAATGGAATAAACAGCCACCAAATTAATCAGCTGACGGACAAAACCCACCACCCCCCCCCCCCCCCCGCCCCCCTCTTTTTAATGTTCTATGATTGACTTCAAAAATTTAAATAATTCAAGGGAGGAAAAACAACCGGTTCTTTACCGAAATTAAACTGAGGATAAATTGATTACTGATGCAACATTACCAGCGCTGTCTGCAGGGATTAAAGGGGAAACAAAGAACTACTTAAACTATGACACTCTCTTATGTCCTAACAATGAATACATGAAAAAAACCCATGTGAAGGGTAAAGATGCATCTCTTAAGTTCACTCTGATTGTTAGGCATTTAATTAATTTTTAGCCTCAGAAGAATTACGAAATCAAGTTTGATTATGCACGAATTTCTGGTGGAGAGTGCGAGGAGGAAAGTTCTACCTTTCCTGTTTTGGCACTGGCGTGTATTGTGAAATTTTTGGAAGTATAATTTTCAAAAGTCCTCCACAAGCACATTTCCTAGGATACCATAGTTTTGATAACTTGTCTGAATGGTGATGTGAGATTAAACAGTGCTGATAGGAAGGAAAAAGAGAGGCAGCAAACCACTGAACTTGATTTCTTTGAAGTTGTAGACTTCTCCTTCCCATTCTTGATTCATATGTGGTTACTTGAGGGAATTCAGGATGGCTATCGCAACCTTTTTTGTTTTCGTTGTTCCGTTTCTTCTTGATCCCCTCAGTTCAGCTGATTCCAAGTGCCAAAAATCCTTTGAATGTGGAGCTCTTGGCCACCTGGAGTCCCCCCTTTCCGGTCAGAAGCAACCCAAATGCGGGTTACTGATGGTTGATTGTAATATTTCAAATCCAAGAATCCAGCTAGGGGATGGAAGATGGTATGATATTATGTACAGGCTGTCAACAAATAAGCTGATGATTAAAGACCCCGTTCTTCAGTTGCTCTTGAATTCCAACACTAGTTGCTTTTTTCTCAGAAACTTGTCTCTCCCTGTATCCCCTACTAGTTTGTTTACTGTCTCGCCAAATCTCACCTTGTTCAGATGTGGCAACTATTTAAATACCAGGGAAGATAATGTCAAAAATTACTTGAACTATACGGACTGTGGAGTCTTTACTCTGTATTATCCAGCAGATGGCTCGCCCATCGTGGCAAGTAATGTCCCCCGGGACTGTTCAGGGATTCAACTTCCTATAAAGCCTAACTAACGTTCCAAGGATTTGTTCAATGTCAGAAGATTTAAAATAGTCTTGAATAGCATGTTTCTGATGGATGTTATGATTGCTTCCATAAAGGAAGGCTGTATCGTGCTAACAGCAGGAATGAATTTATATGTGAAAAAGGTATCATTCTGCTGAGGGCTGGCTATCTCTTTGGAGACATAGTTAGTCATTTTGTGCTCTGCTGCAGAATGTTAGATATTCAATTTTGCTTTACTATAATTTTCATTATAGTAATAAAACAGCTTGTCCGGATGATGTCTTCCTATCTGTGGTGTAAGACTTTATAGATGTAGTCCATACATTCTCTTTGCTTTATAAGCTTAAGCTAACATACTAAGTGTTTTCTGTACTGAATTTAGGTGCAAAAAAGAGTCGGTCTACGCCAACGGTGGTATTAGCAACAGGTAAATGCCTCAGACAGATAACGGACTAAACAATTCACAGTTTTCCTTAGTGCGTACCCTTAGCATTGTCTACTTGTCATTTTTCTCACCATCAGAGATGGTCTTTCTATCCAAAGTTCCCTCCAATCTATGTTTGTTGGACCTTAGTCGCTATAATTTACTGTATGCAGCTATATCTGGAGGTGGAGTCTTCCTGCTTTTGTGCTTGTTCTCCTTAATAATCTGGCACTGCAAGAGGATAAAGGGCGCTTACCTATTCTCAAGAAACATATCGAAGTCAGACGTGGAAGGCGGCAGCGGCTACTACTTCGGCATCCCTATTTTATCGTACAGTGAACTTGAAGTGGCCACCAATAACTTTGATTCTTCTAAACTACTTGGAGATGGAGGCTTTGGGACTGTATACCATGGTAAGAAACCACTGTTAACTACTATGTACCTATGCTCAGTCAATTAACAAGTAAACCTGCCTTCGTTTGTCACTAGGAAAACTCAGGGATGGAAGAGAAGTAGCGGTGAAGCGCCTGTATGAGCATAACTGCCGAAGAATGGAGCAGTTCATGAATGAAATCGAGATCCTTACTTGCTTGAGGCACCAGAATCTCGTGTCACTGTACGGCTGCACGTCTAGGGCAAGCAAGGGACTCCTCCTTGTTTACGAGTACATTCCCAATGGCACGGTGGCTGATCATCTCCATGGTGAAAGAGCCAATGAGGCACCCTTGACTTGGGCTGTTCGCATGAACATCGCCATAGAAACTGCCGGTGCATTGGCTTACCTCCACAATTCAGACATAATTCACCGCGATGTAAAGACAGACAACTTACTGCTTGACAACAAATTTTGTGTGAAGGTTGCTGACCTCGGGATCTCTAGACTGTTTCCTAGTGATGTCACTCATATATCCACTGCCCCTCAGGGCACTCTTGGATACGTGGATCCTGAATATTATCAATGCTACCAGCTCACTGATAAGAGTGACGTGTACAGCTTTGGTGTTGTTCTCGTTGAGCTTGTATCCTCAATGCCGGCTGTGGATATAAATAGGAATAGGCATGAAATCAACTTGGCCAACTTAGCTGTGAACAAGATTCAAACGCGTGCGTTTGATGAACTGATCGACTCATCCCTTGGATATAAGTCTGATGCCGAAGTCACAAGGATGACTACCTCAGTGGCGGAGTTAGCTTTGCGGTGTCTGCAACTTGAAAAGGGCATGCGGCCATCAATGGATGAGATTCTGGATAGTCTCAAGGAGATTCAGAGTGGAGGAGATTACAAATGGGAGAATGTAAAAGAGGGTAATGACGAAAGTTCTGTGATGGGAAACATTCCTCTTTCCCCTGAAACGGATGATGCTGTACTGTGGAAGAACAAGAATTCTCAATCCGCACCTAATGCTATTACTGACAGGTGGCTTAGTAGCTCTATTACAAGTGGTTCTCTTGGCTAAGACTTATTCTATTTGGTTTCTTAGGCACATGATTACTAAGGATGTGTTCGGAATACCACTCACTGTATAAAAATGGGTGGAATACAATCAGTCTCTTCATCTTCTTGTTGCATCTTCATACTATTGAAAGCAGATAAGTACACACACATAATGGGGTTCATGTTTCTCAGAAGAGGTTTAGCCAGCATTTGGAGTATGCACTGTTAATGGAGTTGATTGCTTGGTTACTCCTTTCATTCTGTCGGTCTGTTTTCAATTTGAACCTGAGTTTCTATGGAAAAATGGAAGTAAATTGTTTGTTAGGATTCATGAGAGCCCGTGGAGATGAACTTGGCTGGATTTTAGCAAAGTTCTGGGAGGTGCCTAATTAGTTTTTATTTCTCTTTGTTGTCCTTGAAAGTATTCTTATGATGGCCAAATTTCACATATTTTACATATTAAAAATTTATACTTATTTAGGGTCATAGTAATTTTCTTTTTTATTATGTTCTTTAATTTATATGTGACAATAACGTGATTTAAATTGGAGAAGCAAATAACTCCGGAGATTTTCTTTAGTTTGTGTTAATAAAAAAATAATTATTCATATTCGACTTGTTGTCATCCAATGTATTTAATAATTAAACTATCTTAATCGTTCAAATGGCAAATGGTGTAAGTTTCAATTCACACGAAGTTCCAGGGGTTGGGTGATAAATTTTGAACTCTAAGCCTTAAATCATTAATCCAGCAGAAATTAATTGAATATTCAGTATGATAATTTTTAAAATTTTAGTTTTTGATTTTATTTTCATATTGAAGTTTGGTATACCATATCGACTTGAATATCAACTATTATTTTTATTATTTAATATTTATTATATTTTTTGCTTATTTTTTCTTAAATTTTTACATTCCTATGATTTAAGTGTCCGTTTAACATATTTAATTTTTAAAAATTTCATATTATTATCTTATTTTTGTTTAACAAAATTTTTTATTATAATAGATATATTTTTATCTTTGAAAATTTTAAATTAAAGTGAAGAAATATCAAATAAACATATTTAATATTTATTTATAAGCTACATAATTAAAAAATTTAATTTAAAATATAAATTTATTTATTTTTTATTATTTTTCAAAATTTTAAATTGAGATTAAGTATATTAAAATATCAAATTGAATATACCAAAAAACTTTGATAAATTACCAATTGAAAATTTTGATATGATATTTGATACACAAATTTAACATTTCGAAATTTCAGTATATGAAGTATCCGTTTCCATTCTGTAAAATTTTTCCAAATGTACATTCCTATTAATTAATTGATACAGATGGGCCTACAATTTTTTTGTACACTAAGCCTCCCCAAGCCCATAGAAAATAATTCTTAAATGGGCCTGGGGCATTCGAAGAGAATTTTTCTATTTGATTGCGGATATTAACACCCTAGCCCAGCTGAGACTGTTTCAAGTTTTTTGCAGCCCCTCAAGCCTCCACAAAGCCGAGCGTAACGCAGGGATCAAATCCCCCCCCCCCCCCGGTCCTCGGAGACGTCTTCGATGTTTTCGTACGCGCCGCTCCCTCGGGTGGTAAATCGACGGCGGCGTGATGGTGGTGCAGATGTATAGCGGCGACGCCAGGAACGGTCAGCTCGAGGACGGTATTTGAGCGCACAGAGGCGAGGTTCGGGATGGCGCGGGGCGGAGAAAACCAGCAGCGATAGCGTCGTCTTGATGGCAGCACTTCGCGGTAGAAGAGGCGACGGATTCCAGCGAAATTCGAATTGGATTCCTGAAGCAAGGGTTGAAGCAAGCGACTAAGGATTCTGGCACCCCCGCCTGAGAAAACGAAGATGAAGACAACACCCTTGAATTCCAGAAAAGCTAATCTCCTTCGCCCACGAATTTTCATGCGAAGGGTTTTTTTATTATTATTATTTTGGAATAGATGACCTAATCTTAAAATTAATAAAGTATTAAATAAACCATAGTAATGGGCAAAAGGTAATGTTGAAGGGAACAGAGTCAAGTCAAATTGGGGATGCAAAATTGCTGGTCCGTTGGAGGTATAGAAGCCTTGGAAATTGCCGGTCAGCATCTTTGAGGTGCCAACATAAGGTTTCTTACGCATGTGTGAGGCCTTTAGTTAATGTACATTCAGTACATCAGATGAAACAAGAAAAGGTATCCTGTGGACAAAGAAGAGAAAATGACGTCCTTCTGAGTGAAAGTTGCCATTCCTGCGGAAGGAAATGTCAACTTGATCAAAGCAATTACTTAGCAAAAGCCAATGATTTGAGTGGGATTGGCCTTCTAATTTATTCTTAGATCTGCTGCTCGTTTTCCCTCTAATTTAAGTCCTTCAATTATAACCCAAATGAAAAAAAATTGAATGGCCACGGGCTTCAAATAACTTGAAGGATGGGCGTTCGGCAGTCGCCCTTGGAGATCCTGACTAGAGTCCAGATTTGTAGGCCTTGGGAGGATGAGCTCAATAGTGTTGACCAAGCTTCGATTCACTTTGCCTAAATGTTCTCTCAAATGTTTACAATGCCCAAAAAGAAAATTTGGGTCCGCTTCTTCACGTGGCATTGGGTACAGTGGTGCGATGGATCTTGGGTCCAAGATTCAAGCGTTTCTACGGAGCCCAACCAAGAAAAATGGGGAAATCGACACTTATTTACTTAAAAGTAAATTATTTGTTAACAAGTTTAGATGGGCATTTGTACACAAGTAAAATTTGTGATCAATCAAACAGTGAAACATGAAAAATAACTATATTAAATATCTATTAAAAATTAACTATTGAATTTTTAGAAATTTAATCATTTATAATTCCTATAATTAAATAGTATAAAAATAATTGATATGGATATATATATATATGACAGACTAATCAGATTTTGCGATCTAACCAATCAACTCTTACTAAGTGCTAGAAAATCCTTATTTTGGCAAGCCAAAATTATGTCCTCTCAAATTATGGAAAAAGAAAATTTTGACCATAAATGTCAAATCAAACGATGACACCTTGTTAGATCCTAATACCCGTAAACGATCTTAACAAATAATTAAAACCAAAAATATTAGAAACATACTAATCCATAAATTGCAATTCGAGTTAAGTAGGAAGTCTTACATTCTTGCAGTCGAAACAAAATGATCTATGCCATGCCTTGGATTTGGATCCATGACATGACAATATTCGTGAATCACTTTAGTTAATACTAAAACCATTATGTAAATAGTGTATCTTATTCAATAATGTAAATTAATAGCCATTCATGACAATAATGTAATATCTATAATACATTAGGTTCCCTATATATAGTGGGAATTAAAGAAACTAGCTATTACATAACAGAATGTCTTTAATAAATAATGCCAATGAACTAAACTACAGCAGTGCAAAATCCTCTTTCTTATTCTACCTTCCCCAAGTGTGTCCTTTGTTATACTCTTCCTTTGCAAAATGTCAGTTATTAGTGTTAAGCGATAATTCGTCCAGTAAATGATAACGTTTGCCTATTTATTTTTAAAAGGACGTAAGCAAGAAAACAGTTGCAAAAATATACAGTGGCGTAAAATACTCATTTTCAAAAGGAATTAAAACCATGGAAAGCATTCAAACCACATTCAGAAAATAAGTCACGATTAACCATTTCATCTCATCATTCTCATGATCCAATTGTTTTCATTTCTTAGCTAACTGATAGACACGTATTTTGTGAGCGCACTTCCACTGATCAAGGCTTTATTCTATATTCTCTTGACCACTTGTTTTCATTTCTTAGCCAACTCATAGTTATATATTCTGCATGTGTTCTTCTATTGATCAGAGTAGAGCTTTAATTTATATTCTCCTGACTAAGGAGGGTTATGTCATGTTTGGTTGTTGTGGCTCCAAGGCTTTAACCCCACCTCGGAGGTTTTCCAATCTATTGTTACCCAACTAATAAGACTAAGCATCAGCTTCACTCACTATTAGTTCCAATACTTCCACCATGATTGGACATGTCTCAATCCATTACCTAATTTGTAAGGAGAAACTCGTTTCTCACACTCGTCGACATCACATGAGTGGCCATTATATGCTGATTACACATGTTCGATTTCCAAATACTCAATTTAAAACTATTCAATCGTAGATAACCCACATTCAATTTTCATAAAAAAAAAAAGGAATTTTTGACTTTACAAGAAATATCCAGTAAAATACCTATTTTTGCAAATAGGAAAGCATTCATAATTTTTTCTAAGATATGTAGTAGCAAAATTCAATTGTTAAAGCAAAATAATTTAGGAAAGCAATTATATAAGCGGTAACATGTCACCATTTACCTGCTGCTTTGCTTTGTTGAATTTTGGGTTCTTCGATTGTTGCCTCTTTATTACCCATTCAAACATATATACAATTCTTACTTAACATGTAACTTATTTAATTTCCAATGCTTGTCAATACTTTATGAGCATTCTACGCATTTATATTCTCTTGAATCATCTCAATTACTGTTTCTTATATCCTATTATGCCTTATACAACAGGCTTATGCCTAATTTGGTCTCAAAATTAAAAAATTCGGCTTAAATAACTCAAAATATGAAATTTGCTCAGTGTTAATTGTTAGGTCTCGTGACCGTGACACAAAGGTTTGTGATCGCAGGGTCTTAGTTCGTGCTTGCAATGTTGAACCATGGTAAACACTAGAATTTTCATGATCGTTTTCACAATCGCGACATGTTGCTTAGCAATTGCACCTGGTGACCACAGAGTGTTCTATAATTCTTGCATTTGGGTCCATGACTGCAAGTAACCTTCTTGCGCCGACGCTGCCATGTTCCACGATCACGATCGTGGCTGCACATGCTTGCTGAAAATGGCTTCGTGCTTGCGAAATGAACAGCAAAGCATTCTATCCATTTATGTTATTCTTTCTTGCGATTGTGAGTAGAAAGTTTGTGCCAGTGATATGGCCGTTTGTAGTTGCGCTAGGGATTGCAGTGCCTTCTACTTGGAATCACGCTCAAGCTTTGCAACTGCGAGGTTCAAGTCTACAACTATGCGTCGAAGCTTCGCACTTGCGATGCTAACCACGGGGCATTCTACCCAATCTCATAGTCCCACTTCACACTCCTAAACTTGTTTCCTGCAACCGCATAAGGGCTTTCGCGGCCACGGAATGCAACTACGATAGCTACGTGTAAGGTGTTGGATGGATATTTTTAATAAGTTCTATGCAATTCTAGTCATTAAAATCCATTACCACAATAATTTTAAAAACTCTAAGCATAATTTTATGATTGTTAATCATGAAAAATCCAACTAATCATATTTCTAAAATTTTCGAAAAGTTTAGTACAAGTTTTAGAACTTCACACATTCAATCAATGCATACTTCGAGTAATTTTCTAAACATAATTCACGAGCTTAATAGGATGCACATGATTAATCCATGTGTAACCTACCCCAATTTCATGTTTCTTGTGCCTATAACATGTGTATCTATATATCCTAAGTGTATGGATAAAAAACTTAAGATTCGGCTAAGGAATTGCCTCAAATTATCGCGATTGGAAGCCAAGAAAATTTTTCTCTCCCCTTGCTATCTTTCAATATGGTTGATTGCTTTTAGGGGTGGAGAATTTTAATTTTCTCCGTCTCTTAACTCCTATTTATACTAGGATTTAGTTTAAGAATTTTCAGAGGGGTCAAATTCTAGTTTCCTAGGGCTTCAAAATTCTTATACTTGACTCTAATTAATATCACAAATTTTCACACGAATTTTTCTGGTTTTATTTTTCTTTTTTTAAGTCTCTTAAGCATGGCAAATTCTTCCCTTAATATCTAATTTCTTTTGCAAGCTTTGGTTGCCAAAGATTATTACATATCCCATTCCAAATATATCCTACTATATTTAAAATGAATAGAAAAAAAAAGAAGGTTAATTTATTAGCCATCCCAAGTTAAAGTTTAAGCTATTAATAATTTGTTACTAAAACCCAAAATTTTAGAATATTACACGACTAATTAAATTAAGTCACGTCATCAAGCATATATGACAAGAATATGTCCTTGACCCTAGTAAAATGAAGAGAAAATTCACAAGCTTGACACACATTTGAATCATCAAGAAATGAGTTTAAGGATATTTGAAATTCTCTCTGCAAGTTTCAAGAAGATCAAGGAGTTCATCTACAAATTCAAAACATTTTTTTCAAAGATTCATTAAATATTAGTGTTTAATTCGTAATTGTAGTGTTAAGCCAACATATTAATGTAATTTGAAGTTTTGACCAACTTCGAAGAGGATTAAAGTTCAAAAGTTATTCAAATTCCAACTAAATTCTAGATAGAACTTCCAATTGTTCTTTGCAACATTCAAAGGCATTCTTTGTGAAGTCCGTCAAAGTTTGGCATTTGATTTGGGATCAAAGTACTAAACCATAAAATAACATTTTTCAGTGGTTTAATAAATTTCAAAGAAGATTAAATCTTAAACTATTAGAACTGCTAAGTTTTCCAAGTTGAATGAAGAATAAAGAACTAAATTAGAGATTTGTACCCCACAAAAGTTTATTTAATTTCATTCAAATTTCACTTGTACAATTTTCTTATTAATAAAATTTAAATACAGCAATTTGTCCTACAGTCATCTTAATTGCTTAAGTATCTTCATATTTATTCAATATAATATTTTTCAAACACTGGGTATAAAATTCAAGTTCAATATTTCTACAAGAATGACGAGAAACTAGAATCCTGCAAAATCTGGAGTATTCAGGGTTTGTTGCAACAAATGAATTTTGACTCCCATCAATTGTAATATTTGTTGCAATATCCATGTGGCATGATGAGCTTCTTGTGCCATGCAATGCGAAGACAAGCTATGCAAGCCGCAAGTGTTTTAACAACTATTGAATGATATAATAATATATTAAGATAATTATTAATTTTTATATCATGAATATGTGTGTGTGTTAGTGTATGCATATGTATATTGATATTGATTTGAATATAAATATGTATAATGAACAATTTTGTACTTTTAAAATATCTAATTAATTTTTAAAACTTTAATTCTTTAGTTAAATTTAATCACAAAAAAAATTTAAAAATATATTAAAATTAAACATGTAGGTTTTTATATATTTTTAAAAATTTTATATTATATTTGTGCTATAACAGACCATAGTTTAATAGGCACGCTCCATTTTCTATAATTTTATTCATCATTCTTGTTTACTAATTTCATTTTGGTTTTATAAATAAAATTCTAAAAGTTGTGGTTTGGGCCCTTTAATAATTCATTCATGGTGCTTACCGTGATGCACACTGTTCATCAGTACTTAACTCGGAGATGTTGCAGCTATTCGAATGATCTATTTATTTTTGTTCAATTGCATTCTACACAGTCAGTCACATGGCTATTGATGGACAAACCTTCAATCCTCCCCGGCTTGCCAGCTCCTAGTGCTGCAAATACGGTTGATATGTCTGAAGCAGTTGCTCTGGCATTGCAGGAGAAGGTAATCTGGAAGATCTGTTCCTTACGTTCAGCATTATTAGAACTAAGATCAGATTTATGCTAATATAATTTTTTACCTGTATTCAGTGTGTAGCGCTATTACCTCTATAGAAGCAAGAAGAAAGACACCTACTAGAGAGAAATGTCAATGCAGCTTTACAGAAAAAATTGAGGAACTCCAGAGAGATTTACTGAACAATTTAGCTTCTGTATTGCAAGCAGGAAAAATGTTTTTCATGCCTGACTATAGGCATATACTATTTAAGTGTCCCTTTGAATATTTCCTGTTAAAAGCTCTTGATTATTCACAATTTTATTGTCGTTGTTTTGGGAAAGAAAAAGGCATGTTAACTTGTAAGAGAACCTCGTGAGGTGGAAATACTTGCTGTCCAAATTATATGATGTTCTAGTCCTGGGGAGAGAATCTATTAGTGTATGTTATTATGTAATGACTTGATCCTCCCTGGACAACGAAATTTTCTGCATGCTATTAAGCTTTTATCTTTGGTCGATAATTCTACCCTGATCTGACACGACTTGATTATCTCTTCTTGGTTTGGGTCACGAATGACAAGGGTTAGAGCTCTTATGGAGTTGGCTCAGCTGAAAAAGGAATGATACATTCTGCAAGAGTATGTTCTTTTCTTTGTGTGGGTGGCGAGTACGATTTTACATCCTTTTTATTTGTGTTGTGATTCAGGTGGTGCTTCCGAGTACTGCTTTACAGTTCCTATAGCAGCTAAAATGCCAAAATTTGGCCTTGCAAGTGATTATTTGGTCCCAGCTCTTGATTTCTTCGGGGATCTTTTAAATTTATTAGTGAGGATCTTCCGCAGTCAGTCAGTCGAGTAAGAATTAAATTAGATATCGTAGAGAGAGATGATATAGTTCCTTCCTCGGATGCCCCTCCAACACGAAGTTATTCCATTTCGCAAGTCCTATTTCTTTGCCCTAACTAGCCGATCAACCCTGAAGACTTGACATAAAAGGCCAACAGGAAAAAAATAAAAATAAAAATTCCCTCTGGCAGAAATCTATATGAAAAATACAAATATAACCAAAAAATACACAACTGTAAGCATGCTTTCCTCTCACTCAAATTTTGACAATGCAAGACATTTTTCTGAATTGAAGTAGGGATAGTAATCAATTGCGGACAAAGAGTCGCCACTTTTCTACACTTTACCATGGTTAATATTTGTCTACTACGGAATCATACATGAATCTTGTGGGCCTTCCACATATACATTTACATACATGTACAAATACATGTATACATATAAATACATAAGAGTGCGCGCGCGCGAGCACACGTATACAATTTACATTTGTATTAAAGGTCTTCACTTTGTGATATCAGACCCAATGATGACTTCTAACTTTGATGCAATTCCTTAAATTCATATTTGTGCTATTTTCAATACTCTTGAAAACGGAGAACCTTTTTGGAACATCTTAAATAAACAATTGTTGTCTTGTTGAAAACTGTTGGAATAGTGAGATCAACTATCAACAGTTGGTTATCTAGATTAATATCATCTAGATTGAGTTTTAGTATCTAATATTTCTTAAAACCTATACTATATTATTATTTGTATAATAATTTTTTGTTGCACAAAGTGACTAAATGGCACGAGGCCAATCCATAAATATATATAGTCATTACATATCAAATTCTATAACAGTAGTGGCAACGAAATATTTTGGTGTGTCCATTAAAAAAAATTTAAAAACTTAGTCTTAAAAATGCCAATATACCATACTACTGACTCTAAAACTGAAGAAATCAGTGCTGGCGGAGAGGATAATAAAAAATAAGGTCTTGGTGGGAATTGCAAAGATTCTAGTTTCCCCCTCCAACATTTTTATTACATAACTCATTCCATGGTATCTGTTGGATTCATTTGCGTGCACCACAATCCAACGATAGCCATGTGGCACAAGTTCCTCCTCCTCAGGCTGAAATTTCAGCCTGTTATAACAATACATCAAAATCAATCAGAAACCTAGAATACAGATTCAACTCTTTCATGTTAGAAATTAAATGAACAAATTAAGAACCGCCAGAGACCCCATAAACTTTGCTGACAAAGGAAGCCAATATGCACCCAAGAATCCAAGCTTTAACCTACCCTCGATGGTCATAGAGTTTTAAATGGACATGATGGACAGATGAAGAAGGGAGTGGACCGGGGGGGGGGGGGAATGTTAACCTCCATTATTGCATTATCTCGTACAGAAAAAGCTGCAGCAGCGCAACAATGGAATCATTTGATATATTTCAAAGCTTCAACATTCTGTCATTGTAGCAAACATTAAAATACTAATGCATGAAATTTCGACATATATTCCTTAAGTTTCTTGCTTCAACAGCAAAGACGATTATAGTTATCAGTTGCATGTAATTGACATTAGGTATTGTATAAACACAGAGAAAAAGTAGCATCATAAAATAGAGCAGATTGTATTCTATAATAACAAGATCTACAAGCATTCATGATGAGATGGGCGAAGAGGGCTCCTGCACCATGCAAATCTCCTGGTTGGCTTTGAAAACAGACATGCAGAATTACGTTTATTTAAATTGAATAACTGGGAACCATGGAAATGATACTAATGAATTAAAGTGGACCTCACTTTAGTATCCTCGGACAACACGAAGATTTTGATTCTCTCTTATGCAAGCACCCAACTTGTTTAAGTTCAATCTCCTGCTCCAGCCCAGCAATCCTAATTTCAGAGGTATCGAGGGTTCAATCGTTTGTAGTGAGAAAAAAAAAAAAGAAGGAACTTATGCGTATTTCGTCCTCACCATGCAAGGGTCAAACTAATGATGTTGTTTTTATCATAAAACTTCAAATTAAATAGATAACATATTTTCCACCTCTGAAAATTCATTTGATTTGCAGCTTGAAGATAGGCAGGTGCTGCTTGTTGCATCCACATCTATTCAATATCTCTCCGCAATTCATTGCATTCTGCAGCAAAGATAGATAATATACCAGATAAACAAAACAAGGACAAAAATACCAGAAACTTGAGGCCAGCTGCAGATATGAATACAATGGAAGACACAAACGCTAACCCCATTCATTGCAGCCTAACCATAAACCCAAAGCCAGCACAACTCAAATGCTATAATGTCAAGTGCAAACAAATCTTCATTTTATAAATTTGACTGGCCCTAGCTAGAAAAAAAAAACTATCTACTCCAACCCAGTTGACTGACATACAAGTTTATGCAGCTACAGTACAATTCAATTCATGGAATTGCCTTTATTTCAGCAATTCAAGCTTAATGATAGAAATTCACAAGGCCTCAAAATCCAACTAATAGTTTCCATTTCTGCTGCTTGGCAAGCCAGATTTCTCATAAATGGTTAACATATATAGAAACTCCCATATTGTTTATAATCTCAACGGAAAGATAACATAGGCCCAAGAATTTAACATCATATTGTCACTGCATTAACCAATCATTTCTTCTTCCATTCATTCACAAATCAATCAAACAAGAAAGTCATATAATTAAAAAGGACTAGTTTGCCAAAAAAGAAAAAACAAAGAAGTCATGAAATTGAGGATCTAAAAGCCATTGGAACTCGTACCAAGCTCCAATTGTTGAATACAAGCAATTAACGATTCACTGCCAATAAAATTTTGTTCCATTTCTGAAAACCAAATACCATATGAATTTATCTTCAAATTCCAAATAACTTTTAAAAAAAAAATTATAAATTGAACATATTACACCTTTCAAATACATTCATATTATACGCTGGAAACTAATTATTACCATAAATAAAATTACGTAATCAATCATTATATAGTATAATATCTATATACATAAACACAAGAAAATCGACCCAACGGAATCCACCATAATTGCCTCATAAAAAATAATGAAGACAAAAAGACCAGACATATAAAATTCATCATTTTATAATATTAATAAAACAACCCCCACCCCAAGCACGCGTGCGCGCACACACACAAAACCCTATAAAATATCTTCCAACCACAACTTTCTATTTGAGTAGAATAGAGGAAAAGAAAGAAAATGCAAAAAAGGAAAAAAAGAAAAAGACTACTATTAAACCAAGTTTAAACAAGATGTCTACAGATTTCTCTCTCTTCTACCGAAGTATGTCCTGCAGCTGGAATTCAACAAACACAAACCTGCCATGACATTTAATTCATTAATTAACTAACAAAGATTCCCAAGCTGTAAAATAGTCCAACAAAGTCTTATTTTAAATTATCTTCACATGAGAATGGCAGCGAACTGAGCTCCAAAAGGACAGATAAACTGTATTCTCCATGGCACCACTGTCTGACCTGACCGGAACTTTGAGCTAGTCTGCTCTAATTCTGATGGACCCGCTATTGCAAGCAATTTACCAGGTTTTGTCAGGAAATACTGGACCTAACAAAGTGATAGCGGGTTGTGTTTTAGTATTCAAGAGAATTACTCTCAGAAAGGGTGGTACCTCCCAAGTTTATCCCAAGGCTAAGGCATCCAAAACTTGAGAAATATTTTTATGACTAAACATGCGCAACCAGAACTTGCAAAAGGTTCATACATGACACTTAAAATGAATTTTCGGCTTAAAGCGAAAATAATCTCTTGTATCTACTATCAAAATCCAACAGCCACAATTTTGATTTACAATAAAAAAGTAAATATTATCAAATTCCTCCTTATTTGACCACATTTGGGGCTTCAGTTGCACAAATTCCTAAACTTCAGGTTCCTTGGATTATTTATATCTAAGTCAATACTACTACTTTATTCGACCAAATATTCAAGAAAATATTCCAGCCAACTCTTCCAAGCATATAGAAACTAAGACTATTTAAACGACTTCAAATATTGTTACCTTTATCTCCCTTCTATGTCCCCACGGCGGCAGTTTTTCTTGCTTTAAACTCACTTGCCAAGTAAATTAACCTTTATAATGCTTGATTCCTAACTAAAGGGAGCAATAACAGAAGAGCATGACAATCGTATATAGGTCATAGGTGGATATAGTGTAACAATTAACGAACAGAAAGAGCAACGAGTTTAAAGCACCATTTGTATGTGTACGCGTGTGCAGCGGCTTGCTGATTTGGATGATTTGTCCTAAAGAAAAGCAATAAATGTTGGTCCGTTTGACACCGACCGACGCGCCTTGCCCGTTTATCACAGTGCGCAAAGTTTCTTGAAGCAACTTCTTGACCGGGGCAGAGCCGCGGCTTGTAGCTGCCGCTCTCCTCGTCCTCATTTCCCGCGAATTCTCAGCATCCTAGTTTGGTTCCTGCCGCATAGAAAGGAAACAAGAAAGAAGATGGGGAGTCAGACATGCACACTCACGGGGACGGGAGCTGGGGATACAGACGACACCGTTTTCGCTAAGGATCACGAACTCAGAGTTGGGGGCGGGGGGTGTTGGCGCAGACCTGGCCTGATTGATTAACACGTGTCCCCGAGGAACATGAATCGATTGAATTATTGTTGACATGGAAATGAATCGAGATTGATGAGAAGTTGGTTAATGATGTCGAACATGTACTTGTTTTAAATGCCTATTTATTTTTTTATCGGTGTCTATGAATTGATTCGAGAAATATGGTTAAAGCCTTCATGTGTTTCCAATTTATATTAAATTTAATTAATATTAATTTGCGTAATATTTTTTGACATTTTTAATAATCGTCAATTAAGAAGAGATGTTTTTTTTAATTTTTATTATAGTTATTGCAGCCGCTGAAGCAGCCATTGATTGTTTCATCAATTTATCCGGATATCCATGTGTTCATCCAAAATACGCGAGATATTCAGCATTGCGAAAGCATACGTCCAGAATGTACTATATAAAAATTTTAAGCTTTGCCAGAGGCAAAAGACTTTCTTGAATCCAAACAAGGAATTGAAGACAATTCTCAAACTCAGTAAGGACACTCTGTACCTTTAATGACCAAAGCCAGTAGAAGCAACACAACGAATCATCTCTTCTACATTTATCGCAGGTTTGATTGCAGACGCAAGTGCAGACAAGTTTTCACCCGCCCTAATATGGAACCAAAACGCGTCCCGCTTGGATTTCTCAGAACGAAGTGTAAAACCTTACTATTTTTCCCCGGTTTGCCTTGGCGAGTCGTGAAAGTTATGCTGAGACAAAAGCAGAAAAGGACGAAAAATCTATCTGTCCAAACTCTTCTTATGATGGCTGCTGCTAGAATTGAAGTAGTCTTGATTGAATAGCTCCTGCTTCTTCCCGTGGTATCTGCTCTTTCACCTAGAGTCGCCTTCTTGTAGCTGGCGGCGCCTCACTTGAGCTCATCAGTCTTTCACTTTGGCCAAGAAAGTTCCAAGTACAATAGCGGGTATTAATGCTCATCCTTCAATTTGTGTGCGTTTTTTTTGGTCAGCGCGCGTGTTTTTACTTTTTCCAGTGATTAGGAGCGTCGCGTTACCGTCATAAAATTCACCACAATAGGTCAAAGATTTGACATCGGCAAGTAGTGCTTGGACCTGATTAATAAAATAACAGAACTCTAATAACCAAAAACCAACGCGACGTAAAGGGAAAAGGGCAAAAAAAGGAACGTGTGTCGATTCTCGTGTTGCCATGGGGGAATTGTTTGAGGAGTTGCTGGTTTTGACTTTTAGACTTTTGTCCTCTGCAATCCGTTAGATGTTCTTGACGCAAGGAGCTCGTAAAATGTTCAGTAAGTTGTGTTGGTATGCAACTTCCAAAATTTACTGGACTTGATGAATAAGCCAGGTGGTGATATTTTGCTTACTTGTGGAAGTGCTGGTGGTTGAACATCTGGGGTTTTGTTTTATGTTTATGTATGTGTGTATAAAGAATGTGAACGTTCTTTTGTTTTATAGCAATTGTTGTTACGAGGAACTTTTCTGCCTATGAATTGTTTACTTGCATCACAATCTGGAATCAGGATGGCTGTTTCAATATATGTTTTCGTTATGAAAACAGATTGAAGAACCGAAGAAATGTGCTGTAGCTCCATATCTTTAATTCAGTGTCAATTTTCTTCAGAGAATACGGTTGTCTGCAGTAATTGAATGAACCAAAATTTGAAGTTTCTATTTCGGAGGCTACTGTATTTTTGCAACAGAGGGAGCTTGAGTTTCCAAAGTTACAACGCTATGCAAAAATATTAGTTTAGCAACTAATTGTCTAGAAACTTGTATGTCTTGTAACTTATTCTCTCCAGGGAGTGAAAGAGATTTGTTATTTAAGATATTTTTAAAGCAATAGGAAATAGCTGAATGTGGCATTGAGCAGTAACAAAGAAATAAGGAATAGGTTTTTTTTTCCTGTTCATTTCACTGGAATTATTAGCTTCAAGCTGAAAAATCGACTTTGAATTTGCAGATGAGAAGAAGAGAGAAATTGCTTTATCCTCTTGTGTGTTGTAATTTGCACATTTGAGAGTGAAACTATTTGCACGATATTAATTGAGCTTTGCACATGCGTTCTACCTGTCTAATTTTTAGGAAGTTTAACAATTTGATAACTTGGCTTCAGACTATTCTGGTTGACATTACAAGCTATTGCTTGCGAAATTATATTATGCTGTTGCCCCTCTACCAAGGTCTTCTGCCTGATATTTCTGTGTATCCATGATTCATGGATGTATGTATCAAGCCTTGCATGCATTTAATCATTCCAAGTTCAAACTTATATTGTGGCGAACAAGATTAAACAGGCCAGCAACATCGAGCAGTTTGAATTGTCTCTGTACTAACTGTGGTGTGCTTTCTTGTTAATGCTTTTCTTTCTCAGCATGATTGGTTAATTTCCTTCTGTTTATACCGTCTGGACATTGGTATAGCCATTCAAATTATTTACCCAACTTTACACCATCCCAACAGATCGAAACATCGTCCAACTCATCAAACCAGTATCCAAGGATGTTTCAATATTTCCGAGAATCTGCACTTTGGCTGCTGTCTCTAATCCTTCTCTCAAAGAGATCCAGTAGTCTGGATCACCGATACGAGGCATGTAGGCCCACAGCTTGTGGCAGTGGCCCCAATATAAGCTACCCCTTCTACATTCCTGGCCAGCGGGAGTCTCACTGTGGCCACCCTGATTTTAAGCTTAGTTGCAGCAGAGGGGGCTTTCCATTGCTTCACCTCCCTGATAGCGACTATGTTGTCGAAGATATTATCTACGAGAACAAGTCACTTGCTGCTGTTTCAAGTCCAGAAATAAGCAACAGCACCTGTCCAAGAATCAGGAGCACAAGTCTGCCCCTATCCCACTTTGCCTATGCTGACAACGTAATCCGGCTGTATCTGTTTTCTGATTGTTTAATAAAACTTGATGGGAATGTACCCTATTCGACTCTAGAAGTTTCTTGTGACAGTGAGGACAGTATATATCAGTGGAGAAAAGCAGTTTTCAAGTTTGATTGCAGGTTGACAGAACTCCTGGAAAGTTGTGCGAGACATGTAATTTGCACCTGTGGAAAAGCAAAATTACAATGATAAAAACAAAAGTGTAAATATTGTGGAGCTAATTAGAAGAGGGTTTGTAGTGAATTGGAAAGATAGCATCTGTGGACAGTGTGAACATAGTGGCGGAAGATGTGGATATAATGCGAGTTCCTCCCGGTTTATGTGTCTTTGCTGTGATGGGCCATATGATTGGAGTTGTCCCACAACCAGTAAGTTCGTGATTGTTTTTCTCTATTTCTCATGATAATATGTTTTTAATTGAAGAAAAAAATTTTTAACATAACATCAGAGACCAAACAATGTGTTTTGTTTTTCATTAATTATACCTGACTTTTTGTTATTTGAACGACTTCGTTGCAGGTAAAGACCATCCATCACTAATTTTGGTACTTGCTGGTAATTATATCTCCTATGTCAATATTAGATGGGATATCTTTGTTTGGGATAAATCTTTGTTTCATTTCTTTGCTGAAGTGATTTTTTTTCGTTGTAGGTATTGTGGCTATTCTCATAGCCGCCTCTTTCGTGATATTATCACTTTTCGCTGAAAGAAAGAAGATGAAGAACTCATTGAAATATAAGGACATAGAAAGCATTCTGCAGAAACATGGGAACCTTGCTCGACGAAGGTACAAGTACTCGGAAATTAAGAAAATGACGAAGTCATTTTCTGAAAAGTTAGGAAAAGGCGGTTTTGGCAGTGTCTATAAAGGAAAGTCACCAGATGGCCGTCTGTTGGCTGTGAAAGTTCTTAATGAATCGATGAACACTGCAGAAGAATTTATTAATGAAGTTGCCAGCATCAGTGTGACTGCCCATGTCAACATTGTTCCGCTTCTGGGATTCTGCTTTGAGGGTTCCAAAAGAGTCCTGGTTTATCAGTTTATGCCTAATGGATCTCTAGATAGGTTCATCTACAGCCCTTCATCATCAGCAGAAACACAATTGGGATGGAGAAAATTATTAAAAATTGCAGACAAGAATTGTGCACTTAGACATAAAGCCGCACAATATTCTTCTGGATAAAGATTTTCAGCCAAAGATTTCAGATTTTGGCTTGGCTAAATTGTGTCCCAACAGAGCCAGAATCATTTCCATATCTGGGACAAGAGGTACGATAGGCTTCATAGCCCCAGAAGTATTTTGCAGGAATTTTGGAGAAGTTTCTCACAAATCTGATATTTATAGCTATGGAAGAATGATCTTGGAAATTATTGGAGGAAACAAAAATGTTAATCATGGGCCCTATGACAGCACGAGTGAAGTATATTGCCCGCAATGGATATACGAGGACCTTGAGCAAAGCAAGGATCAGGAGATCAAGATTGTGGAGGAAGATGAGGACCAAGTTGCAAGGAAAAAACTGGCTATCGTTGGATTGTGGTGCATACAAATGAATCCAACGGATAGACCAGGAATGAGTCATGTAATAGAAATGTTGAAGGGGAGACTAAGATCTTTGCAACTCCCACCAAAACCTTATTTTTCATCATCCCCTCCGTCGGCACCGAGTTCTTCAGTTTCAGAGTCATGAGTATAGTTTATTGGCTTTCTTAAGACTAAGTTTTTATTTTTATTTTTTTTTTCAATGGGTGCATCTAAATATTCCGTTGCCACTACTCTTACAGGATCTGATACATAATGACTATATATATGAGTTGCCTCGTGCCATTTAGTTTGTTTGATTAACATGCCTGGTTCTTCTGCAATGTGCCTATGATGGATGATTCTTACTCTGCCTGGGAAGTGAATTTCATCTTTTAATTGATGTGATGCAGCGAAAAGGGGGAGCACACAGAGGAATCATTCCCAACTAAAGGCCATGGTTATGCGAAAACAAGTACTGCACATGAAGGTTCCGCTGATTTTGTTATCTCTTAGTTTTTATTCTGGCACAAGTCAGCAGGAATTCATGAAGGGCAAATGCATAATTAAGGAAGCTTATGGCCTAAATATCGTTCGCTTTGAAAATAAGTGGTGGAAGGTGGCTTCTGGCTTGCATCCACCGCTCATTCACCTAAAATACGGCATAGAAGGAATCTTAACAGACTAGCAATTGTTTTCTGTAAGAAAAAGGCTACAAAGTAGAAAAGCAAACATCTTTTCCTGCATGCATGCATTTTAAGGAACCTAAACAGCCCCCACCTACATCCTTTCTTTTTGGTAGCAATTCTTCTGTGAGTTTGCATTGTTCTAGGCATCTAGCCTGGTAAGTCGAGCTGCATGCAGAGTTGATGATATCTGCCCTGCAAATGACTCAACGAGACCATCAATTTTTATTTTATTTTTTGAGATGCAGTTACACTCTCTGCAGAACTATATCCCGCCGATATGAGATCAACCAAAAACTATGCAGGATTCATGTGATCAGGGCAACCGTACCTGTCATTTGATGTAACTTCCTTAAATGAGAATCAGGTGCAAGATCTTCCCCTTGGATTAGGATTATGAACACTGTTGTTAATTTACAAGTAACCAAAAATTATTATCCTGAACATTTAGCAGCTCTATGTTATTTTTAGTTCTCCATGTATGACATTCCATAATGTATTAAGAAATTGAGGACATTTTGATCTTTGCCCTCTTAACTCACTGAAATGTATATGCAGGTACAGGTGAATGCGCATGCAAGTATGTAACTATACATGTGCTAGGCGTACAAGATTCGTGTATGACTCAATATTAGACATATATTAATCATTGTAGACTGAGGAAAAATGGTGAGCATTCATCCATGTTGGAAGATTAATGAGAATAGGATTTTATTTATTAATAGATATCTTTATAGATTAGTTTTTCAAGGTTTTAGTCTATCTTGAATAGTATTCTAGTCTGATTATATTGGTGTTGGACATTTTTGATTAATGGGAAATTAGATCTTTTGCTCTACAACCCGCAATTAATTACTATTGCTACTTGAATTCAAAAAAATGTCACGCACAGGCAAAATTTGAGTGAATGAAAGGCATACGTACTGGAAAAAGTTTAAACAAGATATCATACACAAATTATCTCTCTTCCCAGGAAGATATGTTCTGCAGCTAGAGTTTATAAGAAAGATTTGATGCGTATAAGATTTGGCTGACCTCTCTACACCATCCACGTAATCACCATATCTTCAGGGCTCCGAAGGACCTTTCAGAGCATCGGTTCAAGCAGTTTCATTGTGAGCAGAAAACTGATTATATGAGATCTCAAACTCGTATCCATGATTCTGCTTTATGAATTCCTTGCCTATGCATGCCAAAGTACCCATCATGTTCAAGTGCATTCGGAGACAGGAAGGAAATGGAGAACTTTGGAATCCATCTGCATTGAATTTCAAAGACCTACACATACAGGATATATATGTTCGTGTGCGTGTGTGTGCGCGCGTGTGTGTACATGTATATATCTCTTAACTGATCAATTCTCACAGCCAAGCTCCACCGGGATTAAGTAATGACTTTGACATTACCCAACCCTGAAAGAATGAAAAACCATTAGCCATAGCATAAGCATCTGCATGAAGCTTTGAAAGAAACAAATTTGAACCATTTCATAAATCTAAATGCTAGGCTTCAATCTTAAACTAGGGTCAGATTAACGATTGGAATACAAGAACCATAGCACATTTTGGAACTTCTAAATTTAGTTTCTATAGCTCATGACATTAAATGGTGAAGCACGCAAGAGCAATAGGTTAACTAGTAGTAACAACTAAATCATATGATGGTCTAACAGGCTTGGTGAACATGTGTATACAGCTTTACAAATGATTAAAATAGATCAACTTTTTTTCAGATAGATTAGTCAAAAGGAAGATAGTTAGATCTCTCCATACCTGTTCCTTGGCTTTGCTTTTAAAGGGTCCATATACAATCTTATAAGAATCTGCAAAGAGATTCAAGATCAGGCATTGTGGGTGTAATGCCGAAATATTGGGACCTAGTTTTTTTGAGGAAGAGGTGTGGATGATGTGAAGAAGCAAAGTGAATTTTTCTAGAAATAACTAGCAGTATTCATGAGTATAATAAGATCAACAACTTTGCAATCTTACATGAAAAGCAGCTTTCAAAATATCGTCAGGCTTTGCTTGATCCTTAAACTAGGCATGGATATTACCCTTGTTGGGCTATACGTGGCAATGTATCAGTCTTTCTGTAGTCAATATAATTCAATATGCAACTTGTAAATCATTCAGATTAGTCATAGGCAGTCAAGGGGGTAGCCAACTCAGGCCTGCAATGACAAATTAATGCATTTGCGTAAAGAGAGTGAACGTGGAGCCAGCCTAATTACAATATTCAACCCCTGCGGAGGTAGTATACTTCCAAAATAGGCTCCACTGAATAATGACATAGTCAGATGAAAAGCAAGACATGTGCATGTGCACCTGTGTGTGGGAGAGAGATGGGTCACTTAGCACATACCGAGAAAAATAGTTCTGTGTTTTTTCCACGGGAGACTGAAATTTTTTTTATCAAGTTTCCCTCTTGCAAAGTTGGAAAAATAATATACAAGTATGTAAGAAAATATACTTATTTCTTTTCCCTTGGGTGAAGCTAATGATCGCCTTCTAATTTGCCCCAGATGTCATTGCCATTACCAGTTTCACTTTGCTTTTATCATAATATTAGTAGTGAAACTCTGGTACACAAAATTAAGAAATGCAAGCTCTGAGAGCAAAGTAAACAAGTCAATAAAACTATCAAGGTTAAAGCAACTACTCAAATCTTCAGAAGTCCACCTTTGTCAATCTGCCATAAACTACCTCAAACTACTATTTGATAGCGGTTTTCATTGGGCACTGCCGCTTATCCACCTCGATAATATAATCTCAACTAACCAGATATTTTTTTGGATAACAATTTGTAATTCAATATTCACACTCACAAAATATTGCTAGCGTTACCTTAAATAGATTGCCTTAGCCTTGATGGCAGTGAGTTTACCTTGACTAAGTTACTCAACATTCATCAAATTAAAAATACCAATTGGCAACAAGGCCACCACTTCCTTATTCACAAGCTACACAAACAAACATTATAAAAGCAAACGTTGATAAAGCATAGAAAACACAGGAAGCAATGGTGGATTTCTTTTAGCAAACACAATGCTCACTCCTGTTCCAAGCTTCACAGGCAAAAGTACTTGTAATTAGTTCCAATGACCAAGCAAAAAGCTTTATTACATGACAAGCAAGACTACAAACACAGAGAGATTTGAGATCAATAGTCAATTCATTATTTTAAACAATCTTAACCCACGTGAACTTTGCAATTTTAGAAGTAAAATTGATTAGGGTTCTTTCCTCCTTTATGCAAATCTGTAATGCACATAAGCCCTAACTGCATCCTTCACTGTGTGCCATTCTGTGCCTCAGTTGGGGCAAAACCTTCCAACAACACTTTGGCACAAAAGAATTTGGCAGACATTTCCCACATTCACACACGGATAATAGAAAGACCTAGATCTACCAATTGCAATCAAAATTCACCATTTTGTTTCCAATCAGGTTTCCACACACCTTAGCATGGAATTAGTAAGTAATTTGAATAGATCCCTCCACTAATTCTTGCATTCAAAAAATTACTGAAACAAAACTTCAGGGTAAAACTAGGAGTGAACAGGATTTACATACGCCTCTATGAATATATCCAAAGTGAAAGCACTTGAGCTAAAAGGTAAAATCAGATCAGCCTAACTTAAAGGTTTAGAACTATGCAACTTCAAATTCCAAATTATAAGATGGACATATGGTGTGTGTTTTATGTCTCACATACCAGATCAGCAATATTTCCAACACATTCTCCCTTAGAAGTCACATCTCCAAGAGTATAGATGTTCATTTTTTTCAAGTTCTTTCCAGTGGAATTAACTCCTACAAGTATAAGGTGAAGATCAAATTTTAATGCCTTTGAAAATTCTCTAGCAAACTCTAAAACCCAGCGACTGATTCTAAAGTTAAGAACAAGTGAAAGACTATAGAGTTCTCAAAATAATAGAAAATCAATGGCAAATGGACCCTGTAAGTCAATAAACAAGAGATCAATACTTGCTTGAAACGTCCTAGTATGGAGATCATCATTTCTAATATGTGGGATATAGTAATATTCTGAAAAGATCAAATTGTCGTTGAAGTTTGCAAGAAATCAACTGTATAAAATAAACTTACATCATATTCCACATTTTCCTGTTAGCTTTCTTTACAATAGGAACTTTATGTTCTAGGCAACAAATTAATTCATATCAAATATTTCCAGTTCCCCTGCAACTTTTAAACTATTCAGGAAAAGCTTCAGTCCATCCTCTGAAACTTGTAAAAATGGAACACTGAACCATCTCTCCTGTCAAGCACTACAGCAAAGACCAACACCAGCACCACTCTAGTTATCTAAATTCCGTAGTGTATCAAAATTTATGACATGCCACTGAGATATCATGAGCATGTCTCATGTTTTCATGCAGATCAGCATAATTTGGGTATGGAGCAGATCTGCTTCTCCATACTCCTACAGAACTTATTAGTGTTTGTGTTGTGACAACACCCATTGCCCACCAAAGAAGTGCTAGAATAATTTGGGTATGGACAGAATTCAATATGAAGATCTTCTAACTGGTTCTAGATGATGCAGTTTCCCTTCTCTGCTATCTTTTACTATTCCTTGTCCTCAAATTTTCTGAGTCTGGGTGTTGTTGATGATTTTTGTTTAATATGCACATTGTTGTGCACATAGGCACATGTACATGTGTAACACAAATATGTTCTTCATATATCCATTCAATGTTAAGTTACCCAACCAGTTGCACTAACCAGCCGCAATAAGCCTGTAACTGTGAGGCCACTAACTAAAAGATTGGCAATATCAAGTATGGACTGCTGAACTAAAAGATTAGTAGTTTCAATTGTCAAATATAAACTGCTCCACAGTCCACACAATTATGGGGACTGTTGTGTGTCGTAGTCATACAATAACGTTATTTGCACCGTATTATTATGACCCAGTTTCATTCATCGCAAGGAGTAGATTGTTTATTCATTTTCAAGAAAATTATACAAATTCTAATCTTCTTTTCTCCTGAACTAAATAATAATCATTCATAATATGTAAAACTAAAACCAACTAATCAAACAAAACTTTACAAAATCAAATTCATTATACAAAGAACGAAATCATAGAAACTGCAGACAGATGTTTAAAAAAGTATTCTTCTTACAATGCATGAGTATAATCATGCACTCAGCGGCAAATCCAAAAAACACTAAGGACAGAAGGAGAAATACATTACTTCGGGAGGGGCCTGGGGAGTTTTCAAACTAACAGCCCGAATAGAACTTCTCTTCAATTGCTTGGGACCGCGACCATTATCCGCGGCGTAACTCCACCGCTGGCCTTCAATCTCCTCACAGCATATCAGCCTCAAGATCGAATCCACAAACTGATCCTCAAGTGCCCCGCCGAAAATCGAGTCTTGGAGCACTGGACGCTCCGCCGCCTCCGGCAACGGCGGAAGGGCGGTTGCGAAGCGTATCGCGCAGGAGCAGCTGGGCGTCGGAAGATGTTAAGTTTCGCGGATCGGGATAGAACGACTGCTTACGCTTCATTCCTCACTTGTCCAAAAATGCAGAAATTTCCGGACAGTTCTGGAGGATGCAGTGCCTATTCCATCGGTTAGAGTGTAAGCGCGGACAAAAAGAAATTGTGTCGAGAAAATTTTAAGCAAGTACAGTTTATGGGCAATTAAATACTTATATTTTTATAATTAAATTAAATATAATTCTTAAAATCAAATAATAAAATAAATTGATATTTTAAGTCAACAAATTAAATTGTAACCCGTGCTAAAACTTATCAATCAAATCAATGCTACACGTTAAATCCTATAAATTTAGTATAGAAATATTATTGATTCGATAATTAAAATATAATTATCGAACGTTTATAGCGACAATACCTTGACTTCTACAACATCAGGGGAACATCAAAGAGGAAATCAAGACACATCAAGCAATCAGATAATGTTCATAAGTTCAGAGTCGTTTTTGCGATATTTAAAGCATCTTTCACGTAGATTTACCAAATTCTAACATTTAATTTACAATAGAAGCGTTAAACTAATGGATTAACGTTATTTGAAATTTCAACCAACATCAAAGAAGATTAAAGCTTCGAAATTCTTTCAATTTTAGCCATATTTTTTGAACAATATTTAAGGCGTTCTTGCAACATTTGAAACATTTTCAACGAGTTCATTAAAACTTAGTGTTCGATCTGGAATCATAGTGTAAAACCAAGAAATTAATGTTTTACAAATGTCTACCGAATTCTAAAGAAGATTAAATCCATCAAAGTTTCAACAAATTAAAAAAAGATTCAAGTTCAGATTTAAGTTTTGTAAAAGAAGAATGAGATGACCAAGTTAAAAAATAAACTTCACATAAATTCATTTAATTCAAATTCTAATTGCACTTGTATAAATGTTTCGTTAATAGAAATTCAATTGCAAAATTTTTGTCTACAAGCTTTCGACACATTTAGTGGGACTTCTTTACTTCTTATCTATTCATTCGTTAAGACTAAAGAAATCTCAAATGACTAGAGAAAAAACTAAGTTATCTAACTTGCTGTTTCCAGAGTCTTAAGGCTTGCTCCTAGAAGAGGCACTATCACAAAAGGCTTGCCCAATTGACTTGCTTCGAGCTAATCATTGTGTCTCAAAGTTGTTAACAACTCTTTCTACATGGACCACGAAAGGGAAAACACCAAAAATAGTTCAATGCCCTCTAGCCATCGCTCAATCACCTCACCCAGTGCTAATACTATTCTAAGTTACTCCTTAATATATTTTTTAAAATTATCAGTGATAAATAATAAATTAGTGGTAAAAAATTTAATTTATCATCTTTTTAGTTTTTTGGCTAAAATTCAATTTATTGAAAATTGTATTGAAACCAACTGAAAGAATTTCGGCATATATCAAACTGAATCGAAAAATTCGATTCGGTATTTGGTACCTAATTTTGGCGTACCAAAATTTCGATTCAGTTTAATTCGATTTTATCGATTGTACAACCCCAACCAATAGTATATTCAATATTCAAAACAATTAAGGCCCAAAGTTTTCAATTAGAAGTGGACTAGCGGGTTAGATTAAAACACATGTATTACACATAAACCTCTAACAAGAATCTAACCTGTTTATTTTTGTAGATTAGTTTTGTTGATTTAAACTTGACCGCTAATTTTAAAGGTCACTCAACCTAACCCACCAACTCATAACAAAAAAAAAAGTCTAAAATAAAGTTAGTAACATGTTTTACAAACTACAAGTTTTCTTCTTAGTTTAAATACTATTACTTCAAAAAGTAATTTTATTTGTACTCAAAGTTTTAAATTTTTTACTTTCTTGTCATTTAAAATCTTACTAAATTAAATTTCAATAAAATATATATCATTATGCAAATAAAAAAAGAAAGATAGAAAAAGGAAAAGAAATAACGCAAACCAAATAGAATTGTCAAACTTGTTTGGGTGAAGGTAAGCAGTGTGGATGGCGCTTTGAATCTTGATGCCGATAATAAAAAATTAAGTTTGAAAATATAGATATTATGTATTAGTTTAATGTATATTTAGGTTTGAATTTTGACATATTTACTATTTTAGTAATTAAATTAATTTTTTTTATTTATATAGTTAATAACTTAAAAAAATTACAAAATAAATAATAAATAATAAAAATATTTATTAAATTATTTTAAATATATAAAAAGATTTGCAGGTCAATTCACTGAGTCATATGAAATTAACTCATTTTTCCTTTTTTGAGTATGCAAATTTGACTTGATTTTAACGTGTACTCATTAATATTTAATTCAAATTTGTTAATTATTATTTAATTCAAATTTATTAATTTTGTGTTATATTTAGTGCAAGCAGACCTACTTATAGCCCTCTTTCTCGATTAAATGCACAAAACAATCAATCAAATAAACGTACGCAATTTGGCCGCAAATAGGGTTGTGATACAAAGTTAAGATCTCAAACTCATTAAATAACTAAACACACAATAAAACATATATGCCCCAATAGTCGTAGGGTTCACTATAAAGGCTCCCACTTTTCTTACATAAAATAATATTTATCAATCATTATTATAATAATATATGTGCATTTAGATAAAAAGTTTACTAGCCAGATGTGATTTGATATTTACAATGATTTTATTGTAATAACACACTCAAAAAAAGACAACTATTATTTTTCCTCAAAAATAAATCCCAAAAGGATCTCAACCAAATATACTGTTTCCCGTAACAATTGTGGTACCAACACTAGTGATTGTGCCAACTCGAAAACTTGAGTTGGGATAACGTCAAATGGAAGCAAACCAAATAATTCATCAGTCTCCCGACAAGAACGTCGTGAAAAAGCCAACGTTTGACGTGCTGCCTTAACATGAAGAATCACGCGTCTAATCTGGCAATCTTCATTTAACTTTCTCTTTAATCTTTTTTGACCAAATGATTACTATTGGCACTTAGCCCTCGCTTTGCTACAATTTCAATTTCTGATGTTTTCCTTCTTTTCTTAATCACCCTTTATATAACATAAGTCCATCCCACGTTAAAAGCACCACACTCCCATTGGGACCTTTTTGCTTTATTCACTCACTTTCTAATTTTACAATTTCCAATGCCAAAAAATTCAAATATTGCCAACATCTAGTTGTTTTATGAATTCTATTGATACGTGTTCTTGACTATGATAAAATTGATACACCCCATATTTCTGTTTGTAGACAAGAAGATTATGGATTATGGGAATTTTTTCTAGAAGTTTCATATAATAACTTTTGAATTAAAAAAAATGATTAAACGTATTTTCTTCATTAGAGATCATCCGAACCAATACTTAATTTTTAATACGTGCACCATCAAAATTTACTGCAATAGCTTATAAGGATCCTTTTCCCATTTTTTTAAACAGAATTTGGTAAGCTCTTTTTCTTTATCCTTTAAAAAGACAAATAGTCTCGAACAAGCATGCCAGAATTAACTTACTCATACTCAACATCCTTCTCTAAGCACCTCTACATTTTCAAATAAAGAATCAAAAACTGCTCATGAGGCTTCGAAGATCACAAAAGATGGGCACTTTATTTGTGGGACAGGGAGAGCCTCTCCCGAAGCTCCCTTCAACCAAGATAAATAAATAATAACCAATGTGCGATGATGTAACATTTAATTTTACGATCTCATTTGATTACATTTGATGACAAAATCAGATCTATTGTATGCATGGATTCGAACGGACAAATTCATTTAATGGTTTCATCGGTTAACCATGTCATGGAATTAATTTCTACGTGTGAAATATATCATAATAAGTGCAATAGTACTTTCTATGCAAAAAACAAATAATAATAAATACCAGAACGGGAAGTTAGCCACAGTCTGTTTGTTAGTTTGCTTGCTTTTAATATTTTTGTCTTTATTAGTGTCCGAATATCAATGCTTCTGGCCGAACTCACGCGACTACGCGAGTAGTCTCACCTCCATCGGTCTCGGTGGTCACACCTCCCTAACGGTAGTATATTCTATGAATAAATATGATGTTTTAAATTGGTGTAGGACATGAGAAGTGAATAAGATTGGTATTTTGTAATTTTATTTTATACATATATGATTGATTATAAAAAAATTTATATGAATTAATCAAAAGAACATTACCTTAAATTGTTAAATTAATTGTCATATTTTAGTTTATATGTTTATATATATTTAGATATTTAATAAATGTTTCTTTAATAGTTTGCAAAGGATTAAATTATACGACACCATCCAGTCCAGAGGAATAAAAATAGCTTAAATTTAATTTATTATGCATACAAAAAGAAAATTGCGAAGTTGCAGGTTTCGGGGACCAGTTAATCAGCACCATAATAACCTGGGGACCCACAGTATTCTATGTGGCACACCGTTGGTGGTACTGTCCGACCGAATTGCCCACATTAATGCTTTCCTTTCCGTGATGTTTATCAATAAGCTGATTATATTGTCAAGGAAAACTGACAAATTATTACTGTTGTATCAAAACAGGTCAATGGTTAAGAGTATTTGATGTTATCACTGACATATTTATTCAGAGGGATTTTGTTGAGCGTGTAAATTTCTTAAATTTTTTTTTGTATGAGAGAAAACTGTAATTAAGTGACCACAGTAAAATACCTTGACGAGACATTTATGGCCGCGGATATTAACGAGCTCCAAATCCCTCTCTAATCTCCATCACCCTTCTGCTTATCCCCCTCTTCTACGACATTCAACACAGCAATGGCTGCGACAGAACCGAAGCCCTACCCTTTAACCGCAGTCCTCTTCCTCTGCCTCCTCCACTACGCCGCCGCACTGAACAGCCCCGACAGCCGACCCCTCCTCCTCTTCAAATCTGCAGCCGACCCAAACGGCACCGTTCTCACTTCCTGGAACTCTTCCTCCGATCCATGCACCGATTCATGGCTCGGAGTCTCGTGCTTTCGCAACAGGGTCACCCGTTTAGTCCTCGAAGGGCTCGACTTCCGAGGAAGTCTGCCTCATTCTCTCACTTCCCTCACCCAACTTCGGGTCCTCAGCCTCAAGCAAAACGGGTTTTCCGGTGCAATTCCGGATCTTTCCAACCTCACCGCTCTCAAGTTCCTCTTCTTTTCTCACAACCATTTTTCTGGCAACTTTCCTGTTTCCGTAACTTCGCTTACGAAACTCTACCGCCTCGACATGTCTTTCAATATCTTTTCTGGGACTGTACCGTCGAGCATCAACCGGCTGACACATTTATTGACGTTGAGGCTCGAAGAAAATGGGTTCACCGGCTCTATCCCAGGCTTGAGCTTACCGAACTTGCAGGATTTCAATGTGTCGGGAAATTTGTTGACCGGGAAGATACCTCTGTCGCTTTCGGGCTTCCCTGCGTCGTCGTTTCGGAGTAACCCAGTTTTATGTGGACCGCCGCTGGAGAAGTGTAAGAACTTTTCTAACGACCCGGCCCGGCCGGGTGGGGCTATGGCGTCGCCCGTGAGCCCAAGGACGACTGTTGCGTCGTCTCCTAGCGCAATGCCAGCGGAAAGAAAGGCGCCGATTAAATCGGGAAATAGTCGCCAAAGCAAAATAAGTTCGATGGCCATAATCGGCATAATACTCGGCGATGTTTTGGTTTTGGGGTTAGTCTCTTTGCTTCTGTACTGCTACTTCTGGAGAAATTACCGCAACGAAGTATCCTCAAGAAAAAGTAGTAGCTCCCACGCGGAGAAGATAGTTTATTCCTCAAGCCCGTACCCGAACCCGGCCCAATCTGGGTACGAGAGGGGAAAGATGGTCTTTTTTGATGGTGAGAGGAAGTTTGAGCTGGAGGATTTGCTGAGGGCGTCTGCGGAGATGCTGGGGAAAGGCGTGTTTGGAACTGCGTATAAGGCAATTCTGGACGATGGGAATGTGGTAGCGGTGAAGAGATTGAAGGATTTGACTGTGAATGGGAAGAAAGAGTTCGAGCAGCAAATGGAGGTGCTGGGGAGGCTTAAGCATCCGAATTTGGTCAGACTGAATGCTTACTACTTTGCCATGGATGAGAAATTGTTGGTTTATGATTACATGCCTAATGGTAACTTGTTCTGGCTGCTTCATGGTAAGCACTTTCACAAACTTATTTCTGATGATGCATAATTGATTTAGTGTGTTTAGATTATGGGCTGCTTGGGAAGGGTGGTGGGCTCTAATTTTTGACTAGATCTATTGTTTTTTACTCTTTAATTTGTCGTTTCTTTTCTATGTGATTTGACTTAGTTTGCATGCTTAGGTAGATAGATATGCGGTTTTACAGCATGCCTAAGTAGAAGGAGATGATAATATCACAGTGCATATAATTAGACCAGTGATAGTGTGAAGAAGTAGAAAGGCTGTTGATCTAGTGCACTCGTATGAGTAGCAATGGCTTTTTAACAGTAGAATTTGATTTCAGGTGTATGCTTTTACAGTCATTCTGAATGAATCAATAGCATTATGGCTAGCTTTTCATTTTGCAATCATGTGGAACCATTTCTGCCTGGATGCTTATTATTGGATTGTTCCTTCCCAAATGTCCATTCTAGAGTCGCTGGAAGAAAATTTTCTCTTTCTTTTAGTGCCTGTGGAAATAAAGTTTGCTGCACTTTTTTGCTTTGGATTTCAACATAAAGTACATGTCTCCTCATGCTGTAAACTCAAACTTTAAATTGACAAGCTCCATAATATAATACACTCATCTGCCTTTCCCTGCCTCTTGTCTGGACACTTCAACAACATTGCATTCATTGCTAAATAGTGAATGCTTTGATCAATTCGTTGTCTTTATAGGCAACAGAGGACCTGGAAGAACTCCATTAGACTGGACCACAAGGTTAAAGATGGCAGCCGGGGCAGCTCAAGGATTAGCCTTCATTCACAACTCATGCAAATCCCTTAGGCTCACACATGGCAACATCAAATCCACAAATATTCTCATTGACAATGCCAGCAATGCTAGAGTGTCTGATTTCGGCCTCTCTGTTTTTGTGTCGCCTTCCTCGGTCTCAAAATCCAATGGCTACCGTGCCCCAGAAGGAGCATTGGATGGCAGAAAACTAACCCAAAAATCTGATGTATACTCCTTTGGGGTTCTCTTATTAGAGCTGCTAACTGGGAAATGCCCCTCTATCATGGACAACAGTAGTCCTGGCTTGGGCTACGGCGCTCTTGTTGACTTGCCAAGGTGGGTGCAGTCTGTTGTGAGAGAAGAGTGGACATCCGAGGTGTTCGATCTGGAGCTTATGAGGTACAAGGACATTGAAGAGGAAATGGTGGGGTTGCTTCAGATTGGAATGGCTTGTGCCCAAGCTTCACCGGATCAAAGGCCAAACATGAACTGCGTGGTGAAGATGATAAACGAGTTGCGGGAAGCGGAGGTGTCACCATCACTCGGAGTTCGTGATTCAGTTTCAGAATCTCCGGCGGTTTCTGAAGGCTCATGCAAAGCCAGTGAATAATCAAATTGTAAGCAATTGAAGAGCTTGTTTCCATTTGTTTTGTAAATCTACCTGTTCTTCCAGCAGTTTTTACCTTTTTGAGTATCTATATTTCGTGGCTTATTTGATAATTAGCCTTTGGTTTCACAACCGGCGAACTCTATACGATATGTGAGGAACAATACGGAGCTGAAAAGGCATGAATGGATTTATTGCACAAAGTATAATACTATTCCACCTTTTAATTGTTGCCGTATGCATATACAGAAAATCTCTAGTAACTTGTGCATTTGTCTGTTTTTATGCCCTTAAATATTCTGCCTGAAGAGGGCTTTTTGAGTACTAAAAATATCTAAGATCAAGCAGGGCAGTAGTCCCGGTCTATATCAACAGTTGGACCTGTGCTTGTGCCGTTGAAGTTTCGGTATTTGTTTAAGCTTGTAACTTGCATTTACTTCTTCATCTCAGGTCTCATGCACCCAAAATTTGTCTCAGATGATGGTTTTTGTGCACATTTTCATGATTTTTGACATTGGGTCTTTGTAGGTTTGTTCTAACATGGTTATTCGATTTTTTTTGGTTTGTTTGTATATGGATTTGACAATTATTTCAATATTTCAAGTGCACTTGTTTCTGGATAAATTTTTCGGCATATGAAAACATGAGTTTTTGGTACATACGTGCACTTGATGTAATATTCCATGCTACTTTTATTTGCATGGTTGACATTTAAATGAGCCTAGGCACACGTATAAATAGACATAAATAAATACTACCAAGTAGTAATCACCGCTGCCAACCAAACTGGAATCATAAAGTAAGGCGTGATAAAGAAATCAAGACTCGAGGAAGTTGCAATGTGTGTCTTATTGCCGCTAAAGCATTCAATTCATGTTAACAGTCTTCTCCCCGTATAAATCTTTTGGATATCACGTGCATAGTTTTAAAAGCAAAAATCTAAATGCGTGGAAGAAATTCCTTTTAAACCACGGGAAAAAAAAAAAACCCACAACATTTATATGTGCTATATGAACCCTTTTAACTATTCAGATTTATCGTCAGAAAAGTAGATGGAGGCTGCTTCACGAATCGAGAGTCCGACTGCCAAACAAAGTTAGCCTCTGTAAAGAATGGTCAGTTTCTATTACAATTCTCTTGAATCATATTTGAATACAATTTCATATATGATTGAATTTTAGAACTGTGTGACCTTTGTCTCGCAAAGAATGTATCCTTCCCCAATAATTAAGTCTCCCTCTCTTTACCTTCTCTGTACGTCTGTCTATATATCTAACTGTTGAAGTGCATGACGTGAGGTGCAAACCTTAACAACCTATCCAAGGCATGCTGTGTGAATTTTCTGGCAAACAAGAAGCAGACATTGGTTTTCTTCCCATTGTACTCACAACCGCCACCGCTACCACTCCGCAGCTTCTCTAGGAAGTCCGGAGTGACGTTTGTCCTGATGAACTTGGCGGGGTGGGGCCCGCCTCTCGACCAGTCAACCCAAGTCAACGTCCTGTTTGAATTTCTCTCCCCAAATTTCATGCTCACGAATGTAGGCAAGTAATGCTCGTCCGCATAACACGAACCGTTGCAGTAGGTTTGGAACACTGGAAAATAGCTCGTGTCTGCAATGACCTCAATGGCGAGATCTCTGTCAATGGCAAACCATTGGGAGCCCTTTCTCCATTGATCGAGCTTGATCTTGGGCCTCATCAGACGGCTGTATCGGCCTCGCCCGACCGGTCCCGGCAGATCGTAGACCTCCACAAAGGTTTGGGTGGAGTTCATCAAGTAAGAGTAGATGGTGGAAAAGTTGTAGAGGGGGATGCAAGATTCGGACAGGAGGACAAAGTGTTGGTTTGAGAAATCAAGAAGAGCATTGGCTAGTAATCGGCGCTCTGCTTCAACCATGTTGACATGCCCCCAGTTAACTTCCTGCATGAATGCCCAATGATCACAGGGAGGATAGTTAAACATGGTGCAATATTAACATTGATATAAAAAAATGTGCATTAATTGCTCAAGGTTGTTCGCGTTGCAGGGCCATGTAAAATGCGATGATTGGATCATGAAATCCTTTGTCCCTTTCTCTATCAATATTTAATTATCACGTGTATTGTTTATTCACATGTTGCAATTGCATAAATACGAGACTATTGTTTACGGGTAAAAAAATGAAGACAGCGAAGACAGAGAAAAATCGGGACAGAGGATTTGGTCTGTAGATTGGAAGGCACTAAACTTTTTAACTTGAGAAAATACAGACTTGTGTGCGTCTAATTTGTGATAATAGAAAAGAGAAAGGTGACAGACGAAAAGCTCAGATGGAATGCCGTGAAATTCTTAATGCAGCAAGGATTTTTTGCTACCGACAAACGGCGGTAGGAAGACCAGTTTCTAGGGCTAACTGCCCTTTTGTTTTTTTTTCACTCTTTCCTTTTCTTTTTATTCAGTGATGAGATACATTCGGAAACAACTTGGATTCTGAAGAGTCGGGAAAACTCTTCTTTATTAATTGTTGAAAGATATCTTCTGGGCCGCAAGGGTTGGATGGAAAGATAGCAACAATTGACACGAGGGCCAAAAGTTTAGGGTTGTCCACAAAGTGACACCCGTTAAGTGCTGACCCGTTCTCAGCTGGTGGGCACACACTTGTCCTTATTATCTGTCAACAACAAGGCCACGTCCGTTGTGCCATGCAACGAATCACACATGGCCTCTTGTATTTCCGGTGTCCAAGTCTAGTCAAGACTTCCACAATTCCATTAGAATTTCCTTTAATAGAGCCAGTCACGCCTTGATATCACAATGATCTAAATAATGAATAACTTCGGGGACACGGGTAGTGTGTGATACTTTTCTTCCACGAACGAAATTTGATCTTTGTCAGAATTTTTGCGTGTGATGATCTAAAGGTTGACTAGGTCATCTACCATAGTTGTCAACAGTGGATTCTGTTGAGTATTTATTTCTACGTTTTGCCTAATTCAGACTGCAAGCATTAGAAACAAGATTGATTGGATCGTGTTCGTTCAGCCCAACCCTGCCACCGTTCAGTTAATTCGACTTTTAATAACCTCCAAAAGAGGACGAACACTCCATGTGCCGTTGACAATCCTAGTATTCTTTTCCTTGAAATCTTTAGCCATATTTTAATGCTGCCAACATTGTTATTTTGGGTTTTGTTATTAGTTCCGGGACGTAAGGTACGATCCCTGGGTGAGGTTCTTGGCTGTGTTCTGATTGATCAGTTCATTTTACTTGCATTGTAAGATTGATTAAGTTTGCTAAAGATTAATTGTGGTGACAGAGGAATAACTGGACCACAAAGAGGAAATAACAAAAGAAGAATTCACTGCTACAATATTTTCTCCCGACTATAGTTTCTGCTGAAATATCCTCCTCTGACAATATTCTCTATCGTGGCCATTACTATGAGATGCAAGGCTCCATTTTAATTGCACAAATTTTTTACCTAGCATATTATGTGCCTATAATGCCCTTTCTTCTAAAATCATAAACGTTTAATTTATATATACTTTAATGTTCATGAACTGCTAGTTAAATATGGGCATTTAATAACAGATTAAAAGATGGAATTTAGGGCAATAAATGTAATTACATCAGTAATGTTTTAAAGCATCGCATCATAGGATCAGCAACATTAAGATTTTTCAAGCAGTAACTGTATGGAAACCATAAAATTGATTTACCAAAACTGACCTTACTGCGAATCCTCCGTCCATGGAAGACAGAGCCCTCAGGCTCTGATCCATTGTACGACGGATCAGAGTGAACGTAAACCGAGTACAGTCCTTCGTGCCCTTTAAAGAATTTCTCCCACAACGGCGCAAGAATCACCGGCCCTCTCGTCAAGAACATGAACGCCACCTTCGGGACCCGTTCGAATGGATATTCTTGGATTTTGGGAGCCATTGATGCTCTCCACAGAAGCTCCTGATCGCTCATCCCATGCATCAGAGTCGGTGGCTGTAGGAATCCCCTAACTACCTGGCTTATCTTTGAAGTTTTGTTGAACTGTGGAGTGGGTGATGGGAATGCCCGTGGTGGCGGCGGCTGTCGCTGTACTAATGATTGTGAGGTGAAGATGGAGAATCGTCCGTTCGTGACTTGCAGGTTGAACGAGAAGCTTTTGTAATGGAAGCAGACCACGATCCCTGAAGTCAAGCCGAAGACGAAGAAGAAGAGATAGGAGAGGAGGTTGAGCAGAGGGAATGGGGAATTATTCATCAGCTTCCCGGCCACCGAGAATTGGCTCTGGCCGTGAGTCTTCATGGCGGTTGTGGCGGCGGCGGTGGAGGAGGGTGGAGCAGATTGTTCCCCTGGATTAGAATCTTGAGTTGCTTCACGACGTTGGTGTCTGAAATTGAGGAATTTGGAAGCAAGAGAAAATTCCGAGAAATTATGTGAATTTGAAGACACGGAGAAGAACAATATATATATAAAGATGGAATACGAGGAGGCATTTCAGAAACAACTTCGTAGCCAAGTAGGAACAAAATTAATTACGTAAAATATAGACAACGAACTGTCAGTTGGGTGTCTGAGATTATTACAAAGTTTACTGCAAAAACTAACCTTGGATTGGTGGAGAAGGTTCCGGCCAATGATCTGAGCTCCCTTGGCCTTGTAGGCCTCTGAATTTTTGGAGCTAGATTTATTCTTAAATGGGGCCAAGTTTGCATCCAACAAATTCATCACCAATATATATAGAGAGAGAGGGGGAGAGGGAGGGAGAGGCTACGTTTGGGAGATGGATATTGTTGAAGGACATATTTGGTAGGATAATGTTAGAATAAGTAGTATATTTAGTACAAAGAAATTTTTTGTTTTAAAATTTTAATTTGTTTGTATATTGTACAAAATATATGATAAACATTGATTTAATTGTACATAAGTATAATAATTAAAAAAATAATTAGTTAATTATATAAAAGATGAAAGTTTGAATTTAAATTTAGATGAAAATTTTGATAAATAATATATTTAGTTGGATAAGATTTGATTTGATATTGAAAGATAGAAACATATGTTATAAAAAAGTAGTTTCGACGTGGAAGAAACAAGGAAAATTCTATACTGACGTTTTTGGTGGGCAAAATGCGTGTTTCTTGAGACCGAACGTAGGTTCGAAGGTGTGGAGGACATGCATAAGTTTGCCAGTCAAACTGCGCCACTGTCTAATATTGGAATCTGGTGGAATTTTGAACTCGTCAAGGTGATGAATAAGGCAGCTGTCACTGCCTGTGACTGAAAGAAAAGAAAAAGAACAATTAAATGAAGAAGATTACTGCTTGAGACATGTTAAAGAATGGGATGAGACATTAATACCTTTTTTTAATTAAAGGTTAGAGAAAAATGAGAAAAAGGGAATTAACAAATATATAACAATTTAATGAGTGTGGGTGTATAGTGTATACATTTATATGGGATGGTTTTAGTGTGTGTGTGTGTGTATAATTGATATTAAGATGATACGCTTTAAGTTTGAATAATGACAGGGATTAAGTTTTAGGATAAGCGAAAAATGAATGAAAATTTAAGATTGGATAGAGTTTTGAACTAAAAATTGATTTTTGAGAAAGAGACGAAGAAAAATAAGTCCAGAAAAATGAGAAATAATTTTAAAAAAGAAAAACAAGGTATAATGCTCATCATTAATATGATATGTTCTTTTTAAGGTTTAAAGTAATTGAAAAAAAAATATAATATATCTCTTTTTAAAAAAAATGGGACATTTAAGATTTTTAGGTTGGAGAAAAACAAAGAAAATAAATCTAAATTCACCAAACGTACGTGAATTGGAAAATATAAAATAAAATAAAGGGGGCACCTAATTACCGCCTATTTTGACAGTTTTTTCTTAACTATACCGAGTATTTACATAAATAAGTCGCTTTTTATTAAGAAATACATCTAAAGCACGTTTTATGAAAATGCGATTGATAGGTAGACCAAAAAACAAAAACAAAAAGATGAAATTGAAGTTGCGAAAAATGGAGTGACATTTGGATGAGAAATATATATTACGCAAAGCACGCACTTTTTAATTTCATCTTGAATTGGAAAAGTGGGAGGCGGTTAGGCAAAACTGGCCCTTCCCTGGTGGGGAATGAAATTTCAGTTGCACCAGAAGCCATCATGCAATTGCCGCGTGCGGGTCGGCTGGTCACCAAAATACGTGTATATACGTATAAAAATTGATTTATTTATAAATTATAATTTTATTGCATTTTGAATAATTAAAATGAAATTATTTGAATTAAAAAGTATAAAATAAAGAATAACCAATAGAGAAAAAATAAATAAAAATTATAAGTTAAAAAGAGAGAGAGACAAAGAAAATGGAGAAAGAAAAGATAAAGTTTTTTTAAAAAAAATGAAAGATAATTTTGTAATTTGACATTGTGCAACTAAAACTCTTTATTAACTGAATGATATGGTAAAGATAAGTTAAATGAAAAGATAAAAGGAATAGGGAGTGAGGAAAGGATAGGAAAAAAATCAACAAAACAAAAACAAGGGCAATTTGACATGTAATTTGATATTGTGCGGCTAAAAATTCTTGTTAAATAACTTAATTTAGTACCAATATATAGTTTGTTTATTCATACAATTTTTATGCTCCCTTTTTTTTTTTTAAAATTACAAAATATGCATGCGATGCTTTATATCCAAAATTTATGTAGTGTTTTTTTAATTTTGAATCACCAGAATGAAATAAGGAGGGAGTTTTATGTGGTTCGACAGACTTTGTTTATCTTTACATAGGGTTTTTGTATATTTTAGTATTGATATAAATACAACACAATGAAGAGTATGAATTGGCTTGAGTTGGTTTTTGTCTGCTACAAATACCCCCAAGTTACTCTCGTATATTTGATGATGATAGGAAATCACTTGAATTTCCCTTATTATATTTGGTACATTATAAGGGCTAATTAATTATACGCCAGTTGTAATTTAATAAACATCAAGTTCAAGCCTCTAAGCAGAAGCGTAATCATTAGCCGTGTTTTGATGCAAAATTGACTCACTTTTCTTCCGATCAAATTATAAACTTCCAAACATTATTACCCAATAGAATAATTCAAATTTTCCTCACCACCACAATTTCCTTCCTAACAAAGCCTTTGAATTTTGGGCAAATATATATAGCTTCCATCATATGCAAAAATTTCATTATTGCAGAAAAACTTAATGCCTATTAGTTTTTGTACTGTCGTTGTTTTTGTCAAGAAAAACTTCAATGAACCGAAACAAATAATGGGAACATGAAGCCCGGAGGGCTTCAATCAAAAAGAGATGCGTGGTCAGAATTGAAATTTAACCAATCAAAGAATATTATAACATAGAAAAGGGCCTACCCCAAAAGAAACTTATTACTCTGAATAGGTCATTAAGAATATTTTTGTGTGCATTCACTTAGATTCGGACTAATGAAATTCCGAGTTGTCCGTCTCGCCGGTGAGAATTTTACTTCTAAAATAGCATGCAGCCCTTATTGACTATATAAATCTTTTGATAGAAGTGGGGATGGGATGGCAATGTAATCAGCTTGCTAACGGAAAGACAGGGACTGGCCTTGTTGACTATGATGTAAAGTTGGTGTGAAAAAAGCACATATGTTAATCCGATTAAAAAAACGCATGAACATTATAAGAAAAAAAATAAAAAGACACAGGAAAAGGTTTGTTTCGTATGTTTTATTCTTGACATATATGTGACACAAAGGAGATAAATGAATGACTTGTCTCCGTTTTGGTTTCTATATCTTAGAAATGGGAATATTTATACGAAGAATTGTAATTAGATCTTCCTAAGATTATATTATCTTTTTGCCTACGTCCGCAAAGATCTAGTTACAATTCTTTGTATAAATATTCCCATTTCTAACATACTGATAGTTTATACATACATACATACATACATATATATATATATATATTTATTTATTTTTTATTTTTTTTAGGTGAGTGTGTGTATATACTATAATAGATATAAACACAATACAAAGAAGAGAATGAATTGACTTGTCTTTCTCTTGAACAAATCAAAATATTTATACAAGGAAATTTTCATCAAATCATGACACTAAACTCTATCCATCTTGTCTTTGTGCAATTAGATTCTAAAAATCATTCGAGTTTTCTTTAATATATTTAATAATTTTAGAAATCGCTCTATTTTCCTTTATAGAGTATATGTTCGTTTTTATTTTTTACCTCAAAAATGCATATTACAATCATTATATTTTTTAAATTTTATCTTAATCTCTTTTTTGCTTTTATGTATTTTATAAGAAAATTACAGTTAAAAACTAAAAAAGTGAAAACAAACATAGTCTAGACTTTGAAGTCAAAATCGTCCCTGGATTAAGAATGCTTCGAGGCTGAATTCGCCTTTCAGTTGAAACCAGCCTCTACGGGCAAAGCTTTGGCTGGGTTTGGACGAGGGGTTTTGTTGGAGATAATGTTTAGGGTAAATCATATTAGAATGAGTTATAACTAGAATTAATTAACTAAAATATTAATATGGTATATTTGTTAGAATTAAGCGATGTGTTGGTTGAATAAAATCTCGTTAATAAGTGGGAATATAAAGATAGTAGCCATATGGCAAAAATAGTGTAAAAATTTACTTCAAATTTTTCTAAAGAACCAATCAAATCAATTATGTTTAGCAATTACAACTTTATTACTCTGAAAAGTCGTTAAGAATATTCTTGTGTGTACTGCCGAAGATTCGGATTAATGAAACATCCTGCTGTTTTTGTCTTTCCAGTTAGAATTTTGTTTCCGAGACGACAACTTTTAATTTGGTCTTATTATCAAATAAAGTTGGGAATTTTTGACTATGTAAATCTAAAATTGGGGGTGGCGTGGCAATGTCATTAGCTTAGTAACAGAAAACACGGGGACTGGTCTGGCTGAGCGTGATATGAATTTGGCATGAAAAAGCAAATATATTAATATGGCTTTCTCTTTTAAAATAAAATAAAGTCAGACCAGTTGCTGTCGTGAGCAGGGGGGGGGGGGGCAAAGAATCAACTATGCGTGGTGGGCTGTGGGCTTCTTTCTTGCGATAACTAAGATTACGAAAAGGACCTCCACCAAATTTAAATATATACAAAGAAAATTCTCGTCAAACCATGTCAGCAAATCACCGCATCTTCCTTGTGTTTTGGTAATCCCAAAATAATTACTCGAGTTTTTCTTAGTGCATTTGGTATATTTTAAGGAATGATGGTATTTTTCTTTAATATGTCTAATCGTTGAAATGTTGTGGCTAAATAAATTAATTAAAAACAATTAATCATATACTAATCTTAAAGGCTATTCAATGGGCTAAATGTGGTCATCTTCAATTAATTATGACAACTTGAGTTGGGATTCATCACTACATTTCTTTCGAATGGAAGACGCTTTCCTTGGGAGACGATAATCAAACCATAATTACATTGGCTTCATTCAGATGTAAATTATGGTGAGAGTTAATTTATTTCGTTGGAGAACTTTAAAATTTGATGGGAGGAAAATTGTTGAAAATTTGCATCCAAACAAAGTCATTACTCTTGTTATCTTATATGTTGGGTAATGGATATTTGGGCATATAGTTAAATTGCTTCGTGATTCTTGTAATGACTTTTAAAAAAATATTGAAGCAATCAAATATATAATTGCAAGTATTTTAGTAGGCGCAGTTTAATCCATGAGGGCCAACATGTCATGGCCATGTTCAGCTGTTCATTTGGAAGGCACTTGAAACTAATATAGATTTTGATGAGTATGAATTTTTCGTTTTTTAAGGGAAGGGTATGGAAATTATGTTTGGAAGAAAATTTAAACAGGAATTAAAAAAATTATATATACTTTAATTTGAATATTTTTATGTATGTTTAATGCATTATAATAATTGAACGATATAATAATATATATATTTATGAAGTATAAATATATATAAATGTAAATGTATGTGTATATGTATATATAAGTATCAATTAATTGTGAATATGTGTAATAAATAAATTCTAATAGTTATTTATATATTATGTAGGAGAAGGAATTTTAAATTTAAATTTAAATAAAAAAATTTAATGTAGGATATTTATCTTGATTAAAAAAAAAAATGGATTAGAATCCTAGGAGCCAAACAAAGTCCTCAATTTTGTCGGCCCAGTAGTGTTCAAGGCTTGACTCTTGCCGAGAGTTCCTATTAATTTAAGCTTCTTGTATTCGGACAACCATTCTTAGTCCAGAATTTGGGAACTCTCTGTTCAGGTTAACATTATAGCCTCGTTATGGAAACGTGAACCCATTTGGCAAATGGTCTAAAACCTAGTTCAAGGAGCCCATAAAAGGACAGTAAACATCCGATATTATTATAAGTTAAATACACGTGATTGAGTGACGAATAGCAGCGATCAATCACGTGACAATTTAATAATAGTGATTGACTGTGCTAGTCCAAGTAAAATTGGAAAGAGAATTTTCCCACAACGTTAATGGTGGAGACATATGATGAGGGAATAAATTTATAACATTAGCTTGTTCGATTCCCCTTTCCCCTTTACTATTAAGATAACTGTCTCTAACTAACGGTGGCAAATTTCCACATGGCTGGCACAGACAGCGTATCATCAGAGAGAACCTTTGTTTATATGTAAGAGATATGTTCTTGATCTTTTGCTCTCGTGACATGGGTTTGGAACCTAAGTTTCAATCCCAAAATCCCTTGTCAAATTTTATGTTACTGAATATATCATTTAACAATATTTTCATTCAAATTCAAATTAATTTTTTTTTCATATCATATATATAATTAATTAATTATTTTTTGATTATTATATCTATTCACAACCATATCAATATCATACATATACTAATATTATTTTTATTTATATCATATAACATAAACATTATCTCTATAAACTATTATATTATTCAATTGTTACTATATATTTTATACATAAACTCAAATAAATTATATTATTCATCACATTAAAATTTTTTTTTCAAATTACTACTACTCATATTAATGCAATTCCTACCAAACATTATATCCAACAAACACCTTGCCTTTTAAGATGTTAAAATTTACAAGTTACTTAAAAATATGTTAAATTTTCCTACTTTATTTTTAGACATTTTATAAACTACTTTATTTTGTTTATAAAAAATTTAAATATTCTTAATTATATTATGTTAATGATTTTAAGTACATTTGTGTTATTATTACACCCAAAAATTATATTCGTTTATAATTATAAATTTTAGTATATTCTTATAAGAGGATTTTATTATTTTTATATAAACTTTTAAAATTTATTTTTAGAATAAAATATATGAGTTTATATGTTCTAAAAATATTTCATTAACTTTTAAAAATAAATTTATCCTAGAGCCCTCCAATGCTATGAATCTATATGCATCATGAGTAGCCCAAGGACTTTTTGTTGTGGAAAAATGCCATATTTCAACAGTTTTCCATATCGCGCATTGGAAACAAAAACAAGCCTCTACCACTTTTATATTAACTCACACCTTCGAAGGGCTTGCAAGATGAAATGGGTCGTGGATATGGCCTCACGTGCATGGCCATTCATTTGGTCCCACATTGTTTGAGTGGACCAAATCCCCACTGTTCACAATTGTGGTCCAATCCATATTTTACTTTTTGGGCCCTGCTAATTTATTTTATTTTCAGCCCAAATAAATTTCCTTTCTAACAGGTACCCAACCAACACATGCCTCTTCCCGATTTTGCTGATGGAAGCCAAACACGACCCTTCTTCCTAATATCATTTCTTCATGAACAGTTCCTTCTACAACTGAAAATGTCTTCAAAGCAACAAGCAACCAAACATGCCCCTTCGGGTTCTCGATTTCAGAAACAAACATATCCCTTGCAATCATTTATCTGTACGAATAGCCTTTTGTACTACAACCGATGATGAACAGACACAGCCTGACGGACATATTTGGCCCTTCAACCAACCATCACATTTCTTGAATTACACATGTTGATCATCTCTAAATAGTAGAGGTTGCAGACGGAAAAATAACAGCCCTTTCTATGCTACATACTATCTCTCTTGCCTTCCCTTGATTCATGCTCACACTTATACACTTACACTTCTATCCATGCATACAAATACGTACTGTCTCTTGCCTTCCCTTGATTCATGCTAACACTTATACACATACACTTCTATCCATGCATACAAATACATACTATCTGCCTCTTGCCTTCCCTTGATTCATGCTCACACTTATACACATACACTACTATCCATGCATACAAATACATGCATATTGCTTCCCTTGTTTACCTGGTTTGTTTCACCCACGTAATTGTTGATTCTTGGATTTCTCAAATTAATTTTTTTTGTTTTTTTGGGATGAATTGACTTGTTTAATCATGGGAAATATTTTTAAGTTAGCAAAATAATTCTTTAAGGACAGTACTATATGCACAACTCAAGTTACATTTTATTCTAAGTTCTTGGCGAATTTTTCCAACACTCTTTCTCCTTGAAATTTGGCTGTAATTTTATTCTCCAACCTATATGTTGTTTCAGTAAATAGTACTTTCATATTGATTAGACTTTACCATCAATCCTATAAGGTCTAGTACAGCTGGTTTTTTTTTAATTTAGTGGAGTTTCACCTCAAGTTAAATTTTTTGATTCGCATCAAGTGGTTAAGCTGATCAAATTGTCAAATGGTAAAAAAAAAATGATTCGAGTCATATCTAAATAGTTGAATTATAATAAATCTAAGTAAAATTGAGTAAATTTAGGGTTAAATTGTTAAATTAAATAAACTAATCACAGTTCATGAAACTGAACAATTCAAATTGATAAATCAATAGATTTTTAAATCTTTTTATTTTCTTCATTGTAATGTATCTTTGATTTGTTCGCCACCACAAGAAAATTTTCCTGAATCAAGTTTATTATTTATTATTTCTTAGTTATGTATTTTAAACGTATTAATTAAGTTTATAATATAAATATTACATCATAGATTCAACAATTATTGGTTGAATTAATAATCCTTAAACTGATAATTTTTTTAATTTCCAAAACACTGCTTCAAACCAAATTTTGCCCACGAATGAAACTTAAGTCAATTCTCCACCAAACCTAATCAAAAACCAGCTGTAGATTTCCACGCACTCAACAAAAGTGAGTCATTTCTGAGGAAGCACCAACACCCATCTTGAAAAAACATCCAACAAAGAGTACAATGAGTCCACACAACATGATGATCTTCTGTTAGGGTCACCCACATGGCCAGGGTCATGCCTCCTGATTTAAAAAGAGGCTTAATTGCACCCTCGTTCAAGTATGATTTCTGTTCCCCTCATCTGGACAACTGAAATCAGATTCAGTCTCCACAGAATTTGGTGTGCGATTTACGTTTCTCCTTCCTACTCTTGGGAAAAGGGAAAAATATAGGTTAAATGGTGCATATAAATGCCCTCCAAAAGTGAGCCACCATTCACCATATTGCTTTCCACTTTTTGGCACTCGAATCAGTTTCTCCAGAACAAAAGATCATTTCGTGGACTACCCTAGTTGATGCTTTGTCATGACTCATATTTGCACTCGAAGAGATTTTTGTCCTGTTGGAGGGAAGGATTTAAAGTTGCAGAAACGATGTAGTGGAAAGGATTTCAAATCAATCTATGTAAAAGAAATTTCAAATTCTTGAAATTATAGTTTAAAATCCATTCCAATTACAAAAATTATAGTTTAAAAGGAGTACTCAAAAATTTTACCAAACAAGTGTAATAGATTTATTATTATAAATCTGAAATCTATCTTTTTAAATTCATCAATTCAAATGTATCCTTAATGGTTTTTTTTTTGAGATTATGTCCTCTTTCAAACTATTTACCTTGAAATATTTTTTTCTACCTTTTCTTGCTCTCACTTTAGAGTATAGATGCCCCAAAAGCATCTCCAATCCAAAATTCTTGACTTGCAAAGAGAAAAAAAATATATAGACACAATGAAATACTAATAAAAATAGCACATTCTATATATGGGTAAATGTATTTGTAAATTCTAAAGTTATTATATTTTAACTATTAAGAAAATATTCAAAATTAAAAGTATATAAAATATTTAAGATAAGAAAACAAAGAAAGTACAAAAGAATTTGAAATGAGAAAAAATTTGAGAGATGGACACAAAGTTAAAAGAAAAGTGATGAATAAAAAGATTAGACTAGTAATTATGTACTTTAACTTTGTGTAATTAAAAAGTTTTACTAAGTTAAACAATATTACAGTATAGATGAAAAGTGCAGCACTGCTTGTTGGTGCAGGAAATTTAATTAATCGTAAACGCTATTTCCCAAGCATTAAAATACACTAAACCGCACTTTTAAGCAATTGATCTACCTCACTTATTGATAATAGACCCACCAGTGCCTTGATTTATTTTTAAATTTTAGTGTTTTTTTTTAAGTATTTTTATTTTAAAAATTATATAAAAATAAAAAAAAGAGATAAAATTTAATAAATATAATAATTAATATATGTATTTTTAAAGTTAATAATTCAAAAACAAACATAACCTTAAAAGCTTCTTTATGTTTAAAATTGAAAGGTGGTCCTTATCTAATGGCCATTGGCCAATAAAGTGGGAAAACGATAAAGAGGGAACAAAATGATACGAAAAAAGTAGTATTTAAAGTTGAACGCAGTGCATTAACTCCAGCTGTGGATGGTTTTATTTTATTTTAGTTATTTAAGAATGGCGGCAGGCCCTAAGCATCACACACGCTCGGTTATATAATATGGGACAGTGGAGTGCACACTTGGCCACTGAGACGAGCAGTCAAGGAAAATGATTTTGACTTTTGGAAGAACGTTGGAAAAATTTCCCCCACCTGGACTCTCTCCCACCAACTTCTTTTACCTTCATTTTTTTAAAATCTTTTTATCCTTTTTGGGTTATTTCAAATAATAGCCTTTTTTTTTTTCCAGAGCGTTTGCCATATTTTTCGTAAGTCTATACTTCTTTTATCATTTAAGAATTTTAAAAAAAATGAACATGTATTTGTGTTCTCAAAAATGGAATAAAAGATCAACCCATCAACTCAATTAGTCCGAGTTTTACTTTTACTGCTTAAAAATCCAAATGTATTCCTAGGTTCATGAATTCAGTTAGATTATTTTTTAAAATTATGATTGAATTTAGGTAACCGGAAATCATTTAAGATAAATTAGAATCCAAACTTTAAAATGACACAATCAATTTAAATTTTTATCTATTTTTAATGCGAGAATATCCACGTCACTACAGTTGAATCCCAGCCACGTGTCCAACTATAAATTACATTCTATTTTTCCATCACAATTTCGGCCCCGGTTTCATTTAGTTAGATCGTTTGTATTCACGGAATATAAATGCAGAGAGAGAGGGAGAGAGAGAGTTCCAAAGCAAGGGTAAAGTAAATAAACAGAACGGACTTAGTGCGCATAAATGGCGACTCCGGGGATACAGGACGGCGGCGTTTCGGTAATGTTGGCTGCGCCGGTGGTTGCACCTGTCGATCAGAGCGCACACGCGGCTGCCGCGCTCGGGCTTTCATCGCCGATTCGGATTTTTTTGTTGTTCCATAAGGCTATTCGGACCCAGCTGGACGGCCTTCATCGATCGGCAATGGCTTTGGCGACGAATAAAAGTGGAGCTGATATCAAACAGTTCGAGGAGAATTGCCATTTTTTGCGCTCGATTTATAAGCACCACTGCAATGCAGAGGATGAGGTTCGTGCTTCTGTGTTTTCTGTGGTTTTGGTTTTTTATGTCGGATGCGAATGGTGAATTTGTTATAAATTGTACCTGAATGAGTTGTTTTTGTACTGAATTTTGGCTGTTTCTTTTACTTGGTAGATATATTTGGAGCCTGCTCAGTGCGTTGGCCAAAATTTTAAGATTTTAGGTCCTTCATTTTTTTAATTGGTTCGTTTATTCCTGCATTATCTTTTATTTATCGTTGTTTGATTTCTGTGTACTTTGTTTGAGAAATCGACAGGGATCATATGCGTTTTAGTTAATTTTATTAAACTTTTAGAAACATTGGCGCGTAAATTGCAGCATCCGGTGCTTGTTTGAGCTGCAAATTTCGTTCTGTAATTTTTTTTTTTTTTAATGTTAGGCCCAAGTTATATGCATTCAGGTTTAAACATTAATTTTATCATGAGTACAGTTGACGGTACCAGGTAACATGAGTTAGAAAAGTTGAAGAATAATGTAATCACAGCAACTTTCTCTGAACTAAATATGCAACTCAATCTTCACGTGCTGTGTTTGATAGAATGGAAAATTGTGAAATAAGACAAGGCCAATGGATAATATGGTGGTGTTGTGGGCCCGGCTAATCAAGAGTGCTTAGGGCTCTGTGGCCGGACGCAGAGAATCTGAAAGGCAACTTTTATTAACAGGAAATCATCTTGGTAGTGTCAATTGTTATTTTGCATTATTTTGTAAACTAAGGAAACCTGATGAGCTCTTCATATTAATGCATCACTAGTTTTCAGGAACTGATTTTACCATGCCAAAGTACTTCTCTTTTCTTTCTTCTATTTTCTTCTCTTATTGGAACTTGAAACTCTTCAACCAACTTATTCTTTTTGCATGCCATCATGATCTGTATGGATTTAGGACAAGGTCCACATTAATTCTTACCATTGATTTACTGTTTTTGTCAAGAAAGTGCTAACCTACTCATAGGATCTCATGTGCTCTTTGCGCCTTCTCTTAGTTGATTACCTATCAGATCTTTTGATCAGATTGTAACTATTATAGAGTTATTTAAAATCATAATGGCAGGTTATCTTCCCTGCACTTGATATCCGTGTGAAAAATGTGGCACGAACTTATTCTCTTGAGCATGAAGGGGAAAGTGTGCTTTTTGATCAGCTGTTTGCATTACTTGACAACGATATGAAAAGTGAAGAAAGCTGTATGAGAGAGTTGGCTTCTTGCACAGGAGCCCTCCAAACTTCACTCAGTCAGCACATGTCCAAGGAAGAGGAGCAGGTGGAATTTTGGTGTATTCCAGTTTTCCTTGCATTTTGGCCATGTATATCATGCTTATGGTAAACAGTGTATTTGAAGGATATTGGTGTGCAAAGAGAGAACCTGCACTGGTTCCATATATTGTCTCTTGGTGTCTTGCAGGATCTTAAGCCACCTCCCTGCTGCTAAATGTGAGATGAACGTAGGATCTCCCTTTTTATCATGACAGTAGGATCTGCAGGCCAATTGTTTTTATAGGATCTAAGGTAGGGAGGACTGCTTTGTAAAAGTTCTCATATTTAGCAATCTTACAGCTTAGAGACCTATGCAAGAATTTGAAATTAGGTCATCATGCTCTAAACACCAAGACGCTTGCAGCAACTAGACACAAATTTTATTACCCATGGCTAGAGGCAACACTGCTCAGAACTAATTTTAACAATGAATTCAAAACAATGATTTGACATGTGGCTGTGTACATAGAGAGACTGTTCTGAACAGATTTTCTACCATTTTCTTTACTATGTTACTAGCAGTCATCTGGACTTAAAAAATTTAAAAGATATGAAGAACTGTTGTCACTTATAATACTGGTCTTAGCTTGTGGTTTTATCTTAACTTGTTTTGGTTGTTCCAGGCGACCTTTTATTTATTTATTTTTGTTTTAGTTCTTTTCTTCAGCTGCATATATATGTGAAGTGACACTTCTAATGTATGTAATTTTGGATTCTAAGTGTTCAACTTCACTATCACATTTGTAATGTATCAGTGATGAGCCTTTTGTCATCCTAAGTTCCTGTTGTATTATATGTAAGATAGTCCTTGTTCTAGAGTACTAGAGTAGTATGTTTTGATTTTGGCAGGTATTCCCCTTGCTCAGTGAGAAGTTCTCATTTGAGGAGCAGGCCTCATTAGTGTGGCAATTTTTCTGCAGCATTCCTGTAAATATGATGGCAGAATTCTTGCCATGGCTTACATCATCAATTTCACCTGATGAGGAGCAGGAAATGCGTAAATGCTTGCACAGAATAATCCCTGATGAAAAGCTGCTTCAGCAGGTTAGATGCCTTACTAGAAGTACAAACATGAAACACTTAGCAATCCTGTTCTGACTTATTTTCTTGTTCTTGATGAAGATTATATTTAACTGGATGGACGGGTTAAAGATGTGTAATAAGCGTAAACATTATGAAGATGATCCTAGACACTCTTGCAGTACTGGTAGCCCAACTGAAAAAGGGCACACCTCCTGTGAATCTTCTAAGAATGATGAAGGAGATCTGATATCTGACTGCAATGCTATTACTTCTTTGATTTACTGTCCTTTAGACGACATCTTGCATTGGCATCGGGCAATTGAAAAGGAATTGAATGATATAGCACAAGCGGCTAGAAGTATAAAATTAAATGGAGATTTCTCTGATCTATCTGCCTTTAATAGGAGGCTTCAATTTATAGCTGAAGTCTGTATTTTCCATAGGTACGACTCGCCATTTTTATAGAGACCCCTTTAACTAATCCAATTCAACTTGGTTTGCACTGGTACAAGCTTGACTGGCATGCACTGTGTTTCATGAGTAATTTTTTCCCCAAATCCCATCCACCTTGCATCAGAAATTTTCTGGCTGGCTGGGTGTTCTAAAAGAATATGCTATGGTAAAATTGGAACTCATATTTCCAATTTTTGACATAAGTTTTGCTTTCTTGTTTTACCTTACTACCACTGAGATAGTGAACAAAGAATAATGTTGGCCACAATTCAATATTTTGTCATCAAGAATTGTCATTTCTTTGCCCCAGTACAAAAATTTTGACGGTCTTTTCTGAATTCTGATGTGAAACTTCTGCTGCAGCATTGGTGAGGACCAAGTTATATTCCGTGCTGCTGATGCAGAAATGTCTTTTGTCCAGGAGCATACCGAAGAAGAGAGTGAGTTTGACAAGTTTAGGCACTTGGTAGAGAGTATTGAGAGTGCTGGAGCTAGCTCTGCTGCCGAATTTTATGCAAGATTATGTTCACAGGCTGATCATATAATGGAAACTGTGAAGAACCATTTTCGAAATGAGGAAATTCAGGTGAGCAATTTACTGATCCTTCGTTTCTTATTGTACTTCTGATATATTACATTCATAATGTCTGTGAAATTGTGAGTTATCTTCCTGTTCCAGCTGCTTGTTGGCACTTTAAATATTTATAAACTGGTCTGAAGTGTTCTCAAAAGTTAATTCTGGAACTTAATTATTTGTGTTTAGATATTTTGTCCGTGTCCTATGTTATAGGTTCTTCCACTTGCAAGGAAGCATTTCAACCATGAGCAACAGCGAGAACTTCTGTACCAGAGCTTGTGTGTGATGCCACTGAGATTGATAGAGTGTGTTTTACCATGGTTAGTTGGGTCAATAAGTGAAGAGGAAGCTCGGTGTTTCCTTTATAACATGCATATGGCAGGTAATATGCCAGCTTCTTTTCTTTGTCTTTGAAAGTTTTTGCTTCTTGCCACTAGCTGATGTAAGTGACATTTCTTACCCATTTCAAACATGTAGCTCCAGCATCAGATACTCCTTTGGTTACTCTGTTCTCTGGTTGGGCATGCAAAGGTTGTCCTGGAGTAATCTGTCTGTCTTCTACTGCAATTGGGTGTTGTCCTGCAAAGGAGTTTACAGAACCCCCCGAGAATTTTGCAAGTTTGAGTCATTACTGTGCTTGTCCAAGTACCTTGAATGAAAAGATAACTTGTGCTTGTAAGCGGGAGAAGACAGTCAAGGACGAAAACTTAGTTTCTTCATCAGAAAGTATTGCTTCCAATTTCATAGGAACAGAATCTCTAAAAGCTTCTCCCGCTAACCAGCCTTGTTGTGTACCTGGTCTCGGAGTCAATAGCAATAGTCTGGGAATGAATTCCCTAGCTTCTGTGAAATCTTTGCGTTCACTATCTTTTGGTCCAAATCCTCCTTCACTCAACTCCTGTCTCTTCAACTGGGAAACAGAACCTAGCTGCAATACCAATGGACTTACAGCACGACCTATTGACAACATTTTTAAGTTTCACAAGGCAATTCGTAAAGATCTGGAATTTCTGGATGTTGAATCTGGGAAATTTGGTGATTGTGATGAAAATTTCCTCAGACAATTCGGTGGTAGATTTCATGTTTTAAGGGGCTTATATAAAGCCCACAGCAATGCAGAGGATGATATTGTCTTCCCTGCCCTAGAATCAAAGGAAACTCTTCATAATGTCAGCCATTCTTACACTTTGGACCACAAGCAGGAAGAAAAACTGTTTGAGGATATCTCATCTGCCCTATCTGAGCTACATCAGCTTCATGAAAATTTGAATGCCAAAAACGTGGCGAGAAATCCAAATGAAATTCTCTGTGATTCTTCAATTCACGCTAATAGATTGAAAAAATACAACAAGCTTGCAACAAAGATTCAAGGAATGTGCAAATCTGTTAAAGTGACACTAGATAATCATGTTATGCGTGAAGAGGTTGAGCTTTGGCCATTATTTGACAGACATTTCTCTGTGGAGGAACAGGACAAACTTGTTGGGCGCATAATTGGCACAACTGGAGCAGAGGTACTTCAATCAATGCTGCCTTGGGTAACATCTGCTCTTACTCAGGAAGAGCAAAATAAAATGATGGACACATGGAAACATGCAACTAAGAACACCATGTTTACTGAGTGGCTTGATGAATGGTGGGAAGGGAATTCAGATGCATCTTCACAGTTATCAGAGAAAAGCATGTTGCGAGGTACTGGAAACAAACTGATCAATCACACTTGTTCTTAGTCATGCTTCGCAAACAATAATATTTTCTCCAGTAAAATGAGCATTTTCATTAGTTTACGAGGATGCCATTTCATAATTGTTAAATTTACCATCCTCAGAGAATGATTTACATGAATCCATGGATCAAAGTGACCGTACATTTAAGCCTGGGTGGAAAGATATCTTCCGAATGAACCAAAATGAACTTGAATCAGAGATAAGGAAGGTCTCTCGTGATTCAACTCTTGATCCTCGGCGAAAAGCTTATCTTATTCAGAATCTAATGACGAGGTTTGACTTCTAAATATTTTCAGTAAATTTGCATTTTATCCCTTTTAATTCATATAGCGTCTCATTAACTTGGTTAATTTGATATACTCTGGTTGCTGTAACTCCTTAGTCGCTGGATAGCTTCTCAGCAGAAATTTTCACAATCAATAAATAACAAAGCTGAAGACGGTGAAGATTTACTTGGATGTTCTCCATCATTTCACGATCCCAAGAAACGAATCTTTGGGTGTGAGCATTACAAAAGAAACTGCAAGCTTCGTGCTGCCTGCTGTGGCAATTTGGTTTCGTGCAGATTCTGCCATGATGAAGTCAGTGACCATTCAATGGATAGGTAAAACATGAAGATCTGATTCTTGAGCGTGGAAATTTTATGTGAGAGCTTGTTAATGATTTTGGTTTATGTTGCAGAAAAGCAACATCTGAAATGATGTGTATGAATTGCCTAAAAATACAGCCTGTTGGATCAGTTTGCACAACCCTGTCTTGCAATGGAATTCGCATGGCAAAGTACTATTGTAGTAGTTGCAAATTCTTTGATGATGAACGGTGAGTTTTCATCATATTCTTTGCCTTCATGTAGTATATTATGGACTTTGTAAGTTTTTCTAATTTGGAAGTATGTTATAACAGTCCTGTTGCAACTAAAAAACATTAAACAATGTTGCTTTATGGTGGAGCACTTAATTAATTCCTATATCAGAATGACCATGTAGGATCTGGTGAATTCAGACATTAATATCTCAAAATAACCTTAAAAAGGGCACACCTTTTGTTTTCTTGCTGTTTCTTAATGGAACAGGCATTTCAGCAAGTTGAACTTTTTCTGATAACTAAAACCTGTTTTGTGTTTCATTCATTATATTTGCTTTGAGGTAACACAAGAAAAATACTCCCCTGAAAAATCTTCTCAAAATGTCTATGTTTTCTTTCCTTTATAACCCTGTAAAGTTTTGTGCTTTCAAGCCTTAATTCCACACGAGTGCATTTAATTGTCTTCACTTCATTGTCATTGTTTGTAAACTCACGTGTTTGCATGCAAACGTTAAGTGCATTGATATGTAAACAATTATTCAATCTTATGATGTGACTGCTGCATAAAATGATGTTGGCACTTGGGATGTGCCCTTTTTCCTTATTTCCATCTGAACTCCTCATTTTTCCCTTTTTTTAGGGAAGTTTATCACTGCCCTTTCTGCAATTTATGCCGTGTTGGAAAAGGTCTTGGTATAGATTTCTTCCATTGCATGACCTGCAATTGTTGCTTGGCAATGAAACTGGTGGACCATAAATGCAGGGAAAAAAGTCTTGAAACTAACTGCCCCATATGCTATGATTTTTTGTTCACATCAAGTTCAGCTGTGAGGGATCTTCCCTGCGGCCATTACATGCACTCTGCTTGTTTCCAGGTCCATTTAATTACCATTTTTGCTGGACTCAATTGGGATCTTATGACGAATAAAATATTCACTACAATTCTCTCTCACTCTCTCTCAGGCATATGCTTGCACACATTATATCTGTCCTATTTGCAGCAAATCAATGGGAGACATGTCGGTGAGGATTAGATCTCCATGTATTAATTAGATTGCCAAACAGTTTTTTGCTTTTATGTTGAAGTTGAAGGGTAGGTCGATAATTTTATCTACCTTAATAGTTGTTTAAAGGTGCAGTTATTCAAGAGCATGTAGAATATGTAAAAGTGAACCTTATTTAGTGCTTCCATATCTTAATTTATCAAAATTGATTAAAAGTAAAATGTCTATAAATGTTCTCGCTATCTTGTAACAGTCAGCAAGTTATAGCAGAAGATCATAACTGTTTTTAAATATATTTTCAAACAAAACCAAAAGTTTGGTTTATGAAATTTGTGCTTGCCACTCAATAATGCAGTAATACGCCATGTAAAAGTTCAACAAGGTTGCATCTGAGAGTAACCATCTTCCCTATTGAACTGCTAATGTATCTGTAATTTCTTTCCTGTAGTAAATCGAGCAAACCTTATATCCCTTTTTTTTTGGTTTCCCTACCTTACTTGGAAAGGGTTCTGTGCAAGTCAAAAGCCTTTGTGAGGTCAATGATACTAAAGGTACTCAACCTAATTACAATAATGGAGTGGATGATTGGGTAGAATGTTATGATCTTTTATCTAATATGTATATAGACTCGTGCTGGAAATTTTTTCATTTACTTGTGCAATGATGATGATCAATGATGTCTATTTTTATTTTAGATTCTGCAGAGAAGTTTATTATGCTCATTTCAGTTCAGGAATTTTTGAGTTCATTTTAGGGGCTGGGAATTAGATTGGCTGCATATGACTTTACAGATGCATGGTGTGCAGTTGATTTTGTATCTTTGTCAAGAAAGGAGATTCAAAATTTTGAAAATGCTTTTGCTAATTTTGATGAGCGGCTGGAAGTTCTTTCTTGCAACCTTGTGGTCTAAAGCCTAAGGTTCCTCCTGTGGATGGATGTACTTTGGGATAGACTTTCGCTATAGTTATAGTTTAAAAATATCATAAAGCATTTTTAATACCTACCATACTACACAGCTATAGGAACTTGTACTTCCTCTGAAATGAAATGCATTTCTGGCATACTATTCGAATTCAAGACGCAATCTTTGCATCTGTTTTTGTCTTTAAACCACCTTTTGTATTGTCAATTGGACCACCATGCTTGTGTTCATTGAGGATAAGACAAATAAATTAATAATAAATTTTAGAAAGATGCAATGAATAATCTTATATTTGATGCTGCGACATAGAAGATGCATTTTGGGTCCTTGTTTTTTCCTCTGAAGATAAAAGAAATTCTACTCATTCATTCTGTTAATTTTTTCTTTACAGGGCAGGACTCCTTGCTCCTGCTTTTCTTTAACTTGAATGTATTTTGTTGGGTGGGTTGAGGTGGCTGATGCATATCTTTTATCCCCTCTTCTGCTTCTCTACATAAATAACATGTTTGTTTAATAACCTTCGAGCACAGCTTGCACGTATTTTTTTAATTTGGTTAACTGAGAAAGCTCTCTTCTACTAGGTCTACTTCAGCATGCTTGATGCGTTAATGGCATCTGAAGTTCTTCCAGAAGAATACAGAAACCGCTGTCAGGTGAGCATTGTTATCTTCGGTCTTATTTTCTTTCTGCCAGATACTTACACAACAAATTGGTTTAAGAAACTCAGCTTTGGATGCGCAGGATATACTATGCAATGACTGTGATAGAAAGGGGACTGCGCCATTTCATTGGCTGTATCGCAAGTGTGGCTTCTGTGGATCATACAATACAAGAGTGATTTAGGTTGATCAAGATCCTAATTGTTCAACATAGCCTGTTAGGCTGAAATTTTTATTCGTCCATAAAATTGATCTACGCTTGGTGGTACCACGTGGGCGTAGTTCATCCATATTGCAATTCCTATGTAGAATTTTTTTTTTTTTCTGCAGTTTTTTCCCTCAGAAGATAGTAGTTCACTAAAAGTTTTCTGCTCATTTCTTTTACCTTCTTTGAGATTTCACGATAATGATGTGAGAATGGGGTGAAAGTACCAAATTATTCGGAAAATATGAATTATTTAAATAATTAAGTTAAATTTGGATAATTCAAAAGTTTTGTTCTCAACGAATCCTACGTTTATTTGCACTGAGTTTTTTGTTTTTTCAGGATTTGATTGTTGCGGTGTGGAGCTGTGGTATGATAAAGTGAGATCATTAAAAATGCATTGGCGAGACATTCCAAGAATATTTTCAGCATATTGTTTGGGTAAGATGTAAAATGAAACCATTCTGTGGTTTTCATTTTGCTACTGGCCTCTTTCCTTTTACATTTGTACTTCGACATGTGCAACAATTCCTCGCATGGACCAACACAAATTTTGTTTAATTTTTCCGATGATTGGTGACTGCCTCGACTTCCCACTATCTTTCTTCTGTATGGGTTATGCCTTTTCGAAGCTCTGCTTTCTGTAAAATTTGGCTATTGCCCCTTTTCTAATTTCTTCATTCCGGGAATCTCCTACTTATGGGGAAATTACAAGTGATTTGGAAAACCAAATCTTATGGTGTAACAAATTACAACAGAAATAACGTTTAATGTAAAATTATGAGCATGTGAAAATTAAAAAAAAAAAAAAAGGATAGAATTGAAAACTATAAAAAAATATATATATATATATATATATAAGAAAAAAACAGTTATATCAAAATAAAAATTATTTAAATAAAGGTATTTTAGTAATTTAATATTAATAAAAGTCATACACTTTATCTGTGTGTAAATTTATTTATAAATTATAAATTTATTGTATTTTGAATAATAGAAATAAAATTATTAAATTAAAAATATAAAAAAATATTTTAAATAATAAAATAAAGAATCACAAAAAGGAATTTGGAAAAAAGAAAAACATTGAGAGAAAATATAAATAAAAATAATTAGTTAAAAGAAAAGAATAGCAAAAATAAAAAAATAAAATAAGGGTGTATATATATATAATTTGACATTGGGCAATCAAAAAACCTTGTTAACTTAATAATATAGAATAGATTATACAATCAACATTATGTCACTTCTTTTGAGATATAGTATAGAATAAAATATAGATAAAAGATTTAAACAATTGAAAAAACAATTAAAATTAAGAAGTGAATGATTTGAATGAAAATTGAGAGAATATACAAAAGATATTTAAATAATTCTATATTGTGCAACCAAACTTCTTCACTAACTTAATATATATAAATATATATATATATAGTGTGTGTGTGTGTGTGTGTGTAAAATATTTTTCCTACATGGCATACGGATGCAGAGCACAATTCCCTTGAAACTACATTGTTCTTTCGTGAAGAACCTTCTGTCTTGACCTGTATTCAACTCATCAAGTTTCTTTTGTTATTTATCATGAGACAAATTACATCTTGCTAATGCCAAAGCGGATAAGTGTCTAGGATTAATTGTTTAAGGCTTTTCATTAAAGAAAGCCAACCCATGTTGTCAGGTAAGTAATAGAAAAACTTGTGTCTTATCCCCACCGAGGTGGTCCCTCCCATGGATGTATATCATTATATATTATTTTATGTAGCTCAAACCGTGATTTACTTAATTGTATGATTTTTCAATTTGTTTGACCGAAATAGATTTCCTAATCAGTTGATTAATTATTAGGTATACATCTGGTGGATGCACTATATCTCAGTCATCTGATCGATCAGTTAATAAAACGACGTACCAAGTAACATGTTGAGTGGGGTTTCTGAAAGATTGGACATCAATTTTATCACTTATATTTTATACGTAATTGATTTCTGAGATGCGTATTGCACATCTTCCCATTGTAAAAGGTCATAAAATATGTTCCTAGTGCAGGCAAACTATTCCTCTCGGAAAGTAACTTGTTATAATGGTGTGTGTGTGTGTGTGTGTGTGTGTGTGTGAATTTTATATATAAAGCGTGTGGTCCTTATATTAATTGTCTAAAATATCCTTATCCTATTTTTCCTGTCTCCTGTTTTTATTCTTTTCTCATCTTTTAACTCTCTAATAATTATTTTCTTCCTTTTCTTTCCTTGTTTATTAAATTTTTAATGTATTTAATGAGTGGTTTCTACATGTGTCATAATATAAAATTCTTAAAGTTCTCCTATTTTCTTTTCTCTCTTTTTTTTTTTTTTTAATTTTTATCTCTTTAATAAGCATCTTATATCGTTTTTCCTTCTGTACAAATTTTTTATATAAATTTAAAGTTTGAGTGCTATTATTAAACAATAAGCTCTTAACAAAATCAAATTATTTTTTAGAGTCAAGCGCACGCAAAGATGCACCAGTTTCACCAGTATCTATAGAGTAATACGACTATTGTCAAATATAGTGTCCACGTGGCAACAGATGTCTTGATGAGAAATATACAATACCACAGAATACTTGATTTCTTGTAAAACTTGTCCAATTACCTTAATTAATTAGTCAATGAATAAATAATCATATGATAAGTGCATAATGTGCTTGCATTATTGACATGTTATGTGGTGTTTGTGTTGCCGCCTAAATGCCCACTCCATCGCCCATTGACCAATCCACTCTTCAATCTCTCCATTCATAATTAAGGCCAGCCTCCAATGGAGTTCACTATCAAACCTTTCTTTTAAATACTAGATACCTTAATTAGTATCAATTTATCAATTAATTACATGTGTGTTTTACTTACTATGCATGGATGGAGGAGTCACTTCACAAGACTTAAAGCTAACTCCACCCAAGTACCCAACCTTCAACTTTTTTATAAATATATTTATATATACTAAAAAATATTTCGTGTTTTGTAAGTATAATATAATGTATGTTTTAAAATCAAATGATACAAAATTACATTAAATTATCCAATTTTAATATTTATTCATTTTAATTTATTTTATTTATATAGCTTACTTAATTTGTGAAAATTGAGTTCATATACTTACTTTCTTATGCTTGTTCGTATGATAAATAATATTATTGTCTTACTTTTACAAAAGGTTTAACGAATTAAGTGAAAACTAATAAAAATTTAAAGTTTAGATTTTAACATCTTGAGTTTCAATAAAAATAATGATTAAGGAAAGTGTTTTTTAAATTTTAATTTTTATAATAAATTTTTAATGATTAGAAAATTATTTCATCATACATGTCATCTTGAAATAATTAAGTAAAGAAATAAATAAAGAACATTTTATTAAAATTTTGATTTATGGAAATAAAGAAGAAAAATATATGTAGGTTTATTGTTTTTGATAATTTTAAAATTTAATATTTCTTGCATCAACGTATATTTGTGTTTGCAAAATTAACTTTTTAAATATAACAATCAAATTGATAATATCTAGTCAAAATGAATTCCCATCCATTGAATTAATTTTTAATTTAAAATTTGATATTGCATTATTATATAAAAACTCTACTATATTTTTTGAAAAGAAGTACTTTCTACCATCATCCGAATAGTGTTTGTAGCTTTATGTAATATTCTAGTGAAATAAATTGAATTAAATGTACTTTATCTCATTATTGAACATATTGAACTTTTAACTTAGACACGCACTTGTGCTTGTTACTTTCTCAACTCTAGGGTAACATAATAAAATATAATTTATACTAATAAAAATAAGTAATTTACAAAAAACACTTTATTTTAGGATAAAATTAGTTGAGTTTTATAAACAATTTAATATAAAGATCTAAGTTGTTCTTCTAACTCAAGATATGATAGGAAAATGATCTTTCAATTACCTTATTATAACATTAACTTTCGATTTTTCTTTAATTCTATTTATCAATATATTTCATTTTTAAATTGATAAACTATAAACTAAAATTTATTAATTGCTTAAATCGGTCTATTGAAATAAAAATTATCTTAATATTTATAGAACTTAGATTATGCTTTGAAGTTCTATATCTAAATCATTGATATTAATTCTCTAATATTTTGTATTGATTTGAAACTTAGTTAGTTATCAATGTTAATTAGATTAAATTTTAACTTATTAATTCACCACCATTTTGCGTATAAACATTCAAAATTCTTAATATAATTTTTTTATTTATGCATTACTATCCTTTGCTTTCTAAATCCAAAATATCATGTCAATCTGATTTTAATTAATATTTTTAATATTTTTATATTTATAATGTAAATTTTCATAATACATATGTTAAGAATATTGATTTTTGATCTAAAAATTTATAATTTTAGTACATTATTGTACCATATTCTGTTTCTATTTGTTTTATAAGATATCTTCTAAAAATACAACTAACTATAAAATAAATATAATAATATTTACAGAATTGTAACATATTTAATAAAACTGATGCTCAAATATATATTCATTTTAGATATTTTTACAACATAATATTATAAGAATATTGTTCTTTATATAGAAAATTTATATTATTTTTTTTTAAGTTTAGCTCATTACATATTTTATAGTATTGATAGTCAAATATTTATTTTTTAAAATATTTATTTATTTATTTATCCAAGGTTTTATTTTATTATTATAGCTTCATGTATGTTCCTATTGGTCTTTCTTCCACCTTTTGATTTAATTGATATTTTACTTATAATTTTTTAACAAATTATTATGTTGTATGTCTATTAGGTGATATAACCATGACATCTTTCAATAAATTTATTGTTATATTTTCAAAAATGTAATTATACAATAATAACATATTTAATAAAGCTGATAATTATAAATTTATTCATTTTAGATATTTAATAAAATATTATTTTTCCTAAGAATATTGATTTCTTATATATATGTAATTTATTTATTTAAATTTTTAGCACATTTTAGAAACTCTATTTTTCTTGCTCTTTGCTCTTTGTAATATTTATTAACAATTATTAACTATAAAATCGAACAATAAATATAAAATGAATTACCACACATTTAATAAATTTGACGATCAAAGCTTCTCTTATTTTAGATATTTTATAAAATATTGTTATAACAATAGTGATGTCTTTATATATGAAATTTATCATATATTTTTTTAAAATTTTAGTTCAATATTCTAACTATTTATTTTTATCATTCATAGTTAATTAACTAATTTGACATCTATATCTATAAATTTGCATCATATTTACTTATCTTTTTCATTTATTAGGCTATGAAATCAATGTCCTCCAATGAATTCATTATTATTTTTTCAAATAAAATTATGTAATTATAATTTTGTTTATTATGAATTCAAATTTATAAATATTTTCAAAAAATAATGATTTTATTAATTTTATAGTTACACTTATTTATAAATAATTTAATATTATATTAGTAGATATTTTATTTAACATAACTTAGAAATAATTATATAAGTAGCTTGAATATGTTGGGGCTATATTAGCCTTCTATTACTAAAATTCATATTAATTAAAAATTCTATTAATTTCCTACAACTAAAAGATTTTTATTTTACATAATTTAAAGATAATTACAAAAGTTGTTTAGATGTATTAAGACTCTTTTTATCTTTTACTATTAAAGGATAAATATTTTAAATAGAATTTTATTCTTGCTTCTATAATCATATTTACTATAATAAATATATACATTTAATTAAGAATATATATATTTTTTCACAATTGATAAAAATATTCACATTTTTTTTATATATTATAAATCTAAAAAATTTAGGCAGCTAGCTGGCCAGTATCACTTGGAATTTGAGGAGGGACAGGGACTAGTATTGCTCGGAATGTTAGTGAAGTGTATGCTTTCGAACGTATCTGAAAAGGGGATCACAACTTCGAAAATAAGTCCAACTGTGGTTTTCCTTTTCCTCTCTCTAGGAATCCTTTTTGGATCCTTCCAAAGGAATGGCTGTGAAGGGGAACAAAGATGGCTACAAAGTAAGTGAGATGTTGTACTATGATAAGATCACGTCTCCAATAATCTTATGTTAAAAACCAAGCATATATCTCTCGTCGGTATAATTGTCTTGATAAACACATGTTGGTGGGCCATGCTGCGATTCAGGCAATCTCGAATGATAATACTGGCGTCACTTCAATCAACATTCAACAACAAAGCATAATTGAAAGTGTTTTTGCATTCAGTGGGGGAAACTATTAGCACCAAGGAAAACCCATTCCGGATCTGTAAGGTCTTCTTTTTGGTAGATTAATGGAGAAGTGGAGATTAATGGAGAAGTGGAGAATGGACAAGCTAATAGTGAAACCATACACATTAATTAATTATGTAGTGAAATTCTTGAATGAAGGGTTTCTAATTTTTAATTTTAGTTTTATTTACTAATGGACCCACCACCTGAAATTAATGTACGTTTATATTTAACTGGTCCCAATTCATATATGGTGGCCATGCACGAAGGGTTCCTCCCTTAATTTGTCTGAGTCCACAGAACCACATGTACATCCCTACATGAATGGGGTTAAGGCCTTTTGCTCTAGCCTTAAGAATGTCTGTAGCCCCTTTGGCAAGCACTGTTATCTAAAGCACAGTAATATGCTTCACTAAATTATGTGAGGGAATTTTTGTTGGGACTGATTCCTTAGTGTCCCCCACGAGGAGTTTCTGTTTTTTTTTATATAGGATGATGATAATTAAGACAAAATTGATGTATGCCAGTCAAATAGTTTCCGAATTCATGATCCATGATTAGGTATAATTATCATCGGTCCTGATCATAATTATACAGTTTTTTACATCTTTGGTAAATAATAAAATCAAGCATAAGCATGTAATTAAGTTCCTGAAATAACTTGTGACTTTCTGCTGCGGTTTTCTGGTCTTTACCCTTGAGATTAAAGATAATGAAGACATTATTATTAACACTAGGCGCAGGATAACGAAAAGATTGCTTTCTTGCAAAGGAAAGGTTGAATTTTGACCTAAGCTGTCCAAGAATTAATTGATTTATAAGTATATCAGGCAAAAAGGGAAGACAAGGGTGAGTCATGCCTTGGAGTTGCGGAGAAGGCTTTGGAAACCTGTTGGCCCTCGGATTAATGCATATGTATGGAATTTAATGCAGTTTGCAACCATGCATAATTTCTTGATTTATCTTCTCTCAAAAGATGAAGTTAGTAAGATTTGGGAAAATCTTTCCTCCCAAAAGCAAAGCTTAAGCTAATATTGATTTCAACGTCAATCACGCAAACTAAACTTCCTCTAATTCCTCAACAATAATTCATCGTCAACACGTAATGGCAGCTTGTGAGATCCCAACTCGCACCAGTACTGTCATCAATTTCGACATATAAGAAATTAATTTAATACACAATGAAAATACACTACCTTCCATCACTATCGGAAATCCTGCGTATAGAGATGGAAATAACAGACGGCATCTTGGCCATTTCAATTTAAACAAGACACGAGATGAATTTGAAACGATAAATTAAAGTCGTTTCACAATTCATGACAAAAGAAGAAGTAGTCAAACTATCCTTGATTTGTCTCTATTTGTGACGACTGGGAGGAAGTTGTATTGGATATTGAAATGGTTATGAAAACTGTTGTATTTGAGATGGAGATAAGGAGTTGTGACTATTTTAATCAGTTAGGTTTTATCGTCTCAAATTTTAAGACGGTTGTATGAAACTGTCTTAGAGTTTGAGATAGTTGTTCTTATGCCATCACAAATTAAGAGTGGTTTATGAGTTTGCCTTAGTTGGAGCCATCTCAATATTTGTGATGGTTTTTGGGAACCATCTCAATTGGAGACGAGTTTGAAACAATTTTTAGCCATCCCAATCTGCGAAATTGTATATAATCTTGCCCAGTCATTCTTTCCAACAAAATATGATTCTTTCTCGCCATAGGTGCCTTTAAAGTTCTTCTCCCACTCAGATATGGCCCTTCTTAATATTTAATTTTTTTATTGGGATTATTATGATGGATTATTATCAAATGTGATGGCAGAGCACCTGATTTGGCATGCATGCTACCTTACCACTGAGGGATCTTTGTGCCATTTGTTAGACGTGAAGGTATAGAAGCACTTTGACAGATATATTTCCATTTTGTAGTTGATGTATGAAACATGTGTCTAGGGCTATGTGCCAATGGATTTGCTCCTCATGATTTATACGGACAGATATATTCATGTTGACCGGTTGTGGTGACTCTCTACAACTTATCTCTAAGAATGTGCATGAACCACCTCTATATATGTGTTTGTGTTTAGTAACGCTTGGGCCCATAAACCTAAAGAGGCTTATAGACGTGTCTCTCCAATCACTGATCAATGAATTCTTGCAATTGTAGCTAAAGGGGGTTATGATATATGATGCTAAACTGAATTGTATTTTAGGATTCGGGCGACTTTTATGTAGATAATCAATGAATTTCCAGCTAACTCAATACTTGGTGGGTGGAGCTGTACTAGAGTTATGGGTTGTCTAATTTGTAAAGACAAATCTGGAGCATTCTACTAGTAGTATAGATGAAAGTCCCATTACTTTGACTATCATTATCAATTTCTCTCGAAAGGCTATCTATATAAGAGAAATAGAAAGAATTTTAAAAGAGATCATGAGTCCAAAGGAGTCAGGTGAGGACACATAAGTTCATGTATGCCACATTGATCGTGTGGTTGACAATCTGACAAGGTAGGCCTTTGGTTTTGGGTGAAGCATAAATGGACAAAAATTGGAAGGACAATATATTTCGACACAATTTAGACGTAATCCATATCGAAAAAATGTGTTAGATAATATTTTACACGTGGTTATAGATCTAGAGGGCAAGTCTAAAGACAATCTTAATGCCTAGAAAGATCTTGGCATTATCTGTGACTAGCCAAAGCTAGCTATTCCATTAAATAGTGATGGACTGAAATCGAAAGTCATTTACACGCTTTCTCCATAAAGGCGTGCACTGTACAAGTGGTTGGTCGGATTGAAGCTTCCTTATGGGTACGCCTCGAATATAAGTAGATATATCAATATGTGAGAGTTAAAGTTACATGGTATAAAGTCTCATGATTGCTAAATTTTTATGGAGAAACTGCTACTTATTGCGTTCAAAAGATCTATTGCCTAATTATGTTTGGAATGCATTGACTGAGGTCAGTTTGTTGTTCCCACAACTGTGTATGCCTATGTTAAGTGTTCAAGCATTAGAGGATATGAATGAAAATGTGGCGTTAATTATTTGCAATTTGAAAAAAATATTTCTTCCTGCATTTTTCGACTCTATGAAGCATTTGATGGTGCACTTGTAGTGGGCCCTGTACAATGAAGCTGGATGTATCCTTTTGAGAGTTTAGTAGGTGAGTCGTGTTGTGTTCTCACAATTGAATTATATGTACTTATTACACCTTTGTTGTATTGACAGATTCCTGCACACGTTGAATAATAAGGTGAAAAATAAGGTACATGTAGAGGCACCAATTATAGAAGCTCATATAGTGGAAGAGATAGGCATATTTACCACCCACTATTTCTAGTCAGATGTTACTTTCAGGTACACGTAGGAACCATCAAACATAGTCCTAAGTAGCTAAGATTCAATATCCTTGTTCTTTATTTTCAACTATTCAGGGAAAGCACATGGAAAGCTAACCCTTAGGTATCTTATGGGTGAGGAGCACCATGTCCTTGACACATACATATTATTGAACTATTTTGAAGTGGGGCTACTATATAGGTGTGATTTTTAAAAAAAATTTCATCTTTTAAGGTTAACATAAGCATGTTATTTGTGCATAGTTCATCAACTACCTTATCAATTGACACACTGTTCATAGCTTAATAAGACAAGGAAGCTGTTGACACAGATGGAGTTGTGACCAATCATTTCCTACCATGACTTAAAGACCACGTGAGTTTTTCCCATGCATGCATGTTTGAAAGTTCTCTTAGCTTTTTTGAGCAATAGACGTGTCATGTGCATCGCTTTTTGGAATAGGTGCATGACATGCAAATGACACTATAGACCCTCTACTCCGTAGCTTAGCGCGAGGAGCCTATACCCATGTCACAACAATACATGCATATATTGTCAATAGGTTCAAATTTAACCCCACGTCATACAGAGAAAGGCATCTGATTACAGAGTATGTGTGCATAGCTCGTCTTGTGACAACTCCGAGTACAACTTTTATGACATTGTTGAAGAAATATTGCAGTTGGACTACACAAATATGTTAGGTATGCTTGTAGATGTTCAAGTGTTAGTGGATTGACCGCATTAGAGGGCACCAAACACACTCAAAGTACCAACTTGTAGAACTAAACTACAAACGAGTTTATCGAGAGAATAAACCATTTATAATAGTACAACAAACTGTAAAGGTGTACTACACTAAATTTCTGATCATGCAAGCTATGAGAAGTGATAGGCAAATAATGTGTAAAACTAAAGCTCAATCAATAGTGAGAAGTAGTGGGAACATGTACCATATCAACTAGAGAGAGAGAATGTACCCGGACAAGAGACCACAACATGTGAAGTGCATGTTCTCCATGATCTGAATAAAGAACAATTGTATGTAGACCTTGAGAAGGATCTACAACATGGTAAAGATGAGGAGTTTCCATCCTTACCGTTCACCTTAGATGCAAGCAACAGTTTAAGAAATGAATGAGTTGTTGTAGTTTGAGCAACTGTTGTGTTTAAATTATATATGTTATGTGATTAGTAATTGTAAAATCAATATTCAAACTTCAAACATGGTTCTAAATAAACAATTAATCATATGACATACGACGGCTTTGTCACGCTATAAATCCTTTGTTTTTCAAACTTACACAGTCAACATTTCAAATTGTTTTTCAAAATAAAATAAATGTGCCCTACACCTAATCTAATCCCCCAAGGCCAACTCATCAGGCTTGGGGCCCTTGGGCATATCAGGTAGAGACGTAGGCCTATCCTCAACAAAAAGCACAAGCATGTACGGATCAACACACCTATGGACTTGGGAGGGATTTGACCTCCTTGCCCTGTCCTTAGCCTTATATCTTGCCAACACAATTAACATGAATTGGTGCAACTGGGTCATAATATGTATTTGTCATCTATCTATACGATCTACCTATGTATGCAGATCACGAACCTCATGTCTTAGCTCATCCAACTGGGCTTGCAGGGTTAGGTCTCTACCATCTGGTCCTATCTATAGCAATCGTGGGCTATGATTTAGTTCTCGAACCCATGTCATGTCCTCATGCTGCTCTTTCAGTCGTGGCACCTTTAGTAGTGGATGTGGTCGTAGGGTAAAGTAAATGACAGTCTGTGGAGGCTTAATCTCATCAATGGACTCCACTTGAACATCATCCACAAAACAAAGCTATGTAATGAGGTGAACATCTCATAGGAACTCTCGTAGGTTATGCACACATTGCTCCATGCCCTTCCTAACCAATTGGCTCACATTGAAGTGTAGCCCCTTAAAGATGGCATACAAAATCACCGTGCACTCCCTAGTAATGATAGCATCATGGTTAATAAGTCTTAAACGTGCTGCAATGAAATACCACCACATCTTTCTTAAGTGGTCCAGTTTGGCAGTGTTGAACGATGTGATAAAATTTGCCAAATGTTGAGACCTATTTCAGTGATTGAAATCTAGGCTTATAGTGCGGGCTACTTGCTTGAGGGCTCTTGTGTTCTTCGTGAATCAGACGAACTCAACACTGTGGGGCTCATTTAAAATACTCAAAAACTGGTTGAACCTTTAGGCCATTATATCCACATGCTAGCCTCATACATAAACTCGATTTGCATTCATGTCATCAGCAAGGTTGGTGTAAAACTTACAAACTATAGGCACCACAATTAAGGCTATGAGCTGTATTGTGAAAGTGCCACAACTTCTTGCTTCCAAAACCAATACTATCTAATCACTTCTCCTCATTACATTTATCTTCATTTTAGCACAAGATGCCAATGTTATGTGTTTTCTTTATGGTAATTGGATGCTTCTACACTTGTATATTTATCGTGGTCATAGGATGAGGTGGCTCGCTTTGTCCTAACCACTGTTTTAGACTTGTGCACGATTATTTGAAATTAAGTCATATTGTTATGAAGACAATGATATACATTCATACATATTTATTCCTTTTATTTCCAAAAAAATTGTAATACTGCACATTCCTATCATTTCCTTCAAAATTGTAAAATTGCAAATAAACACAATCATGTCTAACATATAAATGCATAGGTACCTAAGCAGTATTCTTGCCTGACATTCCTTTTAAATTTGAGAAATTTCTTATGTCTTCATCTAAAAATAAGAAGCCAACCCAATATGCTACAACTTTCCATTCTCTTCCATTGAGGCACTTCATCAAACAGTTAATAAATAGTAACCAAATAATTGAGCATACAACACCAAATCTGATGGATCCACTGTTATTTCAACACCCATCCATGGTTTAACACCACGGAAGTTTTCCAGCTTGAATCTTTTCACTATTCCCTTAGCATACTTGCTTTAGAATACATAGACATCATCATTGCATTGCTTAATTTGCAAACCCAGAAAATAATTAAGTTCTCCTTTAGCCATAATCGTCTCCTCCTCAAATAGGATACCATCTTATGGAATTTGAGAGCTTTTATTCCTTAAAACTCCCCTTTGTTGCGTGGACCCATGCGTTTTGACTCCAACAACAGTGTCACCAAGTAGAAATTCTAGTGGTACTAGGATTCTATTAGGAATAGCCTCCACCAAAGTTAGAGTACACTCAGATAAAGTTGGTGGTGGTCCTAGGATTTTTCCAATTCTCCTACGAGAAGCTTGACCTCAACTAATTTTCTTCTTCATGATAAAATCCTTCAAGCAAGGAACATGATGCAAACTAGAGAAAGTAGTGAAAGAATATTAGCTAATATCAAAAAAACAAAAATATGAGGTTTTAGCGTCCTTAGGGAAGAGAGAAATAAAATTTCCAAGAATCTAAGAAATTACATATGGTGATTACATTAGAATTTAGGAAACTCCGTCCAATTTTATTACTTCTTCCCCTTAGGTATTGGGTTACTTGGAATCAACTTTAGGCTACGCGTAAACCTAACTTTCTTCTTAAAGCCTTAGAATTCCCTTAGTCTAAAGTTTTAATCATTGTGCCCACATGTTGTGATGACATTACAACATCCGTAGCACTGTCATGTTCTCTATTGCCATGTTCAGCAACTTTCTGCATATTTTCAACTTAAACTATCTTTCTAGGCATATTCCACTTTTTTATTCAAACTCCAACATTGGTTATGCTACTAGGGTTTAGCATATGTTGCCATTCTTGTGTTCTAAAAGTATGTTAGTGCTGCAACATCTGACGTGACCCTTTCTATGGTTTTTTTTTTTTTTTTTTGTAGTAGGATCCATATACATTACTCATAGGTTTAAGGAATCCATTAATGCATGAGGCCCTTTACTTATTAATGTGCCTTTTTTTCTTTTCCAATAGTGGCAAATCCTCCAAAAAAAAATTATAATTAGTTAAATCCGCATTGCCTCTAATCCCATGCCTTCAACAACCTTTGTCAAGGTTCAAAGTGGTGTTGAAGCACCCCTGCACTATAGTTTATGTGGTGTGGCAACACAAGTCTAACTTGCTACTCACATCCTCTCATATCGTCTCCTAGTTTTCTTCTTGAATTTGGAATCAACGTCTCTCCCATGTATAAGGTCCTTTAAGAGAGTAAAGCATTTTGTAAAAACATAACCAAACTCATGACAATATTCACATTGAGTTTTGGTCCATCTAAAGCTTTTAGATCTTTTGTTGTCTTTCTCATTTGGAGCTACAACATTAAGTACATTTGTTTGAATAAATGTTCGCAAACCAGGTGTAGTAGTCTGAACTGATGCTACCACAAATTAGATCTCCATAAGGGTAGCTTAGCTGGTGGCTGGTTGTTCAATGAATTCAACCCTAAAATGGTCCTTCATCATCTTGTCCATGGCTAAGAGGTCATCAAGTTTTTTTCGTGCCCTTGTTTAAATTCTTCAAGGTCTTCTTATTTTGTTCAAATTCCATAACTGCCTCTTAATGCCATCTTGTCACTATGGAAATTTCCTTTTTAAACTTCTCCTTCTCCTTGGTCTTGACTTCATTTTTTAAAGATAAAATTTTATCATACATCATCTGATAAGTGGACATTAATTCCTCATATGTAATTTCAGAGTCAGTGTCACTACTACAGTCTGTGTCTTTTGGAATTGCAACATTAGCATGAGCATTTTTGGTTTATCCCAATGCTATTGAAGGCAACATGGTTACTTGTCTATTCATCATCTTTAAATGCTTTTGAATTGTCTTCTCTCTAGAGTATGGTCATCAATTTGTCTTGTTTCTTCAGCATGTTTGCATACTCAACAAGGTTATGATCGTATCCACCACACTTGTGACATTGGACACCTTTCCTAAATAAATCATTTTTAAATTCTTTCTTATGAGTTTTGTTGCCATCATTTGTAGTAGTTCGTTTAGTGGAACTGGGATTCTAATTGGAGGACCCTCTTCGATCTTTTCTCATAATCTTGTTTAATTTTTTGCCACACTAATAGCCTTATCATTGGTGTTTGAATTTTCCTCCTCTATGTTGCTTCACTCATTTTTAGCATCATCTCCTTTTCCTTTTAGCTTAAGTCATGTTCATCTCAAATGTTTGCAATAAACCTATTAGTTCATTTAACCTCATCTTCTCTACATCACAAGTCTTCTCAATGGCCACCACTTTTGCAAAGAAGTGTTCTAGGATAGAGCGCAACGTCTTCCAAACTAGCTTAACTTCTAAATACCTCTTTCCAAGCTGTTAAGCTTGGTTAGCTATGTCACAGAGCTTCCTATTGAATATGGTGATTGTCTCATTCTCATCCATCCTCAACTTTCCAATTGTGAAGCAAGCATTTGAAGTTTAGAAACACAAACAGAGCTTGTACCTTCATAGATATTTTGCAAAATATCCCATGCTTCATTCTCCGTTTTGCAAGTGGAGGTAAATTTAAATTGCTCATCGTCGACTCCGGTGAATATGGCGTTGATTACTTTAGAGTTTCTAAAGGCTACCTTTTCGTCCTTGGCTATCCAGGTCTTTACACCTTTGACAACGTCCATCCCATCAACTTTAGTTATTGGTGTTGTCTATCCATCGATGGAGTTCTAGGCTTTCTCGTTAATGGACTTGATGAAAGCCCACATCCAAGCTTTCAAGTATGGGTAGTTAGTTTCATCAAGCACCAGGGATTGTGTAACTGAAGCACCTCCTTTCATACTCATGGTCAAACCTCTAGTTCTAGGATCCCACCTGCTTGAAACTAAGTCCAAAAAGGGGACGTGGCTCAGTCACCACTTGTAGAGTATGCTCGAGCAACTATTGTTATTCCAAGTTATTTTAAACATAGTGGTGTAATTCTAGTAGACTGTTTCAAGCTAAATGTTGTAATATCAACTCACGCGTAGAATGAAAAGCAAAAAGTAAACACAAAGGGACACGATATGTTTACGTAGTTTGGAGCCTTTAACTACTCCTACATCTATAGGGTACTCGTCCAGGTTAAAGTAATCCATTATCTCAAATGATTGCAACCAACACAAGTCCTTTACCTCCATTACGCTTCTCTGAATCAAGTTTACACTTGATTTCAACAAATTGGTGCACTCCCACACTCTTCCCAATTGAAGTGGCTAGCCAAAAACCCCCTTTTGACTTCAACTTACAAGTTGAATGAAGTGTACAATACATAAAGACTTATAAACACTTACTACATTAATGACATGAATATGAATGTGAGTATTCCTCTCACTTTCAGTAATTAATTCTCTCAAAGGAAGGCACACCTCGCTGAACAACTTCTATCCTTTATATGCTTCATTTGGTTCTAAGAAATCCAAGAGAATTAACTACCAAATCGTCCGAATTAACTACCAAATCGTCTAAATCACTGGATAGGATATTTGATCTAGAATATGTCCTAGTCAGTAGCTGATAATGTAGTCCTAGCTACAATTTGCATTCCAACGAGTTAACCTTCTATATCATGAGGATCCACTCTTATATTTTAGGCATTCGAATCTATCCTTGTTCATTGATAATTTGACTTAATTTGGTCAACTTTCTCATCATTTGTTGCAACAAAATTCATTTGATATGCCAACTTTTTAAGTTACCTTATCAAATTTTGCTAGTGTTAAAGTTCCGACAACACCTTCCTCTTTCAATGGGTGGAGATGTCATGTCCAGTAAACTTCCTCTTATTTTCTTGCATAATCACATCTTCCATTGCCTTGTATGAAGTTATTGTGATCAATCCTTACTTGGATGGTTTTGTAGAGATTTTTCACCTTTTTGGACTCTATTAATTTTGGTAAATGTCAAAACCTTCATTAATCATACATATCAAGATTATTTAACTTCGTTATTTTAAGAAGCTTTGGAGAATTATATCTTAATTTTTTATCAAGTAATTTCTGAATATTCTTTCAATATTTTGTATCAATAAGTGGCAACTAATGCAAACAATGATTATATACATGTCTGTGATGTTGTCCGATCCATGATGAAGTTAATATAGATTTTCATAACAAGAAAAGAATTGACAAGAAATTAGAGCTACACGCCAACAACACCAAAGCATTTCTTAACCAAAAAATAGGGGCAATCCAGAATCATATGATGGTTCAACAAGCCTACAATACTCACATGCATCATCACATCAAAAACAGCAAATTGACGATTTTTGCCCTTCGAATTCTTGAAAAATAATTCAGGCATCTAGATTCTAGGGTTAATCTAGTAACTTTGCATCACATATTATTATATGCTTAGAAAACTTGGTAAAATGCACATATGATGAAGAATAATGATTATTAAAGGACAAGTTCAGACCATTGGGTCCCTATGTGTATCTTTGCGTTTGCACCTTACTTTCTCCTTCTTGGGATGCCCCCTACACACTCTCTCTCTCTCTACAAGCACATACACATGTTTTAAATTTGTTTAAATATCTTACACATTGCAACAACACTCTTAAACTACCATCCCACCCTTTTCTTTGCTCTTTTGTCGGTCTCGTTTCATCTGAAAATTTATCACTAAATCACGCACACAAATGCAAAACACAAGCTAATATATAATACGCAGTTGTGTATGTAAAACACACACACACACACACACACAAATAGCATGGCAGAGTTGAAGCATCAAAACAAAGCATGCAACAACTCAATTGTTAATGGGAGCTTAAAACTCTTTGGTTTCAATGTCATGGAATTAGATCAAGCTCATGAGAAGAAATCCGTCAAAACAACATCAGAATCGTCAAACTCTAGCGGCTTTTCAACTTCCGACAAACAAAAGTACGAGTGCCAATACTACCGCCGTGAGTTCGCCAACTCACAGGTGCTCGACGGCCACCAAAACACACACAAGAAGGAAAGGCAACAGCTAAGCATACCCAAATGCAAGCCAATAGAAACGTTGTCGTTTCCTACAAGCGCAACCCTATGGTCTCTGCCTTATCCTCGCCGACCCACCTCCTTGCCCCAGCCGGTGTCGTTTAAAGTTGCTTCTAACTAGGTTATTTCAGAATATGTCATGAACGTGACTGAAAATTATAGATAAGTAAATAAGATAATAAAACTATCCTGTATGGCAGATATTAAAATTATTTTATATCTATATGTATACCTATAGAGTAGTTAAGTGGCGTTTGTCAAGGACTTTCGTGATTAAAAGTAAGTTAGGGATTAATTAGATTTGAAATTTATGAATCTATGCATTGGATTTGTCAGAATTATTAAAAACGCACTTCATGATACCAAAAAAATTGACTGGTGAAACTTTCCCTGTTCTTTATATTCATAATATGGGAATTAGTATAATCATTATCCGTATGATTATGATGTTACAAATATTTTGATATTTCAGGCTTCAAGTGCAAGGTGAACTCAAACTTATTAAGCCCATTTTTTCCTAAAGTTTGGTGATCCATTGATTAACATCTTTTTGTTCGATGCCTTGAATGTACAAAGAAATCTCACGTGTAACCTTTCCCATATTTTTTCAATCGGATAAAAGGACTAAATGATTGTTAGGAAAGATAAGAAAACTATTAATTAATTAGTTCTTAAAAATGTGAGTGATTAGCAAACTAGATGATATGTCTCCATACTCTTTATAAAGTCTCCAATCTTTAGACTTTACACTTTAATTGGCATAAAGTGAAATCCTATTATTGCCTTTATTACCATATTGCACATTAATTGAATAAATGTTAAATGAATCAATATAGATGCCTAGACTCTTTTTAATTAAAACACATTCAGACTTATATTCATATCCACATTAACACTTCATTTATTAAGAAATCATTATCAAACCAAAAAAAAAAAAAAAGTCACTATCTAATTTTTCAAGAAAGTCGATACTCTTTATCTAATTTATATATATATATAAAAGAATACGAACTCCTAGCAAGTTGGAATTTTTTTTCCTACTTGAATTACTTTTCCAACAATTACATACATTGAGCTCAACGCATATAATTCACCCCCTATAAAATTAATTGCTAAATATGAATATATATATATATATATATATATATAATCCTATTATTTATGTTGGTTTAAAATTCTTTTCCTAACCAATATAAAATGAGAATGCAACAGATATTATAATGACATAATATCTGAAGAAAGTTGAGCATGCAAAAAAGCGTCTCAACTCAATTGGCTGTTCAATGTAACCATTAGTATTTCAGGAAGATTAATCTGAACAAAGTCATAAGTCACAAGCAAAGTATCATTAGTACTACTAATTACCCTTTTTTTTTTCAACAAAGTATCTAATAAAAATCAAAAGATTAAAGAAGGCATTATTCTCGTCGTCTTTGTCAAATCCTTTTTAAGTTAAATATGCTGCTTTTTGTCGATTCAAAATATAGCTGGCAGACGAGGATCAATCATGTGTTTCTAAGGACGAAAGCCATTATGGTTGCAGTGGTTGTGGATTTGAAACAAATTCTAAACTAACCCCTTTTTCCTTTAAGTTTGTGTGGTGACTCTATAAAAAAAATTGCCAAGCCTTACATTTTCAAACATACACGCTGCCTTTATAACTCAACTTTCAATTCTAAAATGATTTTTAAAATTTTATATTATCAATTATATTATTCGATAATATTTTTATTTAAATTTAAATTCAAAAATTTCATCTCTATTATCTATAATTAACTAATTATTTTTAAATTATTATATTTATTTACAATTAAATCAACACATATATACTTATATTTATTTTTATTTATAACATATAATATAATTATTATGCTTATAAATTCATCATTCATTCCATTAAAATATTTTTTTCAAATATACTATATAATTTTTATCAAATATTAGATCTAACAAAAATTCCTCTCCCAAAAATAGATTACGCGAGTGAAGTGGGACGATTCACAGGCACCCAATTGTTTAGTTGTTTTATGAAAAAAAAAAAAAACACTACACAGGCATGATATTCTAATGGATAACTAATTCGTGTGCTTTTGCCTCAAAACCAACTTGTGATTTGTGTGTTTGGTGTTATACATTTGATCATAAATGCTCGGTTGCTATTTGTTCAAAGGTCTGTCACATGACAAATGGAAGAAGATAGTTATGAAACACGACATGGAAACCTTATATGCATTCCAAGATATATGAACGCCTAAATTAATCAAGGTTACTCACAAATTTAACAAAAAAAGAGTTGAAAAATATATTGTCAAAATGAGAGAAGTTACGGCCATTTCCAATACTTTATGATGATTATGTATTTCATTTTATACGCACATGTATCGATAGTTGTAATTTGTACGTACTTTGCACATAAATTATTAATATTTATTTTATTTTATAAAAATAATTTAAAATAAATGTAGTTTTGATAGTCATAATTTTTTTTAAAAAAGTAATCTTATGAATATATATATATATAATATTTTTATAATTTTATATATAATTAGTAAATTGAACTAGCTTTTGCAAGGGAATTGTTAATGTATTTACTTTTCTTTATGTAAAATTTTGATTTGGTATTATAGGTTTATTTATAATGATATTTTTTATAATTCATATTTTAATTAATCAATTTGATATCTGTACTTATAAATTTTGAACCTATTTATTTATTTTCTATTGATTAGGCGATATAATTTTTATTATTTTTAAAAGTAAAATTAAACGATTACTATTTATTTTGCATGAATTTATGTTTATAATTTTTTAAAATAAATCTGAATTCTACTACTTTTCTTAATTTTATTTAATTTATAAACAATTAATTTAGATAATTTAAAGTTCTAACAGGTTCCTAGTATTAAGAGATGTCTATTTACCACATAGTATTAAGAGATGTCTATTTACCACAATTTCAAAATAACTACATAGGTTGTTTAGATATATTGTAAATCTATTTATTTGCTACTAGTAAAAGATATTTATTCTAAATAGAAATTTATTTTTACTTAAATAACCTTATTTACAATTAATAAATATTGGTACTTATTTAGAGATACAAATGTCTTTTTATCCTGCCAAAAACACACATTTATAGATAGAATATAGATGTAGATTATGTAATTATATGTAAATATTAACATATGTACTCTTTTTACAATAATATATACTCACATGTTGATCATATATATTTTAACTTGAAACTAGGAAATAGAATTAGAGTCCAAATATATGATTTTGTGTAGAGGATCGAAGAAAAATACCAGCTTCTTTTTTGGTGCAAAGTGAGGCTTAAAATTGTTAGGATCAATTTGCATGTATCACACACGCCACCTTGTAGGAAAGGATGTTGACTAGTCACATCTGGACATCAAATCTAGTAGCAAATGAAAAAATGATTTTGTAATAAAAATTTTGGTAAATAAAATTTATTAAAGCTTTCCATACTTCACTTCAATATAAAATTTATGACACAACTCTCAATTATTATGAGATGTTGAGTTCAAATTTCGCCAAATATATAAACATTTGTCTGGTTTATGAGTTAGTACTCATTATTTCATAATTATTTTGTGCATTTGTTGCTTATTAACAACACACTTGTCAATCTAATTATCATCATTTTTCTGGAAACAATTTAATGTTTGTGGCATGCACCCTGAAAGACAAAATTAAAAGAGAGAGTTGTCTTGAAACAAGGTAGGAAAATTGTGTGTGTGTGTGTGTGTATTCAAAGAAATAAATTTTTGTTTTAGAAAAGAAATGATTATAGGAAGAAATTGATGGGTTTTATTTAGATTCGAAAAAATAATGAAAAAACTATGAAACTCCGATCCTCAAATAAACATGATTGGTTATGTGTTGAATAGTAGAGTTGAAAGATCCTCCGTGAGGAACACACACTAGAGAATAAATTAGTAGAGATCAGTCTGGATTGGATACTCTTTTTGTCTTTTGAAGAATTTGATGACAATGAATCCATATTTTTCTTTCAGAGAAAAGAATAAGGATCTGCAGCACAATCTTATACATTTGAAAAACTTGTGCAGTTGAGAAAAAGAAGAAAGGTTGTCTTCCTCCCAAATTGCCTTTTGACTAAGGTATGTGCCTGAAAGAATAAAAATTACAAGCTTAAAAGTGGGGTTTCCACAAGGCAAAACCATTAAGATCAAATCAATCATGCTCTCTCAACTTTGCCAGATGCAAATTTCTAGCTGTAGTCAATCAGAAATCCAAATCTCTCAATCCAAGCACCAACTACATTTATTTATACACCAGGAGAATCGCCAGATGCAGTTAGAACATAAAAGGAAATCGCCAGTATCATATATAACGCAACCATCTTAAGATATAATTTAATCACAAGGAACAACATATGAAAACTAACAGCATGAAACGTAAGAAATAAAAAAGATTGTATTAATAGCTATGTCAAGACGTAATTATTTCCAGTAAGTTCTAGAGGTAATCATAAAGATACTTAAAGCTAGTCAATATTTATATTCCAAGAACACTCAAATATTTGTGAGAAATATAATATATGATATTTTCATATAATGGGACTAATATTTTTTTCCATAATATCATTCGCGGGACATACTATGAATTCATTTTTATTGTTTTAGCTATTGATCAAACTCCACAGGTATACATAAAGTAGGCAACGACATGCTTATTGCTTGTACATTTTTATTTGAGACATGAGACATGCACCTTAGCGGCAAATTTATATACATGTACATGTACAAATTTGTTTTGTCGGTGTAATCTAGGCAAATGTAGGTTTGAACTATATATAATTTCTCTGAAGATCTTTAGCAAGTTAAGGAGAGTTTACGAAAGGACTGGCCATGGTTATGGATGGAAGTGGGAATATGACAGAAACTCAACTGGATTAGCGTTCTTGTTGCCCCATGCAAATGCTTCAAAAATAATCATTTCTTAAGTTCTAATAAGATCACCCTTCTTTTATGGATATAGTAAAAAGATTAGACAATTGACTTACATAACCAGGTTTTCCTTTTTTTTTTTTTTTCCTCTCATTAATTTCATTTTGACATATAATCAAATAGAACCCCGGGAGTCTCCTGATGCACCGTACTGATTGCATAGTACGTTCTTCGTAAAGCTATTTAGCACCCCTGTTAAGGAATAAACTTTAGTTCATATTACCTTCTCAAGTATGTACGGCAAAAATATTATCATTGAGTTTCCTAGAGCTAATTCTTTTACCTGTCTTCAAGGGGTTCAACGGAAAATTCATATATAGACCCACCAACGTAAGCAATGCTTAATGTGAGAAGAACCCCTAAGGTTACACGGGCTTACTGCCTGCTATAAGCTTCCGAGTTCACAAGTTATGTAGGTTTCCCCCATAATGCTATTTATCAGACGGCACAACTGACTGGCCAGTTTCGGCTGGCAAAGGAAGGTTTTTTCCTTGTTGAGCTGCTGCTGGCACAGCTGGCTGTTCTTGTTGCACAAGCACACAAGGTCTCCAAACGGTGTCCTTCCCCACGTCCATTAAAGCAATTCCCTTAGCAGCAAGATCACTCCTGATCTGGTCGCTTTTTGAGAACTCTTTGTTTTTCCTGGCTAATGCTCTTTCTTCAATTGAATCTAAAACTTCGTCTTCAGTCAACCCTGCCCTTTTTAATGCTTTATCTTTCAGTTGTTGTAAAACCTATACGGCAGAGTGTTTAGCATAAAAAACATTACATCATCAATAGTTTCGCTGGAAAAAATTTGAACAAGGCTGAATGGTACCTCAGCATAACTTGAACTTGAAAGCAACCCGAGAACATCCAAGACTTCTCTAACTTCTTTCTGTAAATCAACAAGCGACTTAGACGTGGATAATTGCTGTTGCTTCTGCTGTTTCTTCTGAAAAACGAAAGGAAATAAATGTCTCAGAACGATGCTTTCACTTTCACAAAAGAATTGAAAAACATAAAAAAGCTACTATTTTTCACAGATCCCTGCCTTGAGCATGTTTATAGAACTATTCATAAATCTCAAAGCCTCCTGAAGAGAGGCATTCAGTATAGAGGGCGTGTGCAAATCATCTGCTAATTTTGTCTCAAACTCATCATGCAGCTTCCTGATGCATTCCTGGGCAGCAGGGCTGGTACGGACTGTTTTTCCATTTACTCCAATTTCTTCTTTCAAACTCAACAAAGCATCCTCGCAATCTTGTAATGTCTGTCAAAGACAACAAGAAGCAATAAATCCCTTCACCAGAAACAATAGTTGAATATCCATTAAATGTAACAGAAACGCCAATATTGTCTTTGATATACAGAATATATTATATGTGAATAGCTATGGTGTGGCATAGCTTTGCTCTAAGACCCAAGAAGTATTGCTTGTGTTCGATACAATGCGTCCATCTCTCCATTATTATTAGGAAACTAGTCCTTACCCCAGCTGGCAGACCCCCTGCATAGTTTCACTGGGCTTGGAGCACAACAGTAATTCAAAGTTAATTTATTATCTATCACAGATGGTGGTGGAGAACCATTCACCACAAATAAATAGGCACAGCCATTAAGTTAGGTACACAGTCTAATTTTGTTTCCAAGCAGTCTCCTTAATTTCATGTCTAACAAAACAATACACTCACTACCTTGACTATCAAAGAGTTTTTGCCATGAAAGCCTACCACCCTGACTTAAAGGTTACATAAAAATCTTGATTTAGAATTTCTCCCACTTCAATTATCACTATCAAAGGGATATCAGTAAAAAATTTGTTATGCGTTCAGCATACAACATAAAAATATCAAGATTCAAAAAATGCAAAGCCTCAATAGAATTTATAAATATATCAAATGAGACATACTAATAATTATAAGACCATAATCAGGTACTGCCAGTTTGAAGACAATAAAAACACATAAAAGCCAATGAAGCTCAGCAGCCACAAAAACCAACCTCCATTATCCAGGTGCCAACTCAAGCAATACAAGTGATGAGCAAGATGTAAACAGCAAAAAGATGTATGACTGAAGCATCGAGACATACATGTCCGTCAAAAGTGTTAGAAGAGTTCAATAAACACATCATAAGAGAATTAGCATGCCTTTTACCTGATACACATAGAAAACAGCTTCTGATGCAATTTCTATCTGTGATATTGAGTAATTAACAGGAGAACGGTAGTGAGTTCCCAGCAGGAAGTGCCTCAATGCAAGTGGATGGTACAACTTTGTAACCTGTAAAAGTAAAAAGGCAAAACAGATACCATGAGCAGTAGGTCCTGAAAATTCATGCATCAAGCAAACAACTGGCTGCATTGTTTACCTCACGAATGGTAAAAAAATTTCCAAGTGATTTAGACATTTTTTCATCATTTGCTGTAACAAAACCATTATGCATCCAGTAACTAACTTTGCTGTCTGAGCAAGCAGCACAACTCTGCGCAATCTCATTATCGTGATGGGGGAATATCAAATCCATTCCACCACCATGAATATCAAATGAATGTGTTAGGTAGTGAGCACTCATGGCACTGCATTCTATGTGCCATCCTGGTCTTCCAGGACCCCAGGGGCTATCCCAAAGTGGTTCACCAGGTTTTGCAGCCTGTAGAAAAAAAAATTGAGAAAAAAAAAGGCATTTTAATGAGGAATGCAAGAGCTCAATGATGAAATTCAAATCACAAAATTTCAATTTTTCACCTTCCACAAGGCAAAATCTGCAGGATTCCGCTTCCTGTCATCAACAGCAATGCGCTCCCCAGCTCTATTATCCCCTAACTTCCGTCCCGATAGAATACCATAATTTGGGAAATTATCAACAGAGAAGTAAACATCACCATCTGCAGTGTAGGCACAACCATTGTTGATAATCTGCAACAATGAGACCCGAACTGAGAGAACACAATTGATAAGAAAGGAAAGCCAAAAAATAAACAAGGTTCTATAACCACTGTTCCATGTCACCACAATTAACAGCATAGGTAGAAGTGAGATCATATTTCATAAATAATAAAATTATCAAGTCAGTGCATTAGATAAAGATGCCAAGACATTTAAAACAATATTTGAGACAGATACTATTTTAAACATTGATAGAAAATAAATGTCCATTTTGTACAACACAAACAAATTCTTATGAGTAGATGTTTGCATCATCTTAAGCTCATGTTTAGGTCTAAAAATATAAGCATGAAAAGAGATCCCTAGAGAGAGACAAATTTGGATGCATGATTTGAAAAGATTCTGATGTTTATTAAAAATCAAAGAATATTGCATGCGAAAGAACCTGAGCTATCATGTCCTTAATTTGCTCCATATGATCAGTCAAAGAATATTGCATGCGAAAGAACCTGAGCTATCATGTCCTTAATTTGCTCCATATGATCAGTAACACGTGGCTGGTGGGTGGGCTGAAGGCACTGGAGATCAGCCATATCATTAAGGAACTCTTCGCAAAACCTACCACTCAAGGCTTTTGGATCCTCCCCGACCTCATTTGCTCTTTGAATAATCTGAAAAATTCTTTGATCAGAACCATATAAAGCTGATCCGGGTCACACAGAAAATAAAAAATTAGAACACTTCAGTTCAATATTTTAGGTGGATGACATCAACTAAAACTAGCAGCAATATCGTCAACAATCTAAATTAAAGACATCGACCAATTTTGCCTGGTAGTGGTTAGGATAAAATGGTAACCACAGCCCAAATAATGTTTTAGACAGGAAATCTTTAGAAATTGCAGATCATTTTGGAATTTAAACTCACAATATAGGATTGATAATAACCTCAAATCAATTTTAATATGATCAATTCAACTCGATCTCATTCACATGGTTACCTAGTATATCAGACCCATGTTGCATTCTTAAGGTAATAAATCACCACAAAAAACTTATATAAAATTTGAAGATGAATTGAATAAATATCATGAACAGCAATATATGATCCATCAAATCACTCCATTGTCAATACTTGAGTTAAATAGTAAAACATGGTCAATTCTTTTCTTGAAACCAGATCAAAATTTGGGTTCCTGCCCCAATCAATTCAAGATTCCTTTAGTTTTCATACACCCCTTTTATAATTCGAGGCTTCTGTTAAAATAACAAGCTTTTTCAGATATTTATAATTACATTAGTCAAGAATATCTTACCTTATCATCAACGTCAGTGAAATTGCGGACATAAACAACCTCATATCCTATATATTTCAGGTATCTGCAGCATTACAATTTAAATTTCAACAGATACATTTCAGACAGAAAACAAAGGTGAAATTTAAAACAAGACTACCCATTTGCACAAGCGTTAGATGAAATCATTACATGGATTGTGCACACACTGAACGCGAGTTGATAAAGAAAAAGTCTCTTAAACACCCTTATGTCAGACATTTAAATTAAAACACAATACCTTAACTCACCTTTTATTGCGACCATGGCTCTAACTTTAGTTGTTTTTCCTCTGTGAATGATAAATTTTAATTAAAACTATAAAATGACAGAAATTGCTGTAATTTTATCTGCCATCCCAGAAGCCTGTAATTCTATCTGGCATCCCAGAAGCCATGTTTAGCCCAAAGTACTCACATCTCTTGGTTATCAGCAACCCCAAAACATAAATGCATAATCTCATCCTTGAACAGAAATTATCAAGCTTCAAGTGCACGATTCAGGAGCAACTCAGAATATAATCCCATTTCTAATTCAAAACTTTCACATTTTAACCCCAATTCTGCAGGCTCACCACTTGCCCCTTGAAATTTCTATATGTGTTTGTTCCGATTACTAATAAAAAATGCGGGCTTTGCCTTTCAAAAAACCAACTGATAGATGCATAATTCCTAATTAAATATCATCAATCTATCACTACTACTAACTTTCCACTAAACCAGGTGCTTTCCTTGCTATGGGCAAAAAATTGGAATTCAGGATAGCCAAAGACGGCAAAAATTCACATCACCAGCAGTATACAACCAATTCCCCCACGAAAACAACGCAGTTTCCCATACGAATTCATCAAAACACACAGTTATACCACATTTTACACAAGACTTAAACGCAAAAATCCCAATAAACGCCTAAAACCTGTAGAGAACGTCGAATGCTACATAGGCACGCGCGTGGCCGATATGGCTGAGATCGTAAGATGTGACGCCGCAAACGTACATTCCAACTTTGCCATCGACTATGGGCTTAAATATTTCTTTCTGCTTCGTCAAGCTATTGTACACTTGAAATTCCGGCCTTCCCTTCGCCATTTTTACCGCAATCGACAGCGGGGGCGGCAAAAAATTTGGCCTCGGTGGATCGGAAACGTCTTTGGCAGAGGTTTTGCTTTCGTGAGAATCAGATCCCTGGCGTTACGCGGTTGCGGCAAGTCCGCGCTCTTACAGAACTACAGTGCTAAGTGACGACTGGGATTCCAATCCATATTTTTGGTATCCGTCTTATATTATTTTTGCATTTCTTGTAATTAGAGTTTGCCAAAATTATGAAAGCGCAATTGAGATCTTAAGAACTGAAATTCTCGTTGGAAAATCCTTGTTTGCAGGTTTCTTATGAAAATTTAAGTGTAAAAATAAGAAAAAAGACGACAAAAAGATAATTTGATGAATAGAATATTTTGAATATGCTTATTTCAAGTGTTAATTACATCTATTTCGTTTACGAATTAATGTAATCATTGGTAGTATCATTTTTACTTTCAAAATTACAAATACCCCTTTGATGAGATAGAATATTTAGTCTTTTTAAATGATTATCAAATACACAAAATACAAATTTAAACATATGCTTTAAAGAAAACTTGCAGATACTTGTGAATTGACATACATAACTAAATACTAATTGAAATTGAGTATCCAGCATTATAAAAATAAATAAATATTATAAACTTTAAAGGGAAGTATTCGTAATTTAATTCTAATTTACATTTTTTAAAGTACATACCTACAATCAAAATTTTGAAAAGGCAAACTTCACAGTTTAATGTATAATCAATTGTTTTTAGCAATATCTCATAAATTTAAGATAATCACATTACTACGAGATAGATGAATTTTAACTTTCCATGTTACGCACTTATCATATATAATATATGGTATTTGATTAATTTGACTCAAATTCTAAATTCTTAGAATTTTGAAATTTTTTTATTAATAAATATATGATAATTGATTTATTTAAATTAAAAATATATTTGGTAATTAGTTTTTGTAACTTCCTTTTTGTGTTTCAATTTATTTAGGTTATGTTTTGATATAGTCAATCATATTTTTTATTTTCAGTACTACGAATAAGAAATTGGCTGTTTTTTTTTTGATAACTAATTAAGTGCAACTTTATTTTCCTTCTGTGTTTTAATTTACTTATTGTAAGTTTATTGTGAAATATTTAATTCCTACAATTTTCTTATATGTCTTGTTAAATGATGGAAGACCACAATTTATTTAGGGTACATACGTTTAAGATCAATTTTATGAAAAATTTCCATTTTTATTTTAATTTATTTAGATTATATTAATTTGATTTTCAATTTTGATAAAAGATATTTGGTTAATTTATTAAAATTTAACATGTGACAGAATTATTAATTTGTGCAATTCATTTTTTGTGTCATATTTAAGATAATAGAAGATTACTAAAATTAGAATATTAAAATAATTAACTATTGTAATTTTGTTTAGTTTTTTATGTTTTGATTCACTTAGAGTAAATCTTTTTGTAGAATAATTACTTTATGCAAATTTTCTTTTGATTATTTAGATTTACAATTTTTGCTGAAAGATATTTGGTTAATTTATTTGAACTTAGCATAGTTTTTGTAGCTTCCTTTTTTGCATTCAATTTTATTTAGGTTAGGTTTTGATATAGTGTGTCATATTTTTTTAATCCTCAGCAAAAATGATGAATTGGCTGTATTTTATGATAATTAATCAGTGCAATTTTATTTTCTTTTTATGTTTTAATTTATTTATTGTAAGTTTATTGTATAATAATTAATATCTACAAATTCTTTTTTATATCATGTTAAATGATGGAATATCACAATTTATTTAGGGTATATGTGTTTTAGATCAATTTCATGAAGTTTTTCATTTTTATTTTAATTTATTCAGAACAATTACTTTAGGCAACGGTGCATAATGCAAAAGGAAAATTTTCCATTTTTATTTATTTTTTTTAATGGTTTGATTCACTTGGACTAAATCTTTTTGTTGAATAATTACTTTATGCAATTTTCTTTTGATTAAATTGATTTATGATTTTTGCTAAAAGATATTTGGTTAATTTATTTAAACTTAATTTGTAGCTTCTTTTTCGTGTTTCAATTTATTTTGGTTAGGTTTTGATATGGATAGTCATAATTTTTTGGTTAAAATAATAAATTAGCTGTATTTTTAAGATAAATAATTAGTGCATCTTTATTTCCTTTTGTATTGTAGTTTATTTATTGTGGAATAAACAATTTCTACAATTTCCTTTTTATGTTATGTTAAATGATGGAAGATCGCAATTTATTTAGAATATATATGTTTTAGATCAATTTTATGAAATTTTCTATTTTTATTTTAATTTATTCAGAATAATTACTTTATGCAACAGTGCATAACACAAAAGGAAAATAAAGCAATCTTTCATTTTATTTTAATTCATTTTTGTGTCTTATTTAAATTAATACGAATCCTTTATGAATCAGTTGCATATCTCAATATTGCCATCGTATTAAAATTTCACCAACTTCCTACCAATACCCATTCTGTTCTTATTTCCTATCAACACACGTTCTATTTTCTATCAATACACGTTCTATTCTTACTCGTTCATCCAATGCATATCTCAATCCTTTATCACCTAAGTTATTTTCTTTATTTTAAAAACCTAAGTTCTTTTCTTTATTTTAAAAATTTTAAGTTTTCCAATCACTTATATATGTGTGTGTGTGTGTGTGTGTGTGTGTGTGTGTGTGTGTGAGCTTGATCTATGATTTAATTTTCTTTATTGTCCTAATATCTTTCACAAGGAATTGCCCTACTCATCCAAGAAGGTTCTTTTGAATATTTTCTTTAATCTTTTCTTCTCCATTGACTGTTTGAATAATTGTATTTAATTTATAATTTAATTTTCTTTATTGTTCTAACATTCTTCATCCAATAATATTTGTCCACACACACATATATATATATATATATGTATAATATTCTAATCATAAATGCCTGGTTTATAATTTGCTCAAAGAAAATAATATCTATATGTAAATTTTGAGTTGTCATGATTATAATTTTTAAATTTGATTTGTTACCTACTAGTTTTGAAAATAGATTTTGGCATTTAGTTTTTACTTAGTTAGTTTCATCTTTATTACTAATGAAAATAATAATCTTTTATTTATTTATTATTTTCAATAGTTAATTTTTTTTCTATAAATACTTTTCTTAATTATTTTCTATTATTCTTTTAAATTATATGGCTGAACTAATTTTACCTTCCATTATAGTCGTCATATAAATGCTTTATATTCTCTAATATGATCATTGAGATTTATGTCTTGAAATTTTTTTATTTACATGCTTTATATTTTTGGTTTTTTTATTTTTACATCGGTCTAATGCTTTGCAATGAATATTTTGAATGAATTTTATTTGTTGCAATGATTATGTACCAACTTCATCATATTTTAGATTTAATTTTTAATAAAATAATAAAAACCTTCACGTTAGTTTTTTATACAAATGTCAACATTCATAAGAATTAAAGAATTTTAGTTTTATTTTTTATGCAATGTTATAATTTCTTATATCTCTATTGTAACTTTTACTAATACATATGTATACGCTAATTGTTTTCATAAATTATTATAAATTTCAATTATCAAATAAATTTAGCCTATTAAGCAATTTTATTTTACATGTTGGTTGGTATTATTAGTATTCGTCTCCTCTAGGAAGATGATATCACATGCATACAAAATTATGAAAATCATTTCATTATATATTCTGATAAAATTTTGTTCTAATTACAAGACCAATTCACTAATATATTAAAAAGTAATATTGGTTAAAATTTTCAATATTTTTCAGTAACAACTTTTAACTAGTTACTTTGATAATTATTTGATATGTAGTTTTTAATTTTAAAAGCTCGATATTAAAGATTTGAATGGGTTAAAATCTAGCATATTATAGAATTGACAACTTAACTTATATTTATATTTAATATATACATATATAGAAATTCTTTAAATTATTATTACTATTACTATTATTATTATTGTAAAATGACGACAATGCTTTCCTTTTGGACTTAATTCTTTGTAATAATTATTTAACTATAACAAGGTTTAATATAATAAAAACATAACTCTTTGTTAAGATTTTTACATAAATAATTAAAAAAAAATATGATTGTCCGTGAGTCACAATCTAGTATCTATATTATATATAAATATTGGTTGTACAATATGTACATGTAGTCACTCAAATAATTTTAAATATTTTAATCGTTATTTATTTCATTTAATTTCTTGTATTTTATTTTTTAAATTTCTTTCTTTGTTTATCCAAAGTCTATAAAATTTATGCATTAAATGATAATTATACTTAAAAATATTATTCTTTATTTATGTACGTGCACAAGCATTATGTGTATCTCAATTTTAATTTATAATAATTTTTTTATCCTTTTTAATTTTATTTTCTCCCCCTCTTATTTTACAAATTATATGAAATCGATATTTAAAAAATATTATCTATTAATTTATATAATCATACACATGCATCAAGTTTATTACCTGTTAATTCTAAATAATAGTTCGCAAGACATGTACATACTGTATTAAAAAATTAAAATAGGAAATCTGAACTAATCAAAAATATTTTTTATTCCTAGGGAAAAATTAATTTATAGTGTTGGATTCGAATTACAAACTTGCGGGTGCAATTGTATATTTATTTACCATATGTTGATAGTGGCCCATAATTGAAATGGCCTCGAGGTGGCAAGCTACCATAGCCCAAGTAAATGTTTCAATAATCAAACCTCGTATTGGATAAATATCTTTGTAAAATTTGGACACGAAATTGTTCAGCTATTGCCAACTCCATCAACCCATGTTTTAGATCCCAAATTTGCAATATACAAAAGCATATTATATGCACTCAAAAAAGAACAAAAAAAAAAATTATTCATTTAGCATGATTGTTTTTGAATAATTAAGCTTCAAATTAAAATATTCTTAGCTGATATGTTTCAATAAAATATTAATTTTTAAAAAATCAGTTGAATTGATTATTCAACGTGGAAACAAAGGCTACTTGTTTCGTGGGAGATGATGTTTAGTTAAAGTTATTAGAATGGTTAATATGTATGATTGTAAAATTTTTAAAGGATGAAAATTTTTATAGTATATGTGTGTATAAAAATATGGATTTGATTATAAATAAATATAATGATTGAAAAATAATTAGTCAATTATATATATAAAAGGAAAAAAGTTAAATTTGAATTTGAATAAAAAATTTTTTTGAGTATGATTATAATTGTTTAAAATTAGAAGGGGACGATGTCCGAGATAAAAATAGAAGTTCCAAACGCAGCCCAAGTATACTTTGTTCAGACAAATGTATTAAAAGGAAAAAACATAATAAAGACAAAGCCTTGAAGTCAAATTATTCTTTTGTAGTTTTTATTAAGGTGATAAGTTATTGTAAACAAAGATTAAATAAATAGATACGTAAACAAGCTACAGAGCTAAATCTGAAACCCAAGTTAACACCATCGTACGCTTCTTGCGTACGCAGCAATGAAACCCAAATCAACATGATAATTTTCAAACCAACGTACAAAAATTTCTTCATTCCAGCCCTTCAAAAGCCTGGTGGAGTAAAAGGGGAAAAAATTCAAAAAATCTCCCGTATTTCCAGCACCTGAATTCAGCAGAAAATCGATTCCCGCATCTGCCTTCTCGCGTCTTCCTAGAACCTCTGAATGAATCTCTCAGCCCTCTCGTCCACAGAATCATCTTCGCTACTCGAATTCCACAGATCAATATCCGTCAATTCTCCGCCCACTGCAGATCCCATACGAGCCAACGGCGGCAAACCCGTTTCCGGATTTTCGATCTCGTCTTCTCCTTCACGACCTCTCGTCGTCCCCAAACACATGGACTAGAGTACAACATTGGAATGCACTTTTCTGAGACCCATTCTCCCATTTTGTGGCTTCTTGCGAAAACTGAATCAGAGGAGGAGTGTTTGAGGGAGAGAACTCGTATTCCTCGACGTAACTGTAACGGGTGCATTGCTTGAGGGGCTTCAATCTATTCAGCTTCCTCTCGAGAAACACGGGTTTTGGCTCTGTGGGTTTCTTCTTCAGTTTGGCCAAGAAAATGGAAAATCTTCAGCAGACTGGTTACTCTCGGCAGAAGGGCCGCTGGCTTTTTCTTGGGCATTGTAATGAGGCACAACGTACGCAGAAGAATGTTTGCCTGCATACAACGTAGAGTACTTCTGAGTTCGAGAACGTTCTCCTTTTGCCATGAGGTTATTGCTGCGCATTTTATTGGTGCAGAAAGGTGAGGCTTTGAAGGAATCCGTGGAGTGGAAGGGAGCCTAGCTTTGCTGTAAAAGGGTTTAGGGTCCATGGGGATCTCCAAGTAGCCGTTATGATCACAGCTTGTCCGAGTTTCAAATCTCGGATGAACTATTTAAAAATTCTGAAGTGAAACGACGATTGATTCCTTTGTATGTTGATGTCTTGGTGAGTTAAAATGTCTCATCTAATTTACCATTCATCAATTACCTAATCACTCACTCGATGACCTAATTACGTATGTGAGGCTAGCGGTTCCATCATACGCAACCAAGTAAGTGGATTGTTAAATCATGGTATAGTCCTTCTCAGTGATGACAACTGATTCAATTTAGTGATAGATTGCATTAGTAATGACAGCAATCTTCATGTGTGACACCATTTCGAATCAAATTCCTTTTAGAATTAGGATTTGTTTAATAATATTCCAGTTTGGATTGTTTATTATTTTCTGCCTAGAAGTTAAGATTATTTCTACTACTTAATTAGATTCTGCCACTTAATTTTGATAGGTTTAGAGTTGTTTTAGGGTGGAGTTTGATTAGGATGCTACTTCTCTCAGAATATGGACAGTTTATAAAAAGGACATCCAGATACTCCTGTAATCATGCCTTATAATTTTTACTCAAAATTTAAATTATTTTTCATATTTTCCATATAGGTTCATGTTTATTTCATACGCGAGCGGGTCTTGTGTTTCGAGAGGATTTCAAAACATGGTTTAAAAATTTTAAATATGATTCAATTCGTGTCTTGTCTTACTTTTTGATTTGTTTGTAAAACAATTTTATTCATGTTCACTCATAGCAGCGTCAAATCTTAATTTTCCTAGTTCGTTTCGTGTTTAGGTTAACTGTACTAGGAGGTAATTACGAATAATTCCTTGTCCTAATTAAAATTGGCTTATTTGTTTCTTTGTCTTGACGCATTCTATCTTCAATTAGTTCTTTGCCTTGTGATACGTCAAAGGATGCTTCTACTGTTGATTGAAGAAAACTCGTATGGAATTATTTTTTAATGAGTTATAGTTTGCGTAGAAGAGAAGAATTTAGCAATGAAGAGATAATTGTTTATATTTTATTTGATTTATACAATGCACAATTATAAAACTCGATTTTCAGTTAATTCTTTTATCATTAGCTTCTTTGAATGGTTTTCGTCTTTTATTACATGAATAACTGAATTGTTCATACACCGCTGCTTTAAAAAAGCAAGCAAACATGTTAAAATTTTAAGAATTAAATTTAAATGCATTGTTAGTTGCTTTAAGACTTGAGATTTCAGGTGAGTAAAGAAACAGTTTTTTTTGCGAGGATAAAATTGATGAGAATGAAGAGATATAATTAGTAAAGTAACTTAGAAAATAGGTTTAAATAATATCAATACTAACTTCGTGTTAAATATAAATAATCAGTTTATATATAAGCGAATATGACGCAATCTTTCGTATTACGATTTAAGTAATCCTTTGTAAAAAAATAATTAGAATATTTCATAATTTAAGTCAAGTCATTGTGTATGATTGTCCCTCCTGAAACCAGAAACCAAAATGAAAATGATAAGAGTAACATCAGTGACCACACGACGTCGTTGCAACCAAAAGCGCTCGTTATCTCGACGGCAGACGAGTTTAAATGAAAGTCGTGTTTGCTAACTCTCGGGTGGAAGGCGAAATATGCGCGCCGCGCTGCAATCCTCCAGGCGCACCTTAGCACGCTGCACACCCAGCTCAAAATTAAACCGGGCGTTTCAGGAAAAATGAAGAACCCGCCAGTGCAAAAGGTCCAAAACACCCCTCCACCTGCGTATATAATGCTCACGGCTTCTCTTCCCGGCGATTTTCCCGTAAGCACATCAAACCCAATACCAAACTCGTCTCTGCTGCCTCATTCGTCCTTCTCTTCTTCAATTCTAAAATTATCTTCTGCATTAAATTCCTAGAATTCACGGAAATAGCTTTGTCCTTTCCAGTGCTGTATGAAATTGTGAACGAAGGAATATGGCTACGGGGACAGAGAGATCGAAGCCTTTGCATAATTTCACGATGCCGTGCGACTTGCGGTGGGGAAATCAGCGATTCCTCCGCTGCATGAAGGTCAACTCCAATGGACAAATCTCACCTCTCAGCCGCTTCACCACCAACAATTCCGGTTCTCCTGATCATCGCCACAACCGTCCAACCCAACAGCGACGCACCACAAGAGATGAAGATAGAGAAAGAGGTAATGACTCGTCTTCTGAGTTTGTGGATGGATCCCCTAAAGTGAGTCCTACTCTGCCGCCGGAGTCCGGCCAGAGATTCAGCAACAAAGACGGCGAAGGGATTAACGCCACTAGGGAGAAGGTAATGTTCGATCTTCAGACGGCGGCAGATAAAATGAAAGTCACGATTTTTAAGGACGGACTTGAGGAAGGCAAGGCTTCTATTTCTTCGCAGCTTATGCCCAGGCAGCCGCGTCCTGCCACGGCGTCAGGGGAAGGTGAGACGTATCGTCCGTGGAATTTGAGGACAAGGCGAGCTGCATGTAAGACGCCGGTGAGCGGGATTGTGCCTACTCGAAACGATCGTACCGCCGCCGGCGGAGGCGGGAAGGGTTCGAGGGTCGATGTGCTGAGACCCGATTCGGGACTCTCCCAGATGCGGGTAGCGGCAGCGGCGACAGCCCACAAGTCTCCGATTCATAGGACTACTGGCAGCGGAATGGCGGCCAGTGGCGTGGAAAAGGAGCGGCCGAAGTTTTCAGTGCCGCTTTCAAAAAGAGCCATCGAAGAGGATTTCTTGGAGATTGTTGGCCACAGGCCGCCGCGCAGACCGAAGAAGAGAGCTCGGATTGTTCAGAAACAATTAGATGTGAGTATGTTCAAAATTGTTTCCCCTTCGAATTAAAATTCTTGGGCATTTGTTGGCCAGAGTCTTGGATGTGGACTTTGAATTATCCGATCCTCTGATTTGTGTGAATCACTTACCGTCGGTTCTTTTCTCGTTTTCTTGTTTATTCTCAAATTTCGGGCAGACCCTATTTCCGGGATTGTGGCTGACAGAAGTTACAGCAGATATGTATAAAGTTCCCGAAGCTGCTCCATGATAAGAAAGGTGGAGTTTTCGCATTTGATTTCGCAACTTGATATTTAAGATCGAGTGTCATTATCTTATGTTTGTTGGAGCTGAGTGTTTGAACTGATTGATAAATTTGCAGTTCCGGGGAGTTGAAAGTGGCCTGGCCTTCATTTTGCTTGCTGAAAATGGGAGTAATGTCGTGGCGTAATGCATCGGTGTTCTGAATGGAATCTTGAGCGAAGCTGAAATTCCTCTGGTAAAATGTGGTGTACAAGAAGAAGGGACTAAGTCAGTTTCGAAGTGCTAATTTTTGTTTTTTTTTTTTGTTTCTCCGATTCTAATTGTTCATACATTGGGAATAAAGTTAACATAGTGGAAAGGTTGGTGGGAGGGGTTTCTTTCTGCTTTTGAAGTTGAACATTATGCTTTAATTATGTTCAGGTTCATAATTCTCATCTGTGACTAACAGCAATACTTTGGTTTTTTGTTCTTATTGATTATAACTACCCATAGTTCTGCTTATTATGCATATGCTGCTTAATCTCCCTTCACTACATGCATGTGTTGGCTATATGCTGTGGATGACTTCAGTTTGAGAGAATTCTTGTGCTGCTCATTTTAGTAGATTTTGAAGTTAAAGGCTATCATTCTAGCACAGGATTCTCACAAATATGCTGTCTGGTTATTGGGTATCCCGTTTTCAGTGATCATAATACTGATGCTGGTAATTGGTAATATTGTTCCAACACTAGCAGTTACATTAACCATATTTTCTCTTTATGAGTTTCGAGGCTGGACTGACTGAAAGCCGCGAGTGTATTTTTCCTAGTTTCTTCTTAATGCTAGCCTGAGGTATCATTTCTCCTCAGAATTAAACCAACCAGGCGACCATAAAAACTGTTAGATGTTACCTTTCACAATACCTTTCTTCATTAATATCGTGTCGCATCATTGCTAAGCAGTCCTATACTAATATCTCAAGGAGAAATTTTACCTCGCAAATGTTGATGCCCTTATATTGGATCCCTGCAGGCTTTCCTCGATTGAAGAAGTTTCTAAGATATCTCACCTCTCGCCCGATGATGCTCGAATACAATCCCTGTTTTGATGTATTTCCTTTGTGGGTTGGTGGTGGACCCCACTCGGTGGACCCCATAAATGCCTTAAGTTCTCACCTGTCGTTGGCCATAAATTCGTTTTCGTGCGTGCGTGTTGACCCTTTCCCAACCCATTCGTGCTTTCTACGCATTTATTGTGCCATCAAAGAACTTAAAAGCAAGAAAAAGATCTGGTGTGTGTGCACCCTAGATTGATTGGTGTCAACACAAGGCCTAGAAATGGGAGGGATTGTTGTTCTTGGTTACAAAAGCAGTCTGACGACACGAATCAAACTGAGACAGGAGTACGCCTCCGCCTCCCTTCATGTCCTGTTGTTGCAAGCGATTAACGTTGGTTTCAATTTATTTTGGTGGGGCTAAGCTCGGCCTCCCAAGGCATTCTCAAAACATGCCTGCAGACTGCACTCTTCCGCTGTAAGTCCCAGTGGCTGTGGCTGTGGCGGTGGCGTCAGCATCTCTAATCTGCCGGGGAATCAAACTTCCACCTCAATTTTCCTGTGCCTTCACTCCAAGCGCCATCTCCTAGCCCGCTCGAATGCCTCACCATTGCTGCAACTACGATAGAACAATTCCCAAGTCCGGTTGAGAACCCAAGCTGCCACTTCCCCACGATCATCCTGCGTCTGCTGGATTATTGAGTCAGTATAGCAACAAGCTGGAGGTCTGTCTTACCAAGAAAAGCAGTGAGAAAGATCCCATGATGTGGTAAGCCATGCCCCTGCGTGCATGTTATTTTAGTTTTGAAGCTGAAGATCGATTTCGTTTTGTTGTAGGGACATGTTTCTTCAATTTGAGACATGCCAAATAATTTCAGATGGATATTTTCTTATCTTTCCTTCGATGGGGAGAGGCTGCAGTGGGCCCGTGATGGGCTCGAGTTGGTCGGAAAATTGCACTCTAACACTCGCGAGGCTTTTCCCGTAGCCCAATCGAAACCATGGGTCATCGCAATGTCCTCCTTGAAAAATTTAAGCAGATAGTGAGAACCGAGCTTCAGAAATGAGAAGAATGGATTACTAGAAACACTTACCCTTAATTTTGCTTCAAAATTCTAGCTATGTTTCGATCCAATTTTCAAAGGATGACATTTGGTACAGAGTCTTAAGAATAGTGTAAAAAATAAAAAATAAAATAAAATAAAAAGTGATATTTGATGTGTTTTCTGTTTAAAATAAAAGATTTAGATAGAAGCTAATTTGGATTCAAACGTAACGTTTGTAGTCATTTCTTAGCAGCAGCATTCCCGCAGCTGAAAAGGCAGAGCTGAAGTAAGATGATTAATAATTTTACTGCAAAAGATTCATCACATTACTTGGTCATTGCAATTAACATCCACTGTACAACATGGGCGAGAATAGGAGTGGATTAAATGAAGGTAAGAGCCCAAGCATTGGCTATGTTAGGATATTTTACAAACCAATGTTTTAAAAAGTAGGTCCGGTCATCAAATAGAAAAATTTACTAGTTTAAAAGTTATTAGTTCATTCAACTGTACTCGAACTAATGATATAATATTTATATTATAAACATTTACTAATATATTAAAAATACATAAAATAGTGAATATTAAGAAAAAAAATACTTGAACTTAATTTTAAATATTTTTAATTATTATCAATATTTAAATTTGGTACACTAATACGATAAAAATACAAGAAATATAAAAACAACAAATATTAATTCAATCGATAAATGTATAATATACAAAAAGAATAGATCTTATTAAAATATGTAGTCAAAATATAATAGAATATTAATGTCTTATATATTCAATATATGTTTACATAAAAAAATTGTTGGATATTTTAAAAGATAATTTTTTTAATTAATGAAATTTTCTTTATAAGAGAGAACAAATCGAAAATTAATTATGATAAAAAAATGGAAATTAAATTAAGAAAAAGAAAATTAAGATTTAAAAGTCTATTTATTTATCAATTTGGATTATTTTGATTTCATGAACCATGATTGGTTTACCTAACTTAGTGGTTCAACCTTAGTTTGTCCTGATTTTATTACATTTTGGTTTTTAAGTCTTACCTGGTTCATTTTTTTAACAATCAGTAGGCAACCAATTCAATCGTCCGGTTCAAGTCGATTTTTAAAACATTGTTAAAAACTATTCATCGTTATTTAAAAATTTTACAAATAAAATATTTTATCACACAAAATCTATTCAAATACAAATTCAAATTTTTTTCTCTCTTATTTTGTTATAACTAACTAATAATTTTTAAATCATTATACCTATTAACAAACAAATCAATACCTATTTCTATAATTTTTCTACTCACATTCATTTTTTATTATTTTATAAATCTATATACTATTATATCATTCAATCATTATTATTTATTAAATATATATAAATAATTTTCTTACAAAGTAAATATATTTTTATCTCTGTTCAAATCAAATCATCCAAAATTTCCTCACATCCTAATTAGAAAACAAACATAGCCATTGGAATTGCTTATTCACCAAAACGATCGTCTAATTTGAACACAAAACGGTTGCACTGAATGCCTGGGTAAATGTTGCAAGCACAGTCTTCTCTGTTTTCATAGCTGTGTTAGTGCATCCTGACGCTAACGTTGCATGCTTTTACAATTATTAATACATCATGATTTAGGGAAGGAATAAAGCAATAGCACACTGATTGATTGAACTTAATTTGATTTTATGGTCTTCTTGGACGAAACACATTTAAATTGAATGATTTGAAAAAATGGATTTTAAATTTATAATAATGAATTCATATCACTTGTTTGAATAATTTTATTTCACAATAGATTTTACATCCTTTAATTCCCACTTAAACTATATTTTTGACATTTGTAGTGTGCTCGAAATTCTTTTGATTTAGAATCATTTGAAATCTTTTGTTTCAAATTCTTCTTTTAAATCTAAATCCATTAGCCAGCATAATTACAAGTTAGCTGCAAGACAGAGATAAAGAATAGAGTGGCATAAACATTGACAAATGGACGGCATTTGAGTTAAGAGAATGAAGTTTTGGGTTGTCCGAAGTTTGTTTTGTTGAGTGATTAATGACTTAAGTTGGGCTTTTCAATCATTGACCATTATTTTTTCAGAACTTCTCTGTGGATTCAATTCAAATATTGTCTTGATCTGCCAGAATAGAACAAGAGTGACCTGGATTCAAGAAAAAGCAAACTCGATGGAGCCAGCCATCATGTTCTCAACTAACCCAAAAAGAAGCCTTCACAATTCAAAAGAGAACAAATGCCAGCCATGTATGCAATTATATCCCTTTACAGCTACTTCTAAAAGAGAGAAGCATGACAAAGCCCCTAAAGAAGGTTGTAATCTTGTTTTTTGGTTGTACATATTTGCTTTTCCATAAATTTCAAACCAAACAAAAAATTAACTTGTTTTCATATTACAATTTCCATGACGCCCAACTTTGAGAATGTTAGAACCATTAAATCACTCTCAGAGCATTGATATTCAAGCAAAACTGTAAATTGTGTATATGAAGATAAATATGTAATTTCAAAATTATATTCTCTTCTTTGATTTTTTACTACAGAAAAATGAACCGATCCCGAATAAACTTACTGTGTAAGTGTGTGGAATGTTCAAAACTGGACTAATTCGAACTCCATTGCCAGATGATCTGCTGCGACTCTTCCTCGGAGAAGACTTTTTCGACGCATTATTGTTGGAAGGACGGTACTGAAAAGACGAAGCCGATGAAGTAGGGCGACTTATTGATGATGTCTCTTTCATTGAATGCTGCTTCTGCGTGACCTTGGCAAATGCAGATGGCTTCGGATTTGGAACAGAGCCCGTTGAATTGCTTCGTGTCAGAAACTGCAGCGATCGGAGCAACCCCTTAGGCCTGCGATTATCGCAGTTGACGCTGATGCTTCTCCCGAATTGCCAGAACGGCTTGGTCGGCGGTTTCTCCTCTTCCACTTCAGCATCGGAACTGGTGGCCAAGTACTCGATCAGCCTCTTTTTCGTTATGTGTTCGTCGTTTTTGTGAGGCTTAAACGATGGATCGGATCGAGGGATATCGTGTCTTGGCGGGGCGGTTTTCTTGATCTGGACGGGCAGGATTTTGCCGTCGGCGAAGAGCTCTTCAGCTGAGGAAATTTCTTGCGAGCCGATGCAGAAATCGAAATCGATTGCGGGGTTGGAAAGCAAAGCATCAGGTTGAGGTGACTCGACGGGTATGGAATTCAGTTCTTGGAGATCATGAGAGAATGAAATTCTCGGACTTGAAATGTCCGAGCAGGCATCAACTGCCATGGTGTTTGAATGCTTCGAAGAAGAACAAGGGAGAGAATATTTATACCACCTACACCAAGGCAGAGGGTTCAAGAAAGAGCTGGAGAAGGGGGCAATTTGAATGATGATGGTACCAGTAATTGGGATAGGAAAGTCAAAAAGAGTGGCAAAGGAAAGATGATTGTGTCTCTCTGGGAATGAGAATCGGCTTTTGCTTTTATCAGAGGCTGTTGGAAAAGTACAGCAGACATTTTCTCTGTCACAAGTGATGTTTGAGGAAAAGAACGAGGGTGTGACAGAATTGAGGCACCTAAAGGCTACACAAGGGATATCTCTCCCTCTCTATCTGACTCTCTCTGGCTAATGTTTGAATTGGTTTTGTGAGCTTGTGACTGAAAGCGCGAATTAGGGATAGGCGTGGGAGTGAAGCTCAATAATGGGAAAAATGGCGGCAGCCGCCCGGAAATATGGTCTTTGGCGACGACCCCAACAGGGAACACAAAGTAGGATTCCTCCAAATTATCTCAATCTTGGTAATACGGAGGAATGGAGTTGTCAGCAAGAATTAACTCTGTTTTTCCACCTCCGCATATCCGCAGTGCACTAAATTTTCTGTATCCTTGTCTCATATTCATGATGTTATGCGTATTTGTCAGTTTATGTTACTGTGTCTTGTGCTTTTACACTTTTTTTTATAGATTTTGAGTGTTTTTATCATCACAAGCTAATTAGAGTGACATTTTGCTGTCATGTGTATAAGACGGAGAGGGCAAAAATTTTTGGAGGTAAAGGATTTGAAGGGTGTGGGCTTTCCTCGTGTAATTTACGATGTCTGGATTTTTGGGACTATGATTCACAGTTCTCTATTATGATTTCTTCCTTTTGAATTTTGAGGGCTTTTCCCTTTCCGAGTTTTGAGGCTGTCTTATTTATTTAATTTTCCCTTGACTCTTGATGCCTTTCTCGAGTTTTCTTCAGATTCTGCTGCTCCACCTTTTGTTTTATTGAGTCTCACACCCTTGGGTTTTTTTTCTTTTTTCTTTAATTCTTTTCTCTCCATCCTTGTGCGTTGTGCTCGGATTTTTCTCCTCCTTTGCAGCTAACAAAATAAAAATATTAAAACAAAGGACTTACGGTTTATTTTAATTTTATTTATTTATTCTTTTTTGACTTCATACATAATTATGACGAGAATCAAGATATTATTTTCTTCTCTGGGCATCTTGCGAAGGTGATCAATAGGTGACCACCATTATTAATTTAATTTGACTCAACTGCTATTAGATCTAATTGATGCAGGAAAAGATTCTTCGCAGGCCTGTGTAATCTAGGAGTTTTACTTCGATTATAAATATTATTTATATTTTTGTCTATAATTGTATCAGTATTTCCATATGACTTTGGATCACACTAAAAATGCAAACAGTCAAGTAGTTAAGAAGAAATTAAGGAGGCATTTGATAAGATGATTTTAGAATTATGAATTGGAATGAAACTTATAATTGATGTTTAGATTACTATTATTTGAATCAAAATTTGGAAATCATATCTAGATTCGCACTCCTTTAATCATATCTAGATTCGCACTCCTTTCCAAAAAACTCTGCCAAGAAAAATTATGCTATATTGTATGATGATCTTATTGTAGTAAATGTATGGTCCCCTTTAATTTCATTGACCCTTCTATTAATTAATTATATATATAGATATAAATATATTTGTGTTGTCTTCAAATTCTCAAAATATAACATTATGCATGTTCAATTATCATACCCGAAAAAACACTAAAATTGTTAGAAAATTACAAACATCATAGCAAAAGCATCCAACGTGGAGTAGCAATCTATGGGACGCAAAAAGGGCTATATTTAAATGGTGTGTGCGCCAAATTATTCACCATCTTCGGCTGATCCATCCATGTTAGAAAAAAAAAAATAAAATTGGAATTAGATCTTGATATGGCATGAATGGACAGAGCTTAAGCGTGCATAACAATGGTGATGAGGGCTTCTGAATAAATTAGGGGAAATTGTAGAATTCCCATCTAATATTGATTGTGCACCGAATGACTGAAACAATGCCTTCATTTTGTCCTTACCGAAGTTCATTAATGTAAGAATATTGCAGTTGTTAGCAGACCATCAATTTGCAAGAGAGTGACTAATTAGTGTAATGGGAGATGATAGGTTCAACCTAGCGATTAAAAAGATTCATATTCAAAAATGATTATTAAATAATTTCAAACGCATAATTAATGTATTATTTTAAATTTAGTAGTCTCTTTCGAGTTTTCTTATCTTATAAATACCAAAATAATATGAAAAATAAAATAAGAACACACATTTTTTTTCTCTCAAGAGCTGACAAAGCAGACTGTTGACCAAGTATAACTATTTATATTTTTTAATAGTCCCTTCTTACTCAACAAGTTTCATTTTTTAACATTTTATAATAATTTTGTAATTGATAATTGCCAAGATATTCCATGGCTGTGCGTCAGCATAACGGGTTGATTGATTGTACGCGTATTGGTCCAATACTGTTGGCGCTTTGCAAAGTCCAATCAGTCCCATCTTTACTTAACCCTCACGGCCCATTTCCTTCTGGAAAGAATTCAGCAGATTCGAAGAAGAATCTTTCCTGTTTTGACCTTTGAATTTGATTCCAAAGCAAGAACCTACGACCAAAAACGGATACTCCCAGCACCCAGCAGCGGAATCTCCCAATTTTCACTCACTAGGGTTTTAAATTTTTAATGCCAGTTTCCCCGACGCATGCGTTCTTATTCTGTGATAGATTGACTCTCCGGTGAGTTTTCATTCATCGTTTATAAAATCAAAATTAATTGCAAGGCAAAAAGATGGCGGGGAAAAACGAGAGGGAGGGCGGCGGCGACAGGCCTTTGGATTTGTTTCTGAAGATTGGTTTAGATGAAAGGACTGCTAAAAATACGATTGCTAATAGTAAGGTCACAGCTAATCTCACTGCAGTCATCGACGAGGTACGTGGTTTGCGTGTTTATTTGTGAAGTCATGTTCTGCAAGCTATGTATTTGATTTTGATATTGTTTCTTAATGTCGGGTACTGTTAATTTATTGTTTAAGACTGCCGTTTTGCAATGGGTTGCTAGGAAAATTAGTACAAAAAGAAAATTGGTCGTGTTAAGAAGGGGTAGCTTTGTTTGATCTCTGGACATGGATCAACCACTGTATGCTGAACTTGCTAATCTTTAAGATTTTGCTTTTGCATGTGGGTTTTAGTGTTGTATCTTGAAATTTCATAATAAATTTTCTGATAGTTCAGTTAATTCAGAGTTATTTATTACTTATTTCTCAAAATCATATTAAGTCGGTGAAAAACCGTAGTAAAAATTCTAACGCAAGATATTTTATCTGTCTTATCTTATTCTGTGCATGTTACTGGCTTTGCATGTTTTTTTAAGTGTAACGTGATGTTGAATTTAAGCTTTTGATTCAAATTAAGAGTGTTAAGGCATAATGATTTTTTTCATGTAGAAATTATTTCTTATATATTTCATCTCGTAATCTGTCTTTCAGGCAGCTGTAGCCGATGGTTGCAACCGGACAGTTGGAAATCTACTGTACACTGTAAGTTGGACATATAGCAAATGTGTTGTTACATATGTGCCGATGTTTGGTCATAAACTTTTCTGCAGAAGAGATTTGGTTCTTCATTTTGCCCTTCATTTTCTGGTTTCTTGTTTCTCTTCAAGGTTATCAATTGTAAGAGGTAGAGATTTAATTCATTGTTCATTTGCGTGATACCGAAAATGGTTCTAAACGGTTTTCTTAACACTTCATTTCTTGTGGTTTGCCAGATACTCATTAGAGTTGAATAGCTGATTGTTTATTCTTAAAATTTGAAACATACACAAGTTGAACCTATGACTATATTTATGAGGACTGATGTTTGTTTATCTGCATGAGTTGTTGAATGAAAAAGTTATGATACCTTGTTCTTCATTGGCAGGTCGCTACAAAATTCCCTGCGAATGCTCTTATGCATCGACCACCACTGGTTAAATATATTGTTTCTTCGAAGGTTCGAATGACAAGTTTTTGCTTCTATGTTAATGCCTTGACAGTTAATTTACAAATGGTTCTATATATATATATAGTTACTTTGCATGGCAGTTGATTAGTTCTCATTGGCACAGATTAAAACTCCTGCTCAATTGGAAGCTGCGTTTGCATTTCTTGCTGCTGCTGCTTCCGACAACTTGAATATTGAAGATTTTGAAGCTGCATGTGGTGTTGGTATGAAACAAGGACTACTGCTCCTTTTATATTTAAAGTAGTATATATTTTGAATCAGTTGAGATTTGGGAAGTGAAGTAATTTAACACAGATTGGCACCTATTATGTTACTTTAATTGTGCCAATAATCTGAGGAACTTATGCTCAGATTGTCCTTTTCAATGCATTATTCCTTCCATAAAAAAATCTTTGTTTTACAACATGTTAACCTCAAAACTGATTTCTTTTGCTTTATAAATAGGAATTGAGGTCTCTCTGGACGATATTGAAAATGTAGTCAATGAGATATTTGAACAGAAAAAAGCTGTTATTGTGGAGCAGCGATATCGGACAAACGGTTGGTTGGTTTACATTTGCGTAATGCATCATAGCTATAAGAATATAAGTTTATTGCTCAAGCTTAATTCAATGGAGACTGCTAAAGTTACCAAAACAAAATTTTGAGTTATTATTAGCAATTGATGAAATATTGGTACAAATCTAAATGTATGAAAAGCATGGAAACCAAGAAGCTTGCCCATCATTCATTTTGTTTGCATTGGTGCTGTTATGCATAGTTAATTAGCTAACTGCAGAATGCTTGGGCATTGATGCCATCTCTTTTTATGTATCTGTAACTATTGTTGTGAAACTGCTGCATGGACTACATGTTAGGCCTTGATGCTTTATTTCTAGAAAATACAGAATGCATGATGATATGAAGGAGAATAACTTCACTTCTTTTGTATGTTTTGTTTATCTTCTTAATTAATTCTCTGTAATAGAAATGGATTGGCTGTTAGGGTGAAGTATTTGTTATATGTTGCACCATATTGTGATCATAATGTCTAGCACCAAACCAGTGGATATGCATCTTAGTTGATATATATGATCATGCTGTTTACAGTGCTTTCATAATATGTTTGATTCAAGGTGCTATAGTTCAAGAAATTTCTGCTTATAAAGTGTAAGAGTTGCCATCAGCTAATGGAGTAGCCGCATGTTTGTGGATGAATGATTTGAGGATTGTATTCTTTAAGTTCTGATGTTGTTTGTTGCCACAAGAGAAAATGGCCTGGACAATAAAGCTGGAAGTAGACGTTGTGTGTTTTATCAAGCGTGATAATCACATTTGAAGCCTTGTTCTTGTACAAGAATGAATGTCTAAAATATGCAGTCGTATAAGTCATCTCTGTTCATTTGTTGGCTTCAAAACTTTTGGTAATTTATAGAGATTCGTACTATGGATACAATATAGTATGCAGTCGGCTTCACTGACACATGAAATGAATACCAGTGTGTTTTGTCCAGTGATGAGTATGTGGATTTATATTGTTTGGAGGTTTTGAAAATTTCAGTGGCTTATCAAACTTCTCATGCGGTAAAATGTCTATTCTTTTATTTTCTTCGTTCTTTTTATACTGACCATTTTCTTTGATTGACTATGTTGAATACAGTTGGTGAGCTATTTGGTTATGTAAGAAAGAAACAGCCTTGGGCTGATCCAAAGATGGCTAAGGTAGTTAATGACAACATGCACTTACACTGCTTCACACTTGAGTGAGCTGGGGCTTACAAAATGAATTGAATGTTGCTCTTCAACCTCTTTGTTTATTGGCTGACTGGGTCACCGTTTGGAACAGCAAATTATTGATGCAAAATTATATGCTTTACTTGGAGAAAGAACAGCTGCAGATAATGAGAAGCCTGCAAAGAAGAAAAAAGAGAAGTCTGTTAAAGCTGAGGTGGGGAAATTTTTGTGTAATAAGTTTTTTCAAATGCACTAGAATATTTATCTATTGGTGTTACCTCTGGATTTCAGTTTTGGACATAATTGCATGGTCTTGCTATTATTAGTTATATGTTTTTGGGTCTCTATCAAAGGCTTGTTTTACCAGATATATGGCAGATGGCAGTTTTTGATGTTCTCGTTCAAGATAAAGCTGTCATTTTCTTTGTGTGTCAATTTGTCAGGATAAAGCTGTTACTGAAGAGGCAGTTCCACCAGAACCACCAGAAGACGAATTAAATCCCTTCTCAATATTTCCTTCTCCAGAGGAGAACTTCAAGGTAGCTGATACAAATTTCTTCCCTCTACTGTAGTATGATTACCGTCTTGGTTTTATTGTTATATGGAGATCATGTTGTCTGAAATTTTGAAGAATAGACAGAAGCTAAAAGTAACCTGGTGTCTCATTTTTTAGAATGCAATATTAGAATGAAAATAAGCTCTAGGCATCAAAATGGAGCTGTATGCATGAGGTTCAGTTCACCGTTTTATATCTTTTCAATATTGCTTATCAATTCAAGCATAAAGTTGAAGGTTCAGCTGCTTACATTTTCCTCTTCTCCTTCTGTTTTCATTTCTGATAATTAGTTTCAACTGGTTCTCATCTGCACTTGCTGATCTCCAGGTGCACACAGAAATATATTTCAGTGATCGTCCAGTGCTTAGGGCTTGCAATTCAAAGGAAATACTTGATAAACACTTGAAGGACACTGGAGGAAAAGTTTTTACCCGCTTTCCCCCTGAACCGAATGGATATCTTCATATAGGTCATGCAAAGGTGATTTTATAGCTTAATTAATCTATATGAGGTTGTATAACCATGCATTTTGAAACTGGAATTTTAGTTCTTGTTCTTTGTCTGGTAAACCAATTGTGTAGGCTATGTTTGTGGATTTCGGCCTAGCAAAAGAGAGAGGTGGATGCTGCTATCTGAGGTCAGCAACGTGTCTTTGATTTCTTTTTTTGCTCCTGCTTTTTCTGTCCTAAAATGATCTTCTAATTTATATTTTCAACGTTCTTGTGAACTAGGATCTTATTTATTTATTTTCTGTTCTGTTATTGCCCGGACTTTGCCTCTTTCTTCCTCTCAGTTTTGCTGTGATGGTGGCTGAATGTGATATTTCAAGAAAAATGATTGAATTACTTATTAGAACAACAGCAGTCTTCATCTGGATCAATTACTCCAAAGCAATTGTTTATAAATGTGAAGTTTGTTAAGTTTTAAATAGAAAAAATTGGTTGATGAAGATGATTTCCATTACTTAAAGAATTTAACAAATTGATGAGCAATTTGGATGTCTGCAATTACATTGTCTGATTATTCTACCACTAGGATCAGTTTGAACAATTATTGTTATGTAGTTATCATTTGGCTTGTTTATCCAACTAGCAAAGAGGAAGAGGTCCCCTTGTCATCATCATCAGTTCTGAATTCTGATTTACAGGTATGATGATACCAATCCAGAAGCTGAAAAAAAAGAATATATTGATCATATTGAAGAAATTGTTGGATGGATGGGGTGGGAGCCCTTTAAGGTTTATCTTTCTTCCCAAAAAAGGTTAACCTTTTACTGCATTGACAGCTTCTAACATATCCTAATTTTTAGGTCACCTATACCAGTGATTACTTCCAAGAACTCTATGAACTAGCAGTGGAACTAATACGACGAGGTCATGCTTATGTCGATCACCAGGTTGATTCTTGCAACAAGCTCATTTTTTTTTCTTTGGGTTCTTATTGAAATTCCTTAATCAGTTTTTTGATAGTCAAACTTTATTTCATACCAAGCGATTCTTGAGCTAATTACAATTCTAATGCTAGAATGTTGCTGGTGACATTTAAGGATAATTAATTTTCTTTCCTTGCTTGTCAGTTCCCTCTTCTTTTTGACAGAATGTTTTATTGCTTAATGCAGACTCCTGATGAGATAAAAGAATACAGAGAAAAGAAGATGAACAGCCCCTGGAGAGATAGACCAATTGAAGAATCTCTAAAATTGTTTGATGACATGAAGCGGGGAATGATTGATGAAGGCAAAGCAACATTACGCATGAAACAGGACATGCAGAGTGATAATTTCAACATGTACGATCTCATTGCTTATCGTATCAAGGTAAGTGTTTGAACACTAGAACCTGTGACTTATTAGACTCAAAGAGTTGCTAATAATCATCTCTCACTATCCATTCTGCAGTTCACTCCCCATCCACATGCAGGAGACACATGGTGCATCTATCCAAGTTATGATTATGCACATTGCATTGTTGATTCTCTTGAGAACATAACTCATTCGGTATGTTTGCTTTTGGATTGTCTTTTTTTTTTCTTTTTCCTTTTCTGATTTGTACTTTGCGATTTTGGAGAACCTATTTTGTTAATAAATAGTTGTTTTTACTTTTAGAATAAACTTGTCCGAATAAAGAGGATCTCCTTTCTTTTTAGGGTGCTCTTACAATTTTTGTCTCACTTGTTGAAGCAAGTTCAAACTACATTTATATTTTGAGTACATTTATGCATATCTTCGTACAGATCAAGTAATTAGTTCAACAAAAATTTACGTGCTTAGACCTTTCAATCGTTATCTTGATATATATATATATATATGTGTATGTATATTTCAATCATTGCATAATTATAGCAGCAACATTTATACTTATATTAGGATTGAAAAGCTTGATGTGACAACTCAAATAAGGCGAAAGCTTATCTTCACAGTAGAAAATCTCCCCTAGAACTTATCCATAAAAGCATCTCATAAAAAGTTTCTAGAATAATATCAAATATGCTTTCCTAAAAATTTTCCGGCAGATCATAGCCTAGGTTTCCACATTCCTGTGAATTTTCCTAAAAATAGGGTACTTACACTGGTGTTGCCATTAGAGTTCTACTGTTGAAAATGTCCTAACTGTTTTGAAGTCAATTGATAAATGCAGCTGTGCACACTCGAATTTGAGACACGTCGAGCATCATACTACTGGTTATTATATGCACTGGGCCTTTACCAACCCTATGTATGGGAATATTCGCGATTGAATATCACCAATACAGTGATGTCGAAGCGTAAGGTGGGATGAAGTTGTGGAAAGATCCGACGTAATGTTTCAATTTCATGCTTTTCTTGTCTTCTAGAAGTGACCCTTAGCTACCTGTTACTGCAGTTGAATCGTCTTGTAACAGACAAGTGGATTGATGGTTGGGATGATCCTCGTCTCATGACTCTTGCTGGACTGCGGCGTAGAGGGTTAAATGCAACTTCCATCAATGCTTTCGTTCGAGGAATTGGAATCACTAGAAGGTTGAGTTTCTTTTATTGTATGCAATGCAGCAAGCATCAGAATTATGATTCTCTCCTGTTGTCTGATGATTTTGTTAATCTCTATGTTGCAGTGACAGTAGCATGATACGCCTAGACCGCTTAGAGTACCATATAAGGGAGGAATTGAACAAAACGGCGCCTCGTACAATGGTTGTGCTAAATCCACTAAAGGTTTGTATTTTCCCCAATGGACATTCGTGCATTAGTGGATACTCCTGTAGTTGCTGCTTGTTTTTCTTGCATGTAGCATGTATAAGCTATGTTCAAATTTTCCTGTATCAGGTTGTCATTACAAACATGGATGCCTCTATAATGGACCTCAGTGCAAAAAAATGGCCTGATGCTCCGGCAGAAGGTGCATCCTCATTTTATAAGGTTAGAATGCTTTTGTGTTGATGACTACTTTGAACCCGTCTCATTAATATTGGATTAATCTAATGACGACATTATTATGTTGATATTTCTGCCTCGTTCCATTTCTATGGCAATTGGTCATGTTTGTATCTGATGTTACTTTTAATGCTGTGTTACTGTCATCATCGATTATAAGTTTCTGACATTATTACTTTCCTGCCTTTTTCAAGGTCCCCTTTTCTAAGGTTGTGTACATCGAACAATCAGATTTTCGGATTAAAGATTCTAAAGACTACTATGGACTTGCACCTGGAAAATCTGTCCTCTTGAGGTGCCTTTTGCTTGAAATTATTTTAGACCCTCCTGGCATTATGCAGAATTTGTGCATAACGCTAAAATGTGCTTATTCACTGATATAGGTATGCATTTCCTATCAAGTGCACAGAAGTAGTTTTGGGTGATGATAAAGAGACCATTCTTGAAATTCATGCTGAGTATGATCCATCAAAGAAAATCAAACCAAAGGTATTCAGTCTTGTATTGGTTGTTTGTAAATTGTAATGAAGCAAATTTTCAATTTCTCAAATTTCCTCTCATTTCTTTTATCTGAACATTAGGGAGTACTACACTGGGTTTCAGAATCTTCACCAGGGGTTGATCCGCTCAAAGTGGAAGTGAGATTGTTTGATAAACTCTTTATGTCTGAGGTTGGAACGCTTTGCCTTCTAACATTATTTCTTTTTGACTTTGTGTCCCTATAAATTTGCTTTGAATAATTCTCAGTTTTTTGTACTGCAAACAGAACCCTGCTGAACTTGAAGACTGGCTTAGTGATTTAAATCCACGATCTAAAGTTGTCATAACTGATGCATATGCCGTACCTTCACTGAAAAATGCTGCTGTGGGAGACAGATTTCAGTTTGAAAGACTCGGTAAATTCTTTAACCCTCCAACCTTTTAATACTGAGATAATGCCTTAAGAAAGAAAGTATACCTCTTGAGTCTCGTCGTTAAATGGCATACATGGTTGCTACAGAAAAAAATGATGCATAGCACATTTATAATGCTCTGAACTGTCAGCCCTTGTTCTGGGCAAGAGCATAAGCTTTTTCATATGTGAAGTTCATGGAGGGACATTGGGTCTTCTGCTGCTTTCTTAGCAAATGAAGAATGGAGTCTTAGTTTCAGCCTTACCCTCACCATTTATTTCCAATTTCATCCCCAATCATTGAAAGCCAGTGTTACACAAAATAAAAGGATAGAAACAGCACCTGATAAACATTGAGATTTTGTGGTACCCTATTTAATTGGTATCAATAAGGTTCTTCTGTTTTCATATTGTGGTTGCCAAGGAATCAAAGAGTTTGCAATGAATGATGCTGTCTTATCATCTGTGCTCAAAATTCTGTGATTTTAGTGATTTTCCTATGTATAGAAATTCACTTTATTCTTTTCCGTATTCTAGTGTATGGTCCTCGTTCACACATTACTTTGATCTCAGTTTTGCTTCATTCTGTTCCAGGCTACTTTGTGGTTGACAAAGACTCCTCTGCTGAAAAGCTTGTATTTAACCGGACAGTTACATTGCGAGATAGTTATGGTAAGGGAGGTAAGTAATATAAAAGGCACAGAAATGTTGTTCAGGACAATCCAAAGGTCTATGGATATATCCTGTAGGAATACGAAATATCGTATTGACTGGCTCAAGATCTCAAGTAGAAACAAGTATATATCAAGGTTTTGTGTCACTTTAACCTCGGAAGGAAATAACAAAGTTTGTTTTTGGTCGCGGATTTCGTTCTTATTATAAATCTACATTTTGTCCAATGATATGCGTTTCTTGAATATCTTTTTGTGCTGCATATTAATTGTCAAATAGAATGTGTACAGTGTTGATTCCATCCTTGCTCGAACCTTGATTTAATTTGAAGAAATTACTAGTGTTTACTTAAATAATTATGGAGACAATCTATGTTGTGATTGGCACTTGCTAGGCAGAAATAAATCTTGATCACCCAATCTTAGCAGCAGAAGCATCTGGTATGATGGGACTGAAAGTGTTTATGCTCATGGATCATAAAATTTATTCATGCAGTGTACTCCAAAATCTTAAAATGAAGGATTCAAACTCGTGATTGTAAAATTTCAACTCTGTTGGTTGGCCAAACTGCTAAGTGATTCGCCTGTGATATTTAAGGATTGGTGAAAGAAAAAATTTTCCCCCCTTTTTAATTTAATTTAATTTAGATTAGTTTTCAATTTTTGATGGGGAGATAAAAGAAGGATTAATGATCAAAAGCTGCACACGAAATTAACCTTAGACTGTTTATTGATCACAAAAATTCGATTGATGTGACCATGCAAAATTGTTCAAATATCTCACCACAAAACCTTCAGCTATGTTTGTTTTCAAAATTTTCAGTACAAATCATAAATTTAAATTATTATACTCTTTAATTTTTTACCCTTACTTTTTGTACGATTCTCAAAAAATAATACTTAAAAACACATAAAAAAAAAAAACTAATGCAAACTGTGACAAATTCTCCTTTCACCTCCAAGAATGAAGGATATGATAATTACTCCGATGCTTGTTAGAACACGTGTTCCTCTTAGCTGGATAATGTTCTTGTTGAGATTTAATTTGTCCTCTAGATTTTGTGGTGTTCAATGCGAATTAATAAGATTACCTAATCACATTTCTAGATTTAGTTAATATGAGCAGCTTTCAATTTTAAGGAGAATTGTCATCGATTTTGAATTCATAAGCACATTGGATCTATCTTCTGTCGTACGTGTTGCTGAGTGGAGAAAATGGAATGTGGACAGAAAATTTGTAGACATTGGGAATTATTTTTCAGCCGACACGAAATTAACGACAAATAAAGTCGTATTGTATATCGTCCCCGACAAGCAACAATGGAGGGGGCACGTAATGACCACTCAGAAGACTTTAATCCGGGATTTGAATTTGAAAAAATGATTTTAAATTACTTAAATATAAGATAGATATTAAATTCACTATAATTATTATATTATATTTTAAAATAAGTGTTTAAAGATTTGATATACGTTGCTATCCAAACAAATACGATTGCCTCGTTACTATGAATTTAAAAGTCACCCATCAAATGACTCCAAAGGGCTAAAATATCTGCATTGATTTAATTTATAGTTCACACAGAAAATTGATATTTACTTTTATTTGAGAAAAAATAACAGTATCATTTTGTTAGAATCTATACCACAATATTAATAATTTAATAAACTTTTTTGGTTATATAAAATCAAATTACACAATTATCTTTGTTTAAACTTTTTTTTCTATATTTTTATTCTTTTGTTTTTCACTTTTCTTTTAACTTACTGTTTTTTTTAATTTGTGATCTCTCTCCTATTTACTCTCCTTTCAAATCTTTTAAGCTTCCTTTATTTTCCTTTTTAAATATTTCCTATACTTTGCATTTTAAATGTTTTTATTTTATTATTTAAAATAAATAATTTTATAATTTATAAATAGATCACGAGTTTGAGATTTCACTAGTATATTATTAATTCAGTACATGTGTGCACACACATGCCCCTCTAATAATCAATATTCATACTAAAATGCTTATTGTAATGCAAAGAATTTCCTTCAAATTTAAGCCTGAAATTATATCCTGCAAAATTTATCTGAAACTCTAGAATTCTTTTATTAATGGATCCAAATTTAAATCCATCTAAACCATTTATTCTAAATATATCATTCATCAAATTATCACTTTTTATTTTTTTTTATCTCTCATATTTTTAAAATTTGGATCCAAACAAAGTGTTAAAATATTTCATTTTTAATCTGTTATTATCAAAAGACGCATTACATTCATCAGAAACCGTAGAATCCATTAATAATTGTAAAAAAAAAAAAATAAATTTTGTTTTGTTCTAATAATTGCCAACCTTATCAACAAGAATTCGAAGGTCCCTTCTTCATATTGGATTTTTTTCCTTACATATGCGGTGCTTCACTTGGTCAACTAAAACTTGTCTTCGTCTTCCACTTGGTCACTACCTAAGATTTTGTCTCAAATTTGTATATTATTTAACGTAATATAACACGTGAAGTCATCTCTTTTTACTTTAAAGTTAATCAAGCAATCATTAGTAATCGATCGACGTTATTCCCTCGTATATTAATTATATATAAGTTACATATTATTAACCATTAGGTTAGAAATATAACAACCATAGAGACCAGTTAGATAGCGCTATAAACAAAAGATGTGAGATTTAGACCCATTTTGGGCTTTCACTTGGGCTATGTTTGCAGTGCATTTTTCAATTTCTCACGTCTTGTTCAGCTTTATACCTCCTAATATATATCTCAGAAAAGTTTTTTTTTGTAAATTCAAATTTAAATTTTTTTATCTTTTACATATATAACAAATTAATTATTGTATATGTTACAATCAAATTAATACAAATATATACATACATACATACATTCATATTTATATATTTATATTCTAAAAACTACTTATTAACTTACGTATTATCACATTATTAATCTAATAAATATCATATATTTTGAACTATATTTAAATAAATTAAAACTATTAAAATATCAAAATTTTAGGGACAAACATATTCTAACACAACTTTTACAATTCTTACCAAAATTCCCCTCCCAAACGTAACCTTGCCTCGGCGGCTCTCAAGGCACCCCACGCCAAGCAACTCTAGCATAACGACCATAGATAATGCAATGAAGAAAAGAAAATAATCACTTCAGTATGGAGCCACCAGATCACAATAAAAGACATGAGGTTCTGCACTTCTTCCTCGCACTACTGTCCAAGATAGACAACTATTTCCACAGCCAAATGATTTGACTACACATTGATCCGTCACTTCAAAGCTGCTTCCACGAATCAACCAAACTTATGATCTCTCCTGTAGCAGTATTATGGTCCTTATTCCAATTCAACTTTCCTCCAGCGCAAAAATTATTGTAAGAGTAAGGCTTTTGCGTGTTAATGCAAAATTTATAAAATAAATAATCATGTTTATAAATTAAAAAAAAATTATTTATGACGGAGATATTTTGGATTATATAATATGAGCATTTAATTTTTATAAATGAATAATATTTGGTATTTATTTTGTTTTATAATTTAATTTCTAAAAAATAACAACTTTAGATATAATAAAGTTATAAATTCTTACAAACAATTTGAATGCATTAAAACTAAACATAAAATGAGAGTAAAAAGAAAAAAAAGTTCAATAAAAAATGAAATGAAGAGAAATGTAATAAATGAAATTTGGGTGGAAAGTATAAAAATAAGAAAATATAAAAAGGAAGGAGAAAGTAAGAAAATATAAAAAGGGATGAAAAAAAAGTAAAAAAACATATAATAACCATTTTAGTAGACCAACAGCAATGACCAAATAGCGATTACCATAATGGTCTTAGACTTAATATACAATAGAGACAGATATTTCACACATATAAATTAATATATCACCCGTGAAATTGCATTGGACAGACATGTATGATGCATCACATCATTTGAATATCGAAGCTTTATGTACTTAACACGACGATATGGGCATATGATACTTGCGTGTTGCAATTTATATGGGGAAAAATTGATGAATGGACCAAACCAAGAGTGGCTTGAACATAAAGTGCCCTAAATCAAAGGACCCCAATCTTTGACATAGTTGGAGCTGATCGAGTTACACGCTCACTTTGAGTAGACATCTAAACTTTGAGCATATCTTCACATGCACGACACACAATACGTACACAAGCCTTTTTCTATGGCCCCACTTCTAAAACAAGGGCGACTACTTTCAAATTCCATCTAGAAACCAGTACCAATTGCTTCTGCTTTTCTGAATTGCCACAATTCGTCACTGTTCCAAAAGCCATTCTCCAAGTCCTCCCCAAGCCAATCAGTCCCCCCTACGTGGCATTCAAAGAGGGAAATATCTTGGGCGTCCAGTTCTTGCGTGTCATAGCTAGGAATGCCGACATAGGAGTGGGTATCCTCAAGTGGACATTCCCATTGAATTTCACCAGCTGTTAACTTTTCCAGGCCCTCGGGCAGTTGGTGGACTGTCATGTTTCCCGAGGAATTACTGTCTGAATTGTTTGCCCCGTTACTGGATTTTGGACAGGGTAAGGGCATGGGGGCTAGGTCCATGGTTGAGGTTGAGGTCGCGGAAGAAGGCGACGATGACGTGGATGAATCTTGTTCAATTTTCTCCAGCAACCTCGGCTTCCAAAACATTTGAACTGCTTCGAGAAATTTTCTGCTGTTGGAATCAACCTGGAGCTGTCGTGCCTGTTTCTGCACCCTTGTTCTCCAGTAATTCTTGATCTCATTATCTGTTCTCCCAGGCAAGTGCTTTGCAATTTTCGACCACCTGGAATGAACAAATTGGAGAAATTTTGTTGCGATATTTAGGCTTCCATATTGGGAAACTTCTTAATTTCTTTACTAATTTAAATGTACTGTTTCTACTTAATAAAATGGAAAAAAGAATGAAAGGGTTGAATTTCATTCAAGAGGGGTCAGCTTTAAACTGAAAAACTCACCTGTTTCCCAATTTGGAATGGAGCTCAAGAATCAAGAGTTGCTCTTGTGGGCTGAGGTTTCCACGTTTGATGTCAGGCTTCAAGTAATTCAACCACCTCAATCTGCAGCTTTTTCCTGTTCTCTTAAGCCCTACAGACAATGAAAAGTGATGTCCTAAATTGTTCAAATACAAAGTACATATGAAATTCATGAACGCATTCAAATTTCATTGAATGTCCGTGTCCAAGTGCGTGAAGATTAAACTCTTTAAACTGTGTGTACCTGCATCCTTGGCTAAGGAATTCCATTGGCCTTCACCGTGGCAACTTATGTACTGAATTAGAAGATTATCTTCCTCAAGGGTCCATGGCCCTCTTCTTAGCTCACTCCCAAATTTATCCAAGTTGCTGCCTGTGGAGTTACGATTAACCAAACCTTTGCTCATGATCATGGATTGAGAAAAGGAGGAATATGAGAAGTGGCTTTGGTTGAGGGTCCAACTAGAAGCCCATAAGGTAATTTATACTAGTTGTCCAAATGTTCACTCTAAGGCCAACAGGAATGGGAAACCAAAAAGTAGACCCCAGTCCGAGAGTTTGCTCACATGATGAAATGGCATTTCTTGTCGTTTTAGCCATTAATTATGATAGCCCGCATAGAATTTTCTTTGATGTGAGGCTGCTCACTCTGTGCAATTAACTAAGAGGAGTTCTCTGAGTGCGCATCTACGACTGCGGACCGCACCAGCACCCACGGTTTCCCCTCTTCCCAAAGGTGATTTTTTGTGATACTATTTTTAAATCAGTGGTTAAGAGTACTTAGTCATATGATGGTATCGGTACTTTAGTCCAAAAGACAATTTTAAAATTGTTGACCCTATAATTTTTAGGTAATGGATTTAGCTTCAATAAAATATGTGATTATTTGTCCATTTTAATTGTAATTCTTTGTTGATAATTCGTTATTAAAAATTATTATATGGGATTGAGATTTACAAATATAAATGCAGTTATATTTGGAATTCTTCTGTGCTTGAAGTTGGTTGTATCAATTCGACTTAAATGGATAAACAAGCATGGTTTTTATTCTTAAAAAAACCGAATCAATGTTGCTATTCCCCCCAAATGCTACTATTTGTTGATCGAATTACAGAAGTACTGAAAACCCCAAACTAATCCACTGAAAGAAACCATAGGAGTTTATACAAAAACGATTAATGAGGACAGAACACTACTTTGAATTTACTATAATTAAGAAAAAAACATAGAGTTAATCGTTTTCTTCTTTGACATTTGAAAGTGCGTTTCGTCAATTGGATCATTCGGTTGCAGATACTATTTTATGACAAGGAAGATTATTAGGTGAGGAAAATAACAAGGAATCGTCTAGAAAGAAAATAAAGTAAGGAAAAAGATGCGTGCTTGAAAATTAAATTGCAATGTCTTTTAATGGGGAAGTGATTTCTATGTTTGTTCGTCTTCATGGACTTTTCATGCAAAGAAACGTGCTTGACTAGCACTGCATTCTAATGCCAAACGTGGAACTATTGTTATTGTTGTTTTTATTGGTATGAAAAGTATAAGCGGCAGCTAATTAATTAAATATATTTCCTTGGTTCAAGCCTTGGCTTCCAAGGTTAACATGTCTCCACAAAATCACAGCCTTTAGTTTTTGAAAATTATGGCGGTATATGTTTGTTTTATTAAGGAAAATACGTAATGCATGCTGTAATGCTTATGAATTACGTAAACAAAAGGAAGGTATAGTATTATTGGGAACTTGTGATAATAAAGTATTATTTTTTGTACTAATGAAGGTATAACGCTGGGCAATAATAGTTTAAAGTTCGTATAAAAATGTGATTATTTCACATGCATATTTCTTACGCATTGAAAAAGACAGGTATCGCTTTAATTAAGTATTTATGTGAAAAATAACTATTGATAATAATGTTAATTTATTTTTTGTAGGATATTTTAGAAGAAATTTAAAAAATTTCAATTGAAAATTGGTGGTGTATAGATGAAATATATACATATATATATGTTAAAAATTAATGTATGTACACAAGTGTAACAAAATGAGCAATTAAAATAATATGGATAACTTTGATGTAAATAATTATATTTAATATTTCTATAAAATGTTAAGTAATATTGTATATGATCAAGAAAATTAAACAACCTAATAATATAAATGAAATTATTGTATTTGAATTAATTTATTGTTAAAATAATTAATAAATATTTAGTTTAAATTTAATTTATTTGAAAATAAAAATGATTAGAAAATAAAAATTGGCAAAGAGAAACATAACGTTGCAAGGATAATGTTAAAAGAAATATTAAAGACATTTTTTTTTGTGAAACCAAGACCAAAATAAAAAATCTCTAAGTAATTGGTTTTATTTTAATATTCAATGTTTGACTAGTATATTTTACTGCTATGTCAATTATTTCATATTATGCTACAGAAGAGGCTAAACAACTAATACTTGCAATATGGAGATTTGGATCAAAATATATACATATATATATATATATATATTAAATAATAAAAATTATTTCAATTCAGTGTATGAGACTAAAATATTATGTAAGGTTATTTGAAATTAACTACATACAAGTTTGCAATAGAACACTTATAAAAATTATTTAAAAAAACACACACAAAATTTATTCATGAGAACATGATATATAAAGTTAAAAATAATTTAAAAATTGGATATATTCAAATTAGTTTCAATTACTAATTTTTAATTTGACATTATTTATACAACATGAATTTAGAAATTATCGATGTAATTGAAATAAAATATGCAAAATTCTAAACAATTCATTTTTCACCTTTAAGTGATCAATTTCATGGTAAATATAAATTTATTTTTCTCATTTATTCAAGTAAATCAAAATTTTGTTTGATCTTTTATTAATTTTTCAACTTTAATAAATAACTTTTTGACGAAAGATTAGATCAGATATCATTTTCTTTATTAACCAAATTAAAATTTATTGATATAAAACAACTTTTAAATGACCTTTTCTTTATTGATTACTTATTTTATTAAAAGATACTAGTATAAATTAATATCATATTAAAAATATTGTCATATGAATAAAGCCTAAAGTTAAAATTTAAAATTATCATTGCTAGCATTATGGTCTATGTTGGGACTTATATGACACAAACACACATGTGGCAATTCAATTCAACAAAATCATAGCCATATGAAAGAGATATTATTGTGGTATTAATTTCCTAACATTTGTTTGCGAAAATATAGAAAGGAGTTAACCAAACATTGAAGAAGGTTGCCATCTTTCAATGGAAAAAAATCACACCAAATGTAGCTAGAAAATTACCCAAGATATGTCTGATCATATCATGAAAGATTATGAGATCAAGAATCCTAAATTCAAGGACATAGCGATATGGAAAATTGCATATTGAAAGGAAAGTTAACTCGCAATTGCAATAGGTAATTGGTAAGTTATGGCAACTGTAAAATTAACCGAATCAAGGAAATCTTGACGTATTAAGATGATTCCAAATTTTACGGAAAATTGTTGGATGGTGATCTATTTATGTAGAGTATGCAAGAAGTGGTCATTTTAAGTCTTGAGAGCAGTTGTGTAGAATTTGTTTAAAAGTCGAAAAGAGTCAATTGACTAGCTTGGTGTCTTTAAATGAAATGTCTATGTTTTATTAAAAGTGTCGAATTTTTTGTGTAAGGCTTTTATAATTGAATCTTAGGGTCGTGTACCTCATTGTATTATTCGCTTTGACGGAAGGGTGAGGATCTTTAGTGTTAGGTCTTTATTCTATTAAGTGGGAAACGTAGAATACTACATAGTCATAAACTCAGGTTTGTAGGGAAGTGGGGTTAGTCAAGCGAGGTTTAAATTGATTTGTATAAATTGTGTAAATTTATTTGATTTTAGTAGATTCATTTTTATTGAGCAAGGCTCCACAAACGTACGTGTAGTTGACATCGAACTACATAAATAATTTGTTCTGTTCATCTATTGCGAATTACATTATTGATGAGTGTTAACGTTTTGGTAAGGTGGAGTGAACAAAAGAATAGGTTTGCTTCTAAGAATTGTCAAATTATTTCACCACATATTTGGTTGTTGGTTGTTTGTTTCAACACTGAACCGACATCGAGTATAGTTGACGTCACCTGTCCACATCTACCATTATTTGAACTTATTCGTCTATATTTATAAAACACAATTCATTTATATAAATTAAAATATGATAAATACACAAATAAATATATAAAAATAACTTTAGCTTAAAAGTAAAATGTTAGTGTTTTGTAACTATCAAATACGACAAGTTAATTTTAACAACAAAATATAACACATTATAGTTTGAATCAAATGATGATCCACAATTAAAAAACGTACAAAATAATATCTTTATATGTTATTTGATTAATGTGGGATGAGATAGGTGACAGGTAAGAATATGCTCCCTCGCCCTTAATTTTAAGGTGGGGAAAAATCTCCCCCATCCCACACCTTATTCCCACTTGTTACTTGCAATCACCCGCTCCCATTAGTATTATAATATGAATAGTGGTGCCTCATAAACTAATAAAAGGACTCATTGCATAAAAATAACAAGAATTGTTGGACGGCTTTTTAGGATGGCCTTAAAGCTATTCCAACTTTAGGATGGCGATGACTTTAGGATGGATTTGGGATGGGAAAAAAGCCATCCAACAGCCGTCCCAAAGTCATTTCTAATTCATGTTCCACAATGAATCAAAAAACCTATCTAGAACAATCCTTAAATTTGGAATAGTTATAAAAAGTCGTTCTAAGTTGGGATGGTTTTATGATGGCCATCTCAATTTAGAACTACTTGTTTACAACCATCACAAATTTAGGGACAAGAGAAAAAGGCTGTCTCAAATTGGGATAGCCTTTTCAAGTCGCCCTTAAATTTAGGAACAGCTTCATTAGTGCCTGTCCCAAAATCGTCCAAAGTCCCAAGTTTTAAAATCAAATCAAATATGACATTCTCTCATTAAAAGTCTTATTTTTTTCTCTCCACTATTATGAAAACAATATCCAAATCGATTGAAAACTCCATAAAATTGGTGGGATTGAAGTCATTCTTATTATTAAGGTAATACTTTTGTTTTTATTTGTATTATTATGTAACTTTAATTGTTATTTTGTTGCATAGATATGTGTAATCATAAAAGAAATGTTTTTGGGGTGTAATTCATAATTTTGTTTTGTACTTGTGATATTTAAGAGCAATCCATAATTGTTTTGTCTAATTTTGATTAATTTTGAGGCAATGTAATGAAATTTATAAGTGAAGTTGAATGATATGTATTTTTCACATGTTTAAGATTGCATTTGTAATATGTGTACATTATTGAATTAAATGATAAGGTTTAGTACAAATTTGCATAAACAGCCATATTTACCGAAAGATAAAGAGGAAACACTGACCATGTTAGACGTAATTTGCATAAACAACCATATTTACCACACCGTATTGATTCAATTCATGGTCTCGAACTTCAAATTCCACTTCATGGAACAACTTACCTCTGAGAAGAAACATGTTAAGTTGCAAAATTTTCTGAAATTAATGTTATTATTAAGATCAAAATAAAACATGCTGAAGAAATATAATAAGGAATTTCTATATGGTCGACATGTCGCAAAAATGTTAATAAGAAACCACGCGGTCAAGAATGTCATCGTACAAGAAAGAGCTAATAATAAGACAAATAATCATTAAGCTTAATGAATAATAAAATTCACTTGAACGTTCACTTCAGGTTCTAAAATCTAAAGAAGTATATCTGTTTAATAACCGCAAAAGAAAAAGATTGAAGTTTCGGGCATCTTTCGTACCCAAAAACAAAAAATTAAAAAATAAATAAAGACTTAAAGTAACACCTTTCCATCCTTTGGATGCTGGCAACAGCATGGCGGCCGTATAGGCAGCCGACTGTCGGCTGGAAAATTTGGACAGGTAAATGGCAAGAGGCCAGTGTGTTGGCGGGCCCGTGAGGCTGGGATGGTTGTGTGAATGGTGGGAGTGAACAAAGTGTGGAACATTTTCTTTAACGATGATCGATCAAAAAAAGTGGATGTTTATGGCAGAAAATGTAGTGTTTGTAACTTGTGATGCAGGCTGGAATTTAAACAAAATTTGTGCACCAGAGTTACGGTTTATGTCAAAGATGTGGGCAATTACACTCAACAACAATAGATTATGTTTCACTCCTCATCTCTTAATTGGTTTGTGATCATCAATGGCATGCGGCCATGATGTTGGCATTTTGACCACAAGCACCCACCCATAGGGGAGAATCGAGGGGGGATTTGCCCTGGGGCAGGTGGGGAGGTAGAGTATGGCGAAACATATCCTCGCCCCATCACCCATCACATTCCCGCACTAATCAAAATAAAATTCAATAAATTCTTTTATAATTAGTATAATGCTCCATTTTATATTCTCAAACTATTTAATAATTTAATATTCTATATAAAGAAATAAATGAAGTTTAAATTTTGCCAATCATTTATCATGGTTCATATTTCATGTGCAAATAATAAAAGTCAACAAAAAAAAAAAAATGCTATCCTCATTTTGCATATTAAAAATCAAAATTTAATAATCCAATTCATACTAAGTTTATTGAATTTATCAAAACATACTTGACATAATAAATAAAATAATATCTAATATAAAAATAACCAACCGACACATATAAAATTTGTTGTTATCATAATTTCCATTAATAAATATTACAAAATACAGGAAATTGATGTCTATTTTTTTAAAATAAAAACATAGTAAAATATTTTCTAAACTAATTTAATATATACATTTAAAAATTAAGATGCATAAAACTGTAGTAAATTAGATTTCAATATATCAACCTCCATCTGATTGAATTATAAATTATCAAAATCTAAAGTTTTCAAACTAAATTTGAATCATTCATTTCATCAGTTAGACCAAATGTGAGGCCAATGTTTGTTGCATTCTAAATTTATTTTTCCAATTGATTGTTCTACTGGTGTTTTAAATCTTTCTCATATATGAAAACATCAGCATGCAATAAAGTTGGTATTATTTTATTAAATATTGTAATGATCATATGTTTATTTTCTCAAAAAACAAAACAACTTTAATATTACAAAGTAATTTTAAAAATATATCTTCAAGCTCATTGTAATAACTGAATGTTTACTCAATTAATATTTTAATTGTTTAACATATCTATTTTTAGATTTTATATGTTTGATTTCAAGGAATTAAGTCCCATTGACAAGTATCATGTTCTAAAATTCGTCAGCTTTAAATACTTCATTTTTTTGGTTTTTGAATAAATTGGATTATATTTTAATTTAATGTAAAAATACATAAGAAAAACTAAGCTAAAGAACGATATTGCTTTTGAATTAAACATGTATATCTTTGTTTGTTGAAGATGATGTTGATAGTATACAATTGTTGATTAACTTAAAAATTCAATTATAATTGCATATCTAATATTCAAATGAAACATTTGCTTAGTTTCTGTTGATTTGATAATTTACAGAATTGTTAATATGCTTGATTTAATATTTTGATAAATTAAAGTTTAATTGTAAAAAATTAAAAATATATAAAATTCATATTCAAACTTTTAAATTGCTAAATTATATTTTGTAAATAAATACTAAAGATTTATATTTTAATTTTTCATTGTTTCATTTCATTTTTTTAACAAAAAATGTATCTTTGCAATGCCATACTTATATTTAATAAATATAAGATGATAATATAAAATTTTAAAAAATTACTGTGATAATTAAAGAATCAGGTCATTAATTTATATAATTTTAGGTTAGAATTTAAAAGAAAAATAAGTGAATATATAATTAATAACCAAAAATTAAAATTAAGTTTGGTATTCAGTTTAATTGTGAACTGAACAAAAAATTTGAAACTAAATTAAATACCAAAATTTTAAAAAACTTTCTATAGCATAGTAAACTCAAATTTCAATTTAACATTCATACAAACCAAATTCTTAACTTCGACACAATTTGATTGAGTTACTAAATTATGAGCATCTCCATTTCGATCCATTCAGAAATGCGCCTATGCGTATGCACTAGGTGTTTATAAGTGTGATAAATGTCATGAAAATGAGAAAATAATTAATTATTAAAATTGTGACAAATGTCACAACCTTATTAGCAGGTGCATTAGTATCAATGCAGCACCTAGAAGACCACCTATACTTCAGAGCAAAAGACGATTTCTTGCTTTGCTTTCAATCAGAGATCATTAAGATAATAATTGTAAAGCTGAAACTGGATGGCATCAAAGTTGCCTTCATCTAATTCATTTATTTATCAAATTTCAAAAGTTATAAATCTTCAATCGGTACACACTCATTTTTATTGCTGTGTCATAATTTCATAGGTTATGTTTGTTTTGGTATTTAAATAAGTGTTTTAAAGTCTATTTTTCTCAAAAATTGTATAAAAATAAGAAAAAGAAAGAGATAAAATTTTAAAAGTGTAATAATTAAAGTGTGTGTATTTTTTGAAAGTGAAACAAAACAAACATAGCCTATTGTGATTTGTTTGATTAATTTCTCTATGAAATTTCGTAAATATGCTAATTGTTGCCAACATGTTGAGCTTTCCAGTTTCAATAAATGTGTTTTTCTGTCGTCTTATATTATACTTCTTTTTACAGGATTGGATAACTAAACCAGAAATATTATCTTATGCCTTTTTGATGTAGATATATGATAAAATCCTCCACCAAAAGAAAAGAAAATTGTTAAATTCAAATATAACTAAATTTAAATTTAAAATTAACCTACATCTTCTTCTATTATTCATCTGATTTGCATAAAAAAAAATTAATTATATAAAAATAACTAAAATTTGATCATTTATTCTAACTTGCGGTTTATTTTGGTTCAAAGGATTGCTGTGAAAATGTACGATGGTAAAAGTGGTCCGTGTTCAAATTCCACTGATATGGATTTTGTGTGTCTGTGGGTAGTATATGTGTGTGTGTGTACACACACATATATACAGACGCTTACTAGGTTTACTTGTGCTATATATAAATAATATAATAGTTCCTAACGAAAATTTAAAATTTGAATATAAAGTTCAATGTCTTTTACAGAAAGAGCTACGGAACTTGTTTATGGATTTGAAGGCCCCGGGAATAATGTGGACTCGATCTCTATTGTCGTCCCATTGTCTAATCCAATAAAATTAACGATTACTAACCATAGATTTGAGGGCCCAACACGCCATTTTCTTATGTTTGAGGATAAATCAGCTGCCTTGCTCATGCAATAGAAAAATGTTTTTGCTCGACAATCTTTAGAAGCCAAAAAATTTACTTTTCAGCTGAAGGTAATTTTTTGGGGTTAATTTTAAAGGATAGGGAACTGTGTGTGTTAAACATCTACTCTTAAAACATAGAATTAAAGCAAAATTTGAAATAAGCTTGCAATGGATTAAGCTAATGTTCGATTTACTGAGTTCTCTGTTCTTGATCAATCAATTAAATTTAAATTTAAATATTTAATTAAATTCAAACAAGAAATCAATCGATTTAACATCAACATCAGAATTTATACTTTATTAACTAAACAAAATAGATATTATTTTAATACTAAAAAAACAACACCAAATATTTTAATAGTAAAGAACAATCATTCTATAAATATAACACCATAAATACCACAGAACTATAATAATTAACCTTAGTAACCCTTAACACCACATTCCAAAGCACTCCACCAGAAACGAATACTGATTTTTACATATATACTTCTTAACACACTCACACAACTAACCCTTCAAGCTTTGAAGGTTTGTACGCATAATTTCATTCTTAAGAATACGGGACGCAAACTTGCATTATCCAAATATACGATTGAGTGTGGCAGCTAAGCGGACTCCAGCCTGAGCCAATCTCAGATTGACAACTGGTCTGCGGGACAGGAAGTAGTCATCTGTAGAAGTTGCAACTCATTGTGACTTAACATTGTCGTTATTACAAGTGAAAAAGGATATGACTGCCAGAGGAATAACCACACTATGTACCTTCAAGAACTGAGCCTACTTCAACATCTTTATATGACCAGTCGCAGGCTGCCTTAATACCTTCAGATGCATATCTAGGGGAGCATAGGCATTCATTTTTTAGTACACTCTGCTTAGTTTCACATACCAATTTGTGAAATGGGGTTTCAAATTCAATTAAAAGGAACGTTCATTTCATGCGCGTGTTTAAACTTACTGATCTGGGCAAGCTGTCTCTTTGCAGGCCTCCCATACCTTTGCTTGTTTACCCCACACAGTCTATATGTCAAGCACATGGCATGCATTAGGGCACAATCAAGGGATGTTTGAAGTTTGATGGAAGATTGGAAAAAGAAGATACCGTTATGTTCTTCTGGATTGCATCAATCATTTCCTCTACGTTAGAATCATGAAAACTTTCTTCTGCTGTCTCAATAAGGTCAGTATCCCATATCTGTACAGAAATTGGATGAGTGAGTCTACACAGTTTCTATATGAAAAATTATGTAGTTATATGGGTTTTTCATTGGAAGAGACTCACGTGATGAAGATTTTCTTTTCTCCTATACCAACGGACATCTATTGTGTTTGCCCCTTTGTCTGAAGTAAATCCTACGTGGAGAGGCTGCACAGCAGAATTTTAAGTCTATTGTGAGTAAAATGCATTTGTCGAAATTAATGATTTATGTTCTTATGTGTAGCTTTAGATGCTCAAAAATACTAGTAATATTGGTTGACTCCATGTGTGTGCATGTTTGACATTATTATACAAATTCATTAATTATAATAAAATAAAAAATTATTATATTTTTTAGCAGTTCAATAATAAAATAAAACTGCCTATATATTGTCATAAAAAGATATAAAGAACAAAACTGGAGGTAATGAAAAAGATGAGAGAAAATAAAAAGAGAAAAAGAGTTTGAAATAACAGTGATGAAGAAAAAGAAAAAAATTGAAGATATTTTATTTCATTTATATTTAAACCAAAAGCAATTATTAAATACTGTAAATAGATTTATTAATAGGGGTCCATTAGGGAATTTATTAAAATAACTAAAGTTATTTAAAGAAAATAAAGCTAATCATAAAGGTATCCTTAAAAAATCATTTAAAACCCAAAAAAAATCTTAGCAATAACAAAATAGTATATAGATATGCTGTGTAATCTTAAAATGAAAATTGCAAGACTCCACCTGATGAACGTCTCCGACGAAATGAGATAGGAACAGCAGTGCTTCTGTGAGATTATCTGTATATTTTATAGTACATCATAAGACAAAGGAATCAAATATATCGGATAAGAGTACACATATGGACAGAAAGGAAATAATGACAAAGACACATTCGAGAGAAGCAATAGATAATAGATAGGGTTTCAATATATTACACTGAGAATCAGACTTCTTGCCATAAGTGAGAAGCTGAGTGGTGTAATTGTTGATTGCCCCAGCGACACACCTGTCTTCTACGCCAGCTTCATCTTTGCAGTCTCCTGTGCATAACAAAAAGATTCATTATTTAATCTCGTAATCAAACAATCGGTTCCAAGATTATGAAATGTTCACTTTAAAAAATAAGGTCAAGATTAGATGCTCACTCTTGTACTGATAATCGCAGCGGTTATCTGGGGTATTAATGTAATGAAGTGGTCTTGACCAGTGATATCGGAACTTGACTTGATCTGCCCACAAGCAAACGGTGCTGAGATCGTTTTCAGCCGAGGCTGGCAAGAGTTGGGATACCGCATCTGCCGCCGCTTCGCTTAACCTCGGCTGTAACGACAATGGAATATCATGAGTTGTGAAGACACCAATTTTTATGAGAGCAATGAAATTTGGGTTATGTTTGGTTGTTGGAATTTAGAGAGGAAAAGAAAAGAAAATATTAAGGTAAATGATTTTTGGTTATTTGATTAGAAAAGAAAATCATATGAAAAAGAGAACTATGGAGAAATTATAGTTTGGTAAAAATTCATTTTCCTTGCATGAAAGAAAATTATTTCAAGTTTTATTCTTCCTCCAAAAATATTACTAATTCTATTTCTTATATTTATTTTTGCTTATTTTCCTCTCAAATTACAAAAATTTCAATTTTTCTAAGTTTTTGTCTAATTTTATTTCTTTTTGCTTAATTTTTCATTTCTTTATTGAAATTCTTTCAGCCAAATGCTACGTAGAATTTTAAATTTGTTTGATTTTCTTTTTCTTTTGTCTATCATTTTCTATTCCAATTCTAAAAACCAAACCCACTGTTAGTGAAAAACCGGAGAGAAGGGGTTAAGGTAAAAGGTGAGAACCTGAGCAAGTTTGCAAATGATGTGATGCCCGTCTTTGCCCCAGCCATAGGCAACCGGAGGACCGCAAAATGGAAGAACTACTAAAGTTAAGATGAGAAGCAATTTGCACAGCTCCATTTGGCTTCTCTACAGTGAACGTTTGACGATGCATTGCTGTACTTATATGCTGCAGAGGCAAATGTCCGTAATTGGAATTGGGCCCAGATGGTTAGTGTCGTGGGATATATAAAGGCCGGATTTATTTCCCATAAAGATACTATTTTGTGGTATGCTATTAAATGGGGCATTATTCTTGACGTAGACAAACTCGTTATTTGGGGAAGGAAAATGGAAAGAAACCTCAGAGTTACAAAAGTCCTAAAAAGGGCAGATTCTTTCTTCTTTTTCTGTAATCTTCAGCGAAAGGGCGGGTGGCATTGAACGTCTCTCGAAAGAAAGGAATTCAGAATTATTGCAAAGGTTGGGGAATTGATGTCAAGTAATCCCGTGATTAAAGCCAAATGTTCATTGCTTCATTTAAGGCAAAATATACAGAATGTACGTCACAGTTGTCTGATTAAATTTAAATCTTTAACCTGCAATAAAGCTAATTGTTGGCCTATTTACAAAATTGCTAAAATATCCTTTATGGAGAAAATCTCAGCAATGAAATTTTTAATCTATACTTCCTTTATAAGAATGCATGAATCTCTCCTAGAGAAACTACCCCAACGAAAGTAAAATTGCAATTTTATCCCTTAAAAAACGTCCACTATCCACAAGTATCACTCAATCCCTGCACTACGTTTATAGTTACAAATTGAAAAGCACATTTTCTGCTTCTCACCCAATACATCAATTAGGAAATATAATTATGCATATTAAAATTAATTGACGGCTACTATAAATATAATTATGCATATATCTACACAGACAGACATTATAAAGTGTGTTACTCCTATATTAATTATTTTTGAATATTATAAGGTTGATTTACTAAAGTGCCTTTATTGTTATATTATTTTCCTTTTTCTCCTTTCTGATTTTTAAATATTTTATCTCTTTAATAGTTTTTTTCTTTTTCCATTTTAATAAAAATATTATATAATTTTAAAATTTGAGTACCATTATTTCAGAATTAACTTCTAATAAAAAAAATTGAATTAAGTAGACGCAAAAATTTAGCTAGTCTACACCCCAACTAAAAAAAGTTACATAAAATCGACTATGTCACTGGGGCTCTATACTTAAACTAAGAGGTATCTTGTTTCTCCATTGGCAATGCCACGTATCAATTTTGTTAGCTATCAGCCCTAATACTTCTATTCCAATTGGATGGGTCCTAACTTATTACTCGATTGTAGGGTGGAACTAGTTCTACATTATCATTAGCATCATGTGAGAGGCATTTAATATTTGTTATCTGTGTTTTGATCTTACCCAAGTAAGTATAAAACAATTTTTATCTTGCAAGTAACTCACATCCAAATTTCAGGAAAATAACAAATATTTTCAGTTCCAAAAGAATTTAGCATGTCAAAATGATAATTACATAGCATAGAGAAATATTCGCAAATAATTTTTAACTCACAGAAAATTCAATTTCGAAACAGAGAGAGAGAGAGAGAGATTTGGAAGCAATTGAAAAGATCTGGTAGCATGTAACCACTTATCTGATGTTAACTCTACTAGTTATTGAGTCTCTCGAATACCAGCTCTAGATTTCCTATTAAATCAAATGACCTCCTATTTAATATTTAGTTCAGCTGACTCCTATTCTATCAGGTGTCTCTTGTATATCCTATAAGTTTTGCCTTCTTGCTCTTTTCAGATTTCTGGTTACCTGTTAAGTCTTCCTATTCAGATTCATTCAATTACCATTTCCACACTTTATTATCTTTTAAGCAATGTGTTTAGGTTAATTCTAGTCCCAAATTATCATGTTTGGCCTTAATTACATCAAAATCACCTTCAACCTAGTTTTTGTACTCGGATTGTGACCGCGAGGGATGGTCCCATGACCACAAGGACTCAATTTGTGCTCACGGTAATGACCACAAGGACTCAATTTGTGCTCACGGTAATGACCGTGGAACATTCTACTATTTCTACATCTGGGCTTGTGACCGTGAGGGATAGTCCCATAGCCCGAGGTTTTGGTTTGTGCTTGTAGCAAATACCATGGAGCTTTTTGTTATTTCTGTGCCTAGGCTCATGATCGCACTCCAAGACATTGTGTCCAAAATGTCGACTGTGGAGCATTTTGCATGTCTCATGCAGGGTAAAAGATTAAGTTAAATAACTCATCTGATTGGGTTATAGGTTAAGATATATAATCTAATCAATTAGATTTATAAATTGAAACAATTGCAAGGTTACACACGACCCTCCTTAATTAGGAGTAAAAGACTAAGATCTTAATTAGTGACTATGGTACACAAACTATGTGAATTCCTTGGCATTGCTAATAGAAAATACAAGTGAAATGAACACGTGATATAATAAATGATTTAATCTCTCTGTTTGTTTTCAAATGTGTCCTAAATGAATATACAAATTTTGTAAATGATTTTACTATGATTACATTTCAATAAAAAGCTAATAAATAGCTTATTGAGGGATTAGTCACTCATATTTCTGAAACTTATTTTGTAGAAGAAGCCAACTAGGAAGAGCAAACCTAGGGATGATAGATCTAGGGAAATGAGAAAGATTAGTCATGATTTATTAATAAATAAGAACAATGATGTAGTAGTATAGATTTACTTTATTTTTCGCTGCAATGCTATTAACTCATATTTTGCACTGAAGGAACATTTGGTTTAGTAGTGTTGATATTTGGGTTTTGGTATGTATTGAAATGTTAGTTTCGTGAATACTACCATGTCATAATCCATGGAGGTGCGATAGTGCATGCTTAATTTTAGACAATTTTATTAAAAGTTAACTCTTAAAATAATAGTATTCAAAAAGAAAAAGAAATTAGATGTTGTTAAAAAGATAAAGGCTAAAAAAAATGGAGAAAAGAAAAATAGGAGTATTTTAAGAAGTTTATATTGTGTGTGACACTTGTAAGGATAACACATTTAATACATTAAAAATTTTATTAAAAAAGAAAAAAATTATAAAATTATTAATGAGGTAAAAGATTAAAAGGAAAATAAGGAGAGAAAATAAAAATATATAAAATAGGGACATTTTATGAAGTTGACATTGGTGCATTAAACAACAATTAATATTTATCACTTTATCTATAATAATAAAAGTTACACTCTATGTGTGTGCAATTTTATTTCTAAATGATAAAGTTACATTATTTTTTATAATATAAATAAATATTCCAAAATTAAAATTACAAAACTATTTAAACTAAAAAAAATGAAGAAAGCTTAAAAGAATTTGAGACTTGAAAAAATTGAGAGGAAAATAAGAATAATAAGTAAAAAGAAAAGTGAGAAATAGAAGGATAGAAAAATGGAAAGAATTTTCAATAAGGACAGTAGTATAATTTAACTTTGAACAACTAAAATGTTTTCTTAACTTAACAATATAGTTTAGATAAATATTATTTGAAGGTGGTCATGTTGACCGTTTCTTTTTATTTTGAGCAAAATCTGAATTGTTAGAATTTTAGAAGATTTTGTGATTTTCAGTTATTTTTTAAAATTCATCATTCGCTAATGCATGATTAAAGTATATTAAATTTGCTAGATTAAATTCATTAATTCTTGTATAATTTATCTGCATTAAGAAATAAAATCGGTATATTATTTGAACGTTGTCCTATTGATCAATTATTCTATATTTTGACCAAATTCTGAATTTTTGGAATTTTGGTAGGTTTTGTGATTTTTAACTTTTTAAAATGTACCATTGTTTAATGCATATTTAAACTAAATTAAATTTGCTTAACAAAATCCGCAGATTCTTGTGCAATTTATCAGCATTAAGAAATACAATATTTATCTATATATCTATTATTATAGATATGGGTAGGGTACTTTTTAGGTGTCAAAAGTATATTTCCGAAGTAACCCTATTCTTTTAATATATTCTTTAAATGTAAATAAATTTAATACCAATTTTTCAAAATTGGTTAAATGCATTTATTTATGGTATTCAATTAAAGCTTAATCTCCTATATATAATACTTGCCTTCAATGGGTACAAGTTAATTTTCTAAAATAATCTTATTCACCTTTATTTTGTAATCTTCTCTTTGTTATTTCTCTTTCCAACTTTATAAATTTTTACGTCTTATTTATTTATATTTATATTTTCTAATATTTTAATTTTTGAATCTTTATATTTGTTATTAGAAATACAATAAATATATTATTTGTATGCAATATTCGCCAGTAATATATTATTTGAAAACGGTTTTTTTGATCAATTATTCATATTTTGACAAAATTTTTAATTCTAAAAATTTTGGAAGATTTTGTGAATTTTTAATTATTTTTAAAATGTGTTATTAATTTTTGTGCGATTGATCTGCATTAAGAAATAAAAGAGCAAAATAAAAAGTTAACAAATTTAAATGATAAAATATGGACAAAATCCAAACCAAAATCTGTTACTAAAATAAAATATAATATATTCAGCAATTATTCAATCTTATCTATAAAGATAATTACCCCCTTGAAACTGTTTATTTGCTTAATGTACCATATTAATTTTTCACTATTTTTATAATTTGTGTTAAAAATCAAGAAACTTATCATAAAAAAATAAATATCATTTGACATTTAATGTTTGAAGAATGTTTTTAATTATCAGAATTCTCATAATTTTATATTCAGTTATCTAAATGATTTATTTGTTACTTTAAATTGTTGATTTTTTTAGTATTCAATATTTTTTCATAGTTGGTTTCTTGAAAACAACCATGTAATTTGCGGAAGATTTTTAGCCATTTCCATATATATAATATACTAAATTTAGTTGGGGTAAGAAAGTCATTTATAGATAACTTTTATTTCTTTTGGGCACTTAATTTTTTGCTATAGGAAATGAGCCTTTTCATGATTTTGGAGGTAGTTTCACTTGATTAACTTTTATTTTTATTTTTAGTTTTTTGCCATTTTGATTACTTTGACTCTTTCTATTTGTATTGTTTCCTTTTTGTTGGTTCAATATTATTCAGTCAAGAGATTGTCTAAGTTCCTATTTCATTTTTGTATGTCAATAGTCGTATATTTTAATTTTTTTACCATGCATGTAATTTGAATTTCTATTTTAGAACAATCTATATAAGTTTTAATTTTTCCTAGGTGAAATATAGCGACTAAAGATAACAGATTCTGATTTGATCTGCTCTGCAGTGTATTTAATTTTCTGTTTGCCCCTATCTGTTTTCTTTACCTATAATTTTATGTTTACAACTCCAATTCAATTTTATCTATACCTTGATGCATTTCCTCATTTCTCATATTTATGGTTTTGTTTGTTTTTGAAATTTATTTTTGTGAAGTTAGCAGTAAAAAAATTTTAATTTGATGTGGATATTTTTCTGAACTATAGATATGGATCGATAAGCATCCTCTTATCATCATAATATTTTCGAAGTAATTCAGAATTTGTAGACCAATTTTTTTAGCTTTGTTTTTAAAACTTATAAGAATTATGCAATATTCTCATTTCAAGTAAATAATATTGATAGAAATGCTACTATTACCAAAATTATTTTGACACATTTGTACACAACTTCTAATATTTAAAGTCCAACAATTATGGGTGTTTAAACAAGCCTGGACTTTTGAAGATTGACGTAAAGTTGGACAGATATATTTGATCAATCTTGAATACCAACTATTTGATAAGGTTTGCATTTGGATAAATTACTATAGTCAGGATAAAATTCGAGAGAAGTTGGAAGCCTTAAAGTAGACCAGTTTAAAATTAAATTGGTTTGGGTCAAATACTTATTGGATAAATATCAACAACTTGAGTATCCCAAACTTCCATTGTAGTGTGGGGTGTGCTGTTGCAACATTGTTTTGATATGCTCCCCAGCCAACTATCCACAAAGAGTTTGGATGGAATAGGGCGTCTGCATTTTACAACTATAAATTGTTACCCATCTCAGACTTAGAGAACAACTTTGAGAAGACTCTAACTGTTAGTCGTGGCAGAGCTAGCGTTCTCGCGAGATCTTTTTATTCTTGTGTGTCCTAAAGTGTGTGGACAATCTTGTAATATATAAACTAGTTAAGTATTTGAGAGTTGGGTTTAAAAGTAGTGAAATACAGAATAGGGGTGTTTTGTGTCACCAACTGATCAACCACCTCAGAAGAAGTTGTAGGATTTGTGTGAGATGTGAGTGTTATTTACCTTATTTTTTTACTATTCTTAAGTTGCGATAGTGAATTATCCTAAATTGGTGCCTACAAATGTAGAAGTGGATCTTCGAATTGCATTAACAAAGTTGATGTTCCATATTTTACTTTTATTGCTGCTGTTGTTGTCGTTGTGTGTGTGTGTGTGTGTGTGCTTGTGTGATTGTTTCTACAAGTTCTCTAAACAGATCTTCGTTGTTACAATACTACCTACAATACCACTATGGTTTTTTACTTGGCATCAGGGCTAAGTTGTCCATGGTGCTTTTAAAGCAGATGTGATCCTAGTGATTCTTAAAAGTCTACAAATATGAGTGCTAAAGAGAGAGAATTCACAATACATCCTCCACTTTTCAATGGTATCAACTATCCAAATTGGAAAGCACTATGTTTGCATTTATAAAATCTCGAGATGGATAAGATTGGTACGTGATTGATAATGAATCGTGTCCACCAACTGAAAGGAACCTTAAAGGTGTGGAGATTACCAAAGACGTGAGATCATGGATCTTAGAAGAAGAACAAGCTACTCTAGGGAATTCGAAAGCCATTAATGCAATTTTCATGGGCATGAATAAGGAACAATTTAAATTAATATCCATATGTGAGGAAGCAAAAGAAGCTTGGGATATCTTCAAAAATATTTATGAAGGTATGAGTACTATTAGAATTTCTAAACTTCAAATGTTAGCTTCTCAATTTGAAACTTTAAGAATGAGAGAAGATGAAACTATTGATTTTAATGGAAAGTTGTGCCACATTGCAAAGCAAGATTCCATGTAGGCAAAAATATTTTGAAGTTGAACTTGTGACGAAAACTTTGCATTCTTTATCTAAAAGGTTTGACCCTAAGGTTGCAGCAATAGAGAAAGCAAGAGATATGGATAATCTTCACCTTGATAAGTTTATGGGTTCATTACAAATACATAAGATGAACTTAAATCATGGTAAGAATGAAAATAAGCTGACTTTCAAGATATTGAAAAATAGTCAAGATGAAAGTTGCAATACTAAAAACAACATTGTATCCATGATTAAGAAGCTCAAAAGACTATTGAAAAAAATGAAATCAAATAAGCCTAGAATTGTCTATCAAGACCCCCAAAGTTTATAGTAAGACTTTTAAAGAAATTGAGAAGTTTGAGCCTTAAAGAAAAGAAATTCAACGTTATGAATATGGTGGATTTAGTTATGTTTAAGTGGAGTGCGCCAATACTTTGAAAAAGTAAGAAAAATCTGCAATCATGACTTAGAGATTGAAAGAGTCTGATAATGATAATGAAACAGGCATTCATGTGGCATTGAATTCAATCAACAAGAAAAACGAAAATTCAGCCTATAATAATATAATATTAGCAGCAACAACGGAAAACAAGTATAGTAGTAGTGACAGTAAAGTTATTGAAGAAGATTTGCTATCAACTTATCAATTGACATATGATAAATTGATGACTTTGCAATCAGAAAACAAAATATTAAAGGATGAAGTAAGTTCTTTGAAAGGAGACAAGGAAAGTTGGAGAATGCCTTAAATAATCTAAAAGAAAAGTACAAGAGATTTGAAGAGTTATATCGCGAAGCTGAGAATAAAGTAGATGAAGCTGATACTGCACTTAATAAATTAAATTTTAGAAATGTTAACTTAGAAGATTTACTATTCATGGGAAAATCATCAAAGGACAGAATTGGTTTGGGATTTTTAGAACATCTAAAAAGCTGCGAAGTTGAAAAGGAGGAAATAAAGCTTATGAAGAAAACTTCTTTTATTATTGTCAACATAGTTGCAACATTGAATGATATTGCAAAGAAAAAGAAGTGTAAGTACAAATCAACATGCAATTATTATTCCAAATTGGTCATTTTATGTTAAGATGCTTTACACTGTTGAAATACACTATGCAAGGAAATATATTGGCATGAAAGCTGCAAACAAAGATGGGAGTAGTACTTTAAATAAAGTTGAATGCAATGAGCTAAAGTTTGATAAAAAATTTTTTTAACCACTTGTTCGTAACAAAATTGTAATGATGAGCAGATCTAGGAAAGGAAGAAGAAGGGAGCAAAAACATTCTGCAACTTTTGCAAAAAATCGAGACATCACATTGGAAGGTGCTTGACACTGCTAAAGAATATACTGCATGAAAGAGATGTTACACCAGTGTTGTCAACAAAAGGAATAACAAAGGTCAAATTAGATAGATCTGGGTTAAAAAAATCAAACCTCAAATGTTTTATTATCTCACACGTCCCTAAATGATTATTTAAAGGACGCATGGCATATTAACAATAGATGTAATCTTTCAAATTACAAAAACTATACATACAAACATATGGATTTTAGAGAATGTCAAAAGAGCTAAATGTGAAGGGGAGCAAACAAAATTTTGTAAGCGAACTATCACCAAGACCTGCTTGAGACTCAAAATTGTTTGGATTGGACGATGGTTGGAAACCATGTTTTAATAGAAGACAAACGAAGGAACACCGTGGCAACATCATACACAACAATGCATATACATTCTGTAGTAAATACTGATGGTGCCGTTATACTTCTCTATGGTAATGCTGCAATGGATGCGGCCAATCCTTGTCATTTATGGGGTAACTTTGGAATCTCTTTTACATTTGTTTGCTCTTTAACAAATGTGGGCCCCAAAGGGGGGAAAATGTTTTAAAGGGAGAAAAGGGGCATGATTGTCAAACATAGAGGGAGTCTTTTATTGTTGATGACAGTATTTTGTAAGCTATCACAATTCTTTCGCAGATATTTCTACTTGTCGGTACTTTACTTGAATTGGTTGGAATTCTTATTTTTTGGATGCCAATTATGTGTTGTGTCGCAAATATGCTAAAGAGGGAGATTGTTATCAAATTATATTAACACATTTGTACACAACTTCTTTTATGCAAAGTCCAATGGTTATTAGTGTTTAAACAAATGTGGACATGATGATTGATGTGAAGTTGGACACATATATTTGATCAATTTTGGAGACCAACTATCTGATAAGGTTGGTTGTTGGATAGACTACTGCAATAAAGATAAAATTTGAGGGAAGTTCGAAGTTTTGAAGCAGATAAGTTTGAAATCAAGTTAATTTGGGTCACTTGCTTATTAGGTATACATTAACAATTTGAATACCCTAAACTCCGATTGCAATGTTGGATGTGATGCTGCAACATTACTTTGATATTGATCCCCAACCGACTTTCTAAGAGATAGAGGTTATCAACAAGAGTTTTGATAGAATGAGACATTTGCATTCTACAACTATAAATTGTTGTCCATCGCAGACGTGGATAGCAACTTTGAGAAAACTCCAGTTGCTAGACGTGAGAGAGTCAGTGTTCCAGAAAAATCTTTATATTTGTGAGTCTCATAATGTGTGAACAACCTTGTGATAAAAAAACTAATTGAGTGTTTGAGAGTTGAGTTTAAAGGTAGTTAGGTTAAGCATAGAACAAAAATATTTTGGTGTTACCAACTGATTAGCCACTTTGAAAGAAAGTGTAGAGTTTGTGTGAGAGGTGTAAGTATCTTCACCTTATATTTTTACTATTCTTGAATTGTGATAGTGAATTATCTTAATATGGTGCTTGCAAATATAAGAGTAGATCTCCTAATTGAGTTAATAAATTTGGGGTTCTATATTTTACTCTTATTGTTGGTGTGTGTGCTTGTACAATTATTTCTACAAGTTTTCTTAAAATGAGTCATGTTGTTACAACACTACCTATAATACCGCTATGGTTTTCAACTACTTTATAGCTAAGTCAAAGCCAAAAAAATCAACTATTTTCATTTTGTTAACCTTTGCATATTTTACCACCAAATAGGAGACAACATTTATTTTCCTTATTCGTTTCTTCTTTCCCCGGATATTATTATCAAATAAATATATATACGTATATTTTCATTATTCTCCTTGAACAATCTGCCCATTTTATATTTACTATTTATCTCCTTACTTATGACTAGTTCAACAATAGACTTTTTACGCGTGCTTTTATAAGATTTTAACATTTGTCTCCTTACTTATGACTGTGCAACAATAGACTTTTTGCACATACTTTATTAAATTTTAACAATAATTGATTGACATTCAGTGATTTTATTTTAGTAATACTTTCCTTTTCACTCCAAATAACAATTATCACGAAATATTTATGATCTTGCATTTGTATATTTTCCTTTATTTTTCAATAAGTGTTCGGTGCTAATTGATCGAAATTTATCATTATTAAAATATAAAATATAATGCTTACATATATTATTTTAAATCCTCCCACAGCTCTTATGGGAAACGACGTTGCAGTTTCTTAAAAAGTTGTCTATTTGATTTGCAGCCACGAGCTCATCTGAATTATTTGTGATATATTAATTTAACAATGGCTCAGTCAATTATTTAAACATTAATAAGGTTATAACAAATTCTTGGTTCGGTAAGCAGTAATTAAAATTCAATGAGACATTCAGCAGCCAAGATCCAAGAAATAAGCCATGTGTTGGGTAGTAATCATTGACTAGTGCAAATTTTGACCAAGGTTGTTGGTCAAGAGTTTGCTGCCCAAGGCCCATTTTACTTTTTCATATGGAAATCCAATGTCTTGCTGTGGTTGGTCCACCAGCTCATGTGCCTCATTCAAGAATATTATGACACATTAGTCTACGGCGCAGCACAAGGAACGTATCCTTCTAATAAGTATTGTGGAATCTTAAAGAAATGTTCGGGAAAAAATCATAGAGTCCGTAGGATTTAAGAAAAGGATTATACACTTTATCCAAATAATTAAGTCGGTCTGTATTTTTATAATTGGACATGAAGCACTTTTAGGGCATGTACATGTAAGTAAATCTCGACTTTGCGAGTTTTCTGTTGATTTAATTATTACGTACATAAATTTTTATATGAAAAGATGGAATAGAACATGATTTGGAATGATTTAAGGGATGAACATTGTCCAAAAAGCGCAATTAATGATTTCTTGATCACATGTAAGTCATTTGCATGTCATGTACAATACATGCTGCACATATAACTTAACGTCTCAGCTACTTCTCTTAGGAAAAGTGTACCGGACCCAAAAAACCCAACTAAATGATTGGATACACTCAATTCAATAACAAGTCAAAAAATGAAACCAACATGAGCACGATGATCACACTCACTCGATGAAATCAGATAAAATAATATCAAGAACACATTGTTACCATTTAAAAATCCCAATTCCATCCTCCCTCGTGCTTATGCCAATCTTCACCACAGACTCCCAGAAAACATTTACATTGCAAATCAATTGTACAACACGCTTCTTCCTTCCTTCTTTTTTGTTCTTGGTGTTGTGTGGCTGGAACTAGGAGTACGACCAATTATATATCCTTATTGTACAAATCGTGCAATAACAATACATGGATATAATTAATGTAATCAAGTGTCGTGAGAAATAGCAACTGGCAACAGGTCATGTTTTATAGGATCATGCGCAAACAAGACCGCACGCGAACTGACTGAGACGCCATTCACTGCTCATGTCATCCTTTCCTGCTTTTCTAACCTCGTCATTTCCCTCCAACAATCATCTGATAGGAATTTTGTAAGAGTAAGTAGAAAGAGCAAATTAAAAACATACTTGGAAAATTACAAATAAATCCACTGGCTATGTTTGTTTCCAAATTAGGGTGGGGGTGGGACATTTGAATGAGAATAAAAATATATTTGGTTTGTAAGATTTAGAAGGATAAAAAAATTATATATAGTTATATATTTAATATGTAATAATAATTGAATAATATGATAGGATGTAGGTTTATAAAATAGTAAAAAAATGAATATGAGTAAGAAAATTATAAAATAGGTGTTTATTTGATTTGAATAGGTATAATGATTAAAAAATAATTTGTTAATTATAAAAGATAAGAAAGAGAGAAATTTAAATTTAAATTTAAATAAAATTTATAATTTAAAATATTTAATTTATAAAATTTTTAAATGAGAATGAACAGCGTGAAATTTCGAACCAAGCATAGCCGTAGGCGTGCGCCTTTTGTCGTCCACGTTGCTTTTTTATTTTCATTAAGCTGATTATTAACGATTCTTATTGATGTTGCTGCGGCGCGTGCCGAAATTAATCTAGTAACTACAGCTGTCATTTTTCTTTTTTGAACAATAACTAATTTTTATTTCTACCTAAAAAAGTTATTGAGTATATTGTAAGCCAGAGAGGAATTATAACCCTCAAAATTTATCTGAAGTATACAACTTATGGAAATGCATCATATATGGAGCATATTGATTTTAATTTGCAATTACAAAATTAAACTTATTTGGATAAAAATGGATGTGCAGGCTATGATTGTATAGCATGTATACCTCATTAAAATGATTTTCGGAATTCTTTTTGCCAAAATTACATATGTTTGATAATTCTCAAAAATTTTCCTAAAATCTATATATTTTTTTATTTATACAAAACTTTATAACCCATAATTTTTGTTTCACGATTACAAAATTCTCTCTTTCTACTAGGGGCTGCAATTTTCAAATTGATTCAAAGACATAACAAAAACATAATGCGAAATTAATAAGTTTGAATTAACTATTATAAATGCAAGTCGAAATTGGATCAGACCCAACCCACACCCCACAAAAAAGAAAAAGAAAAAAATTAAATTCAAGTTACCCATGAATTGACTTGCAAACCCATTTACAAATTTAAAATAATATAATAAATAAATAAACTTATTAACTTATTATTTTATTTTTATATTTTACATTTTTTAAACACTTTTAAAACAATAAACCGCAATATTTTGACACTAGTTTTGTCTTCTTTTTTGGTTGTCACACACCATCACCCGCTTTTATATTTTACACTATCTTCTTATATTTTCAATAGCATCAATAGGCCACCAATCGCAACTATAGAGTCAAGTGATTCCAATATCAGTATATAACTTAGTTTTCTCTGCTCTGCTTCTGGTGCTCAATGTAATTGCAATGGTCGGCCATCAATCAATTGCCACTATAGAGTCAAGTGACTTAAATATCAATATATAACTTAGTTTTCTTTTCTCTTCTTCTGGTGTTCAATACAAGTTCATTATCTATGTTTATCTCAGTCGTCATTGTTACTGAAGTGTTACCATTGATGAAATACTCCACCACATGCGTCTTTCCCCTTGCTCTTTCTTCTCTTATTTTTCTCATTTGTTGGTTGACAAGTAAGGTTTAGATGAATTGTGAAAATTGTGGGTTAAGTATGGGTAAAAACACGGACCCATAAAAATCTATCCGTCCAAACATAATATCCTACAAAATATCAATTTTTCTCTTTTGTGTTTTTATTTTTATACTTTTTCTAAATTTTTACATCAATATGTCTTCCACCATAATTTGCATCCAAATAACTCTTTTTGAAGAAATAAAACAACATATCATATTATCAATATTCATTTGTAATCATGTTGCTCTTATAAAAAAATCAATGTGTACAAAAGTATATTTCATATTAGTATTCCATTTTCTAATTATTTTTCATTGTTTATGAGAAGTGTAGTGGTAATGTTGTAATTGCTGTTACAACAACAAAATACACAAATGTAAATCACAGTTAATGGGAACACACACCAACAAGAATTAAGATAATGGACGCCATAATTGTTAATGTAGTTTGAAGATCCACTTTTCTATTTGTGGGCACCAAATTAAGTAAAATTTTCACTAACAAAATCAATGTAGTAAAAAATTCAAACAATGTAACACTAATTCTCACAAACCTATTTCCCTATAAGGATATTCCTACTATTGAACGAACCAAAACTTATCCTACAGTTTTGTACTTAACCTAAACTCCCTTTAAGCCTAACTCTTACCTTACATGATCTATATTAATCTAAAGTTGATTTTCTCCCCAACTAGTCACTAAACATAAGTATTTATTACTCAAGATCACTAGAACTCTCACAACTATCTTTACAGAGTATTTACTCTTGATCTCCCATGTCTAAAGTGCCTACTATTTATAGATCATGAATCTAAGTTACTCATTTCAAGAAAACTTCGTATTAATAAGTTTCAATTCCTATAAACTTAATTACAAATAATGTTAAACTAATATTGTTACATTAGTTCCAACACTGTAGTAAAAATGTTACATAAGTTAAAACTTTTTAATTCATATTGAGTAAAAAAGTTGTGTTGATCTAAACTCTTCCATCCTTATTGCATCAATACAGTGAATTTTCAGCACTTCAAACTCTTCCAACTATATTATGATTGATACAATACTACCAACAATAATGCTGCATTTTTTAGTCAATTTTATGGATGTTGCAGTTTATAACTTTTGACCCAAAAAATTTACTTTTAAGCCTAGCAATGTTTGAAAATTGTTGTTCAAAATGGTCAAACTACTCGTGCAACTTTTGGCATGCTTACAACTCTGCCACCACGCTTGTTGTGACTTGTTAATGTATCAACCATCAGACAATTACTGAAGTTCAGGAAGGTTCGCTTTTGGAATATGCGATGTTCCATTAGACTAGACTGGCACGAACCTTTGCAAATGAAGTATATTAATTAACAAAGGGTGGAAAAAAGGTGAAATCGTAGTTGTATCTTGGTAAAATCAGCATGGCATGCAGTCTCCACATTGTGGAGACGGCCTTTTGCCGCAACAATAAATGGTCAGCCTTTCATCAAAAGGCCCCCATACATTAAGCAGAAGTTAAGAGGAAAGTTAAGAGAGGATAAATAACGGGTTGCTATCACTCCATTTCGTTTCAAACGAGATAATTGTCATATTCATTCCTGAATTTTCCCCATTCTATGCTCTCATGTTCCAAACAGAAGACAAAAAAAAAAAAAAAAAAGAAATGAAATGAAAGGAATATGTATCCGTAAATGAATTGAAGTAATGAAAGGAAAACAGATACATTGTTATCATCATCAATATCTCAAAAACAAAGACCCATTCCCCAAAATTGGCGATCCTTCCACCACTGTCATTCCAAGTACGTATATCCAAGACTCCCTTAAAACCCATCATGTAAGAACCTTGCACCAAAACATGGAAGAAAGTAAGGCTTTGTTTGTTCTATAATTATGCAACTTTAAAAACATACATTTAATTATCTTTCTTTTTTTTCTCTCTTTCTCTCTTTCTCTCATATTCCTGAGAGACAAAGACAGGTGGTAGAACCAGAGCGTGAAGATCGTGAAGCTATTCTTGATGAGACCTAAATTTGAAACACATATCAAAATTTAAAAACAAACTAAGCCTAAATGATTCCAAAAAAGGAAAAAAAAGTGAAAATAATTGGTCATCTAACAGACGAGAGAGGCTGTGGAATTTGTTCGTTGTTGAGGAAGAGCTGGAAATAGCTGGAAAACCTACTCCATCAAGAATCGCTTCACAATCTTCACGCTCGGTTCCACCACCTGTCTTTCCCAAATATCCGACGACGCTCTCCTATCGCCGCCCATCGCCGCCACCAACGACGCCGTCGCATCCACCCTCTTCAGGTCCCAACCGGCGGCGTCCCTCAGCCGTTGGATCTTCCCCAGTTGCCTCTTGGCCAGCTGACACGTGTTGTCCTTGATGGCCCTGACTGCCTCCCCGTACGCCACCTTCCTTTCCAAGTCACCATCGATCCTCGGTTTATTTTGAAAGCTTTTGAAGTATCTCTCGAACTCTGGCACTCCAATCGCCTTCTTCAGCCCGCAATGACTCACCGAGTCGGAGCTGGGATCGGCAAAATACTCGGATAACTCCTCCAACATCCCCGACTCGAGCATGTCGTCGACGCGCTTCACCAAGTACTTGTTCAGTTCCGTTGGCGAGACGTCGACACAGATGAAGCAACACCTGTATCTCAGCTGTTTGCAGAAGAACGAGTTGGATTCACTGAACACGTCTAAATCGGGGTTGAATTTCTTGGCCAATAATGCGTAGATGAACGAGTTCGAGCCGCCCACGATGAAGGGTATCTGACGTGGCGAGGGGAAGTGCGAAATGATTAATGAAGCAGCCAAGCGGAAATCGGAAGGCTTGAACTCGGGATGCGAATCTGACGGGTCGAACTCGCCGAGGAGATGGTGGGGCACGTTCTTGCGTTCTGGCAACGGGATTTTGTTGGTCGTAATATCGAGACCACTGTAGACTTGGATTTTGTCCGAGTTAATGATCTCCGAGGACGGGAAGAACCTGGAGGCCAAGTCCACCGAAAGTTTAGATTTTCCGCAGCCCGTAGGTCCCATTATAACAACGACTTTCTTGTGGCGGCGGACGGTTGCCGTAGGGGTGGTGGACACCTTGCGGGCCCACCTGGCGGATGATTTGTTTGGGAAGGTGAGGGAGAAGAGGGCGTTGTATTTATAGGAGACGGGTGCCGCCGTCACCAACATCGTTGCCATCGCTAGGTGCGTGTATAGCTAGGAATTAACTCTGCTCATACCCGATCATGCTATCAGTTTATCTGCCGATCTTTTTGCTGCTGTTGGCTGGTCTCTGACTCTCTCTTCTTTTTCTGTCTCAGTTCTCACCAAACACGATTGCTTCTGATAATCATTCTCCCGGACGTGTCTTCGAGTCTGCTCTTGCATACTAAGCTTGGAACGGAATTTTCTGCGTTATAGATTTGCGGGCGAAGGAAGAGAGAGTTACGGATTATGAAAGACGAGGTCATCTGCTTTTCGCACCAATTTCTGCATAATATAATATTCCCTTGGGAAAATTTCGTAATTTTCCTTTTTATTTACAGATTTTTTAATTAGTATATTCTCACTTGTAACTGCCGACTTGTTGAGGTGGTTCGTGTATTTTATTATTTTGGCAAAAAAAAGAAAAAAACAAAGGTTTTGACAAAAGAAGAAGAAAGAGTAGGACCATAGACCTAGGCCTTAATTGAGGGCAATTTATTATGGTGGATTTAAATTGCTTTTGCCTTTTAGTAACTACTTTTAAAGTTTCGTCAATCAATTTGAAACAAGCTTGGTCCAATAATTTTAATTGTGAATGTTGTTACAATTTTTAAAATTATCGAAGTAACCATTCCATCGACATGCTCCTTTTAAAAGTCCAAGTGGGTGTAAACTGGCTACTTGCTTGCTCTCTGACCAGCATATATGAAATTGGGAGTAATTCTTGGAAGTTAGATCCATTGAAAGGGCAGGTGGTCAAAAATAGGGGTGGAATCGAGTCGAGTCGAATCTACTCGAGCTCGACTCGAGTCGATTTTTTACAAGCTCGAGCTTGAGCTCGAACTCGAATTGAGTTGTCGATGTCGAGCTCGAACTCGAGCTCGAGCAAAATTGTGCAACTCGAGCTCGAGCTCGCTAGGCTTGGAGCTCGAGCTTATCGAGCTGAGCCCGAGTCGAGCTCGAGTTCGAGCTCGAGTTAAATACTAGATTATGTTTGAAAAAAATTTTAAAAAAAAAAAACAATCGAGCTCGAGCTACTGACGAGCTCGAATATTTTTTTGAAATACTCGAGCTCGACTTGATGAGTATATCAAGTCGAGCCGAGCTCGACTCGAGCTCGTTATTGACCGAGCTCGAGTCGAGCTTTGACCGAGTTGCTCGACCGAGTCGAGTCGAGCAACTCGGTTGAGTCACACCCCTAGTCAAAAGCACATCCTTCTATGATTCAGAGGCTATTAGCAATGACCATTTGCCGGATTTCGCCGCACAATTTGAACTTAGAAAACCTCAACTCTTCATTCTACGAAAAGCCAACAATAATATCTATTAAAATCATTTTAGAAGAATTTATTTTCTTAAGAGCTTACAAATTCTAGGTTTATTATTTATCAAGCTTATAAGTTTATTAAAAGAAAAATCTATCAAGTGCTATGAAGAATTTATTAAAAGTCAAACATCTTATAGAATATTTTAAAGGGATTGTAGACACATAAAAAAAATTACATAAATATCACAAAAAAGAAATTAAAATACAAATTAAATAATTTATTTCAAGATTTTTTTAAAAAAATATAATTTCTATAACAAAATAATAATGATAATAAAAATAAAAATAATCAATTAAGATTTTTAAATTGTCCAAATCAAATGGCAACAAATGTCACAATCTGTTAAGGAGGTAATAAATGATCAAGAGGGCCAATCAGAAGGCGACAAATGGTGCAGTCTAGCAAGAGGCCAACAACCCCAGCCAATGAGAACGCTCTATGTCAGCGAGTTAGGTGGCTACACTATCTCTCCTACAATTATAAATAGGGGTCAAAATCTCACAACAAAGGGAACACACAACAAGCCAAGGAGAAGAAGAGAAGACACAAATCCTCTTAAGGCATTCAAGAACATTCAAGGCGTTCTTCGTCAAGTTCAAAAAGTTCATCTCAGAATTCAAGGCGTTCTTCGTCAACGATCTTCAAATTCAACGTTCAATCCGAAATCAGGGCGCCAAGCTCGAAGATCAATGTTAATTGAAGAAATCCACAAGTTTCAAAGAAGATCAAAGAAGACGCTCCAAGTTAAAGTCACATCTTTGAAGAACGAACACAGCAAGGAAGAGCAAGAAGATGAGATACAAATCCTCTCAAGGCACTCAAGAACATTCAAGGCATTCTTCATCAAATTCAAAAAGTTCATCTCCAAATTCAAGGCGTTCTTTGTCAACGGACTTCAAATTCAGCATTCGATCCGAAATTAGGGCGCCAAGCTCGAAAATCAGCGTTAATTGAAGAAATTCACAAGTTTCAAGGAAGATCAAGCACAAGCCCTTTCCTTGAAGACACTCCAAGTTAAAGTCATATCTTTGAAGAAAGAACGAAAACAACAAGCCAAGGAGAAGAAGAAAGGAAGACACAAATCCTCTCAAGGCACTCAAGAATATTTAAAGCGTTCTTCGTCAAGTTCAAAGAGTTCATCTCCAAATTCAAGGCGTTCTTCGTCAACGGTCTTCAAATTCAGCGTTCGATCCGAAATTAGGGCGCCAAGCTCGAAGATCAGCATTAATTGAAGAAATCAACAAATTTCAAGGAAGATTAAGCACAAGCCCTTTCCTTGAAGACATTTCAAATTGAAATCATATCTCTGAAGGAAGAATCAGAGGACTGACTTAGAGAACAGAGCCCGCATCAAAATTAATTTGATTTAAATTGTAATCGATTTGTACAAATTTCTTGTTAGTGGAAATTCAACGGCAAGATATTGTCCTACAGGGATTGCAAAATATAACTCAACATCTTCTTAGAGTACACTTATATTTGAAGAAGTTACCAATCGAATGTCAAAAATTTCAATTCAAGCTGAAGTGCACTCAACTCCAGCCTCAAAATGTTTTGTTAGTGCATCACTGTAATTAATTTCCTTTGCAATCATTAAAGCCAACACTAAGGGCCAGAAATAGAACTCATCATCTTGTGAAACCAATATCTGACCAAGCAACGGTATATACAGACAATAGCAGCATGAATTTTTGTCAAGTCCTTACATGAAACAAGTTACAAATAAACAAAGTTCCAATAAGAATTTTATAAGTAATAGGAGCTTTGTTTAATTGTGTGCGAGTGTATTTGTCTATTCAAAGCGAATAACGTGTTTAGTTTGTGTACTAAAACACGACTCTGATCCACACACATGCGAATCTGTTCCATGGATGGCCTGTACACTAAAGCCGTTAGCTTTTGAAATTCTCTTTTGGAACTTTGCCTTCAAGTTTGGGCTATTAATAATTAGTATTATATCTTCGCGCCTTGGCGTTGAGTGTGCCATATCGCATATGTGCTTGCACTTGACGTGTGATAATATCAAATAAGTAATTGGAGCTATGTCGGCTAAAAGAGGGATGTATTGGGGAATTTAATTGGCCTACTCAAGACTTTTTCAATGGAGAAATTTTGGTACAGTGAAAAAGAAATTCATGAATTTTCTGATCGCATTTCCAAGACGTTATTTTGTGGATAAGCAACACCTATAATTATAGGAGAAGCTAATTATTAATCTCCTAATGGTGGGATTACAAAATGTGCATTACCTTTTTTATTTGTATGGAATATGAAATGCCACTATTGCTGAATTAAAGATTTGCATATCATTTATTTAACTTAGTATGTATTGAGAAGTTTTAACTTAGCATTGCTTAGTAATCAATCCATGTAATACTCAACAAAATATACACCAAGACAACTAAATGCATTAGGTGAATTATGATGGCCATGACATGCCCGTCTCCATGTTTTGGGACCACCCTCGTGAGGCTTGAAATGTGGGCTTCCTCTGTTGGGAAACAAATATGAGTTAGAAAAAATGACATCTCACATTGATAAAAAAAGAGAAAAGTGTTTTGTATATAAAGTGGATACTTGACCCATAACTCAAAGCCTTAAGGTTTTGGGTTAATACATGGTGTCAAGCCCACTTATATACATGCCCATGTATAGGCCCGTGAACGGTTCTCCTCGATTTTGTTAGGCTCTGCTCCAAGCTTAACAGACGTTGTTCATGGGTGATACTCTCAATTTGATTGGGTTTCTCTTTTGGTCCAATAAGGTTCAATCAGAGTTCGTAGTTGGACCCGCCATCCTCCCAACAAGTAGTATCAGAGCTGATGGTTTAGCTTGGGACAAGTATGAAGACGGTTCTCGATGATTGCATGGGAGATTCATATCCCATTGAAGGCCCACGGAAGTGATGGGCATGCAAGTGTGCTTGTAAATCTTATGGGAAACCTATACCCCATGGAAGGAAGGCTCATGGAATTGATGAGTATTGATGAGCAACTTGGAGAGACCGTGAGATATTCAAGAAGTTTCTGATTGAGGGGGAGCAAGTGGAAGAAAATTTATGATTGGGGGGAGCAAGTGGAAGAAACTCATATTTGAGGGGGAGATTGTTGGGAAACGATTATGAGTTAGAAAAAGTGGCATCCCACATTGGTAGAAAAAGAAAAAAGTGACTTGTATATAAATTGGATACTTGATCCATAACTCAAAGCCTTAAGGTTTTGGGTTAATACATAGTGTCAAGCCCACTTATATACGTGCCCACATACAGGCCCGTGAATGGTTCTCCCCAATTTTGTTGGGCTCCGCTTCAAACTCAACAGACGTTGTTCATAAGTGATGCTCTCAATTTGATTGAGCTTCTCCTCTGGTCCAATAAGATTCAATCAGCGTTTGTAGTTGGACCCGCCACACTCCCAACATTCTCACACGGTAGCATGAATATAATTTCTTAGATAAAAAGACTAGGGTTTTTTTAAACCCCACAAACACCCCCACATCCACGCACCCAATGGGGCAATGAGACTCTCAAGTGAGAGGTTGGGGTTCCAACCATTGCTTCGCTCACACCCAGGTAAAAAGACTAGGGTTACGGTAAAACAATTTATTTATTTATTGTTAATGAAATTAATTTACCAATTGCCTGTGGAGTGAATTGTGGCGCACCTCGGAAACTTTATTTTTTCTTCACTACATGCTCATTGCTTTATGGGGGTTGGTGGCATGTGGAAATTGGAATGTTTGGTGTCTGAGGAGGGCCTTCGGACAGCTTATGGAAATCTCGTTGTACCTCACTTCTTAGTCATTCAACCTTTTGATCTTTTATGATCACTTGATTGCATTTTAGTATAATGCGTGTTGAAAAAACTTGTAGAAGTTACCATGATGATCAATACACGCGCGCGCGCACACACACACAAGGCTTTGACAGGAGGACTTGTTTAACTGCTTGTCTCAAGAATTTATATAATATAATTAGACAAGAATCCTTATAGAGATGGGATAGGGCACCCGCGGGCTGTGGCAACTGCACATGGCAAAACACAACTGCTCTGCAATTTTTGTTGACGAATGTGGTTTTCCTACATTAGTAAATTTCACGCGCACTTCAGATTTTAGTTTCTTAAAGTCACAATTTCCACCTAAGAAAGTCGACTGCTGCCTCTTTAGGAGAATTCTGTCACACTGCTAATAATTTTCTCCTACAAAGACCAATCTCAATTTTGGGATTGCCAAATAAACTGGGACACACACACACACACACACACACAAACACACACGTATGTATGTTTGTGTTGTGTGTATGTATTTATGTATGTATGTAGCCTTTCATCTGCCTTGTCAAGTTTCAAGCCGAGCTCGTTTGAATTTTAGAAGGTTCAAAGTTAGACTATATATCAAAGTATGACTGATAACTTACGGATGCATGACAAGCTTCCAGGCTCAACTTGAAATGCGGACTACTACTAGACACGTACGGAATTTGATCTGCATGTAAAAATCCAATATGTAAAGACAGACAAAAAAAGATAGGATATTAATTGTCGATATAAAGTATATATTAAAAATAATACAATTTGATTTTTGTTTATTTTAATTTACCGACTTCAACTGGTGTTATTTAATGCTTTTTCATAAAAGAGAAAAAAAAGGAGGAAGAGAAAATGGTCAATACTGGTAGATATGGAAGTCTTATTTACGGAACAATGCTAGGTCTTTAAATTCTAGGCTGCTAGTTGAAGCCATTGATAATGATTTAGGAGAATTAGATTTTGACTAGTAAATGTCTATTTCAAGCTCCATTTGTGTCGATATGGGCTTTCCATATATCTTTCATTTATTTGAACTCCAAAAAATAGAGTAGTCCACGCCCATATAATTTTATTTATTGTGGATATTTCCATCATCAAAGCAACTATGGCAAATTAATGAAAAGTAAAATCGTGGGTTGGAAAACTATAAATGATCATTATCTTATGATCAAACTGATCATCATGAATTTCCCCTCCTTCCTAACTAAGGAGCTAGCAAAATCATCATTCAGAGATACCCAAGCAGGTAGGATCCCGAGATAGTGACCCTTCACCATTATCGAATATATAATGTATTTATGGAGAATATGTAGAAGATGAAGATTTGACAGTTGATAAAAAACGATGTGTGATGACTTTGATTCCATGTACAAAGTAAAGCTGTTATAATAAAAATGAGAACATCAAACCGGAAGTGAAAGCTTAATGGTATCAAAAGGAAATAATAGGATAGCAAGAAATGAACGTCCCCATCGTGAGCATAGATAAGACTTTATGTACTCTGATTGTTATCATTATCATCTAATAATTTGCTGAAAATCACTAGAAGGTATGTGGGATCCTTCAAGATTTATGTGGGATATAAGTGAAGATTTTGGGAGTAGTTAATTCTATTCTCTCCATCATGAAAGTAGTTCTAAATGATGAAGCACGTTGGCACTCATACACCCGACTTGAAAGCACAATGACCGGGAATATACGGACCCACGCACTAAATTTAATTTTCAACTTCCCTTATAATTTTCTCCACTTTGTTCATATTCATTTATTCTCTTGTATCATTGATGCCTTTGCTTCGAAGCGTTTAATGTAGAAATTTTGTAATATCCAAAAAAGTTTTGTGCAATATATATAAATATGTACTGATGTTGTAATACAACATTCTTTATTGACGTTATATGTTGTAACACTAACAACACAAAATAACAGTGTTCAAAGAGCGAATGCCAAAGTTGTTTATATAGCCGTCTATCCACACCTACGCTGCTAATTAACAATTCCACTACATTTTGGGTGGTATCACAATCACCAATACAATTATATAAGCCTACTTTGCTGTAAATCCACCTAAATCAATCTCTCCATTAACTCTCACTTGATGCATCTAATGATAAGCTCCTCTATTATGTCTAAACCAAAATAATCTTGTTGATCTTAACCTACTTTGATGTGGACTTTCTTCACCAAGAAATATAGAAAATTATACCTGTTTTCAACTACATGAAGTAAATTCTTATTTGTTTTCAAATACTTGAAGCGGAAAAATATATCAAGAGTGTATTTTTTATAGATAGTTCAACTCTAACACTCACAAAGACTTGATAAATTTGACTTGGCACATACTTTCGTTAAAGAAATAACGATAATAACAAAAGTTTTCATTTGTAGTAGCCAAATCCTGCACCTGATCTTCTCCATTCTATTTTCATAGCTGGATGTCGCGGTATCACATGTAAAATGAAAGACCTTTCCATATTTGGTGCCATCTCTTTATACATATTTGAAACAATCCAAGTCATATATTTAAAGTATTTTTGATATCTTCTTGATTCCTGCCATATTTTATAGGCGTTCAAGAATATCACATTTCGTGCAACCTTCAACATAATTTGGTATCTTTTAATCGCGAAAAATATGGCAATTAAATTCCGATTGGACTTTTGGATAACTATATTGTTTTTGTAGTTGCAGCATACACGTTATTTATCATATCTGGTCAATTTTATGCCTGCAATGCCAATCAACACCACTTTAACAAGCCACATGAGCTATGATAAAGTTGCAAGATGAATCTAAATCGATTCAATCAAAAGCCGCTGAGTGCGAGAAAAAAAATGGGCTTCAAGTTAGCTTTATCATCTTTTTTTAATGGTTTAATTGTGACATAATTAATAAATAATTATCTATACATGTATATTTGATGCATGTGCATTTATTTTTGCCCCACATAAAATTTTATTTTTGCAATATAAATATGTTGAAATATATCACATATATATTTTACTATAAAATTTACCATTTGGAAAAATTACATGTTCTATGTGTGTAGACAATTTTAAATTAACAATAATAAAATATAATTCTATCATTTAATATTTTTGACAATTTATAATTAAAATTTTTAATAATAAAAATGAGTTATCAAAAATAAAAATTACATGATACAATTTGTATAAATTGATATTAGGAAAATGTTGTGGAGATAAGTAAAAAAACACAAAGAGAAAATATTAAAATATAAGGAGGAATGAAATCAAAATAAAGGACATTTTAGTAAATTACAATTAAGAACCAAATGTGGATACTATTAAAATTGAGGTTTTCCCCCTGCTTTTAAATGGGGTAGGAGATGGGAGAACCTATCTGCGCCAAACCACCTGCATTAATTAAATATTATATAATTATATTTATTATATCCATATAAATTTATATCATTTAATTAAAATAAACCATAAACAAACAAAAATATATAGTATTTAACTAAAATAAATTACAAATTAAAATTAGTTATGTTGAATATTAAATAATTCAAATTTATATATAATTTTAAGTTTAGTTAATTTGAAAATTAGTTTACTAGATGAGTAAATTAATCACCCCACTTAGAATTACAAGAAAAGAATCTTATAAAAGGAGTTAATTTTGAATAAATGTACATTTTAATTGTGATGACATATACACTTTCTCACAAAATTAATATTTTTCCTACAATAAAAAGTCATAAAATATGAAAAAATCAAAATAATCACAATAAAAAAAGTATAAAATTTTTCATTTTAATTGATACAAAGATTACAATTTATTTTTTATTACACTAAATTAGTTAATTAATTATTATACGTAACAAATAGTATTTGAATTTTTTATTGTAATATTATTAATAAATAAATTCAGATTTAATTTTTTTCCCCAAACAGGGGTACCCATAGAAGAATCAGGGTGAATGTTGGGGCGGGGGTTGGGCGAAGTTTTTGACAATGAAATGGGGGTGGGGGAGGCATCACCCACACAACCCCTACTCCATTGCTATCCTCACGTAATCCTCAGTATATTTTTATTTTTTAACCTTTCTGCGTTACATATCTTATACATAAAAATTTTGAATAAGGTCCAACTTGGAACTCTAATTACATGCATTATTTGAATTATGTTCATATATTCCTTTTTTTTGGTCTTCCTATTATGGTCTCAATATTTCTTGAAGGAAATAAAAAAAAGACCTAACCATTTACTCTAACTCCCCTATATATATATATATATATGCCGTGCAGTTGCTATTTTCAGTATTATTCACGTGGAAGATAAGGCTATGTATGGGAGAAAAGTTTTGCTAGGGATGATTTGGTAGGAATTATTTTAGGATGATTAGTATATTTTGAAAAAAGGTTTGCTCAAATAAATTGTACTCTTTATTTAAATTTGTGTATTCACATATATATGACATATAACAATATTTGAATTATTTAATAGCATATATGGCTCATAACCGGTTTTTAGTTTACAAATATATACATATAACTCCAACTGTACATGTGTATATTTGTAGATTATGATTTATTGTGATTAAGTATAATAAAAGAATAATAATTAGTTTATTATATATGTAAAATAGAAAAATTTTGAATTTAAATTTAAATAAAAATTTTATTGAGTGGTATTTAGAAATGTAAAGTTTGATAGGTTGCATAAAAATCAGAAAGGGCGTTCCAAACTTAGTCTAAAAGCCATGACCGAATTCTAATATAATTTCAGCTTCACTTTTTAGTTACTAATTGTACTGTACGAAATCACCTTGAAAATGGAAAAGTATCATGGTCCATAACACTAATTAAATATCATTTCAATGTGATATCTGTGTCAATTTCCTATCCTGTTAATTCGACGGCATAGTATACTCATTAACATTAAAGATCATTTCAATGGGATGTATGTCTCTTTCCCCATCTATTTTTTTGTGATATTATGTGTCATTTCCTATCTCATTGGTTCTTATCCGAACCTATTTACTATCAATCAACACAGTATGAGTGAGACGTAAGGGTTTGATGGCTAGGTTGATGCAATGGGTCACTTAGAATAACACTTCTTAGAAGGTTGTGTGTGTTATTTTTTTTATTAGAGGCATGCTCTAACTTGAAATGGAGGTTAGAGATGGTGATTACAGCTAATTAAAACCACCTAAAATTTAACGTATAAGCGAAAAAGCACATGAGACAGACGTGGAATTATATTGTGAAAGCTGGTATTTTATGTAATTTACATGGATCAGATTATTAAGCGCAAGAATTGGGGAGAAACTTCAGGTTAATCCAATAATTGAAAATAAACTGAACTTATTATTAAAATTTCAACCAATTAAATCCGTCACATGAATTTACAATCAAATAACAGCTCTTTACTAACACAACTTACAATAATTGTTACCTACTAGCAAACAGAGTACACTCATTGCGTGTACATACAAAAATTAAGAGATATAGATGACATGCAAAAAAATTGAAAAAAAGATATAAATAAAATTTGAATCTTATTAAATTTTAAAATGAAGGGAACCGTTACAAACATTCATGGGGAATGGATATTAAAATAAAATTAAAAATAGAAAAAACATTTAAATAAAATTCACTAAGAATTTTATGATTATGTAATTATGGCACAAATGTATGTTAATGTAAAACAGACCAAAAAAAAAAAAAAAACAGGTTCATAGTATTGCTCATTGCATTAAACATAAATACTTGAAAGTGGTTTCGAAGATAAATTTCAACTTATTTGAATTTGAAGATGGTGGGTTTTATGGGCTGCAAAAATATAGAAAGTTTCTTGATTCAAAGTAGAAAATAAATTTACTAAAAAGACTTTTAATAATTACTTTAGATTGAAGAGAGAAGGGTATTTTAGACTATTAACATCATGACAATCAAAATTTGAACTTTTGTTCTAAGCCATTATAAAAGAGCATATATAGATAACTATTGCATAAAATTATTATGTATGAGTAAACAAACACCCGCGGACTCATTTATACGACTTAATTTGCTATTTGACAAACAATGTAATCATCGGCAATTATTTCATTAGAAAACTAGTATTTCTCATATATATATGAATGTACACACAACCTAGTGGATATACTTTTAAAATAAAGTTTGTTATAATTCTTAAATATCATTACGTGAATTATTGGTTGTAGATGACTTTTCAATGAATTAATTATCAAATATCATATCTGGATTGTGACCAATTTGAAATATATACTAGCGATTTTGCATGCTCAATACATGTGCAATTATAATAATTTGGTTTGATAATATTCTCTTGATAAATAAGTGTGAATGTTCTCATGAATATAGGTATGAATGTGTGTTATTTAAAAAATTAAAATGTTTAAATTTATTCATTTAACCTTTATTCAATTCATGTGTGTAAAATAATACAGGCAACAGTGAAATTTCACTTTGTATTAATCAAAGTGTGAAGTTTAGGGTTTGGAACTTTATAAAGAGTGTATATATGTGTGTGTGTGTGTGTATGGTCACATATAAAAATACACAAGTGCTAACCATAAACTCCATATCATGACAGCTCACAGATGTCTTTTTTGCTATGGAGCGAAAAATACTTATTCATACATATATTGCTAAGAGCATTTAATTGTTTACTGTAAATTTATAAAATTATTTAAATTAATAAATTTATAAAATTAACTTTAATTTGTAAAATTATACTATTATTCTTAATTAAAGAAATCAAACATACTCAAATATAATTACTAATATAGCATTATTGTTTTGTATTTAAACTATATTATATTATTATTGAAACAAGGCTGTTTTATCATAAAAAGTGAAATTTAAATTCTTCTATTTTTCTATCATTTTCGCTGTCTCTTTCTTTTAACTTTTCGTTTTAATACGTGTTCTCTCTCAATTTTTGTATCTTCTCAAATTCTTTTTTTTTTTATCTTACTTGATTTTCTTATTTTAAATATTATCATATATTCATCCTAAGTAACTATATTTTTATTATTTCATGCATAATAATTTTATAATTTATAAATAAATTTACATAATATACAATTTAACTAGTGTGTGTTTGTGAAAGCAGTTCACTTCCGATGAGATCATGGCAAAGTAATGCACACGCTTAGCTGCGCCAACTGAATTCAAAACTGCATCACATCAAACCATGTATTTTATTTGTAGATCTATTTAGAATTTAGGACAGATGGACATAGTACAATTGTCATTGCCGGCTGTTTACATAAAAAACCAATTAACTTTTTTTTATTTATTTAACAAAGGGAAAAAGAAGACGGTTGACTTTAATTTTGGATTGCAGACTATGATTTTAAGTCCTTCGGTCTCAGTCAAACTCCAAAGAGACATGTGGACGAGATTCAGCTTCACTAAAAAACGAAGAATTATTACAACAATCCAGCTGGCCAGGGCACAAGTAAATATCACCATGTAATTATATAAAACAGCCACCTTAATTATTAGCATAATGATCGCAATTAAATATAAACAAATAATTAAGTATCAAATCTGGATATATATTTGAAATATTATGTAAAAAAGAATGAACTTAAAATACTAACAAAACATGCAAAATTAATTACAGGAATCGAAGTATTTTAATATAACAAAATTCATACGCTTAAGACCCTATAAATTCATGTGTCCACGGTCAAACATAATTTTTTCCAGCTGACGTCGTGCTCTAATGTCCTATTAGTTGGTTGTGTTTTCTGTTTACGTAGTTGATTAATCAATTAATTAATTATTCAACGTCTTAAATCTAATTGTACAGAAGGGGTTTGCCAGAAGATGAGTTGATAAGGGTCCAAAACATGCACTTGATATTTAAAATTGTGACATCTTTTAAAATTGTAATGAATTGAAAAGTAATTAAATATTAAAATTATGTCAAGACAGTTTTACCTGCATCATCGCAATACCAAATATAGGACCGTTGACCTAAACGCTCCCCTTGTAAAATTCAGTTACAATCTAGGGGGCCAATTAAATGGGAATTTTTGTGTTTTGTGACAGCCCGTTAAGATTTTATTATTGGACCGCTTGTCACTGTCCGCCATTAACCTTGAAAGAGACTCTTAAATTGGGCCAACATCACTCTTAAAAGTACTCTGATTGAATACAACAATAAACCAGTAGAAAATATACTTAAATAAATAAACGGAAAACCCCCTCTTTAAGATATTTCTCGTTAATGAAAATTTAATGTTTTGATGGTATGTGCTAAGTATAAACCATGCTTGATTAATGTGTACAGAGTAGGCTCAAAAATTCTTTATTCGGTGGCCAGGTAACATGAGATAAAGGCACCATGCCCGACAAGTTCCAATCGACCTATTATTTTGAAACTGAGCGGAGGTCTGGCATGTCTAGCTTTTAAAGATATTTGATGACATCACACACTTGTTATGCAAATGACAGCATTTCTTCGCTTTTCTATTATTGATTACTTCTTATCAGATTGTTTATTCAACTCAGGCTGGTAATTTGTATAGTATGAGTTTAGTATGATCATGCACATCTCAAAACTTTTAGACGGTGATACTCTTACTTCTTAAGTTACACTATTCAGATCTTGGGTTACACTCTCAATGGATATGATTATATCTTTTCTCATTTTTTACACGTTTTAGTTATGTGTAAACTTTTATGCTACTCCACCTTGACAATTCTCTATACTTTTTCCTATAAAAAGGGTCATGAGGTGCATTAATTTCTCTTAACCGTTTTCTTGGTCCCTTAATTTTGTTGAATATTCTTAGCCGTGTTCCCTGCTCTTGCTTTTCCCAAAACTTGGTAGAAGAATTGCTAACTTCAATTGTTACACACTCTAAGAAAGTGTTCCGCATGGTGGAACTTTTACATGGCTCTGATTAAAGTAGGCCTTTAGATTTTTCTATTTTTTATGACCAAGTAGGACAATTTTACAAAGACTTTTGTGAAGATCGATAAGAGTTCAACAACTGCATTCAAAAGTGTCACAAATTAGAGCAGTCACGGGAGGACTTTTTTTATGAGTATAACAGGTTGCTTGATGAATTTCATTCTTACCAAAATGCGCAAAAGTCATCTTTTTTTTGAATACATTTCCTGTCCTAGTGGTCAATCTTATCTTTAGTCCCTTTTTAGATGGGCGCCCAGTAGAGTATTGTTTTTTCCCATAGTTTGGTGATTCGCTAATATATTAAGTGAGAAGAGGGTATCGATGGGCTTCAACAGTCGCCTGGATTAGCTTATCTTTTGAGGCACGCCTAGCCTGTATATTAACCTTATTGGAAGGATGGGTGGACAATTATTTCTAAGGATTTAATTCTTGACCGATTTGGTAGTAGTACTTCTATTAATGATCATACCGATGTAGATTCCTAATTATGCTTTTGGAAGTCTTATCTCTCTCTCTCTCTCTCTCTCTCTCTCTCTCTCTCTTCTTGCATGGCATGTTATTTCTTCCCTGGCTCCTCAAGTTGTGGGATCTAGGGCCGTATGTTCCACCTCAAGCTTCTACCCCAAGATGGCCTTTAGTCCAAGTGTTGTTCCTTTGTTTAGGGCTCTTTTTTGTTGTTATATTTACTATTCCTAACCCTCAAGATGGGATACTTTTTGTAAACTTGCTGCCTTTTGCTTAAAAGCTGAGGGGCTTTTTATAAGACTATTAGTCTATCTCTAAGATCGGGGACTTATAAGATGAATTCTTCTTCCTTGAGCTAGGGCTTATAATAGAAGGGATGACTTTGTTTCTTTTCTAGGCTTGTCTTTTATGCTTTATTACGCTATTACTACAAGCTATATTTTCATTTTTCTTGTCCTTTCGTCTTCTTTGCATTGAATATGTGTGGTGTCGTCGTTTCAATTTCTTAGGCCCATCTCAATGCTACACGTGGCTTGATCCCCTTATTCTATTCTTATGTAGCAAGTTTATGCATTCCATATGTATAACTAGGGTTTATTCCTTCTTCCTATATATACCCAAGTTCCCTCTTTCTTGTCATTTCTTCTTTTTGCCTTTTTGCTTCCATAGCCATCTTGCCATTGATGTTTTTTGCCTTCTTGCTGATTCAAGCTTTTTTTTTTTTTTTTTAGGTAATATATTTTCCTTCTCCTTTCAATTATGATAAAGACTCCCTGTTATCTTTCTATCTCAAGTGATAGCAATCTTGGGTCAGTTGTCTAATTGATTTGTACCTATGGTATCCTTTCTTCATTTCTTAGTGTAATTCCTAAGTTTTTAGATTGTCCCCACCATCCTTTTGAAGATTTCATTCTCATTTTTATTGCTGAACAAAGATAAGGGCTTGTTTTTCCTGTTCCAATTATTGAATATTAAATAGTAGACCACTTTAAGCTTTTCTTTACTCAACTTACCCCAAATGCATTTCAGGTGTTGGTGGGATTTATTATTTTATGTATTAAGGTTCAAATCTAGCCTTCTGTTGACTTATTTTAGCTTCTCTATATTATTAAATCATTTGAGCCTGAGGTGTTCTATTTCACTCTTTAGGCTGGCACCAAATGTTTTAAAGATACCCCCCTTCTAATAGTAATAAAGGCTAGAATAATAGATTTTTTTTTTTTTTAATATCAAAGGTCCTCACCCTTAGGGTTTCCTTACCATCTGGTCAGCCTCTGCTCTTAAGATTAATTTCCGTAATACCACCATTTATCTTGCTACCCTAGAATCACAAGTTGAAGCTTCGAACCGTTATATCCCTCACCTAAAAATCATTGCCAAATGTGGGGTTCTTCACTTCTTTGATTTAAAATACAATAATGAGGAGCTCTACACTGATGTTGATAAGTTTTTTCTCCATACTGGCTTCTTTTATGTTTCTATTTATTTTATCTTTTCTCTTGTTTCTTGCAGATAAGATGTTGATAGAGCTATTTCAATATGAGATCAGCTAACAGGACAAGAAGCCTACTAATTTAGCGATCCAGAAAAGGCATTGTTTGGCTCAGGGAGCTGGTTCATCCAGGGCTAATCAGAGGACTAGCATGTCCTCTGCCACAAATATCACATCTGTTTCTTAAGCTGACCTACCCTTGTTGCTTCCAGCTGCTTGTACAACTTGATAAACTGCACTTAATATGACAACTTCTCTTATTAAGGTGCCTTCCCCTACTACCCCTCAGTTTGTTAGTATGGATGAAGATTTTTCTTCCACACCTTCTCAACTCATTCGTTGACCTTGGCAATGCCTCAAGCTTTCTTTCCTTTAGTAATGTCAGGTTTAGTATTCCTAACTCAACTCTTCTCATTAAGGAGTTTGTTATGGAAAACCCTAGGCTAGCTCCAAATTTTTTGCTAGTCTAACTTCTCGAGACCAGAATATCACTGATGGGTTATGGGATGAGAATGTGCTAGACCAAAGCATATAGAACCAGAGCTTGGTAAAACTTCTCTCTCTCTCTCTCTCTCTCTCTCTCTAACTTTCCTTTTCTGCTTTCAAGATTTTATTGATCATAGCGCAGTGGTCCACTATTAAGCAAACCAAGATCAATAGTTCATTCAACAACTCCAAGCCTAGATTTTGACTTTAGAGTTTGACATTTATCTAATACCAATGCCACATTGTGGAGACTCAATGTTATAAAGTTTGAGAAAGGGATAAAATTGTTGCTGCCAAGGTGGCATCTCTTGAAGCCAAGATCCAAAGGCTTCACAACTAGAATTGAAGCCTTTTAGAGAGCTTTTCAAATACTGTGGAATTTGCCCATGCCAATGCCCTAGCTAAATATCCCTAGACTGCGTAGGGTCAGGCTTATCTAGTTAAGTACTGAAATGAGTATTTAGAAGCATGGACTCATTCTGCAGAATTTAACCAAAGGCAGGTTTGTGGAGTGGCTCAGTACTACCTACATAGCTTAGATAACTACCTTTGTCACTTGGTTGATTTGGATTTTTTGGAGGATGCGAATTTATCAAAGATAGATAAAGGTGTTTATGCTGACACTATCCTTAAAGGTGGATTTTTTAATATCGGTGAGGGTTCTTCTACCAAGAACTAGGCCTTTGTTGAAGTCCATGTCCCTGCTACTGAGGTCTAGGGCCTGACTACTGATGTCCAAATAAGCGATTTGCCTACTAACCCCCATGCTGAAGAAATCCCTGTTGATGATCGACAAATTTATTATTAAAAAGAGACTATTATTTTTGTAGTCCCTTTCCAATTAAGGCAGTGTTCTTACTTTCGTAATAGTTGTTTATTTTTATATATTTGATATTTTCATCTCAGGACCCAATATGATGTCTGGGTGAGTATATTTTGTCTTTACCCTTAAGAGGCTTAATGCGACCCTTTTTAGTGGGTCTGTCTTGACTCCACCTCTTATTTTGGGACCTAATTTGATTATCATAGGCAAACTTATATCCCATCCCTTACTTTGGGATCTAATTTAATTCTCTTGGTTGGGCATATTTTAGCAAACTCCTAATAGTGCACCAATCATTTTGTTAATATGATTGTTATACAAAGAATTTTTTTAACTTGTTCATATCCAAGGTTGGAACATGGTTTCTTCACTCATAGTTTCTAGCCTATAACTCCCTCTAGAGAGAACTCCCTTGACTCTGAATGGCCTTTCCCATTTAGGATCTATTTTCCCTACTGGGTGAATTACTTTAGTCCTTCTAGGAACCAAATCTTCTTTGTTCAGGTTCCTTATCTTTACAATTTTGTTGAAGAGGGTAGCTATCCTTTGCTTGTATTAAGATTCCTTAGATGAGTCACTTTTCTCTTTTCTTCCTGCATCTCTATTTTTTCAGCCAATTTTTTTTCATTATATTCTGCATCGTAAGTCATCACCTTGTGTAACTTCTCTTCTATTTCTACTAGAATGACAACCTTCATGCCATAAACTAAGCTATAAGGGCTTTCTACTATTGCAATTAAAGGGTTAGATCAACATGCCTAGAGTATTCCTAGTAGTTCATCTACCTAATTACCCTGAGCTCTCTCTACCTTTGTCTTTACCATCCTTATAATGTTCTTATTTGCCACCTTTGCTTGTCCATTGGTTTGAGGGTGCGCAATCGAGCTAAACATTTGTTGGATTTTCATTTTATTAAAAACTTCTTGAATTTTCTTACCTTTAAATTGTTTGCCATTATTAGATATTAACTCCCTAGGTAACATATACCTGCATACTATGTTCTTCTAGAGGAACTTCATCACCTTAGTTTTTGATATTTAAGCCAGTGCCTCAACCTCAATCCACTTTGTGAAATAATCTACTATTACGATCAGAAATTTCTTTTGCACTAGTCCCACTTGGAAAAGGCCTCACTATGTCCATGCCTCACCTAACAAATGGAATTGGGGTTATCATTACACTCATTTCTTATACCTGTCTAATTGTATAATTACCATGCTGATGACATTTCTTGTATATTCTCACTATTTTGATACTGTCGTTTCTCATCGTAGGCCACTAATAGCCTACCAAAATTATCTTTCTAGACAACCCTACATAGCCCATGTGTGGTTCACTGCATCCCTCATGGACTTTCCTCAACACACAATGTGCCTTCTTGGAGCTAAAGCACTTAAGTAGTGGGTGAGCATATGCCCTCTTATATAAATTTTTCCCTAGCAATAAGAACTAGGTTGCTTGATATTTTATTTTTCGATCCAGCTATTTTCCCTTTAGGCATTTGATTATGGGGGCCCTCCAGTCATTTGGATTATCCTTAATCTATTCCACTATTTTTACCTTTGTTGAGTTAACATCCTGAGGTGAGTTTACTTTAAAAGTAGTTGCTAGTTGAGCTAATTCATCAACATTATTGTTTGCCTTCCTCGATACTTGGTGTATCTGGAATTTAGCCATTGCCACAGTTAAGTGTTTGACTTTTCCAAGGTATGTTTTCATAGCTTCTTTGTTTACCTTAAATTCTTTAAAGTATTACTCGACTGCTAGTTGATAATTAGAGTAAACTTGTACTTGCCTCACTTGTAGCATTGCTGCTATCTTTAACCCAAAGATTAGTGTCTCATATTCTACTTGGTTAGGCCTTGGTTTCTAGACGTGGAGTATATTCTAGTTCATCTCCTTCTGGACTAATAAGCACCACACCTACCCCATTACTTGCTTGTGTGGATGAGTCATCTATTTATATTGTCCAAATCGACGAGTTTTCTTCTTCTTGCAATTCTACTATGAAATTAGCTAGGGCTTGTCCTTTAATTGATTTCCTTAGCTCATAGGTTATCTCAATTTCTCTCAATTCTATTGTCCATTTTACTATCTTTGTTGTTGCCTCATTTTTCTGCATTACTTATTTGATAGGATGTTTTGTTACAATAGTGATGGGATGCCCCAAAAAGTAGCTCGTAGCCTAGTATGCACAAGTGCTAGAATGAGCTTTTTGACTTTTGAATACCTTAGTTTGGGTCGTTGTAGTACTTTACTAATATAGTAAACTAGAAATTGGGCTCTTTGTACTTCTTTTTCTAGTACCAGGCTTAGCACTTCCTTGGATGCTGCTAAGTATATATATAACATCTCCCCTTCCTTGGGCTTAGTCAGCGGTAGCTTCACAAGATACTTTTTCAACTATTAGAAGGATTCTTAACATTGATTTGTCTAATTAAACACTTTTGATTTTCTCAATACCTATAAAAAGGGTAAGCTTCTATCCTATGCTCTAGAAATAAAGCAATTGAGAACTGCGAAGCACCCGAAAATTTTTAGACTTACTTTATATTTTTGGGTGAATATATATTTTGGAATGCTTCTACTTTTTTTGGATTAACTTCTATCCCTTTGGTGTAACAACATATCCTAGGAATTTTCCTTTACTTATTCTGAAAGCACACTTAGAAGGGTTGAGCTTTAGTTCGAATCTTCTAATAGTTTGAAAAGTCTCCTACAAATCTTGGGCATGTGCTTCTTTATGGACTGATTTTACTAGCATATCATCTACATAGATTTCCATGTTTCTTCCTATTTATTTTCTAAAAGCTTTATCCACAAACTTTTGGTATGTCACTCCAGCATTCTTTAATCCAAATGGCATCACTTTGTAGCAATGTGCTCTAAAAAAGGTTATGAAACTTACCTTACTCCAATCCTCCCTTACTAATGATATTTGGTGGTATCTTTGATAAGTGTCCATCATGCTGAGTACCATCCTGACCCTACCATGTTATCTACTAATTGGTATATTCTAGGTAAGGGATAACAATCTTTAGGGCATGCTATGTTTAAGTCCTTAAAGTCTATACGCACCCTCCACTTTTCTTAATGTTTTGGCACTGCAACTGCATTCGACAGTTATTTTGGGTATCTAATCTCAGTTATGTTCTGGCTTCCAATAGCTTTGTTACTTCTTCGTGTATAGCTTGCTTCTTTTTCGTGTTAACTGCCTTAATTTCTACTTTAGGGGTTTTTATCTCCGAGTCCAATTTCAACTGGTGTTTCATTATTGCAGGAGATATTTTGCATAATTCGTGTGAAGAACTAACAAAGAAATTTGCATTTTTTCTAAGTAATTGCATTAGTTTTTCTTTTAGGGACTCTAGAAGAGTTATTTCTACCCTTGCGATTATGTCTCTTCTTAGGCATATTCTACATTTAGAAGCTACTCGCTGAGTAGTACAATTGCTTCATTGCCTTCTTAAGCTCTATGTTATTTGTCACTTACTTTTCGAATTGATTCTATGTAATGTTTTCTTGACATCATTTGATTTCCTTTCACCAATCCTACTTCTTTCTCTATAGGGAATTTCACAACCAAATGCTATGTAAAATCTACAGCTTGAAATTCAGTCAACATTGCTCTTTCTAAGATGACATTATAGCTTGGCATCACAGTAACCACAAATAATGGGATAGTTTTTATTTTCCTTACATCCCCTTGTCCTCTTGTCACTGGAAGGCCTCCCATATGGCTGTGCTGCCTCACTTTTAAAGTCAAACAATGCACTTTTCATTGGCTTTAAAATGGCTTTTTCTATCCCCACTTTTTCAAATGCTTTTACCGATAGGATGTTGATTGAACTACCTTAGTCTACTAAGCATCGAGCCACATCATACCCAGCCATATCAACATTTATTATTAATGCATTTTGATGTGGGGTGATTACTCCTTCTAAATCTTGAGGCCTGAAGCTCAGTTCGGCTTCCCTCTCTCTTGCTACTTCTTTTTTTAACATTGCTACTATCTTCCTCTTCCTCAACTTGTTCCTTAGCTCCCCTCTTAATATTATACTTATGAAACCCTTTTTTGTCATCTCCCTCTCTTGTGTTTTGCCTCTTCCTGTTGCTTGTTCTCCTTTCTTAACAAACTCCTGAAGCCGCTACGTTATCAGATTTTAAATTTTTACCTTTAAATTAACACACCCTTCTATTGTATCTCTGTATTCATTGTGAAATTTACAAAACCAAGCTTGTTTCAAATTTTTTGGTGGGGTGTATGATCCCATTAACCATTTTGGCATGTTGTGTACTATATTGAAGTCAATACCTGCTCTCTACAGATTCACAGAAAAGTAAAACTAAAGGGATTGTGCTTTCCTAGATCATTAGATGTTGGTGATGGTGGCCTCATCCTCCTTAACATCTAGATATACCTTTTGTCTTCTAGTCTTTCCCTCCACGCCTCCTCCATATTAATATATTTTTTTGCCTTTTAAGGAGAGGATTTTGATTGCCGGGAGAAGAGAAAAGAGCACCAGCAATAGAAGCTTTTGTAAAACTTGAAGAATTTGCTTAGTCTATCAGTAGGAAATCTATGATGAGTGCATGTGCTTGTATAAGGGAAGTGTGTTATTTAATAATCCAAGTAAGATTTGCCATAACACTTTTGAAATCTCGTTGGATTGATGTTAATTACAATGCATAGCAAATCTACCATGGTAGACAATAATCATAGGGAATTGGAATTTTGTACCTCAATTAGACGAAATTTAGGCAATGTTGAACATGGAGAAAAACTTTAGTAATATGGATGGCTGATTTTAGATTTAGTCGAGGTGATCTAATCAAGCCTTATGCAATCAGAATTAGTAAAGTTTTGAAGAATCATGGATGTGGAAATAACTGATCCAACCATAAAGTGAGATACAACAAATTTTGGGATTAAGAATTGATACAATTGGAATGGACGGATGAAAAGAAACAAACCAGACCTGATCTGTAACGAAGAAAATCACAAACGAAGTTCAGAAATTTAATGATTTGTACGTGGGAAAATCCATCAGTCTGCCCTCAAAGGTTTACAGCAAAAACCATCCACAAATGCTATAGTATCCAGACCTCAAACCACGAGTTATGTTGCAAGAGAACTTTCTGGTTGATATGCTAGTTACAATGTACACAGCTGGGATCACTATGCACTTGGCATCCAAGCAAACACAGACTTATATTTTCAAATAGTTGAAAATGAGAACAGATTAGTCCGTAACAGTGTAGATTCCAATAGTTTCACTCCTTGGCTGATCTTGCGGTAGATTGGATGCTTCCACGTTTGGATCATTCAAAAATTTTAGCCACTTATCTTTTGTTCCCTCACTTTTCACACTTTCTGCCTTCACTATATACATATATGTATAATATAAGGATATAAATTTATATTTGTATGTATAGTTGGCAAGAGTACTGAAACCACATGGAATTTAGGGGCTATGGGATATATATATATATATATATATATAAAAACTGATATAGATATAATATATTGCCAACCATTAATTAAAGAAATGATAAAGAAATAGGATTTTAAATTTTGTTAAATTGACTTTGAGAGATAGTTATTTCTTTAATTTAGTAGGAGACCAAGAAAATGTCATCAATGAACCCTCAAGTCTAGCAACTAATATCAAGTTAGTGGTTACCCTACCAGTTTCCTAAATACCTTTTGAAAAATAAGTTTATTGCAAGTATGAAATTTTTATGTAAGTGGATTACCTAGAATTTTCTAAATTATTTGTGAACATATGATTTTGAAATTACTCTGAAATTTCAGTCAAAGATGCTCATGAATTTCCACAAATGTTTATGCCCTTATATTGAGAAATTTATTTTACGTTGAGCCGAAATAATTTTCCCTGAATATGTTTCGGATTTGAGCAAGTATTACGAAGAAATTATGAAAAATGTATCATACTGAAATTTATGTCGAACTCTAATGTTTACAAAAATGTTTTGTGTGATGATGTTCATTGGAACGTTCGCAAGTGTAGCGGAACTAGTTTCAACCCATCCAAGTGAGATAAAAAACTTGGGCTTTTCAAGTAGGAAAGAAGCTGACCCTCTCAATCAAGTCTGTAGATTGAGACAGCCTTTGTGGCTACACGTGGTCCTCTAAATTAGGGTAAAACATTGAGATTTAAATGATCCTTTTAACTAGAATAAAAGACTGAGATTCGAATGATCCTCTCAATCGGAGTTGTAGATTGAGAAAACCATTTTGGTTGCTTGACCATTCGGTTGCACATGACCCTCATTAATTAAGTCAAAAACTCGGGTTTAGAACAGTGAAATTATACACAATACGTCCAAACCGATGAGTAGCTTACATGACAAAATGATATTGAAAGAAAGTTTTCACTACAAATGAAATTTAGGAAATTTTACTGAAAAAATATTTGTGCAAGAATTTACTAAAAAGTATTTCTATAAATGTTCTGAACTATTCTCATCCTCTAAAAAGGGAGACTGGGCGTTTTCGCTTGTGAAGTTTCTTTTAAATTCCCTTTGCAATTGAGGATTTCGAACGCGAGTTGACATGGGGTTGGTGAATAAGTTGCATCAAGGATTATTTTAAGTTTATAAGTCGTGTGCTAATGAATTGTAATTTCAATGTTCTGCCACCATTGGTGTTTTGAGATTGTTGGAAAGATCTTCTTTATAAGTTTAAATTTTAGACCTATTGTATTTTTGCCTTGCAATAAATGGTTTCAATTTCTCTAATGTAATGGGCTTCGGTGTTTTCTAAGTTTAATCTTTGAGAACGCTGTTACGTGCCTGAATTTTGGTCGTGGCACAATCTGAACAACAACTTGCTGATGTATTGACCAAGGGGTTGTGCTCAAGATCTCACAAGCTAATCTCCAAGATGAGCATGAAGAACATTCACACTCATCTTGAGGGGGTGTTGAATGGAATATAAAGTGCATCCAGGTCATAAATCCAGCTGGATAAAGTGTGATGCTGAGGCTACCATGCTGGAGATACTTTGATTCAATCCTGAAGATATTTATCTAAGATTCCCTGACAATTATTTTAGGTTGTGTTAGTTACGTACTCTTAATTGGCAGAACTGCTGATTAGTTCCTTTCAGTTGAACTCCAGGAGACTAGTATATTGCGTTCATATTGAATGGTAGTTGATAGAATATACAGAAGTTTTATTTTCTTCCTTCTTTTAGTTCTTATTCTGATACATATTCTGTAAGCTGTGATCTCTTCAATAAAAAGAATCATGTTCTTCCTTCCATTCTTGAATCCAAATTCACTCTTTTGATTTACTAATTCCAGATTCATCAGAATGTTGTCGTCTTACATCCTCGACATTCTGAGTTTAATTTCAGGTTTTGGTAAGCAAATTGCTTCTTCGAATTATGGCGTCTGCGACACAGCCCATGCATCCAGGTTTTGGTCTTTTTGATTGAAGGATTGCACGGTGATGTCCCTTCTTCTGATGGTACGGTTGACACAGTCTTTGAACAATGCACTATAACGAGAGGTGAACCGTAAGACAAGTGGTTTGTGCTTTCTCCTGTCTCACTTCACATGAAAGAATGCAGTTTAATGTAGAACACGGGGTTGCAGGAGCTTGATTTCTATGGCTACGTTTGGAGATGGGTTTCGTTGGATACAATATTTGGTAATAGCTTTGTTAAGATGAATAATATGTTTAAAAAGATTGTTTTAATTAAATAAATAATATAATTTATTTAAACACATGTATAAAATATATAATAAAGATTTGATGATGTAATAGTTTATGGAGATAATAATTAGATTGTAGGGTACAAATAAAAATAAATGTGAGTATATATGTAATATATATATATATATATATATTTAAGTATTGATTTGATTATAAATAGGTGTAATGATTGAAAAATAATTAATTAGTTATTTATATAAGAGAGGGAAAATTTCAATTTAAATTTGAATGAAAATGTTATTGAATGGTATATTTAATAGTATGAAGTTTGAGTGTATATTTTAGAGTTTGGAGTTTGAGAGGATGTTTTATTTTTCATGTAATCCGATTCTTTGCAGTGAAACGTATATGGGGTGTGGGAATGAGTAATGGTGATTTCCATTCTAAATATAATAAATAATTTGAATATATTTTATTTCTTCCATCAGATTTAAAGCTCAAATTGAGTTTACTCGGTTAAGAATGCAACTCGCGATATTAAAAAAAATAAAATAAAATTTGCACAATCAAATTCAAATGAAAGTTTTAAAGTTCAACTTGAATGCAAATTCAACTGGATTGGTTTTCATTTACCTTTAATTGCATGATACTCACTCCACCTACCCCATGATTTTCATCCAAATATCCCCACTCATTAATTTACCTAAGACATCACAGAACAATTTATCTGTGACATGCCATTCATTTTTCTACGATGAGCAAAGTCTTGTTTGTCCTAACATTCTTCATGAACTTTTCGGAATGTTTTACGACGATAGGAACGCAAACAGAGCCCAATTATCTCCAGTTCAGGGCCCCCACGCCCAGACCAACCTACATTTTCTAAACCTAGTCCGACCCAACTACGCTTTAGAATGTAGTTCCGACCCAACACGTCCCCCTTCCTAATTTTATTTTTTATTTATTATAATAAAAATAAAAAATAATAAAATTAATTTCATATAATTCTACACCAAATTTGTTAGGCTGTGTTTGGATGTATTATTATCAAAAATTTTATCCCACTGAAAATATCATTCAAATTTCAAACACACCACCCATCAGAATATCTTTTTTTTTTCTTCTCTTTCTTACTTTACACAATTCTATTTTTTAAAAAAATTTGGCAACTTTATCTCCAACAAAAACATATATATCTCCGATTATGGCATCAACAATTGTTTCTAATATCATTGACCCGGATCATGATCTTTAGTGAGAAATTTATGTACTCCAAAGAAACCAAACGTAATGCCAAAAAGAAGGGACAAGAGATTGGCACTCCACAAGTAATTTGGAAGTAAAATCCGAGTTTCCCACAGTGGTTGAGTAACTGTATAATGTTCTGATCGTTAGGACATGAGTGCACTCCCAAATTCTAATATATTCTCAAGTACAAAAGTCTTCAATTATATCACAATCTACATGTGCACGTATACAGAAACCTTATATATGTCTATTAGGTTGATCGGATAAGAAAATCTTGAAATGCACTAAGAGAATGGTGACAGAAGGAAATTTATCCTCAGATTTGGTCTGTAAGGGCCACTATGGAGAGCAAAAGTTGCATTATCAAAATGATACACGTAGCAGACTTCATTGGCCATTCCTACGGTTTGATGTACTATGATAGAATGGAATTTTTCATGGAGATTCATGAGTAAAGGCAAAACAGTCTGCACTTTTTGATAAGCGTCCACTTAACAGTATACATATGTATATTGTTTAGATATGCATTTTGTTTTCCTTGGGACGTGCTAGTATACCAGAACTGAAAATAAAATGAGCATTGGTGACTCTATTTCAATTCACATAATTGGTATAATTTTTAAAAAGGAATACCATTCCCAAAAAATTCCTAATTCCCAAATATACAGGTTTAACTATCCCCACCATCTAATGGGATTGTGTGTTCCTACTTATATTTCTTTTTAACAAAGTTGTCCTTTTGTGTATTCTTACTCTTTTAAGAATGGATGGAATATAGGAATCTATTTATACTGCATTTGGAATATAAAAAAATCATTCCAACCATGCAATTTTTTTTTTTGTATTTTAGCCAATTTAAGTGTTAAAAAAATTATACAATCAAGTTTCAAAAGCACAATTGCATGACAAATACCATTTAAAAATAATGTTGTCATTAGAAGTAATTTCGTTACATTTCATCTCAATTTACCATCCATGAGAGTAATATCTTCTAAGAAATACCAAACCCATTCATTTTTCATTCTTGATGCATACCAACCATAGGATAATTTATACAATGTTCAATTTTTTATTCCATTGATACTTCCACTCCTTCCTATATTCATTCTTTTGTATTTTATTCCTTTCATGCATACTAGCCATGTGTGTTGTCGCTTTACTTTATAAATGCTTTTTTTTTTTTCTCTTTTTCCTATCCCATACTGTGGTTGGAAATTGTATTTTATGCCATTATAGAATATTAATGCACATAAACAAATATTTTCCTCATATTTTTAATTTATCAATATTTGCATGTCTCAACTCATGTTGAGATAGGAACTTCATACCGTGGATGTATGCTTATTTGGAGGATGCACCCGCATAGAATGCATTGCATATTGCATCATTATAATAAGGATACAAGCTAATTTAAAGTGATTGAATAAAATTATAAATTAACAAAAGGATCGAGTCATCTTAAATAAAGTGTAAATGATTTGTTTTACATATTTGGAAGTTCAAGAGCCTAATTGTTAACTATCGATGGCCAAGTTAATATTTAGGCCCATCAGAGTTTTATTATAAATAAAGGAATCTAATCCCTTAGATCTAGAAACATAATTTATTTAGAATACATCCCGGTGCAATTTTCATTTGAAGAGGTCCCCGACTTGTTACAATATATACCATCAGAGAAGATCAAAGATCATGAATTAGCACATCGCAAATTCTGGTTTTGGGTACGAATTTATGTGCATTTTATTCCCACGTAATTTTTAGATATGGATTTAGATTTTGGGGTATTCTAATAAAAAAAGCCTATCCCCAACGAGCTATGTGATTGGGCTGATCTTAATTGTTCGGTCCTATGTCTTATTGAACAATAATGAAGAGCTGCCCATAATCAATGTATTTACAAGTACCAGCATAAAACTTAGACAAAGCAGCAGAATGGTATATCGTACAAGCATTTTTCCTTGTAAGAAGACATGCACAGGCCAGTCAAACAACACCTTCAGGAATTCCACAATATGCACCAAGGCAAACTTTAGTGGTTAGTGCTTGCTATTTTTCATCATCTTGAAAAGACATTATCAGCACAATGTGAGATAATGGGGCGGCACGATTGGAGATGGGACAAGCACAACAAAACAGATTCACCTCTTCTGCATATTGCCAACTGCTGATTGCATATGTTCATCATCGGATGGTCAGCAACATGATCGAGTGTTCTTGTTCCTTTCTTTATACCCAATTACCCTTTTAAGAATCTGATTTTTTTGTTCATAAATGATCGTTGTTTTAAAACTAAAAGTGACTCCTTAAATTAATATTTCCTAAAAAAAAGAATTATTCTTTAATTTACTTTGATAACTTCTATACATGTTGAAGAGAGAGGCCCAAACATGACACAACGCAAAGGAAAATTTTAGAGCAACTATTGCAATGACCCTTTCCCAAAAATCATTATGTATCAATTTTTGTTCAAAGTTGTCGAATAACTGATAATGTTTGTTAATCGTATAAGCACATTTACCAAGCAAAAAGAGAGCTAAAAAATATTTTAAAAATCTAAAAATATTTTGTGGAATCATAAATTCATTTAATTTTTGTAATTGGACAATATTTATGGATTTATTTTTTTAACTAGTGGTGCTAATTTAATAATATAGTATCGTCCATTTTTATTTATTTTAACTAGTGGTGCTAAATTAATAATGTAGTATTGTCCATTTTCATTTTTTTTTAACTAGTGGTTCTAACTTAATAATATAGTATCGTCCATTTTTACTTTTTTAACTTGTGGTTCTAACTTAATACTATAGTATCGTCCTTTTTTTTTTTAACTATTGGTGCTAACTTAATAATATAGTATCGTCCATTTTCAATTTTTTTAACTAGTGGTGCTAACTTAATAATATAGTATCGTCCATTTTTTAAACAAGGAAAGGGGCAATTACAACGAAAACAAGAGATAATCGTAAATGTTTTTTTTTTCTCCACATTTCTTATATTTTATTTTTCCATAGGCAAATCCACGAACTCGATATGGAAAGAGCTCCATCAAAAAATTATAAAAACGCTTTAATAACAATAAAAATAATTCGCGAGTGAAATTAAATGCTAGCAAAAGACACCATTTATGTGAAAAACAAGTAGCAGTTCCACTAGTTCAATTAATTGGCAGAAGACGTACATTAAAGCTCATAATCGTATTCATAAAAGGTTGTTTTACCAATAAATATAATCCACTTTATCGTGCCTTTTCTTAATTATTTCACCCTCAATTTGTTTTGGGGGTATAAAAGGTTTAAAGCCCTCTTCTGTTTCCAAACATCTTCAACTATGTAACAAAGTAGAATCAGTACACACACAGCTATGTGTGTGTGCGTATATACGGTCTGGACATGAGGGACATGCATTTTTGTTTGGTTGAGAATTGTGACAGAGTATCTAGTAAGAGAAGTGTGACTGTGAAAGGGCGCATTAATTAATTTCATGTGCCTGATACTTATTTGGTGAAGAGTCGTTTTCGCCTCGACATTCGTACTAAAGCGCCCACTTTTCCCATGGTTAATGTCTTCATTAATTAAAGTTGTACCCTAATGCCTAAAGTACTCACAATCAAAATTAAACAAGCGAAAATCTTCATCAAGGGTGTTAAATCCTTTCTTTCTTGTTTATTTATTTCTACAAATCGTGGAATGTATATTTAATGGAACGTCAACTCCTAATTGTTTTCTTATGAATAATATGATAATTCCAAAAATTAATATATATGAATAATTTCAGTGAATTAATCAGTGACCAAGTCAAAAAATTCTTGCTTGCTTCAATATCTAAGGCTCTAACTTGGATAGAAGGAACTGAGTTTAAGAAACAAGATCCGAAATAAAGGGGTTTCCAATGACTTTAAAATAAAAGATTTTCAAATCATCTCCAATTGCTAAAAATAAAGTTTAAAATGAACAGTTAAAGATTCGAAATGCATATCATTTAAACATAAACAATGATGGGTTCATTATAATGGATTTGAAATCCACTATTTTAAATATTTCCATCTATATAAATGCATCACTCGTGAATGTCAGAAGGAAAGGGAAAAAGGAAATAGCCTTGACTTCACGTAAATGTATATCCATCTAATATGTTTTATTCTACTGATTTGATTGAAATTTGTACTTAAAATAAAAAAATCAATAATAGTGATTATCAGAAGTCATGTCTGCCTAGTAGCTTTCCTTTGTACGTTTAATTTTTAAATTTACCTTTTGCCCTAATCACGAATCCACTAGTGGTATTTAATTACTTATATTGTACTTGTGTGTACGCGCACGGCTCTTTTTTTAATAGTGTAATAAATGAATTATTTTATTTTATTTTATGTAAATTATAGTCCGTATTTGTACAATTCCAAAAGCATTGATTCTTCCACAGAAATATTTGTTGAGAGTTCACATATTGACGTGGGGTACAAGTAGGGAATAGCCCCCAAGACTGCCAAAATTATGATGCAACTATAATTTTGCTGGTTCATATATAAAGCTAGAAAGAAATGTAGGTAAAATTATCAGGACACGAACAAAAGCTACTTGACAAAATACTCGAACTTATTAACAATACACAGTGGATCATTAATAAAGACATTGTGGAGTTTAAGGAAAAGAACAAGATTATATTAATTAAAGGGTGTGCGTCTGTAGCAGCTTTAAACGTCTGTAGAGTTACGATGGTCTCTGCCTTTTCACGAGTCAGCTGATCAGTAGTCGACTTTTTGCTGTCGTTTGGTATTTCAGAAAAACCCTCTTTTGGTTTTGGATTGCACATGTACCCCAGCTGCTAGCTACGTGTCAAATGGATCAAATAATGAAATAGTATTTATCCTTTTCTATTGTTATATATGTGTGTGCATGTATTTAGGTATGTATGTATGTATGTATGTATGCTGAATTAAAGTCAGGCTGAAAAGGATCCCCTACTCACGTAAAGGCGTAAACTCTTGAAAACAACACTACCAAGTGTTGTTCCTTTCACCAAAGAACTTCTTTGGGATGGGATATCTGCTCATCTACATGCACGTATTTAATTCACTCTGTGTGTGTCCTCTTGGTGTGTGTGGGTGAGAGAGAGAGAGAGAGAGAGAGAGAGATTGTAACACATAGTGGTCTGTGGTTCTCTTGGAGTGCAACAGCAGACTGCTGCTTGAATAATTATATTTTGTTTTTTTGTCAAAGTTTTCCGGCGGAATTTAGAATTTGAATTTTTAAATGGTTGTTTTTCAGTTTCCATTAGAAAATAAATACTTGATTGAAATTGCATAAATAGAAGAAAACGATGTGGATTTTGATGAACACTCGCAAACGCGCCATACACACGTTAATTGTAAAACAGCAACAGAATAATAGTAAAATATTTGATTTTGCTGAATTTGAGAATTTGTGTAAAAAGAGTGGTGTAAAATTACTAATTAAGAATAATGTTGTAAATTCATAACATACAACTAAATTAGGCTCAAACTTTTAATAATTAATAAAACTTACACGGTTTATGTGTTCAAATATCTATTAAAAATTACATAACTTCATTAAATACAACACAAAATAAAATTATTATAATTTTTACTAGTTAAATAATAAAATAAAACAATTAATTATAGATTTTTAAAATAATATAAACGAAAAATTTTAGAGGTGATAATAAAGACGAGGAAAGAAGAATTAAATGTCTATTTAAAAGAGAGATGAAGAGGAGAAAAAGAAGAAGAAAACCAAAGTTGTTTTAATTCATTTATATTTAAGACTAAAAATAATAATTAAATAGTGTAAAACGATTTATATAGAGGGATGTTTTAAAGAATTTATTAAAATGACCAAAGTTAGTTACATGACCGGGTTTGAAGTTTGAGGTTTTATGACATGAGTTTGATGGAGTTTCAACAACTTACATGATGTGGGACACTTTGCCTCCCACCTTCGGTTTGACGTGGAACATCAAAATGATCATAAACTTTTTAAAATTAAATTTAGGCAAATTTAATCAATTTTGGATGAAAAATATTTGAAGGGATTTGTAACTCTGCAACGTCCATTGGAGGCGCGAGAAACTGAACTAGCAAAATCCGATCAGGCAAATAAAAATTTGTAATGCGAATTTAGCAAGATCAGGTTCAACATGAATTGATCTGAATGACTTGATATTGATCGCAAGGGATTCTGATCAATAAATAAAAAAGTAGATTTTGAGAATTTGATTGGTGTGATCAAGCAGGAATGGCGGCATATGGCTCGGGTGTGTTTTAATCCCAGAATTAACTAGATAGTTTATTTTGAGTGGTATTTTTTTAGGATTTTTATTAATTATTTAGATAAATTTAACATCACAATAAGATAGGATTTTTGATTTTTTTTTATATTATTAAATAGGGTTGGGATTTATTAAGTTCTTTATTCAGTGGAAACAAAATTCATTAAGAATTGGACTCTAGGACCCCTAAGCCCACTAAAATTAGGCCTTATTATTTTCACTCAAATTTTGAATTATTTCTATTAATTTTGTTTATGCTTGTGCTTGTTTGATAAATAACACCTGCGTTTGTGTGTTTTAAAATTTTGAACATGATTCAATTCGAAAGGGCAACAATTCCATTATCCATCCATGCTTTCCCACGTCAGTACGACGTAATTAATCTAATATTTGTGTGGCAATTTCTTCTATATTTGATATATTCGTGAAGTATCAACCAGAATAAAGAACTCCACATCCGATCAACTACTTCCACTTGTGCCAGTCGGATGCTTTATTTAAACAATAATGTCAAACTCTACGTTTCCATAGATCCATCGCAGATCCAATATTTTACTGCAAACGCACAGTAATTCAGGGGCGTGCATGAGACAAAGGAAAAAGGGGGAGTGGGAATATTTGCAGGGTAAAGGTGGTGGATAGTAAATTCAGGCAAAAGCTGCATATGAATTGGAGGCACCTAGAAGTGCAAAAAATGGACGTATACCTGCACCCTAATTGGCAGGTCAACTGGATCATTCTAATGTCCAACAAACAGACAGAGGAGTACTGATTAAAAGCCTACTGGCATCCATCTCTCACACATACGTGCTGACGATGATCCAGTCTGAACAATTTACCTCCATTGATTCACTACCTCAAGCTGCTTTGTGGTTATCCAAGATCTGGAATTTTGTCCATATTTCAGTGCCCCTAATCATAACAAAATGGTCAGACAAGATTTCAATCACATTATTTCTATACCATGTCTGTTTTGCTGATATAACATCACCAGATTTCTCTCTCACACACACACAAGCAAAATTGACACGCACAATGTGTGTGTGAAATTATTTATAAAATATAAAATGATTGTATTTTAAATAATTGTTTGTCTTTCAAATCATTGAAATAATGTTATTGAAATTATAAAATTATTAAACATGCGAATATAAATATAGATGAAAAGAAATTGAAAGTGAAAATTTTGAAAAGAAAACTCAAGTAAAGATAAATTAAAAGAAAAGAAAATATATAGGATAGAAAAGGACAAAGAATTAAAAATAAGGGTAATGTGTGATTTTATATTATGTAACTAAAAAGAGCAAATATGTAATTTTACTTTAGGTAACCAAACTAAGGGTCAAGCACTTAATAGTATGATACGTGTGTGTGTATTAGTCATGAGCACAGATGATCCTTAATTTTTGTAACAACATTAACAAAATTTTTGCCATTAAATATGTACAATTAGTAATATTTTTTATATTACCACTTTTTGTCATTAATATTTCCTCATTTTTATGTACTAAGTAGTTTTGACATTAGCAACAGCCAATGAGATGTGCTTGATTTGAAAAATTGGATATTTCAATACTCACGATCACAAGCCTCGGCAGTCGTTGCAGGTCTTCTCTTAATCTGAGCTTTAAGTTTCATTCCGATTAGGTTTAATTCCATTACTTTTCGTTATGAGTAATTTTAAAGTATTCTCAAGTTCTGCAAAAAAAAATGCGTTACCATCATTCCGTTATCGTTTTCCAATTAACATGTATATGGGGAGTGTTCATCAAAATATTCAGAGTTTGGATTGAAAAACCGAAACACCCAACTACAATCATTTATATGTCATTACTTCTATTCTATAATATATGTGTGCGTGTGTGTGTGTGTGTGTGTGCGTGCGTGCGTGTGTTTATATATACTTAATTATATTATTATGAAAATAGAACTTTTTGGTTGCAAATTGTAAAATTACACAGTTACTATTAATTTTTTATTTTTCCCATCATTTCATTTTTCTCATCTTTCCCTTTTTCTTAGTTTAAATATTTTTATACTTTCAATATATATCTATACTATTTTATTATGGAAGCAACATATCTTAGTTGCATTACACAAATATCATTAATTTTATTTATTAATTTTCTATCCTTTCCTTATTCTCTATTCTTTTAATTTATTATTTTAATTTTTTACCGAAACTTTCTCACTTTTCAAATTTTTTTTATCTTTCTTTTTTCTTATCTTAAATAATATTCTTTATATTTTTAATTATAATAAACTTTGTATTACCTGTGTAGAATGTACCAATTTAATTACTTATAATAATAACATTTTCATTGTGTGCATTAAGAAAAAAATCCTCTTCATCTTTCCTTGTCTGCCCTTTATACTGAAAATTATCACACAGACTTATCAAAATAAATCACGCTGTCAGGTAAAATCATGCAAAGTAATTAAATTAACATGATTTTAATTAAATTAACCAGTATGCGCGTAATTTTTTATGCCTCGGCAGCAAATTAAGCTAAATAATTGCTTCTCATGTCATGCCAAAAAAGAAGTTCAAACTAAACATAAATTCCTGCAAACAACATAACAAGGCATACGTAGGTGGCGCTTGAGTCGCTCATTGGGATTAAATTCAGATTTGAATTCATTCACCTCTAATTTAGAATAAAGTTATTCATTCCAATATATCTGTTTAGTTAAAAACATACCCTTTTAGAATGAGACATGAAAAATTCATCCCAATAATTAGTGTAAAGCTCCAAAGCATAATTTAATAATATATAAATAGTTTGGACAAAAAACCTTAAAAAAATCAATAATAGAGATAAAAAAAACAAAGTCAAATGTGTGATATAACAATAATAAAAAAGAGAACAAAATATGTTAGGAGATAGTAGAGAAATAAATAGTTTAAAAAAATAAAAATAAGGGCAATTTAATAAGCAAAGGGAAGATAAAGGAAAAATATATACAAAAAAGAACAAACTACATAATCAAAGGAGAAAATTAAAGTGTTTTTTTTAAATAAGGATAATTTAGTATTTTTACATTTAATTAAGCAAAGTATTTTTACATCCAATTAAAGATAATTCCTTAATTTATTTTATTTATTAGTTGTTCTTTCATTCTTTGTTAATTATAATATTTTTAACTTGAGTATAAAATAAATATTTAAATACATTGATCTATACTATAAATAAAATAAATTAAGAAATTATTTTTATTTTTATGTTATATCAATTTATACACGCACATAGAGTGTGTCAAAATTACTAGTTAATAAATATAAGACAAAATATATACTGCTGACAGTATATTAAAATGGATTTTTTGTGGCATGAGGTAAATCTACACAACCATCTTTATATTAATGCTTTTATTCGTTCCACCATTTTCTTCTTTATTCTCATCTAACTTACAATTTATATTTATATATTTTGTCAAATTTTATCTTTTTTAATTCTTTTGATCTTTAACCATTTTTATTTTAAATATTTTTCTCAATGCAAAATCACATAATTTTCTTATTTTATTTCTTAGTTTTTAACTTAGTGCTTTTATTTATATATTCCCTCAAATTTTCTATTTTTCAATTTATGTAGATATTTCTTTAATTTTTTATTTTAATTATTCTTTTTATTTTTATATTAAAATAATTTCATTTTATTAATTAAAGCATAATAATTTTATAATTTATAGATAAATTTGCACACATATAGAATGTACAAATTTTACTAGTTTTAAATTAATTATATGAGAATCTAAGTTTGGGTTTCCCGAAACCCTTCAACTTATTAATTTTTTGATAAGATTTTCAAATTTTAATTTTGATAGTAGCAAACCAAGCAATAATTATAGGTTTTATTCTTTAACAAAACCAGGCAACAAAATTCTAAATTTTCGTGCCTTGATCTTATCTTGTGTTAAATCCCTCAATTAAGCACTGAGCCTATTCGGTGAGCCTACGACGGTGACGAGACCGAAGGAGGAACGGATACTCGTCTCTGAGCCCATGAAATGGTGAGGACCAAAGGCTATGATGTGCTGCGTTGAAAGTAAGTTCTTCCAACAGATTTAGTAAGAAGCCGAAACAGAAATGGGGGAAAGGGAGAAGAACGGGGAAGAGAGACAGAAGGGAAGAGCGAAGAAATTCAGGAGGAAAGAGATGAGTTTATTCTCATATATCCTTGCAGTTTACAAATTTTTATTTATATCTACACTGGATGTAAACGGATATGCTTCTATTTCCTTATTTGTCTTGGAACAGATGGATACTTTTATGATGTCCGTTACTCCCCTTGATTTCAGCCAGATCTGCCGTGAGCTTCCCATATTTTATTTCCGGTTATCTGCTTGATTTCCGCTAGATGGTTGAAATAATCCCCTTGGTTTGTAATATTTATTAATTCCCTACTGTAATTTTATTCTTCCATCCAGCGCATGTCTTGATGATGTATTTATGTTATTTTTGTGGCATGACAAATTCTAATTTTCGATTCCAAAACTCTCTCTTACCAACGTGGCCTTACTATAATTGCCAAGGAAGAGTCAAGTGATGATATATGATGGGTTCCGAGACTCTGAAATCTCATGTAGGCTCCACTTAAACATGATACATATTGATGGAAGCACGCATGGTGAGCTCATGATTTCCATTCCACTTGCATTGGTTAATTTTCAGGTTTTGCAGCACGTTTTCTTTTATGTCAATGATTACTTTTCTATTTCTAGACAATTGAGGGAGATACAACGGCCAAAATATTATATATAGCCAGCCAATCTTAAAAAGCATACAACAAATTAAGAACAAGATGGCCGTGTTTCTTGCGATCATTAATTTATACAGAGATTTGATTTTTAAGTCGGACAACAACCCTGTTAAGAGGGTTTGCCTACTTAATTTGGGTTCAAATCTGGCAACTCCTTGTCCACCATCCATCTATCTCAATATATTTATATAGGGAGATGCATGGCAAATATTTTATATTTTTCCCACTCCGACCAACAAAAAAGGCAATATATAAGAAAAAGGAACAAACATATACCCCTCCAAACCTTACTTGCCCGGATGTGAATGTGAGAGCTCAAAATCAAAGGCTGTCTTGGCTAACCACATCCACATTTGTCAGTTTGTCGTGGTTCTGTTCTCTTGTCTGCATTAATACTTACACTCACACTCGGCAGGAAAAAAACACAAAGAAAACAAAAGCAAGGGAGAATCCTTCTTGAAACTGATTGGTCAATGTGGGGGGAACGGATCCAAATGTTGCCTTGATATCGTTGCTTTCTATCTCCGGCCCCAATTCAATCCCTCTTCCCGGTTGGGCAGCGACTAGTCTCTACCACCACCGCCGCTCCCGCCACTGTTTGTAAATCCGTGCCCCACCGGCGCGCCAATGCAGGTGTAATTCCCCTCATTTGAGCCTGCGCCGTAGGTGGAATTTGATAGGACATGGCCCACTAAATAGTCGCTGACCGGCGCTGCTGGCGTCGGGTATTGTGAATGAAATGGGAGTGAATACGGAGGAGTAGGGTACATGTACGGCAGAGACTGAGGAGTAGGCGCCGGCGGCGGTGGGTGTGGAACGACGGGTGAAGTGGGAAACATCCTTGTAGGGTACATTGATCTGAAAGGCAATGCAGCATCTGCACCCATATTGTCGGTTGCTAGAGGATACCCTCCATGGGGAATTGATTGGCCACTGTTTAACATTTATTCCACACAGACGTCATATCCTTTTGCTTAAAGTCCTTTTTATGAACTATTTGATCCAAAAAAAGAAAAAAAATTGGTGGAAAAATAAGGTTCAACCCAAGGTGTCTCATGACATGAGGAAGGCACATTTTATCAGCAGTAAGAAGACTGAATCTATGTGCCTTTATGTTTTGTTGTTATTCAAACTTCAAGCACATGAAACACACCTTGAAACATAACCTAGGTGGGCAGGAGCTAAATCGTTAGAGAAAACCAGCTGACGAGCCTTGTTCAGCGTTTCCGTCTCCCTCTCTGAGAAAACCAAGAAACACAAACATTTACCAATGGAGTCATGAAACCAAAAGTTTCAGCAAGGCAAAAAAAATTTTAAAAAAAAAAAAGGTACCCACCAACTTTTTATTCATAATGAATGAAAAACTGGGATTGACAAGACAATGCTTCATATATAACAAGAAAAACTCGTTGGCGAGCATAAGATAGCAGCTATAACGACCTTTTGCTAAAATTCATGTACTGAGTGGTTTATTAATTTTTACATTGAAGGAAAGGAAGTGAAAAGACTTTGCCTTGGCGGTGGCGGTTCATGTGTCCCCCAAGGGCTTGAGACTTGCAGAACTTGAGGGAGCAAAATCTGCACTCGTATACCTTATCGGCCTCATCTGTTCCCTCCCTACCGCCGCTTTTCTTTTTCCTGTAGATGCCTGCAAATATGCCAATTAAAGCAACTTTGACGAGACTAATCCTCTACCCCAGTTTTAACCCTAATTCCTCCATTCGCAAATGAATATTCGAGCCTACAATTTTTTGCCTCTCTTGTCTTTTTGCTTACTAGGGTTTCGCTCTCGCACTTCGAAATCCTAGACCTAGAAATATAGCCCTGGAAATTTGTTTACCAAAAGAGAAAGGGATTGTTAGGGAAAGAAAAGATGGAGTAGCCTGCTAGTGGAAAATAATCATGAAAGTTATAATTTCGGGAGAAAATGTTGATTGAAGCTTGGACATTGAATGAGAGAGAAGAATGAAGGAGTTCAAGATTCTTCGTTTTCGGTAGCCAGATAAGTGAAATATCGTCGACGGAAAACAAACAAAAATTGTTATCTAAAGTTCATAGGAAGTAAAAGACCCCAGGATCAAATCCGGAAACTGCTTTCCTTTCCTAATATGGAGAAAGGGAATCAAAGAAAAAAATTTGATGAATTCAGCATTGTCTTCTAATAGTTTCCTTAGCATTCTGGGAAAGCAGGGTTTGCTTTTCTCTTTTTTCTTCCTACAAGTGAATTAAAAAGGACCCGCCATTAGCACTCAAGACAAAAGTATTGTACCAGCAGATGAAGAGCTGTCCTCTGAGACCTGTATATCATCTCTAGTGCAATCTTCAGGGAAGTTATTGAGGTCCAGTGGATTTCCCCCGGGTCTCCTGGAAAACCAAGAACAAATTAAAAGATTAGAGACAGTTGATTTGAACAAAGAGTTTAAAATGAAGAAGAAGAAAATAGAGGAGGACATAATTAGGGAGAGCAACTGCGGTGGGGGATGGAGTTTGATTTGTCTACGTACATGGGAACCGACAGAAAAGGATGAAAAAATTATTTGAGGTGATTTTAAGTCTCTCAGATGGAAGAGGAACTAAAGCATGGAAACCAAATTATAAGACTTCAGTTTTGGACAGAAATGTAGAGGCTAGTTGGATCAGTGATGGTGAAGAAAGTGGGCTTCAAAGTTTTCTATCAGTTTCCTGCCATCACCTCTGGAGACATCCCCCCCTCTCTCTATCTCTCTCTCTCACTAGAATTGAAAGAACATCAAAGGGACAGAGGGTCTCGTGACTTTCAAAAGAAGAGGGAGGTTTGTGTTGAGAAAGGGAGAGAGAGAGTGAGAAGGACGTAGCGTTGTTTTCTTGTCTCAGGTAAGGTGGCCAGCTAGGTTTATTGCCCTAGCTAGACCTGATGGCTGCATGCACAAAGCCAAATACAAACCAACAGACACAGACAACTGCTATTTCAACCAGAATTCTTAATTAGTCTGATACGTAAAATAGAAACTACTAATGTTATTTTGATTTGTGTACATAAGTTGAAGGCAATTTTACTTTTGAGAGCCTGGAGTGACCATCAAATATATTGTGAAGCTTAGTTAATGAGGATGGCGCAAATTTACGTTAAAGAGGCATTCAAGACAAGGGCTTTGCCTTTAACACGTGACAGTGCAGGAATGCTCCGTTTCATGCTAACAAGCATGGGGGTGATTATAATGTTTAAAGAGCCTAAGGCCTCGTGGGGTTGTAGTACTCTTGTGACATTGAACTGTTTCTATCAATCTAGTACTTGCAATCCAAGCAAATATCTTATAATGCTTCATTGACTAGTAACCAATAATTCTTAGAGTAAAACTTTAAATGTATATACAGGGTAGGGGATCGGGGCAGGGACAGGACGGGGCCATATATTTATGGCAAATAACTATTTAATTCTACACCATTATTACTCGTAGAAAACTTAGTGGAGCAGATGCAAATGGTTGTAAATTAGTGGGTGTTTGGCTAAGCTTATCTTTAGTAGTTTAATTATACATCATGTAACTGATGAAATGTTTACAAGCTCATGTATCCTATTTTAAAAATAAGATAATAAAATGTTTATAGAAAAGAAATAAAATCATCTTACAAGATTTTATTGAAACTTATACATACTTTTAGACAAGTGCTTACTATAATTTTTTGTGTAATAATAATAATAATAAATTAAATATCATTAATATAATGTAATTAAGAATTTTTGTGTAATTTTTAATATACAAAATTAAGTTATAAGATATTTTAAGAACAAGTTGGAGAGAATCAACTTTTATAAAAAAAACCTTATAAATTCCAAACATATCTCACTTTTAAAGTCTATAAATTATTTAATCAAACACTGTTAAAGAAATTATAAATTTTAAAAAAAACGTATAAGATATCTTGAAGAGTTTCTAAACTCACCCCAATGCCCCACTACAAAAAACTGTCTGGATTAGGACGGAAAATTAAGGATGGCTAAAATCCATCCCAAATTAAGGATAGCTTGGGAGCAGGTTTTTAAATTCTATCCCAATGCCTTTTCAAAATATGTAATTTTTAAAAAATAACAAAGCCGTTTCAAATTTGGCATGGATTTTTTGCAACCTCAAAATAGGATGGTTTTGGGACAAGTTCACCATGTAATCCCAAAATCCATGACAAAACCATCCCAAATTAATTTGCTAAAAGAAAACTGCAACTGTCCCAAAGCCATCTTAGTTTTAGGACAGCTTCTTCAAATGGAGGGATGTAGCCCTCCCTAAGCCATCCTAGAAGTCTCAAAACGTAATCTTTTGGTTGCTTGTCCCAGAGTTATCCCAAATTTTGGAACGGCTTAAGCATATGGTTTGTGAAAGTCGTCCCAAATTTTTTGAATTGAATGAACACAAGGCCTATCTCAGAGCTTTCTCAAATTTTGGGACGATTTTGGGATGGCATGTTCCTTTAGTCCCAAAATATATCTCAAAGTCATCCCAAAAAAGTTGTAAACAAATTACAATAAAACCATCCCAAAGTCGTTCAAATTTTTAGGACAATTTTAGCTTGACTTTCTTTGCAACTACTACTACTCCGTCCCAAAACCGTCCAAAAACACAACATATAATCAAACAAGCCCTACCATTTTTACATTCGAGTGAGGTTGAAATTAGGAAATTCTCACACTTGAAGCATGAGGAGGACATCATTTCTAGGATATGGGGGTGGATTTGTGATACCATAACATGGATTATTGATTTTATTAACATTTTACAGGAGTTATACCGTGTGTGTGTGTGTGTCTTTTTTGTAGATTTGTACCTTTTTTTTTTTAGCAATTTTTGTCCTGGGGGTGAATGTGAAGGACAAGAAAGATATTATTTGTAAGATTGTGTTGGTGTTGATATCCACATACTTGCTTCATAATTTGCACAAAATAATATCAGTAATTTTCATGTTTTGTGGTAGTGCTGGTATATATCTATTGTTTTGAGGTTGACAATAATAAATTGTACTTTACATTGAATTGCACACTCACAATGAGTGGAAAGTGAGAGAAACTATGTTGTGTCTGCATTGAAAAAGAAATTCGTTGAGTGGCTTTTGTTTCTAGTTAAGGTATAGGGGTACTACATATCAAATTAGACTTATTTTGGGAACTTAAATTATTGTTTTTGTTTTTCAAATAAGAAATTATGCAATATTAGATTATAGATGTGTAATAAAAAATTGTCCAAGTATGGGGATTTCACACCAGAATTTCAAAATAGGGTTAGTGATTTTGTTTAAAGGGCAGTGTAGCAGCATAAGCATATGGATAGAGATAAAATTACATGTTCATACTCTAGTTGTAAGAATGTAAAATTTCTTAAGCCTGATGAAGTTAAGGTTCACTTATTCAAGAAGGGATTTGTTCAAAATTATTAAAATTTGATCAATCATAGCAATGCCCAGTATTGTGATGCAATGTCAAATATAGAAGCGAGTATCATACCAACCCCCTCAATATCAGAGTACTCTAGAACAATGCAGGACTTTGGTTGATAGTATCGTATACTATATGATGTAGCTAAGTATTGTAGTGGCACCCTAAATTTTGGGATAGCCGGCCCTTCCTCAAAAGTGGGTGAACAGCAGGGTTACCCTGACTTTTGAACCACACAATGTGGTGAGAGTACCACATTCAGTTCAGAGGATGTGGATGATGTGACAGGTAGAATTTTTGATGTACTGCATGCAGCGGACCAACTATTATATAATAGTTGTGAAAATTTCTCACAATTATCTTCAGTTATCCAAATGGTGAATATTAAAATGGATCATAATATGTCATAAAATTGTTACGATGATATTTATAAAATAATTGGTGAGATGCTCCCAAGTGATCATCGAATACCTCCTAATTTCTACAGTATTAAAAAGCTAATACGAGAGTTAGATATTCTAGTGGTGAGAATTGACTATTGCAAATCTGACTATATGTTGTACTGGAAAGAGGATGATAAGTTGGAGTATTGCAAATTCTGTTGAGATACAAGGTTCAAAGAGAGAAGGAGACCCTTGTCACATGAAAAGTGCTTTCCACACAAACATTTAGGCTAATTGCCTCTTATTTGTATATATCCAGATGACAGCTAAGCATATGACTTGACAAACTGCTCACAAGACAAATAGCGGTTGCATGTGTCATCCCTCAGAAGATGAGCCATGGAAACACTTTGATAAGACCCATCCTGATTTTGTATCGAACCCTCGTAACATACGGTTGGGTTTATGCGCTGATGGATTTAGCTCACATGGGTTATTTGGGTAGACATATTCATGTTGACCTATTATGGTGACACCATATAACTTGCCACTAAAAATGTGCATGAAATATCCATACATGTTTTTAACAACGATTATTCCAGGTCTGTCTAATCTAAAGAGACTTATAGATGTGTATATATAACCACTTATAAACGAGTCACTACAACTGTGAACAATGGGTGCTGTCACAAACGATGCACACCAGAGATCTTATTTCAATATGCGGGCTGCTCTAATTTGGACAATTAATAACTTGCCTACTTATTCTATACTGTCTAGGTGAAGCACTATCAGAGTTATAGAATTTCTAATTTGTCTTTATTTGAGTAAAGATTTTTACCAGTGCCATAGTAGGAAGGCTTGTTACTTCAATTGTCATCACCAATTCCTACTGCCCAATCATCCATACCAAAGTTATAGGAAATATTTCACCAGAAGTTGAGTTAAGATACACACTATGCCACCAAGAGAGATAGGTAGCCAAATATGGGAGCATGTTAGAAACTTGCCATGGGTAGTGGATGATCCACACAATAGAACCCTGGGATTTAGGACTGATCACAAGAGGATTAAAAGAAGTATATTTTGAGATTTACAATGCTAGCAGATAAACATACTACCACATAACTTAGACATTATGTATATAGAGAAGCATGTTTTTGATAATATTATTAACATAATTATGGAAGTTAAAGGTAAATCTAAGGATAATCATAATACTCAGAAGGACATAGGTATCATTTGTGACCATCCTGAGATTTTAATCCTAGTGGATAGTGTGGATCCGAAGCCGAAAGTTGTGTACACTCTTTATAGAGAGCAAAAAATGAATCTTTGTTAGTGGTTGAATGGACTAAAGTTCCCGAATAGGTATGCTTCCAACATTGGGCAATGTATCAAGATGATAGAGTTGAAATTACACGACCCTAAGTCTCATGATTATCATGTTTTTATGGAGAAGTTGATACCTATAGTATTCAAGGATTTGTTGTCCGAGTTTGTGTGGAGTGTCTTGGTGGAGGTAAGCTTGCTATTTCAATAACTTTGTATACCAGTCCTTCATACTAAGGTGGTAATAGAAATGGAGGATAAAGTAATGAGTATAATGTACAATTTAGAAAAGATATTTCTTTTGTTATTCTTTAATTCTATGGAGCACTTGATGGTGCATCTATCATATGAGGTAAGTTGGGGGTCTAGTCCAATACAAATAATTGTATTCCTTTGACAGGTATGTTAATGTTACACTTCATTTGAATGGCACTATTAATGGCTTAATGTCTCAGCTAATTAATGTTCGTATAGGTTCTTGCACAGTTTGAAATTAAAGGTGAAGAATAAGGCCCATGTTAAGGCATCAATTGTAGAGGTGTATATAATGGAAGAGATAAGCATGTTCGCATCACATTATTTCAACATGGATGTGTCTTTAAGGCAAACGAGGCTATCGAGAAATGACATGGGACCTACTTCAACAGACGGCCCCTCTCTCCATATTTAGCCATCCTAGACATGCATCAAGAGAACAGGTCTCAAGATATCTAACTATTAAAAAAAGACACTTTGTAATGACCTATGTGCTCTTAAGTTGTCTAGAGGTGGAGTCACTATATAGGTAAGATGATTGTAAATGTTGTTTATTTTATTGAGATCCCACTTGAGTTGCATTATTTACTGGAATGAGTGTTATCACCTCATCGTGGACAGGTTATTTCTATGACACTTTGCAGGCCATCATGTCAATGTTGATATTGTAGTTGCAAACATATTTGCAGAATAGTTTAAAATTTATGTGAGTCTCCTTTCCTACCCTTCATTGTCAACTTTATTTATCTTTATACCAATTTAATTCCCATCCAATAATGGTGAACAAATTAACAAGCCATCAAAAACATATCAGACCTGCTGTTACGTGGCTTAACTTGTGGGCCTTACAATCGCGTTACCATTTACTTAGCTTACTTCATCAATGGTTTCAAGTTTCACACCACACGTTATGTGCGGGGGAAACAAATGCAAGGTAATGGGATTTGTGTTCGTACTGCATATTATGACAACTCAGAGTATGATTCTTATAGAGTTGTTAAGGATATAATCCGCCTTGATTACATGCTTATATGGGATATGCATGTGGTATTGTTTAAGTGTCAGTGGGTGGATTCTGTTAGAGGATAGAAGATGCACCCGAAGTATAAGCTAATGGAGGTAAACCATTCGCAAGTTTATAGGAAGAATAACCTATTCATTAGCCTAACAATCTAAGTATGTATGTTATACTGATATTCCTAATATAAGAAGGAACATGAGTGATTAGCTGGCAACATACAAAACAAAAGCCAGATCAACCATTGAAAAGGAATGGGAAGATGTGCCATATCAACTGAATGAGGAGTTGAGTTACTCCTACTTGGCAATATGATTCACATGACTAGACTACATAATCCTGCTAGTGTACAATTGCACATGGATATCACCAAAGTGACAACACATGGTTAGGTCCACTCGCCTAGTAGTCAATCGACTCCTTCATCTATTAGGGGTGAATCCCTTGTAGCTAACAATCATGACAGGACAGACTTTGAAGGTGATGATATGTTTTAAGTATCTTGACATGCTATGTATTATTTTAATGTATCATGGGAAGTAAAGCACATAACTCAGCAATTTTCATAAAAATTATTAAATACCATTATTCAACAAAACGATCATACACCGTTGCCCAAAATTAAACATGGAGGTAACACCTTATTGCTCAAACTTAATTAGATACATGTACAAGGTCAATTATTTAAATCCTCATTTGACTAGAAACAAAATAAAACATAAGTTGAAAATTTGCCAGCTTTTCCATCTTTAATCTGATCATCATCCTACCCATCATGTGGCATGGTGTCTTCCTCACCAAACTGGCCTTTATGACCCGGCAAGATATCCTCAGAAAATAGAGTAGGAGTCGAGCTTAAAGGACCAGCTTGTGGCCCTCCAGAGGTAGATGGTCTGACTGATGTTCCTGAGTGTGCAAACATGAATCCCATGAAATCATATAACTAGCCTATAGTGTGCATCTACTGGCGCCCTATGTGGTCCATCTACATATGCATGTTATGCAACTCAGGCATAACAATAGCTTCTAGCTAGTGCAATTAGTATGAAACTGGGGTGGGTATGGATGCTCCTCAACTATGGGGTTTAGGATCTCTACGTTATCAATGGGTGCTCCTTCAAGCAAAGCTATATTAGCAACCGGAGTGGGGTGTAAAAGAACAAAGTATATGGCAATCGATGAACCCCTTTGCTCCTCAATGGATGACACTAATACAACAGCTACAACACATAGCTCTGTTATAAGATAAGGATGTTATAGAGACTCACACTGGTTCTATGCACACCACAGTAACCCTTGGTTGATCACCTAGACCACATTAAAAAAGTGTTCTTCCAAAATGTAGTATATCAAGACTGTAAGCTCGCGGATCCTTACAAAAATGAAGTACTAACATGTCTCACACAGATTGTCCAAGCCAACTATCTTGAAGGAATTAATGTAACAAATGACAGAGGAGACATTCTAGTGGCCCCTCTCATGTTGCACCGCATTAGCTACTCTTTATAGTACCCGTCTATCATTGATAAGATCCTAAATGTGTCATTGTAGGGTTTATCGTGCGTGTTTAAATGTGCATTGATTCTATTTGAGCTAATATCAACGTACACGCTACATACAAAAACTATTTCCCATCGATGCTCCACTAGTTGTTTGTTGAACTAGGTCCCTTATTAATAGCATAGAACTCCTTAATTAATAGCATGTTAGCATCGACCTCTAGTTGTTTGTTGAACTAGGTCCATTGTTATCATGCTATCATAAGGGATAAGTTGGGGCATTCCTCATTACATCAGCTAAACACTTATAAAACACAAGTGCTCGATGTTTGTTAACCTCCTCAGCACAGTTGACAGCTTCTAATGATACATATTTTTAATGGTTGTAAGATAGGCATGCTCTTTTCGTTCTTGGTGCCATTTCACTAAAAGAATTTTACATGCACATTACAAGAGTTATGTTAGGATGACTAGCCCAAAGGTTATTCAAAATGTTAAAGTAAAGCACCATATCCATACTACTGTGTAATCACAGGAATAAGTTACAAAACAACTTAATAAAAAGCATCCCCACATATAACAACATCCTTTTCATTCGTCACAAGGAGTCATTAAGCTAACGTGCACAATTTGTACCCATAGAACATCAGAAAGAACTCAACAATCAATTACTAAATATTTTAGTTTTGATGACATTCATTTGGGTAACACCTTCTTCACATTTTCTTTTAAGGTTTGTGAATTCCATAGTACGTGTTTATTCTATTCGTTGGCAAGCATATACTTGCATATAAAGCAACAATACACATTAAATTTCTATAAAGACATTTCATCAAACAATTCATATGCATACATGTTATGGGTCACAGATTTCTAAAGGTTTGTCATGTTCTTGCCCAAATATAACAAACTTCTATATCATAGATATAGAAGGATAAAATCAACAAAATCCCATCAGGAAATGAAGCTCCAATTAGGCACAATTTCAAGTGATCCAGTCACAATGGATAGGGTGCTAAATTTCAAGCAACAACATAACAAACAAACCAACACATTTCGAAATTCTTCACATCAAATGGAAGTACATTAATCACGTGAAGAGAAATGGCAACAATGTACAAAAGGAAATTGTTCAAATTCAGGAAAAACTTGATTGACCAAGTGACAATCCATAATCTAGTGAAAACTAATGATTTCTCCACAAAGCATATCATAAGTATAAGTCAAAAGTGAAGAAATTATGTAAAATACCTTAAGAAATGACATGGGAAATCTCTAACAAATTTGGTGGTCCAATCACGTAGAGACATCGAGCGGGCTTATCATGTCAAGACAATCAAAGGGGATGAAATGTATTACTACCGATGTTGGGCCTAGTTTACCACCATAACACTCGGCGTCATCCTAGTCATCAAGACAACCAAGACGACGTGCCCAGTGCTAGGCGCGATATTACTTGCAATCTGTACGTCACACCTCGCGACGTCGGGCATAACGAGTGCCCAATGCCCAAGGGGTGACTTTGCGATGTTGTGTAGGATGTGCAAACTACGAGGCACATCGTGCTTGACCTCATGACATCAAGTGCCATGTGCAAACTGCTAGGTATGAAATCTTCAATTTTAAAGGAGTGATTTGACACTTATCTAATCTATTTCCATTCTACAAATTATAGTTAGAACCATATATGCTAACATGGTTTTCTGCTATAACTTGTACCCATTCCACACATGTTCATAATTCTTGTACTTTTATCTTGTCATATTTTTCCACAGAATGAATTTAGTTGGGACTCAGTAGATAACACAGCAATACAATGTGCCTTCAAGAAAAAGGCGACTAAGCTAATACAGAAACACTTGTATTGGGCAAAAGTTTTCAAAACAAAAGCAAATTGAATCCCATAGAAGAAGTGGGATGAGATGTTGGGCAAGTAGGTGGAAGATACATATTGAGCAGCTTGCGAAAAGAATCAGACCAACCGAACAGTTGACAACGAATCTGCATCCACTATCTATCGTAACGGCTTGATTTCAACCACTGCACACAGTGAAAGAATGGTAAGTAAAAATAAATATTTGTTTGAGTACATGATATTTTTGTACTATCTCCATCTTCATTTCATTTACTTACAATTATCCTGTATAATGCAGGAAGCACAGTTTGGATGGTTATCGACTTCCATTAGGGTTTACTTTAAAGCTTGGAAAAACACAACTGGTGAATGAGCAAGCCCTCATGCAATCTCAAGGAGTAAGTATAATTAATTAAATATGTTCATATTAAATATAATGCCATGCAACTGCTAATTGATCTTTTATATCTATAGTAATTGATGCAAAAACTGTAACATGACTAACACGCCACCAAGGACCCAAAGGCACTAGAGTTAGAGAGTAGTGGGACTCCATCTAGTTCAACCAATAATAACATAATTGTCCTCAATGTGCTTGGTGTCTTTAAAAAAGGCCACCAACTAGGGGATGAGCTCAAAGTCTCAATCTTTCAAGTAGCCGTCCTGTGGATCGACACCAAGAACATATTATATTTAAAATTATTACATATTTTCATATTTATATATTTCTCCCAAAAATTCATGTATGAAATTTGGTAATTTATTGTACAAGAACACCAAGAATTTTAACACAAATTTAATAGAATTTTCTTTGCCAAATAATGAAAAAGCTATTCCAAATCCATGCCAAATTGTTCCAAAGAAAAGCTGTCTGAGAAAAGCCATCCCAAAGCCATTTTAAAGTACCCATCCCAAAGTCATCTCAAAATACTCATCCTAAAGCCGTCTTAGAGTATCCATTCTAAAGTAATCCTAAAAGCACAAGGAAGGTAAGTTGTCCCAAAGTCGAGCCGGACAAAGCTTTCCAAAATAAAGGTATCCTAAAGCCATGTCAAATAATGCTATCCTAAAGTCATCCCAAATTTGAGACAACTCTATCAAAAACTGTCCCAAATTTTAATGGCAAGATCAATAGGGATAGCCATCAAGTCCTCCCTCCAACTAAATTCATCCCAAAAAGCCGTCCCAAATCCTAGAATTTCTAGCAATGCCCTTTTAGTCATGTTAAGTGAAAGATATCTTATTCTGCTTCGTTTACCTCTAAGTGGATTGGATCAACATAGCCCTATCACTAATATCCATACTATTTAGTTAATCAGATCTATACTTATGCATTGTTATTATTTTGTTCCAAAAACTATAATATGTTCCAAGTGTATTGTTGTTTTATTTTCCAAGAAAAGAACACCCAAATTTTCTTTCCATGCATCCTTATGCCATTTGAACAACTTTGGATTTCTGAATTTTAAAAGCTACCTACGGGACAATTTAGAGGCTGCTTAGATAAGTTCAACTTTAAGAGCTATCGGTTTTAGGGTTGAAACATTATGGGTCATGTAGATGTATTGGAAACACACACACACAACACAGGACAGTGGTATGTAAATGAGGCACAAAAGTTGGTAACATAACTCAAAGTCACCATTACTACGTCTAAAGGGCATTACCTAGTAAAATGCTCCACAAAAAAAATATAAGTAACGAGATTCATAATAAAATCCCTTAGCTTTACCGCCCCAACCCAAGGTAACTAACTAGTTGACAACACACTATTTAACAGTATATATCTAAACTCTTATTAGGGTCAACTTTTAGTCATAGAGATTATTCTCTCAGATTTTGTTTCTTACGTTCTTTATTCTGTCAATACATTAAATCAACAAAAATTCAACTCTCATGCTAAATGACACTAATACTCATGGGAGAATTTTGAACTTTTTTTTGGCTCAACTCTCCTAGTTGTCCTCCACTTTTTCTTCCAGTATCAGTAGCCTTCTATTTATCAATCATCAACATAAAAGTCCTTCTACAAGTAGGCTACTATTTGGTGCTAATCTAGCTCCCAAAAATCTGAGTCAGATCTTTTCTGTTTGACAGGCAGTTGCAAATAACTTCATGTATCACGGTTGGATCTTATCACAACGTATCTTCTCCTTTTCCAAGCTTATTTAGACTCTGCAAATATGGTTTCCTGGTCTTAGAACTCCCATCCACATAGGTGAACTTCCTCCTATTATTTTAGATGTTGCCAACCATCTAAATAAACTTAGACCATAGGTGTTCGAATAGGTTTGGACTCTCTCAAAATTATCCTTTAGATGTCCAAGATGTGTAGAATATCCAGAATTCATGGATCCCTTCAACATCAATATCCATATAAAATCAAACTCCTTTTGAAGCCCTAATTAGCTTGTATGATTATAATAGAATTCTTGACAAGTTATAACTCATTTTCAAGTTAAGATTCTTCTAAACTTTTTCATGTTATATACAATGTGCCAACAAACAAGTAATAGGCTAACAATTTTCTCCTTTGACACATTATATCATAGCACATGTTTCCTAACTTGTTCTTAATAAATAGTTAACCTCCAACAATATGAATCAGCATAGCAAACTAAATGTTCTCAATAGCAACAATTCAACAGAACCATAAAATAACAAAACCAAATTAATGATATCATCATTTGTGGAAATTCTCTGCCTCTCCCTTTTAAAACTTTTACTCCCTCTTTATGCCACACGTTTGCTAATGGATAAGCAAATGCAAAAAGGATACCAAGCATACCTTATGAATGAAAGGGGTTAACTGCAACAATTGGAACATTACCATAAGAAGAAATATCACCACCATCAGTACTTGGAGCAAAAAAGTGTATGCAATGTTGTCAATAAAGTTACAATATAGTTCACAGCAACTATTTTACTTTCAACCATCTCTTAAGGTTTAGATCCTTCTACAATTTTATCTATACTAATTTGATCTATTAGCATATCTTTATTGTGACATTGGAAAACTAATGTTTTGTTTGCTCCCCCTTGAATATGGCTATTTTGTGCTTCTCCAAAATTTATACATCTAAATGACTAGCTTTTATAGTTTGAAGGATTACCTTTATTGTCAACATGTCTTGTGTCATTTGAACAATTTTATAGGAAAGCATGTTGACCCAAATGTGTCTAACTGTACCTCGATTACCACGTCTGTTGTCAACATTATTCTCAACTTATTCTCTTTGTAGCACATGCTTCAAGAGTGAGAAACACTTTGTAATTAGATGTCCTCATGCTTTGCAAAATCTACAGAATGTTTTAGCCCTTTGCTTCTTCTTTTTTTTTAAATCTGGTCATCATTGCAAATATATTAGGAACAAAATATGAGATGTCAAACTTTACCTCTTTGTGTGTAGCTTCACTTGTCCTGTTGTTGTCATCTTCGTTGCCAACATTCACGCCATCATGCCTTTCTTGTATGATATTCTTCAATAGAACAAAACATCTTAACATAGAATACCCAATTTTGGAGCCATAACTGCATGTTAATCTAAACTTATGCCTCATTTTGTTTGTAATCTAAACTTATGCCTCATTTTGTTAATCTAAACTTATGCCTCATCTTGACAAGTGCTTGTAATCTTGTAATTATATAAGATATTTTGGATTTTATAAACTTGTGAATCATATTATTAAAAGTAAGCTGTCATTGTGTTTGGATAAATAATGTTCAACTGCTCATCAAATACTTTGGATTTGGTAAAGATGAGTATACAAATAATAATGCAAAAAAAACTAAAATGAAAAGGTAAGAAAGAAAGAAGGGTGTGATATTGGAGATAAAAGTAAAAAAATAGATTTTTACTTAATTTATATTTAGATTAAGTAAATTAATAATGTCTATGTCATTTATATTTTATAATAAATTATGTTATAACTTCTTTCTAATAAGCCTAGAATTTATGACCTCCTTTAATTTGAAAACACTTATAAAAATCATAAAAAATATTCTTGAGTAGTTTACAAGATAAGCCTTACAACCACTTAATATACTTTTGTAGCTAGCAAAATGTTTCTTTGAAAAATAACGGTTGGAAATATTTTCAATACGGTTAACATTTTATTTTTCCTATTTTGATTTATAGCTGCAGCACTTGGAAACTTGTAGGAAGTGAGTCAAGCTAATGTGATCTTATTCAAATAGTAAATTTTAAGCCATTACATATATTGCGTTATATTGTCAAATGTTCAAATATATCTTCATTATAAATGTGGACCTACTAAATAGAAAATTTATTATAACCCACATTTTTTAATTTCAGCACAACTTTACAAATGAAATTGGGATATTCTTCGTATGGCTCGAGCGTGGACTGATGGATCGCCATCGGCATGCTGCAAAGCTAATCCAAGGCTATTGTCTTTTCATTTTTCTACAATTACTTATATATTTATTTACTTTTATTTTTATTTTTATTTTTATTTTTATTTTTTTGGTTGCCCAACGGAAGCTTGATCCGTATATTGTTCCCAAATGTCGAATTATTTATAATCATAAAGGGGGTGTTACTTAACAGTACGTGCATAAATTAATGTTTATTTAACTTAATTGTTCTCTACGTCGAAACATCCGAGAGCGCAGCCCCTTGGATCTAATTGAATTCTCCTCGGGGATGGGGTAACATATGTTCAATTATTACTTCGCGTGGACAATTAAATTTCATTTATAAAAAACAAGAAAATGTGAACATGATTAAATAATTTGAATCAAAACAAATTTGTGGGACAATTCTCTACCGCAAATCCCTTGATTCTTCTTTCAATTTGGGTATTTTGACAATTTCAACGTTTTTGAAATGAACTTGATATCTTTATCTTTTTCAAAATTGACTTGACCACTAAAAAATGTTAATTTAAGTGATCATTTGAATTTCGCCAAGAACATCGTGGATCTTCCTTGAATTTGGAGAGAGTTTGGAGTCTCATTGCTTGAACACATTTGCTTGATTTCAAGTTGTAAGGAATTATGAAAAGAAGACCCCTATTCATACGGTAGAATAGTCAATCTTGCCCTATTCATCCAAGGATATGGCATAATTTGATTAGTTAAAAATATTTAATCAAGTAATATCCAAATTTTATTTGATATGATTTGGGTTTTCAAATGTCAAGGTTGGTCTTCTATGGTTTGGAAAATTTTAATTTGACTGCTTAAATGAAGAGATTTGACACTTAACGTGATTTCATTGGCTAAGATTATTTATATTTAAATATCAACTATTTATTCTAGGAATTGTGTTTAGTTAGATACCTAATTTATTGAATTGATATTTAATATAAATGAATCCATGTGTCACAATTTCATTGGCATAAAATTTACATTTTTACACTTCCCGTAACAAATTCAAAATATACAATCTAATTGCAATATTCATTAGCATTTAGCAGTATAACAATTATGAAAGACAATTATATATCTTGACAAATGCACATTATATTATTATTATTATTAGCAGCAGCAGCAGCACAAGATTAATTCTCATAACATCATGAGGTGATGATAATTAAATTTATTACAAATACACCACCACCCAGGCCCCAAAAAAACGAAATGTCTTTTGTGAACTAACCAATCCAATCCACTTGCCCACTTAACTTCGGGCTAGTTAATTTTTTCATAACCACGGCAACATTAGACACGGAATTGCAGAAACGTCGCTGGGCTACGTTAACCCTTTATTAACTAACGGTAATATTTTTCATGAATTCGGGTAAAGCCCAACGAAAGTGGTGTTGGATCTGTCCTTGAGTTATCTGAATTCTGGTGTAAAATTAAATCAACATTAAACTGTTGGGTTGTCCGAGGCAATGGGCTGCCTTAGCAACATTACAATATTTGTTTCTTCTCCCCTGCAAATTTTGCAAATGATGAAGAAACTTGCCATAATTTTGCTTTCTAATCTTTCTTCGTGTTGAGTAAATGACGTTAGGAAACGTTAGATTGTGTTCTCTCAAACAACCGAATAAGTTAATCGAGCACAGAATAGGAATGTGAACTGTACACTTTTCTAGCATCGCGATCGTAAGCAAAAATCAAAGCCCAGTTCCAACTCTTCCCTTCAATGGAATTTCAAAGGGTATTAATCTATTAATTAAAGGACTAAGTAATTTTTTTATTTCTCTCATTTACTTGGATTTGGCTAGGTATTTTAATATTATATTAGTCTATGCTGCCCCTCCTAAAATAACTACTATTTGGTCATAAAAATATCATGCACGTATATACAAAACATGCTATTTTTAAATTTTGTGTGTACTTATATATTAAGGTTGAAGACGTGATAGTGGTTGTGCATTATTAAATTAACATAATAACTTTATTTTAATATTTTATAATTTCTTCTTTTTAATTATATTTTGATAGAATTTTATGTTTCTTTCCCTTTCATATTTGCAACATCTTTCAATTCCTTCTTACATACATACATATATATATTGATTTTTCATATACTTTAATTTTAAAATATTTTATTATTTTTATTATAATTTGTCACAATCAATCATGTTTTAGAATTATAAAAATTTTAGCGCGCACATCAAACTTGTCACTCATGAAAGATGTGTAAAGTGGCTCTTTGCTCCTTCAAATTGGATCTGTGGTCCAAATGGTGAGCATATTAGGCGACCTTTGGGGCTGTAAGAAGTGGTGCCCATACAATTTTCCTACGTTTTTTGAAATGATCGTTGGTGGGGTGGAAAATGGATCACGAAGTTTGTCAACTTGTAGGATTCGCATTCAAGAAATACACTCCACTACCTCACTTTATAAGCATGTGATTTTTATCTGTGTTTTTTTAAAAAAATTATGTAAAAATAAAAGAATAGTAGAAATAAATTTAAAAAGTATAATTTTTTAATATATTTAAATATGAAAAAGATCAAAAAACACAGTCAATTCTATTGTCTTTGTCAAACGAACGATTCTTTTCACTTATTAATTAATTTATCTATTTGCCTTTCGAATGACAAAATAAAGGGAAAGAGTATACAGGTGGCACCATGGCACTCTGTTATGCTCATGGCTTGATTTGTAGTTAATTTAATTTTTAATTACATACTCAAATATAAAACATTACTAAAATAAAATAAAATGGACACCAAAATTACACGGTTCAATTAGTGGCCTATATCTAGAAGGAGAAAATCTGTTTTTTTTTTTTTTTGGTGTGTTATTACCCATGGTATGGAACAGTATTTTAAAAAACAATCAAACTGGATAGTTGAATCAGTCAAATCATTCATCGGTCCAAAAAATTGTCTAAACTTAAAAATTAAAATTGCAATAAAACTAAGTGAGCATAAAATTGCAGCTAAACTACTAAGTCAAGTAAATCAGTTACTATTCATGTCAAATTGATAAATGAATAGATATTTAAATTCTAATGTTCTTCTTAATTCAATTTTCTTTTTTCATTATTGCAATCCACCTTCAATTTGTTATTCTCGATTAAAAAAAGATCATGAAATGTCTTTTAAAATATTCCATAATTTTTTAACTTGGACACGTATTCAATATGTATGATTGTATTAAAATTCTAATATATTTTGATTAAATATTTTAATATGATATAATTTTTGTATATATTTATATTTTATTTATTGAACTAATATTTATTATTTTTCTTTGTGGTATTTTTATTATATTAGTTTAATATATTAAACTATAAATAGTAATTAAAAATATTTAAAAATTAGATTCAAGTATTTTTGTTTATATTTATTATTTTATGCATTTTTAGCTTATATTTATAATATAACTATTATACCACCGATTCGATCACAATTATACCACTAGTTGGTCGTAATAACAATTAAATCAATAAAATTTTCAATTTAATAACTGGTCTGATTTTACAGCATTGGTATATGATTTAGAGGATGACGAAATACAAATTTTGATGTTGGTTTTTATTCTACTAATGAGAATATCTATACGGTACTAATAAAAGCTTGAAACTATTTTGCTTCTTCATTTTAAATTTATGATATTTATGGCACTGTACTTTGATTAAAGTGACCAAGCATACTCAAATATAATTGCTAATGCCACAATTACCTTTTCTCTACATTATATATCTACTATATTATTATTGAAATAAGAATTTATTGACTAAATATAAAATCTACAATTATCCTTATTTTAAATTATTTTATTTTTATTTCCTTTTCTTTCTTCTTTTTTAACTTCTTATTTTTTATATACGTCCTCTCTCAAATTTTAATCATTTTCCAATTATTTTTTATCACTCTTTATTTTCTTATTTTAAATAACTTTATACCTAAAATTTTAAATAATTAATCTTTATCATTTGAATTATAGTAATTTAATAATTTTTAAATAAATTTAAACATATATATAGTGTACATTGTATACAAAAAGCGTAATTAATTGTCTGTTACCAACTCTCCACATCTTCTTTATTTCGTAACATCCAGGAACCGAAATTTTCTTTATTATATATGGTAGTTAGTCTTAATTACCTCAAAAGATATGGATTAATCATATCACAGTCAAGATTTTGTCTCGTCTTGTCGCTGCACAGTGTTCTCGCATGATGAGATTAAAATGGTTTTATTGACATAATATAATTGAGAATTGTGGTAATCAGGTCCTTGATTAACAAAAACATTATTGTCAACTACCAGCGCATATTTTCTTCTTTGTAATAAAGACACGGCGCCTAACTTTGACAACCTCGTCCAACCGAAATCAGCGCCTGATGACTTGTTTGGTCAACTTAAGGTTGACTTCTCGATTGTTCCTCTGCCCGCCCAGAAAACGGGAAGAATTAGCCTTTGTTTCCGGCCAATTAATTTAATTAACTACAAGTATAGGCATCGGCTAAACCTTATTAATCTACTCAATCTTTGAAATGAAAATTTTGAATTTAAAAGAAGGATATAGAAAATAGATCCTAAATGAGGTAACAGAAGTTTAATAATATAAAATCAATTGCAAAATAAAACATGCTTATCACAATCAACTCAAAATTCGTGGTTTTCCAAATCAGTTGGCAATTCTGGGTTTAATTTAAGTTCAGACATGTGGCAAGCCTAACTCATGTCCACTGATTCGTGTCGCTTGGCGAGATGAACAAAGGGAAGAAAGGGACAAGAAAAAAAAAAAAGAGGATGGAAGAATATGGGGGAATCTAAAGGTCAGTTTTACTATTACACTTTTACTTACTGCTGGCCAGTTCGGAGAGAGAGAATTTTCTTAAGGTAGACAATTCAAAGTCACCAAACTAATTAATGGGGACACTTCCACTGGGATTAAGACAACAAAGCGATGACATCGTGGGTAGTTTCCGTAAATCTACCGATAATTGATTGCAATATCTTTATTGTGGAATGGAATTTCAACCCACGCAATAAAGAAAATGATTGCAAGGCCTCGTTCTCAGATAATTGCGATCCAGTTGAGCCATATACCTAATGGCTAATTTTCTGCATTGAGTTGATTCCAATTGTCATGTTAGCTTATAAATTAATCATGCTTTTTTCTTCTTCCTTTTTTTAATTTTCCCTTCTCTTTGTCGCCAATATGAAGCCACTAAGAATCTTGAATCTCTTAAATTGACCAAGCTGGAAGCAAAGTAGGACCTTTTGCAATTTTGTTGTGTACGTATTACGTGTAATACTATGTTCCAATCTTGAAAAGCAAGTCAGAATTCCTTGTATATATTTTTGTGACAAAAATTTTTCTTTAAATATAGTAATGTCTGGTTGCTGAAAATAACTTATACAGGCGAGTTAAATTTCATTAGAAACTTGAATTTGTAAACTAGTCTTATTCTCTCTCTGTTTTTTTTTTTTTTTATTTTTCTTTTTTGGCATAGGTAGACTAGTCTCATTCTTTACTCGCGATACTGTGATTTTGTTTGTAATGCAAAGGTGTGCATGAAATAAGAACGTTAAAAATATGGATTTTTTGGCAGAATTTATTTATTTGTAGATAAATATTAAGAATGATAAAAACACATCTGATAAGGGTATTATATCAATACATTAGTAAATTTTTAAATGTAAGTTCTATATTGTGCATAAAAAATAAGAGTAAAAAGGTACTTAAAATAGTATAAATTAAAATTGGATGAATAGATTGAAACAAGAAAATAAAGTAAACATGAGGAGTGTGAACAGAGTATATAAAGAAATAAAAGTATTTTAGGCATTTAACATTTTACAATCAAATATTGTCATTTAGTCTCAATAATATACTATAGATGAATGAATTAAAAATTCCCTTTAAATATGAATTATGTATTATTCATAAAATAAGAGAAAAATATATTTACAAAAAAAATTAAAATTGAAAAAGAATGTCTAGATAAAAATAATATAAATTAATATTGAGTGAAAATTATGAAATATATAAAAATTTAAATATGGCATGTCAAATGTTATATGTGTGTGTCTGTTTTAAAAACCAATCAATCATCAAATTGAAATTTTACTGCTTCAAAGGTTATTGGTTCAACCGTGGTTAAACCAATGTAATATTTATATTATAAATATTAATTAATATATTAAAAATACATAAAATAGTAAATATTAAGAAAAAATACTTAGAATCTAATTTTAAATATTTTTAATTTCTATTAATACTTAAATTTATTACACTAATACAATAAAATATGATAAATATAAAATATAAAATATTAATTCTACAAATAAATGAAAAAATGTATGAATAAATATATCTTATTAAAATATTTAATCAAAATATAATAGAATTTTAATAACATCTTATATATTCAATACATGTTTAAATCAAACATTATTGGACATCTTGAACAATTATTTATTTGATTCATGAAATTTTCTTTATAAAGGAAAATAAATTGAAAATAAATTACTATAAAAAATGAAAATTAAATTAAGAAGAAGAAAATTAAGATTTAAAAGTTTATTTATTTATCAATTTAGACTATTCAATTTTTATGAATTATGATTGGTTTAGCTGATTTAGCTGTTCAACTAATATTTTACTTATCTTTACTCAATTTAGTGCATTCTAATTTTTAAGTCATACAGGAATGATATTCTAACTAGTTAGTTGTCAAATCGGTTCGACCATCTAGTTTATGTCGGTTTTTAAAATCCTATGTATTATATGTTATATAGATCTTACAACGGATGCAAAGTATCATGAGTGAAATTAGATTATGTTGATCTCATTATAATCATTTAATCGTAAGATTAACCATCTCTTGTCCGATGTGTTGGCTCCATGTTGTATGATTACAGTTTCTGATGGGTGGGAATGATGTGTTAGAACTTTTTTGTCTCGTTTTTCTTTTTCCTTTTCTTTATGATGTGGAACACTTTACCTCTCAAGGAGAAAATCAAGAGCACCATTTCTTGGATTAGAGCTTGAAAGATTGACACGTTGCTAAAGTGTGGCATTGCCTATATCGGCTCTGGCTCAAACCAACTTAGACCGAAACCGAAGAATTCGAGACGGAGCCGAAGCTTAACTGAGATGAGTGGTCAAGTAGAAGATCGATCCGACCATGCTGGAAGAGTCTTGATTGTGTTTTCTTTTTCTGATTTCCTTGTGATTCTTATCCTAATCAATTTAAGATTATTTCTACAATTTAAATAGGATCTAGTGATAGTTTTAGTTGTTTTCCCACATACCTTATGAATTAGACACTGCAATTATAAATAGGAGTTTTAGGACCATTGTTAAGGAGCCTCCTTATTTTTATACGAATTTTATATTATTTTTATCATTTTTAAACATACATTCGTGTATTTTTTGTTCCAAAAATGTGTTTGTGTGTGTTTGGAATTTTGAACGTGTTTAATTCCCATCATATCATGTGTGGATTTGTTCTTGTAACAATTCAAAAATTCACTCGTGCTTCCTTGCCACGTCAAGTGGTATTAGAGTTGGAGTTCCTCCACTGCTAAAGTAAATCCAAGAGTTTATTACATTTGACAATGTTGTTGTGACAAAGGATTTGTTCTTGATTAACCTCAGTCAATTCAAAAACTCATCAAGATCAATTTTTTCGAACAAGATGTCAAGTTTTTGGTAAGATTTTTAACTTAATCATTAATAAGTATATTTTTGAAAATAGGATTTTTAGAAAAATTGTAGATAAATTGAAATCACTTGGTAAAAAACACTATGAAACCTATATAAATGGTGCGTCCCAATTGGCTACAATGGAGGAAAGGCGTAGAGTTCCAATTAAGATTTCAAAGTAATGTGATGAAGTGACATGCAATTTTGTAGACATTAATGTTCAAGTAATTTTGTTAGAGTGTTCATGAAAAAATATAAGGAGTGCTATTTTGTTAAAGAATGCCTATAGATTCATAAAAGATGGTGAGATGTATATTTTGAATCTTTTTTTAGAAAAATTGTAGATAAATTGAAATTACTTGGTAGAAAACACTATGAAACCTATATAAATGGTGCGTCCCAATTGGCTACAATGGAGGAAAGGCGTAGAGTTCCAATTAAGATTTCAAAGTACTATGATGAAGTGATATGCAATTTTGTAGACATTAATGTTCAAGTAATTTTGTTAGAGTGTTCATGAAAAAATATAAGGAGTGCTATTTTGTTAAAGAATGCCTATAGATTCATAAAAGATGGTGAGACGTATATTTTGAATCTTTTTAAAGAAGATAATCAATCTGAAGTGATGATAAAGGACAATGTTACGATGAAAAAGTTTTATATTAAGATTAAAAAAGTATGGCAAGTTATTGCACTAGAAAATTGTATCAAAAGTTGTGTTTGTGTGCAATGAAATGGTAGCAGGAGTGATTTTTATTTTAGGCAACAAATAAGGGTTGTGGTCACAATTTAAAGTTATTGTTGGAAGTTTCCAATTCGTTCGAAATATGCTGGATTGAAGAAAGAGTTACTCACTGTGCCATGCTTATATTGTGGCAAAATTATACTTGAAAGAGCCTCCTACAATAGTGTTTTTGAAAGTTACAATATAAAGATATATGGTGATATATGCTTAAAAAAGTCAATTAATTTATAATTTGAATTCGTGTTAGATATAGAATTTGTTTTGCTAGTTAACCCTTGCGAAAGAGCCATTGCATGTGTCACCATACATGAATTTGTTATTATTGCACATTATACGGAGAAAATTGAATTTAATGCAAGAGATGAAATTCATACAATTGGAGTATGCATGTTTAGGGAGCCTCCCTATTTTCATAAGAATTTTATATCATTTTTTCATATTTACACAATGATTTCCGTATTTTCCATTCTAGCATTGTGTTTGTTTGTTTTAGGTTGTGAATATGTTTCAGTTCTCATCATATCATGATTGGATTTATTCTTGTAACAATTCGAAAACCCATTCATGTTTCCTGCCACAGCATTTTATTTGTTTAATTGAAATTAATTAGATGACTAAATCACTACTTATGAGATAAGAGTAAATTTGGAAGTTACGAAACGAGGGACGTTCCTAAGATAAGGCTTTCGTTTTTCTTTTTTTGTACAATTTTTGAATTTAAATAATAAATTTACCGTTTTAGCATTTCACCCTACTGTCACAATCAGAAGTGAGATTTTTAGCCAAATTTGCTCTTCCAGAAAGACAATGACAGAGGGTATATAATTTCACTTGATTTTGTTCCCCTTTTTGACAGTTTAGGTTCACTTGATTGGCGGAGATGGAAATCTGTCCACAAAAGTTGCATAAATTCAAGGGTCGGAGTAATTCGTTGAACAATTAAAGGTCTAAAAAACCATCATATTTATTTTCGAACACAAAAAAAAAAAAAACCTAGATGATGTGGATTTTTTATATACAGCTGTGTCCAATCTATACCTCCTAGACTAATCACATGTTTGTTTAATAAAAAAGGAAGTATGTTAAAATATCAAAAATAGGAGGGTTTTTCTAATATCAATGGAAGAGGGGTATGCCCCATAACTATGCATACTCTAAAAATAAATTGGAGGTAAAATAATTAGAATAATAAATAAATAATCTCATATCCATCAAAATAATTCAAACAAACTTTCATCTCATTATTGAAACTAAACGCGTTCCCGTTGATTGGTATCATCCTTGGGCTGCATTGAATAATTGATGGGCGGTGGGTAGCGCTGTAAAGGGTTTTGTGTCCCCTCTGACTTGTGGTGAAATTGGAGGGCTCTTGTCAATTTTTTTGCTTTCTTTTCTTCCTTAGTCTTTCCTTTTTCTTGTATACAAAGTTCAAACCTAATTATCACCACATTGCTTTCGAATTATGCATTCATGATTATTGTCTGCTTTAAATAACATTAGTTAAATTTAGCCAAAAAGAAAAAGTCATCAATTGTGAAATGGGTTCTAGCTCATTTAACTCTTAAATGGGTACTATCTCATTTATAAATATAATTATAAATATATGTGTGTGCGCGCACGCGCCTCACGACATACAATAATATATCTTTGTATAATTTTTTTTATACATAAAATAATTGATTAAAAAATAAAAAAATAACAACAAAAAAATGTATAAATAAAATCTATGAATTAAAATATCTAAAAATTAACATAGAGAATTCTATAATGTCATAATTTAATATTGTGCCTTTTTTTTTCTAGTTTGAAACCAAACATAGCCTAGAGTTTTTGCGATGGTGCAATATGCAATGCATTCCTAAAATTTTAATTTTTATATTGCTTCTTTTTTCTAGTTTGCAACCAAATGTAGCCCAAAAGAGTTTGCAATCTGCCTACAATTTTATTTTTTATACGGTTTTCGTTAGTTTGCAACGAATGACAGCCGTCGCCTTTGCAACCAAACACAGCTTAAAGCTACCCCCTTTAGATCCGATTAAAACCTTTCGTTTCGTGGAAGTTGGAGAAAAATAATTATGATGTTTTAATTCAGATTTTGAGTTAAAAAAGGGGGCAAAGTGAATGCTTTGAACCAAATACGTGCTGGAGATTGGGGTTGAAATTACCTGAAAAAAAATACGTTAACTGAAGTAGGTGGTAATTCAGGCAACAATCGACGGTCGACGGTGCAGGAAAGAATGGAAGAGACGCTCCCGTAAAAGCCCTAGTTCTTCTTCATTTTTCTCTGACTCAAGTTCTGTGTTATCAACTTTGCTTTTCTTTTTTGTCCTTTTTTTACTTATAACTGGTTCTACCAATTATGCATTCACCCAGTTCTTACTTATCAACATGGGACCAAATTCATATATGAATTCCTAACAAAATCAAACTCTTGATTGGAATTTTTTGCTGCATTTTGTCCGTAGACAGATTAAATGCTAAAGACACGTAATTGACTTGCAATCTTATTCTGTCTTTTTCCTTAATATAAAAATTAATATTAAAAAAAAAAGCTCATATATTTGTAATAAAAACATTAAATATTTAACAAATAACAAATTAAAAAATAAATTTTAGTGTAAATCAAAATTTTGGAAATATGTTCAATGACCCATCTTTCAAGATGGCTTTCACTTAGAACAGAGGGCCTGATATTTTTTGATACTTTTTTATTTTTTATTATTTTATATTTAGTAGTTTAATTAATAATAAATTAAGAGTTCTAAAATTAAATTAGATTCGTTAAAATTATAAACCATACTTAACTTATTGAATTAATTTAATAAGCACATTTTTATTTTGTAGTTAATGATAATTGTACAAAAACACGTAATTATTCAAGCATTATTATGGCATATTTTTATTATACTCAGTAGTTTTATTATTAGCATTTAACTGTGCATATTATGGTAATTTAAGTTACTTGCAAAACACAAATCATAGTATTTTGTGAAATTCAAAATAATTTGTTAACAATTACTAATCATAAGAGAAAAGAACACTCTGGCTAAAATTTATTTATTAATTAATTAATTTTGTATCATATGTCGAATTATTGAATGAAAAATATAATGTTTATTAATCAACTAAATTTTTATTATAATTTTAACTTTTTTCAAAAGTCACTGACATTTCAATTGTTTGTTTTTAAAGATAAAGTTGATTAAAGTATCGGTAATGTTATGATACACTTTAATGGTTGTATAATAATGGAAGACAATTCTTAGAATTAAATTAAATTAATAAAAGCATAATGTATATTTAATCGAATAATTTCCTATTATTTTTTATGAATGTTTTATTTTATAGTTGACAATAACGACTATATCATTTTATGGTTAATATAATATGAAAGTACAATATTTTATTTTAAAGCTATATATGATGTTTTAATTTTAAAATTCAAATATTGATTTTCGAAATCAATTTCTGAAAATTTAATTTCGTTTATCATTTTAAATAATAATTAAGGAGAGCCGTAGCGGGTGCACCCAAATACCAAAACAATAAAAAAAATGTAAAGAAAAAAGAGAAAATCATCATCAATTTATTAGATTAGTTTTCAACACTATAAGGAATTTGTTTCAAAACATAACTAAAAAATGAGTAAATAATCTCGTGTCTTATTATTCAGTTATTATGAAGTACAATACATTAATTGAAAATAATATAAAATTAAGATTGAATATTAATTACGTTTTTGATCGATCTAATTTAATTTGAAGTACAGTCATCCATTATTATACGGCCATCACAGTGTATCAAAATATTAATTCATATTCTAACCTGCCTTTTCTTCAAAAATGTATATTTAAAATAAGTGATCTTTTATAAACGTTGCACAGTTATAACATATTCTAATTAAGTAATAATAAAAATATTGAATATGTTCAAAACACACACCTAATAATTTGTAGTTAATTGCGTGTTTTTCTTACAATTATCACCAATTGCAACATAAAAATGCATTTAGTAAATAGTAATAAATTAAATATTCTTTATATATTTCATTAAATTATTTTACTTTCAAAAACCTTAATTTAATATTAATTACGTCATAATATTTATAAGATAATAAAGTAAAAACCAAAAAAGTGGAAAAAGATAAAATAAAAAAATAAAAAAAATCAGCACGCCTGACAGTCACGGTTATCTAAGTAAAACCTTCTTTTGAAAAATAAGTCTTACCATCATTTTAAAAAATCAGTTTTGAAATCTATCTTTCAACTTTCAAATATAAGTAAGCTAAAAAAGCAACCACATGGTATAAACTTTTATATTTATTAAAAAAAATAAATAAATTACTGCAACTTAATTTTGATAATGTGGGCAATTTTGATTGACCGTGAGGAACAGAAGCCGATACAGAGGTACAACATCAACATCAACAAGTGAACTGGCACGACACCAAACTGTAAGGCGTTTATTGCGGCCCACCAATGCATCCATGCTCAGAGACCAGCTGGCTACCGTGTCCCAGTTTACAGGCTGTAAGATTTCATCAGTTAAAGTTTCCAGTAGTAGATATTTTCACCAGCCTCCACTAGTAGGTATTTTCACCAGATTTTTATGCAACCAGACAATAAATAAATAAAAAGAAAATTTTATGTTTATTTTACTTTATACTCATTCAAAAATACACTGTAATAATATATATTTTAAATTTAATATCTATGTTTCTTAAACTTTTACATATTTTTTAAAAAATACACTAAATAAACACACGTCTAAAAATATAAACATCGGAATGATATGGCGAGGAAACCGATGAGATTTCTCGCGGCAGGCACCAGCTTGATCAATTCATTTTAATTAAGAAAACGATTGTGTCTGATTGGTATTTTTGTTGGAAAATAAAAATAGGTAAAATTTTAATTAGAATAAAAATTGGAATTTTTTTTAAAATTTGTGTATTTATATATATAATATAATGATTGGGTGGGATAAAGTATACAAAATAATTATTAATTTTTAAATGTATATATATGTTAATAATTATAGATATGTCTAATAATTGAATTTTTAATATTTGTTTATATATATAAACGAGAAAGTAGTTTAAATTTAAAATTTAAATAAACATTAAATTAAATGTCATGCTTGAATTGTGTAACTTTGACTAAATGATAATAAATAAAAATAAGATAACAAACAAAGTAACAATGTTCACTTTTGTACTCTGTGATTGCGGAAGTCTTCTAGTTTCAAAATTATATCTTTTTTTAAGATTTAAACCAAGAAAAAATTTTCACCAAAACTCGACCTTTTTAGATTAGAATAATAAAATACGAATATATTATTGTGCAACTGGAAACGCTTTTCCAATTCTCGAATCCTGTTGTCGATTACTATAATTACATTACATTAATAACGATTATTTATATAGTCACAAATGTCGTAAATTTAATAAAGCGATGACCGTTTTACACTGAACGCAGCCTTAGTCAATAGCCTCACATGCACTAACAATTAATTTCCGTAATTAACTTCTCTATAAAGATCCCATGGGAACCTTCGCTGTCATCCGTCTTTGCTCTATGCTTGAGACCGACAGTTTTCTTCTCCACCCTCATTCCGTGTCTATTTCTTCCCTTTCTTCTTTCTGTTTACTCTTCTCTAACTATTTTTCTTTCTTCTAATTATTGGAAGTCATTGGTTTCCTCCCTCCTTTCGATTTTATGCTGCTCTTTCAGGTAAAATTCAGCTCCTTACGTTCTTCTTTCTCTTTGTTCTCTTCTTTTTATCTCATCGCCATGTTTGTGGTTGGGAAGTTGGTGGTCGGCTAGTTCTCAGACAACTCTTTCTCTTATCTGAAATTTTAAGCAAACTTTTGGGTTCTTTGATTGGTATCAAGGTTTGGAGAGCCCGGGTGTGGTTTTAAATTTGACTTTGTCGTACTTGGTTTATTTTGAGTGATTTTTGGGTTAATAAATTCGAGTCTAATTAAGTTTAAAATTTTCACTCATAATTAGCCTCTTTTTTAAATTTTAGTTTCGATGAAATTTTTTAATCTATGGATCCTCAAAAAAAATTCATCAAAATGCGTTTTATGGTGTGTATGTTTCTCTCGTTCATCGATCTCAGAAGATCCGAGTAGATCTAACTTCCTGGTTTGAAATATCAATTTTTTGGCGTGTGTTTCTGTGTCTTGTCTTTCTACGACATGCACCTGAAATTTGCCAATAATACAATTCTCATGCCCACCCTTGTAACGGATGGCCACGAGATTTCATTGATGTGTTTCTGCACGCAGTGAAACGGGAGTTTCGCTTTTTCTTCCCAACAGATCTGCATAGTCTTCCTTCGTTTGAAAACCATTAAATTATAGGTATCTCCCAACTATGTATTTTTTAGCCAACAAGAAAAGTCAAAAGATCTAACTTTGACCGGATCTCAACTAGAAACAAGTAGAATTAAACTGACAAGCTTTGTTTTAGAGCATTTTCGCAATTCAATCTGTATGAATACCTAATGATCAACTGAGCTGCAACTTGTTCCTTTGAAAATTAATTTTTCTAAACGAAGATTTCCCTTTTCTTGGAAACAGCAGTCGTTCTCTATATTCTGATCGGACCCTGATTCCTGAAGAGAACCAAAAAACGAAAGAAAAATGAATTACTACGCGATTCAGAAGAACAGCTTTGCTGCCTGTGAAGAGATGATGGGCAGCGCCGCTTACAGATCTGTAGAGATGAAAGAGACGGTGGTCTGCCCCAAGCCGCGGCGGTTCGGCCTGCTTAACGCCACCCTTAACGACCCTCCTCACGTGAGACCCTTGAGATGGCATGCCAGGTAAATTTCAATATGTTTACACCACTCTTTTCAACTCTTTATATCTTTGTGTGTATTTTGTTTTGGTTTCTGATTTTCTTTTTCTTTTTTTTTCGTGTTATAATTAACAGCCATCACCAAGAGGTTTTCGATGCGAAAGCTGGAAATGAACTGCTTGACATCATCATCTCTGCAAAGGTTTGTTTTGCCTTTCCTTTTTTGTATAAGAAAAGTTTCGTTCTAAATTTAACTGGCCAGCATAATTTCTGGATGATGATCTATGTGCATCTTTGACTATGTATGACTACCAATTGCAGTTCTACCAACTGTGCGCTTTGATAAACTTCTATGAAACAAGAATTTTGGTCACGAAGCACAAGATTTTGTGGCTTTGCATCTATAAAAAGTGTTTCTCTGTGTTTAAATCTATAATTAGAAGAGTTATTTTAAGTGGCTGATTGAGAGTGTAACTATACTAAATTAGAGGAAATTTGAAAAAATATATAAATTAAAATGATTAGTTAAAAAAAAAAAAGGGAGGTTAACAAAATAATAAAAAAAAAGTAAAAGAGTTTAAAATAGGATAATTTCATAATTTTACATTATACAATCACAAAATCTTGTTTAACTTAATACATAGCATAGACAGTATAGATAGATACTGATGGGCTCTTGTATTTGCAGGGTGGCTGTGGTGGTGGTGGTGCTGATAATCAATCGGCAGCACAGGTAGCCTCGTCGCCCCCATTTTTCTGTGGGTCTCCACCGAGCAGAGTATCTAATCCGTTAATTCAAGATGAACGATTTGGGGACGACCAATGCGCCCCCGTCTCGCCACGAGCGATGCCCACCCCCTCGGGGATGGCTCCTTCCCCTTCCTCCGCCCGTAAGGGTGGTTGTGTTAGGGCAAATTTTGGCAACAACCCGGCGGTGAGGATCGAGGGATTCGACTGCCTCAACAGGGACAGGCGGAGCTGTGGCATCACTGCCCTGGCCTAAGGAATTGACATCATAGATTCTCAAGCTCTAGCATGAGCAAAGGTATTACTTTTCAACATTTTGATCAAGTGCAAGCTAAGTCAAAAGTGGGCATCATTGATCATTTTGTCTAGTGTATATACGTATATGGCGTTCCAAAGTGTCTGTAATTAGATTTATGCTTCTATGCTGAAAGTCTGCGTTGAAGTTAGTGACTAATTTAAGAAACAGGTTTTAATGTTTTTGGAGGGGCAAAACCTCTGCGATGGTGTAAGTAAAGAGATGAGTGGAGGGGTGGTCTTTGCGGTGATCTTGTATCCATTCTCGGGTCACTCTTGAGATTGATTAGGCGGCTTTGTTTGGAGGAGAATGTGTATTAAGGAAATAATATATATCTATATTGGTTGGATTGAGTCATCATGTTTTGTAGTCAAATTCACATTGTAAATATGAAAAGTATATAATATAAAATTCCTCATATCTTCCTTGTTTGCTGACCGGTTTATCAAATTCTAATTATTTATTTTTCTCTATTTATTTCAATTTATTGGTGGTGTAAATGATGACGATGATGATGCCTTGCTTATTTGCCACGCGAAAGCTTGAAAGGAAAAAGTTGTTGGGCCTATCATCCATTACTCATGAGTCATGACGTGGCCCACTAATGGGATTGATTGCTCTTCTTAAACTCTGGGCTATGTTTGGCTAACCATTTTCAACGACACTTTTTCAGACTTTACCTTATATCACAAAATTTTTATTTTTATTTAAATTTAAATTATTTTTTTCTTATGTATATATATAGAAGTAATTAATTTTTTTAATTAATATTTTTATTTATAATTGAATCAATATATGTACATACATATTCACATTTATACATATTTATATTATAAAAATTAGTTGTTATTTTTATATATTATTATATTGTTTCATTATTGTTATATATCTTTCACATTTATAGAAATAAAATTGAAATAAATAGTACTATTTATTTCATCATATCTTTAATCTAAACACGTTACTTTTGTTAATCTAACTTTCACCAAACATCATTTATCACCGAAACACTCCTTTCAAACGTTGGTCTTGTCATCAAATTATTATATATATATATATATATATATTTTTTTTTTTTTTAAATATGTGTAAATTCTTTTAATATTTAAATAAATTTCGACAGTGAGTATTAATTATAGGAGGGGTACTATGAAACCAGTCATGCTATTTGTTTCGCTATTGCTTGAATTATTTTATAAGACCATCGTTACTGATGTTTGTAGTTATTTTGTGGTATGTATTACTGCACGTATTTCATACAATAATTATTGGTGATCGTGACACCCATTAGGCTAACTTTTCTTCATCGTCATTATGCATTCTTTACCTTAATTTTGGTGATCCTAAATCTTTAAAACGGGAGCCATGGGGATTGTGTGTGACATATTTCAATAATGACCTACGTCACAATATGAATTACAAGCAAAATAAAAAAAAAATTTAAATAAAATGAAAATGATCAAAATAGATAGATATATAAATAAATAATATAAAAATATAAAATTTTTAAATCAAATAAATTTAAATTTTTTCATGATGCATTTTAATTTTTAACTTTATTAATAAATACTATGAAAATACTCAGATTTATTTATACTAAACATTACAAAGAGTTTAAACATTATTTATTTATATATTTATTCATTTATTTTATGAAAATAAGATAAGAAAATTCCATTTAATAAAGTAGTGTAATTTTAATATTCATATAGTTATATAAAAATAATTAGATGAATAACGAAAATATATGCACTTAAAAAGGATTTAAAATCAATTTTTATTAATAAAGTTAACATACTATGTAAATACTCAAACTTATTTATCTTAAAACGTCACAAAATTTTTACACTGTTTATTTCTTTATTTATTTGCGTTTTAATTTTTCATTTGATAAATTGTTTTTTGGTTTTCGGTATGTTTTTGATTGTGACATGTGCCTCTGTTACGATGCCACAGTTTGAACGAGCCTTCGTAATAAATCTACGCCACAACAATTTTCCTGGTAATATTGATAATAATAAATTAATCGTAACTTAAATACAATTTTTTCTATCACAAAATTCTTTTGGGAATAATTATTGTTACGTATAATGTCTATTTTTTTATTAAAAATTTAAAATTATCAGTGGATATATGTTTAACGAATATTATAATATTTTTCTGGTAGTGTCTGCTGATATTTACCCAGTTTTTCTTTTGTTTTATAACATACGCTATTGGTATTCATAGCTATAGCGAGGCTGAAAGAGGAAAAAAAAGAAAACGTTATTTTGAGCAATAGGTCGCAATCCAATTCCCCCCTTATTGGGCTTCAGTGGGTCAATTGGAAAGTGCTCACTGGGCTGATTCAGCACTTGGAGAGCCCGTTCCCATACATTGAAAACGAGAGTTGAATGAATTACAATACTGCAACGAGATTTAGAAACTAATATATAAACATTAATGTGATTTTAAATTAATTTTTAATGATAATTTCATAATTTCTAGAATGATATAATTTAAGCTGCTTAAAAATACGAAGAAAACTAAACTTTTGGTGGTTCGGTCAATTTTGCTTACGCCCGTTGAGATGTTTTCTTGTCAGTTGTTATTATGATTGTCTCTATTACATCATTACTTTATTAAGAATTTTTTTTGTTTCACATTGTGTAGTTACATAATTATCCTTAAATTAAATTCTTTTAACTTTCCTATGATTTTTTCTTTTCTTTTAACTGATTGCTTTTGTTAGTGTTTTGTCTTAATATTTCTCTTTTTAAATTTTTTTGATACCTTTTCATTCATTTATTCTATTCTATATGTCACTTTTTCATTACACAAAAGTATTATGGTAATACCTTTATTTCTTTATATGTTTTCGTTTTAATTTCTTCCACTCAAGTTTAGCTCATTTCATTATCTTCTCTCAATTTTAACTTATTTATTTTTTCAATTTCCTCTCTCAAATTTAAAATATTCTATTTAATGACATAAAAATTTATGTTTAAAATTTCTAATTTATTTGTATAAGTATGTACGCAAATTGAGTGTGTCTTTAATCACTAGATTAAAAAAAAAAATTATATGTAACTTGTTTCCACTTGGCAGTAAGTAACTTGTTTCTAAGTGGCACTGGGAAGTGACTTGTAAGTGTTTTACTACATGTGAATAATTGAACACGGAGAGTGTGCCGGTCAGGATTATCTGTGAAGTGTGAAGTGTTTCGGTTGATGATGTTCGATGGTATGCCTCAAACTCAAAATGCGAATATTTCTAAATTTTTGTGCAAGCTTCTTCTCCCATAAAATTTGCATCCAAACAAAGTCTAGTATTTTGATTTGTACCCGACTCCTTTAAAGAATAAAAATAGAAATTGGGCAGAGAACCAAGAAAAAAAGCGAGTAAATTTGATTTGTCATAAAAACATTCTTTTGTTTTTGTTAAAGGAATGCACTTGGCAAGGGCTTAAGTTTTGGGAGTGCTTCAAAGGGAACACGATATAAGAATTGAAAGCTTTGCTGTTATCTCAAAAAGGTTCCCAAAAAATGAATACTCCACGTGTATTTTCCTCTCCTTCCCCTTATCTGCCAACCGTCTAATGCCACCAAAAATATTCTAATAACACTATTTGTTAATGTAGAGTTGCCTTTAGATCATTGTTTCATCTGTCATCTTTAGCTGGTTATATATATAAAGAGTCCATACTCGCGGATTTCTGCATATTAAGGAATTTGGACAGGACTAGCAGTTTCTTAAAATAGCAAGCCCTCACTTTGGCGCCACCGCCAGCATTGAATGACTAGAATTTCTCCTGCAGGATTTGGCCCCATAGTCCACGCATCAATATTTGAACGAGTTAGTGATCTACCTCACTGCAAACGAGGTGAGAGGATTGAATGTATCTAGACTTGGTACTGATCCTGTTTACAAAAAAAAAATATATATATATATATATATACACATATATAAGAAAAATTGCAATTTTTTTGTCCAATAAAATTAAATTCATTTGGCAAAATTATCTTTTAATTTTCAGGTCTAGCAAAATTATCCTGACTTTTCAAGATTTTGGTAATTTTGAGACAATATGTCTAATCCTGTCAGAAAAACCACGCCTCATGCACATGACGACTCAATTTGGGGATTTCTAGCACCTTTGGACATACTGGTAGGGAGGACGCCAAAAGCCACTGGTCCAGTGTGGATTTGGAGGGCAATCCACACCAGATGAACATTATAAACCCAGATCATGTGGAAAGCAAATGAATTAAACACAATTAATTGAAACCACTTCCTTCAGTTACCCACTTAAGCATTTTTCATTAGAAAAACCCTCCCTCGATTTTACTAGTCTATTTTCAATCTCTTGAAGAATCCGATAAAATCAAAGGTGATAAACAATCATTTGGACAAAATCAAATGTTTTAAAGAAGACAACATAAGAAATATGGGATATTGGCATCATGAGAGGCATCCAAACTTGTCACCTCCTTTTTATCGTAAGTTTTTTCTTTCAATAATATGTTTTTATAGTTTCAAGGTAGTATTTTGTGGATATCTACATGATTTATGAAAAAGTGTTGAAATGGTCCATAGTCCCCTCCACTTGTTCCCCATTCTATTGTATTGTATTATTTATTTTCTTGGGTATAGTGTTCCTCGTTTGTCCATTTCTGAAACTCCCTTTTACTTTTATTTTTTTTTGTTTTGCATGTTTATGGCACATAGATCTTAAGTGGATCACATAGGTATAGGTCGAGAGAAGAGATTCTATATACTTGTAAATAATGGTTTCAAGCTAATTTTGGATGATCAAGGTTTGAGGACAGAGGGCTTAAAACACAATGGGAGCAAGGAAATGGACATATATGTGGAGGTTGAAAGTTTGGAGAATGGTGATAATGCAGCTAAACACGGAAGTAGTGCTAAAAATGAAAGTGGTGATGACAGGCATGTTAGAACTCAGGGTTTAGATGATGTAGATGTGGGATCTATGAGAGTTGAGGATATTGGTCTAAGAACTATCACAACTGAAATTAGTGCTTTTAATGTTGATGAAGACATTTATAATGACAACAATGATGAGGGCTTTCTAGGTAGAAATGCAGTTGAGAGTAGTGAGGAGGATGACTTATTATTTGAGGAGAATGTGGACTAAACTGTTGTGCAAGAAGATGATAAGCATCAAGAGCATTCTAGAAATGATTATCGGGAAGATATAGTGGTAGATAGTGAGCAACTGTTAGATGAATGCACTTTGTTTGATGGAGAAGGAAAGAAAAGTGTTAGGCAGCCTATATTTAACCCAACTTCGATATATGATCCTATTTTTGAGTTTGGAATGATTTTAACACTAGAGATGAATTTAAGAGTACTATTTAGTCCCAAGCTATCAAAAACAAGAGAAGTGTGAAATTTTAAAAAAATTGACAAGATTAGAGTGTAAATTGAATGTGTAGATGAGGCATATAGGTGGTAGATCTATACCATTAAAGTGAAAGATGAATGCACCTTCCAAATCAACCTTTATAATCCTCAGCATACTTGTTCATAGACATTCAATGTCAAAAATGTAGAGACGAAGTAGTTGAGTGAAAGGTATTTGAGAAGTTCAAGACAGATCCTAAGAGAAGCGTCAATGGCTTTAAGCATGAGGTTATAAATGAGTTGATGTATAATGTATCCATGAATCAATCCTATAGAGTAAAAAGAAAAGCCTTAAAGATGCTTAAGGGAGACCCCACTTATCAATATACCAGGCTATGAGATTATGCTGAGGAGCTCAGAAAAACAAATCTTGATTCAACGATTATCTTAAGGATTGACGAGGATTGAAAAAGGCAACGAAGGTTCAATAGGTTTATGTTTGCTTTGGTGCATTGAAAGAAGATTCCAGGGTAGGGTTTAGATCCATTATTGGTGTTTATGGATGCCAATTACAGGGTCCACATAGAGGTATTTTGTTAACAGTGGTAGGAATTGACCCTAACAATAATTTGTGTCTAATTGCCTATGCAGTGGTGTGAAGAGAAAATAAAGAGACTTGGGAGTGATTTTTTTATAGTTTTAAAGCAAGATTTAAACATTGTCACATTGAACTAGGTGGCTATCATGTTTGACAAACAAAAAAGGTTGATCTAGGTATTTGAAGAGGTATTCCCTAGATGCGATCATTGATTTTGTATAAGATATTTACACAACTACTTCAAAAATATTGGATTCAGAGGCTTGGATTTCAAGATTGTATTGTGGAGGGTAGCAAAGGCCACTACAGTTGGTGAATTCAAATTTGGGATGGAACAATTCAAAAAACTTGATCATATAGCATATGAATGGTTCGATGACAAACCACCCAAGCAATGGTGTAGATCATACTTCAGTGAGTATCCTAAGTGTGATATAATACTTAACAATGTGTGTGAGATGTTTAATGCTAACATATTGGAGGCCAAGGAGAAGTCAATCCTTACTATATTAGAGTGGATAAGAGAGTAATTGATGAAGCAACTGCAAGAAAATAGGGATAGGGCATTAACTAAGTGGAATGACAAATTTTGTAGTAAGATAATGAAAGTACTTTAAAAAAGTGTGTAAGGTGGCAGATTGTATGCCTATCAAATCTAATGATAGGGATTAACAAATTTCATGCTTTGATGGGAGTTAGTTCTATATTAACTTGGAGTTGAGGAGTTACACATACAGAAAGTGGTAGTTGATAGGTATCCCATACAAGTACATGGCTTCTATAATCTTGAACCAAAAAGCTCCGCCTAGAGAATTTTGTCAATCATTGCTACATAATTAATGCATGTAATAGGATGTATGCTCTTGCCATAATGGGAGTGAGCAGTGATATCATTTGGAATCACACACATTTCATTCATCTCTTACCTTATAAGTATAAGGAATAGAGAACCTGGTGAGCCTCAGCTAAAAGAAAGAAAGGCACCACCATGAGGATGAAGAGACAACAAAAGACTATGTCATGTACAATTTGTAGTGAACCTCGGCATAATACGGTATGATGCCTAGAAAAGTAGGCTATAAGCCACAGAGCTTGGATTTAATTGAACGAAATTCCTTATTTTCTACTGCATAAGTGGAAGCCGATCCAAGCAAAGCTAGAAATAAACTCTGTGTAAGTATAAATGTTTTATAATTCATGCACCATATGCAATAGATAGCTATACTCCCATTAAATTTTTTTGAACTTACCACAGGTAAAGAGGAAAGCCACTAAGAATAGCCATTGAACTGAGGCACACATGGCATCAGGAAAAGTGTAAGTTTCACTCTTATATGTATTCAACCTAAGCAACTAACTAGCATGTGTGTGGATAGTTTCAGGTGACAAATAAATGCCCTAATTAATCTCAAAAATGTGATCCCATTGGCCCCCTACCCCTAAACACACGCAAGTCCCTCAAATCCTCCAAGACTCTAAGAGCCTAATGAGTGTAGCAATGAAGCCCTAGCACCAGTCATGGAAACTGACTTATCTCCTTTGAATGAGGCCACCTTAGCAACTGAAGCCCTTACTCCAGCACCTACACCCCGAAGGCCTTCATGTTTAACTCATGGCCCAGACAAATCCTTAAAGAAGGAAGGAAAGGCACCTGTAAACTTTCCTAAAAGTAGAGTATGAGTACAAACAAAAATTCGAGCATATTTTTGTGTGTCACTCATGTCCTGACATTGATCTTCTTCATCTATTGCAGGGTGGGCTCATGAAGATGTAGCTAAAGAGAAAATGACCTAATGATGGGATAGGTACTACCTCAGCACCCATCATGATAGATAACAGTATAAGTTCTTCAAGCTTACTATCAAATTCTAAGTATTAAAGATTAGATGTCATTGACAGAATGGATCCTTGTGTTTAGTCAAAGAAAAAGGAGAAAGAGAACTAGAAATCCCCTACCTCTGGCACAGGTACAAGTGTAAGTGTCATTATGCATTTTCTGACCTAATTAGACAACATTTTGTCTAACATTCTAATGACACAAATAGGTTGTACCTTGCTACCTCCTTCTAGAAAAGTTGCACAAGATAAGGATATGATGGATATACAAGCCTCAGCACCTACCTCGACACAATTTTAGATAGAGTTACCTGTGACAACAAGTCTTTTTATATACTAGCAATTGCAGGTGTCCAAACCATCGCCTAAGATTGTGACAAGCCTAACCAAACTAGGTGCCATTATCTTAGAGGGGAAAAAAACTTGTAAACATATTAGCCTTGACCACAGCCCTCATAACAGACGCATTTAAATTAACTAAATCCAGTGGGAAGGCCAAAAATATGAAGAAATGATATGACCCATACCTGTCTTTGTACTACTCTATGCAAGATGTAAGTTTGCAAATTTAGAATACTGTTAAGGTCTAATGTTTTCTTGGCAATGAACTTTTTGTACAATCATTCCACTTGTGTTTTGTTGTATAGTTTTTTGTTGGATAATTTCAAATTTGAATGCAATTAATATTGTGAAACTTATTTCTACATATTTTGAATTGTATCATTTACATTCCAATGAAACCAAATATTTTATAGCTTTTGATATTGCAGCCTTTGAATTTAATCTATGAATTCAAGTGTAAGTATGCATTGTACATCTACGCTTGGTAAACACTAGAAAACACTTGAGAAACATTAACTGTTTTACACAGTACCATTTTGCACATCCTTGTGCAAATTACACAAAATCTTGGGAAACACTAACCATTTTGCATCAATATGCATATTACACACAACTTACACATAAACTTACAGTAACCTACATATAAACCATTTTGCATCACTATACATAGTGATGCATATTGTTCCAGCTATAATGATGCATATTACGTAACCTATAGCAACACTATCATTACAACAGCAAAATGAACTCCAATAACTCCCGCATAAATCCCATCATACCATCACATTCCATTTGCCTCAGATTGTTATTTGCCATACCAGAAGTGCCATCATCTGTAAAGGTTATAATTCACGAAAGTAAAGCTAAGATTAGAGGAACCAAAAGCAACAACTTCACAAGTTTCTTGGTTCTTTTCTTTAATATTGCATTCTCTTGTTCCAGCTTACTCAATCTCCTCAATAGACAAGGATAATGGTCTTTGTCCAAGACAAATTAGAGGATCCTCTGTGAAAAGAACCTACAACCTCCTTTCTACTAAATTACAAATAAAAAAACACAAAAATTACACTCCCTCTCTACCAAATTCCTAACAACTCACAAACAAAAATTTATAATTTTTCTTACATTATATTGCAAACACGCATGGAAGCATCACCTTAGGTTGTCATCCATTCAAAAGGTGCAAAATAGCTCTTCTTCAACTGTAGCAATCCACGTTGCCAGTGACGTGCGACATGCTATGACCCTTCGAGACTCAGAAAATTGAAACTGCTATGGGAGGAATGAAGTGCAACCAAACAATTTTTGGGGACACTTTAAATCAACCTACCATCACTGGTCAAACGCTGTGGGAGGGACGAAGTAGCATGGCGTGGGAGTTAAGGCTTCCAATTAGGCAAATGAACGAGGGAGTGACTATAACGTTCATCTGACATGGACTTCCCTTTAAATCCACATGGGATCCGTTACCTTTTTTTTTTTCCATGTCAATTGCACACATGGGCATCCTCTCTGGTAGTGTGTTTAGAGGCATCAAAAATCTACAATTTGAGTCATCACGTGTGGGATCGTGCATTTTTCTGGTAGAATTATAGCACATTGTCTCGATATTGCCAATATTTTAAAAAGTTAGGACATTTTGCTAGATTTAAAAATTTTAACAATTTTGTCAACAAGTATAGTTACAAAAATTGCAAATTTTTTAAAATATATATATATATATAGTAAAATAAAATAAAATTCTACAACTCATGCATCTGATAACTAGGTAAAAATAAGGAATCACTGCACGTCATTATTTAAGTCAAGCTTATCAATGGATTTTATATGCCATTACGTGGAGTGTAAATATTTATATGTACACACATACATACATACATACATACGCACACACAGGCACTACTTTGGAGTTTTCAACAAAAACTAACGTTCAGAAATTATTTGCCCAGGAAGTGATTGAACTTGTTAGCATTCATTGTGTTTATAGGCAAATTATACTCAAAACCATAGCCCCGCCGTAAGAACTTATACATTGGACTATTTTTCTGGATACAAAAGATATTTAAATAAGATATTTTAGCGAAAACACGCTATATAGTAGTATATGTAACAGCTTCTTTCTGACCAAGTCACGGGTCACGAGGATTATCACTGTTCAATTCACAACAATAAATAATTCATATTTGTCCAGCTGATGCATTATCTGTATGTGAACCCTCCACGTGGCTTATGCCCCTTGACTTGCATGCGAAGCACTTGGTGTTCATTGAATCCGTGGTCCAAAATATCTCATACATTAATCTAAAATACTCCACAAGGAGACCAAACACGGCCCCTCCTAACGTGGGCCTCCAAACGTGAAATCAAAAGCCCTGCTCTGGAGCGCCACCATGCACATTCCAAGTTCCAAGATCAAAGCATCGCTTGTGATCTCATTTATTTTCAACACTAGATATAGAGCACCAAGATCAGTTCTCCAAAGCAATATCATCATATATATATATATATATATACATATATATATGATAAGAGTATTAATGCAACATATATATTGTTAAGGGAATAATGAAGAGGCAACAAAGAGCGAATCCAAGAAAAGGAACACAGGGAAGAAAAACTTCGAAGGAGACAGATAAACCAAGAGGGGCGATTGGGAAGGCCCAAAAGAAGGCGGAGATGGCGACCGAGGAGTGGAAGCAGGAGGCAGAGGGAGGCGTTCCGACAGTGGAGGAGGCAGCGGAGTGGGCTAGTTTCTGGAGTGGGGTTGATGAGGAAATGTCATGGGCCACGAGTTGGTGCCCGTTTTGGGAGATGGAAGCTACAGGTATTGCCTATTATGCTTTGTTTGCTGATGTTTTGTGGGATTATGATATTTGGGACTTGAGAACAATTGACAGTGTCCCGAATCCGTGTGAAGCACACTAGTGCATGCGTAGGAATTTTAATTTGCTTCCCCTACTGAACTTTATGTTTTGCTTGAGAGAATTGGAGTTAATTTCTAGTTTTCAATCCTTCTCGTGATGAAAGTTATTTAAATTTGTTTTCTTGTTTAGAAAGTGAATAGCTTCGATGCCAATAAATACAACCAATAGTTTGACATGGTTTTACGGTTTTCTTTGAGAAGAAGAATTTTGTTGTGAAATTTGTGATTGGTTTCAAATTGATGGGTGCTCCAAGAAAAGGTCATTGCCGGGCATTAAACTGAATTGTCAAGTGTTGAGAGCCCAGAAAGGGCGATAACATTAGTTTCATATAAAGAACCACTACCTTTAAGTAAAGTATGTTTTTTCCTTAACCAATGGTTTAAATGCACAAACTCTTGGCATCTTCTGAGTTATGCTGCAACCTTGTGTCTCTTTAAATTGTTTGTAACATACATTACTCATTTTAAGGGTCAATGCTTGGTAAAAGTTGTAATTAAAGGGTTAATTAGTTCCCAAAGGATGGTTAGGAATCCTTCCACCAAAGATTGTGAATTTGTCAGAGTTCCATAAGAGATTTGTTGTTGCCATGAATCGCATGTTATCGTTATGTTTACTACTCCACTTGGTCTATGAGTTTGGCAACAATTATCATATTATATGTCACAGTTGTCTGTTGGCATGAGAACTTTCTATAATCAATCAAGTTATTTATTTTGGAAAGCAGAAAGTTGATTTAAGTTTTATAGAAGAAAATATGCAATGTTGGTTTGCATAGAATGTCTTTAATGATTCAGAAATTATCTTATAATCAAAGATTCATAGTTGATATGGAGATTTATTCAAAGAAGGTAATTGCAAGCAAGAATCTGTTATAAGAAAAAGTAGTAGTAGCACGTTTAACAGTGAGTTTGTTGAGATTTCATGCTAAATCATCATCAAATTTTTTTTATTGGAGTTCCTGAAACTCGATTCAACAATCCGAGTGGGAGAAAAATGGAAGTAAAGGCACAGAGTTTATACATTTAAGGAGTGATTTTTATTGATTTTATTCAAATTGTACCCATCCATACTAAATGATGTTTCTACTCTATACTCTGGAGGAAGAATTCGCATCTTGAAGAGTTAACCAAGAGGGACTTTAGTTCGGCAGAGGCAAGAAAGCTTGTTGTCCAAGGAAAGTTGGAAACATGTAAATGAATTGATGTTAAAAAGAAGTTTGACAAAGGTGAGTGAGTTGTTAGTGGTGCTAAACATTTAAAAATTAGTGAGTTATTTTCCAAATGAGGGCCCTCAGGCATAGAGTCGGATGCTCTAAAATAGTAAACAATGTCTTTTTTTCTGAAAACCTTTTTATGTCTTCAGGGTAAGAGAATATTTGTGAACCGTCATTTTCATTATCACGCCCTCAGTCTGGGAGCGTGCCGCGGGACAAATATCCCAACAGATACTTTAAAACATCAGAACATATTAAATCATAAAATTTATTCATTCTAATACGATGGCAAAAAGGTAAAGTAATATTAATTTATTACAATTTCATTATCTTATTTACTAGGAAAGTAAAGTAAAATAAAATAATTAAATCTTCTAGTTCTTTGACTCTACGATGTCTATGCATGATCACTCTCACAACAGAAAACATCATTGCTTGTGTGGAAAATTTTCCTCACATAAGTTATATTTTTTTTCACATTACATTATGTCACAAGTTCGTCACAAATAATGCTTCGCATTAGGTTAATGTGGGGAAATAAATATTTCCACACAAATGTAATTGTGACGAAATGAATATTCTCACAAATAATAAGTATTGTGACAAAATCATCCTCACAAAAACTATTTTCTTTCATCACTAAAACTTTTTCCTCACAAAAAATCATTTAATGGTGATGAATAATTTCATCACAATATGCAATTTTCCTTCCAATAGTACTAAAACATGTGACAACAATTTCCTCATATTAAATCTGTGCACAATTACAAGATAAAATTATTTGTAAGGAAGATTTCCTCGCAACCAACATTTTTATTAAAAATATATTTTTTTACAAAAAATTGTTTGTGAGGAGCACTTGCTCACATTAGAATTTACACATTAATCAAAATTATTTTGAAATAATTTCTTACTGATCTAACAAATACTTACACTACAAAACATTTTTCGTCTATTATACAAAATCTCTTATACCTGTTTATAAATTAAAATCAGTCTGTGTCAACAACAAAACACATTGCAATATATATTGGTGTTGCAATCACAATGCCATCCATCAACAATAAAAATAACAAAAATCAACTCACTACAATAAATTAATTCATTAATAACAAAAGGATTTTTAAAGATAGAGAAATATAATTGATCATTCCGTTCTAACTAGAAGTGATTAAGTAGGAGTTTTTACGATAACAGAGGATTTATTGCTACTATCTAAGCATATTTTAGTTGTGACACTTTGTAACTTGGTCCCATCCACCATCAGCTATGCAAAAAATAATTTTAAATGACTGTAAGATTCTTTGCTATTTCATAGAATTTCCTCAAACAAATGCACTTTACATTAGTATCTTACTACTAATGGGATGAAGGTTAGCCAAGCACATATGTGAGATGCTGCGTTAAGAAAGACAACTCATAGAATTCAATTAAATCAATAAAAATTAGACAACGTTGTTTTACTTCAATAGCATGCCTTCTCTTCTCGTAACTTCTTTGGAGATAGAGGTGATCTTGAAACAATGCCTTTCTTCAATTTTCTATTGAATTTTTCTCATAACCTCTTTACTAGTTCCTTGCAAGCCCATGTGGATTCATAAAAAGGGGGTTTTGCACTTCTACGATGGTTCTCTTATTTAATCAGACATGGATAGATTGTCAAACACTTTTTATTTTTACAAATGCGGGATTCCACTGTTTCAACACTCACATGCTCCTGATGCATCACTAAAGCAATAGTTTGAAGAGCAACATACCTTGGAATGATGCTACAACTAAAATCCAATTTTTCACATAGTTCTCAAAGAGCTGCAAAGTAATTCTAACACTATTAGTTTCCAAATATTAAAACAAAGAAGCAGACTTCGATAGTGAAATCAAGGACAGACACCAGTGATGAGACAAGCTACAAAACTAAATGGAATCAGAACTTCAAGAAGAATGGGAGAATTACATCACTATGCAAGCTCATAAAACATTTTATGAGATGATTACCTACAGAAGGACTTAATATGTTTATTTTTCTTCCACTTGCTGTAGTATCCACAGACTCAAGCTTTGAAGCCAAGCGCTTCAGTGTTCACTAAAGTCTAGAAACCAGAAGTAGAACAACGAGGCCTAAGAATCATATCCATGTAATATATCTAACACATGTACTTAACCAAACAAGTGAAAGCAATCACTTGCAAAGAATATGAGAAAATCTTAAAATCATTAGTAAATCACTTGCAAACCCATTTATTGAATTGTACCAGGCAAAGGCAGAGTAAATCTTAGCCTTTGGATTCGTTTAACAATACAATTTTTGAAAAGGACACAATTCCATCAAAGAAATAGAAAGAGGCAACCAGAGTTATGCTTGTTATAATTATTCAGTTATACCTGACCAGCCTGAGATGATATAATAGAAACTGAACCAGGCCCATGCTCGGCCTGACTTTTCTTCATACCAGCAAGAGCAGCCTTAATCAGATGAAAAGTCCAGGTCACATCGATCATAAACTTAATCTCGTCGAACGTTAAAATTCTAAAAATTTTAAAATAACTGTGCTGCCATTTTAAATATTTTTAATGATTTCTATTCATATTATCATGATCAAACAATCTCTCTTAAAATCACCAATAGAGCATGCTCAAACATAGGGATCCATAGATTTGCATTTATGTCATTCAACAAGAAGTGAGCCCAACACTTGATAGGGAGTGATGGATTCAATACAAGGAATTTTGCAGGAAAAAAAAAATGATTCAACCCACGAATCAACTTCTAGTGCTAATTATTCTTTCTTTTCTAGGTTGCTCTTCTAGCACAAGTAATCTAATCAAATATTAGGCCAAATTTTAGAAAGAGAAGAAAGAATATTCGACAAGTAAAACAAAGAAAGAACGAAGAATTGATAAAATATTTAGCATGCCCACACAATATTCGACAAGCCCACTGCTAAATTTAAGTATTTAACTAATAAAGAGAAGAAACAAGAACCTACCTGTGAAGATTCAAAGAGCCTGTGAAGAAAACCAAACAGAAGAGCAAACTCGCCGGGACCTTCTCTTTGTTTTAGCTTTTCTTATACATACATTGAGGATTAACTTGTATCTCTATTAATGCCGATTAGGCAGTTCCAATCTATTACTCATACCAATTATGAGGGGCATAATTAACATTTATCATTTTCATCTTATTCGTATGGAAAACAATTTAGAAACAGGAATAGTTTGTAAATACTCACATCCATATTTCCAAAAAAGTAAAACATTTTAAAACTTTCACAAAAAATAACCATATCGAAATTCTAATATAAGGTAGGAATAATTGCAGTAAAAATCTCATATATACTGAAAAATTATTTCTAAAAACATTTATAAAAATTAATAAAGTACATTCACTTATCTATTGCTAGTTTTACTATTCCAAAACCTTACTGATTATTATCTATTAAATTCTTATTCACCAAAAAGTTTTATTCAATTCTTATATTCCCATGCATTTAATGCAACCTGCACGCCTTGAATTTAACTCCTCAATTTTCAACTGCCTACAGACTGAGTTTTTTTATCCGGGTTCGCTCGTGTGATTTTTTCCATATCCTATTAGGTTTTTATTTTCCATTTTTCATACTTTTCTAGCCTTAAATTTTTTAAAAAAAATTAGACTCCAAAAACTAAAAATCAAGTTTCTCTTTATTTTTTGGGTTCTAAGACTGCGAAAACACAACTCGAACCGATGGAATGATCCTTAGCACAATCTACCACATCCTGCGTTTGGCCATCAAAACTATGAATAGCTTCGTTGCGTCCACAAAGGAGTTTATTATGTTCACATCCTCAACTACAGTGCATTCTGTTTTTCCCTCGTCCAGACTCTGCACTCCCAAGTAGGGGTGTGACTCAACCGAGTTGCTCGACTCGACTCGATCGAGCAACTCGGTCAAAGCTCGAGTCGAGCTCGGTCAATAACGAGCTCGAGTCGAGCTCGGCTCGACTCGATATACTCATCAAGTCGAGCTCGAGTATTTCAAAAAAATACTCGAGCTCGATTGTTTTTTTTTTTTAATATTTTTCAAACATAATCTAGTATTTAACTCGAGCTCGAACTCGAGCTCGACTCGAGCTCGGCTCGATAAGCTCGAGCTCCAAGCCTAGCGAGCTCGAGCTCGAGTTGCACAATTTTGCTCGAGCTCGAGTTCGAGCTCGAGCTCGAGCTCGACTCGGCTCGATTCCACCCCTACTCCCAAGCACCTCCATGAGGTGGGCTCTGCATGCACATAAAGGCAGTGTTTGGTTCTAGATTTGTCCTTACTCAATTTTAGTCCCCCTTTTCAATTCATGAACATGTTCCATGCATTCTTAAGGCCTTCTACTTATATTCAAAGTATGAAAATTTAATCTTGATAAGCTTTTTATGATTTCCCAAAGAAATTTATAGGTACGCAAACATCATTATATTTTCCTATATGTGCTCCTACATCAAATTTTTCTCACATGGTTCAACTAACAAAATCTCCATACCACGTCCAAATTTTAGTCCTTTTTTTTCTTATAATTTACATGCTTTGTGTGCTTAAAACATGTGGGTAAATTTCCTACAAGCATGGAAGTATTCTATACGATTCGGTATTGAAAAACTAACCTTAATCCTATACATTCTCGAAGTAAACTAATCTATTACAATTTCATAGTCTTATTTGCTTAATAGTAAAATAAAGTAACTAAATCTTCTAGCTCTTAATTCTATCATCCTCAGGTATGATCACTCTCCCTAACTTCCTCTACAAAAGAGACACTATGTAAAGCATGAGCAACAAATCGTCTAATAAATGGATTCACCTGCCCTATTCTTATTGTATGATGTGAGCAATGAAATAAAATACATTTGCGTAAAACACATTTTAAGCAAAAAGTAAAACAATACATCATATTTCATGTTTATAGTACTTTTCACATGTTACATACTTTCACATGTACTGTTGCCTACCATGGGTCACATACTTCATGTCATTTTTTCACAGATTAAAATCTTAATCTATAATCTTAATTAAGGAAGGTCACGTGAATTATCGACTGCACCCACCATGATCCCCAATACTTTAACCCTGACTAGACGGTATCCTAAGATAAACTCCCAAATAGTAGGGTTGCGTATTAGCTTCACCCGCTGTTGACTCTAATATTTCTACTCCGATTGAATAGGTTCCAATCTATTACCTGATTGGCAGTATCATTTATATAGAATGCAATTCAACTATGGTTTACAAAGACCCATATCCAAATTTCAAGAAATCAAAACATTTTACATTGTCACAGAGGATAATCATGTTGATTTTTTGGCATTTGTAAAATTCTAGTTGCTCGCCTTATGCATGTGAGGCCAAGAATATTTGCAAATCAATTTACACGCAATCAAAATCTCATTTGGTGTTGGAAGCAGTTTCTAAAACATTTATAAAAATTAGCAAGGTGTAATCCACTTACTTGTTGCTAGTTATGTTGTCCTGAAATCTTACTAGTTATTGTTTCTTGAATCCCTATTCAACAAGAAAAGTTTTATTTAATTCTCAATTCTTATCACATTCTTATGCCTTCGATGCATCATACATGTCTTGAATTTTGACTCCCTTACAAATTTTAAGCTTCCTATAGACTAGGTTCTTTTCGGGTGATCTTTTCTATACTGTGTAGGCTTTATTCTCAAGTAGTCATGATCTTCAAGCCTTAAAAAGGTCAAAATGTGGCTCTAAAAGCTAAAAATCAAGTTTCCCTTCGTTTTCTCAGTTTTGTAGATACGAAAACACTACTTGTGACTATAATAAATGGTTCTGCACCCATAAGACGAACCACAGTGTATTTTGCTTTGTCCTGCGTCTCTGCCTCATGACCACAATAGGGTCAACCGCGACCCCGAAATGCCCAGCTGCATCGGCATCATCAAGTTCAAGATGTTTTGTTTTTCATTGTAGTCAACCTTCGCTCCTACAGGCACTACTGTTGTGACCATGCCAATAACTGCAGTGCATATAATCTCACGCCACGGCCTCATTTTGCACTCACAGATCAAATCCTCACACCCGCAAGGCGTAGTTAGACAATGGTGAAGTCGACTATGAAATGAGTTTGCATGTGCATTTAAGGCGCTATTTGGTTCCAAATCCTGTTTTACTTAATTTTAATCCCTTTTCAATACATAAGCATGTTTTAAGGATTCTTAGGGCCTTCTAAACATATTCAAAGTATAAAAATTCAATCTTGGTGAACTTTTCATAATCTTCCAAATAGAAATTCAAAAATTCACTCAAATTCAATATATTTCCTTAATGCAATTTCTGCGTCAAATTTCCTTTGCATGGCTCGTCCTCAATATCACAACCCAAATTTTAATTCCTGTTTTGTCTACAATTTATATGCTTCAAGTGTGTAAGTGTGTAAAATAAAATTCCTAAGACATGCGCAAATTCTACTGAGTTTAAGACTGGAATTTTACCTTGAGTCCTATGTGTTCTTGAAGCTTGGATGTCTCTTTTCTTCTCTTGCCTCTTCCTAGACAGTTCTTTTAGTTTTTGGAGGTGGCAAAATTTTTTCCTCCTTAGGGTTGTGAGGTTATATATGTTAGGGTGTGGGGCACTCAATTTATAGAAAATTTGTCCTTGTATTTTTGGACATAAAATTCACACGAATTTTCTGAGATTCTCATCCACAATACAGCGCTTCAACTCCCAAGTTTAGCTTCCTTTGAGCTTGGCAAATATCCCCATTAATACTCTTATTTTTTGTAGAGTTGACTAGTATAGCCACAGGCTTATTTCTTTCCATGATTGCATTAATATTTTAATGGATTTTCTACACGAAAATAATTGGATAAAATCAAGAAGTTATTAATTAGCCCTTTAATAACATTGCCATATTTTTTGTTTTTTTTGGGTGGATATTTGCTAATATGGGGTATTACATCAAGTTCAAGCTCAAGACACAAATATTGAACTCGAGCCTGAGTTCGAGCTTGATGTGTAAATGTTGAACTCGGGTTTGAATCAATTTATTTAATTTTTAAATTTTATATATCATTACATTTAATATTTTATTATTGTAAACATAATAAAAAAATATTTACAAAAATTTAATTAAAAATAAAATATTACGAATGAAATAATAAAAACAATATTAAAAGTAAACATCAATATAAATTTTGGAACATAACTTAAATGTTGTAAAATAGTACAACAATTTTAAAAAAAATGATATTTGTTCGAGATTCTCAATTATATATTTGAAAAATTTTAATAACTAGATAAAAAGAAAATAGTTTCTTTATGAATTTAGAACCTATTCAACGATGATAGAATTTAATTTATCTAAAAAATTTATATAATTTGAATGATATTTATAAATTCCATATATGTTTTTGTTTCAATAATATTTTTGTAGATATTTACTATTATTTTCACTGAGTTATCTTTTTGAACTCAAGCAATATCGAGCTCCATTTGAGTTTTACTCGAATCAGCTTGCGAAGTTTATAAACTAACTTAGCTCATCTTGCACTCTTAATATAGATCATGTGGCCATGTATCCCTCAAGAAATAGATGAGATAAAATTTAGAAAAAGTAATTGATACATAACAAAATAATAAATTAAATTAATTAAGATTTATTTTTACACCAGATGGACTAAAATATAGGACTCTCCATTAAATGAAAATTTTGTGCCCCACGCAACATTATTGATCATAATTTTTGTAGTTTTCAATAGAGATCATAGAAGTGGGATCGATTTCACTAATTATCACGCCCCATATTTTGATTGACAGTTGACAATGCTTGCATTATTCTCTCATTAATCGTTATCTTTCATTTTCGAATGTTGGGGTTTGATTGGAACTTTCCCGGAATACAATTCTCCCTACGCCACAGATATTCACTGCATTAAATTTTTGAACTGGCCTCCGATATCCCCTATTGTGAAAATACCTTTTTTGAATCTCAATTTATGCCAGGCACTCTCCTTGACAGTACTATCTCTATCCATTTTAATCAATGTTGTAAATGTCGAAGTTAAATTATAAATAATAAAAAAATTATATATACTAATCAACGTTTAGATAGTAAAAATATTAGAAATCGTAATAAAATTAAAAAATTCATCTTGCTTATTTCACTAAAAGACGTTAAAATTATATTTTTAATTTTTATAAAAAATGAGTTCTGACCAATTTTTGATCTTTTTTAACCCACACCAACTATTCAATATGACCAGCTAGAAATCTAGGCTATGTCTGTTTTCAAACTTTACGTATAAGAATACACATTAAAATTGTTATATTTTTCAAAATTTTCTTTCTTAGTACAATTTTTGAAAAAAAAAAACATACTTAAAAGCACAATGCCAAAATTTAAACAAACATTGCCCTAATTTTTTAACGTAGTTGAACTAGAAAAGCGACCAATTTTTGGTTGAATAGGTAGAACCAACCGATTAGTCCAATTTTTGAGAACTTGATTTCGCCCGTCTATTCATTGAGCATCAATTTTTCTGGTTAGCTTCCCGGATACGATTAGCTTATACATCGAATAAATGTTCAAAATTGAATTAATTTATCGATTCCTTCATAGAAACAAGATAAAAATCACTGACAACTGGTATTTCAAAGCAGTTCACTGCATTAATAAAGCATCAAAGTCGAAGAAAGGTTGGCACAATTTCCCTTCAGTCAACAGACACATTATCACCATACGTAATTAAATCACTATACATGCATGCGCAAATATAGAATTGTATATTACATGTACTAATTTAGGATATTACGTTCCTTAAACAACAAAATTACTTGTTAACACCGCAGCGAGATTCCCGGCCAGACGAACCGAACCAACCACGATTGACCAAGTCTCATGTTTTCTGTGCATCTATCTGCATGTCACGATCTTTATTCAAATAATTTTATTTATCACTTCTTTATTAATTTAATTATCACTGCAAAACGGTAGCAAGAGTTGGATGATTGGAAACCGTCCATGCAGTCAACTTTACTAGAATTAGAGGCCTTCAATCTAACTGCTCCACTGCCTCTTTGATTAGCACAGGACTTTTACAATTAATCAGTGAAAACATAAGATAGATTGTTTAATAATTAAAACGTTATACCAAATGGTTTTACACCCATGTAACGTGGAATTCTTGGAATAAAACCAAGTTGAAGACAGACTTAGCAGTATTTTCAATTTCTAATAAAATGGTTCCACCCAAACAAATTATTATCCGAAATGCTAGTCAAACCTCATCTCTCGCGGTCCCCCCCCCCCCCCCCCTCGTGAACAGAATACCTAAGAAATTATTTATACGTATCAGAATAACATACTAGAACTATTGAGACTTGCCAGCTTAGGCAGTGAAATTGAAAAAAAAAAAAAAAGGATTCAGGATTAATGAGATATTGAAACATTTAAAATTTTTAACATACATAATAAATTATTAATAGGTTCTGGTAGTATGTAGCTTTTTAATGAATCATAGCTTTTGATGACCAAATATGCATAGAATTGCGTACTGTGGAACGGAAAAAATAGAACATAATAAAAAGCAAAACCTCATTCACAGTTTAAAATATGACAAATTAATTGGCAATCATCAGTTCTATCTCCAATAACCCCACGACAAATTAGACACCGGGTGTGACATATGTTCCCGTCAGCAATGGTCTTCCCCTGTATGTTTGCACACTCATGGGCCCCCACGCCACCCGCCATGCACCCGTCTCTCTTCCTCTGTCCCCAGCATGTAGGTAATACACAAAGTCGACAATTGATACTCAAGTACTTGAGCCGTTAGCAGAAGAAAGCACTTAGGCTGTTACTCTTATGCCTGTGTCTAATATCACCGCTAGAGCAAGCAAAGGTTCCTTTTTTCCCATTAACCAATAAGCTCGAGCTTACAGTCACACGCCATACTCTGTTGCCTGCGAGATATAGCAACCCCGGAGGAAAAAAGGGAAAGGTGTTGAGGGGATTTTATTTGAGACCTTTATGTGTGTTCTTCGCCGCCGATGTCATATTCCGGCAGAAAAAGACCAATTTACCCATCATCTCTAGTGGTTCTTCTGATGACGTCGCTTTGGATTTCGAGCGAAACCCAGGTAGGGGCAATCAGGACATTTCCCAGACGCTTGCCCTTGGCAGTGGAAGCAGAACCTGATTCCGTGGAGCCACCCCCTCCAGGGAGCAACCAAAGTGAAATCTTCGGAGAATATGTCAATGGCAGAACTCCTGATCTGATCAACGGCACAACAAATGATGCTTTTCTTAATTATAAAAGGGTAATACCCAGCTGCCCAGATCCTCTCCACAATTAGAATACTGGCCAATCATCTGTCAGTTTCTTTTTGCCGTAATTTAGATTAGTTTGTTGGATTTTGTGCAAAATACCCACGTTTTTTCTCATGTGTAATTACCGATGGCATTTTCATCCTTTGTTCTTGCTGGCTGATGATTAAATTCATGGGGTAAACCGTGGGTATTTTGGTGTTTCAAGATATTCCCTTTTGCCTCAGAGATCAAGGAAAGTGAAACGGTCGTCATGTATAGCACCGGCTGAGTTTTTGAGTTAATTTATTGCCATCATTTGACAGTAAAGAGTGTGTATGCTACTCTAATTTAGCCAGTGTAAATGTTTATGGTTTATTTACATGTTTATGTCTGGACTTCGGCGACCTCTATTCTTAATGATCTGTTGGTAATTAGAAGGGTAGTTTATGAAACATAAAAAACAAGGGAAGAAGACGAACAGTAACATGAGCGGGGTGGAGGGATGATATATTCTTTGGTGGGTTTTGTCCCCTGCAATGATGTTGAAGTCAAAATTCTTTCACTATTAGGGTAAAAGTAACTTGTGTTCAGCAGCCTTTTTTGAAGATTGCGAATCCTTGGATTTCCACTATTTCTCCTGAAAAGCAAATATTATAACATGGCTCCGTTTCTTTTCATTTTTTTGACGTTTAAACAAGAAACTATAATTATTATATTTTTTTAATTTTATCTTATTTTTTTATTTTTACAAACATTTTAAAAAATATACTTAAAAATGCATATAAAAAAAAAAAAAAACAAACACAGTCTAAGCCTGTATGGAGATATGAGAGAGTTTTGGTTTTTGGTAATATACGTGAAGTAGGTTCTCTATTATCACAGACACGGTCTAAAGCTTTTTTGACTTTTTGGATCCTTGGAAAGTTAGCTCATTTTCCCACAATTACGCCTTTTTACCCGTCATTCGGATCACTATTAATTTCGTGCCACTGCCTTCTTGGAAGATCCAGGAGCTCCTGCTCCCACAGAAACATGTGGGACCCACCCGCACATGCATGTTTGTGGGGAGCTGGGGTTCGGGACCTTCAAAGTAGCCGACGGCCAAGCACAAAGGTCGTAGCTAGCCTTGGTGTCTGTCGCATCGCATTGTTTAAATTTGACGGCCAATTTTTTTTTTTCTTTTAATTGTTTATTGCATTGATTTAATTGTCTGCGTCGCGCAAATCGGGAGAAAGAAATGCTTTGCTCTGAAGTCTGAAGGGAAGGAATTCCACTGGCAAAATGGTAATTTTAAAAGATGGATGGGTTGCTGTAGTTTGAAAGCCGAGTTGCATTTTCAGAATTTGCCTCCTACGAGCTTCGAATAAAAAAATATTTGTGGTTGTAAGAACACATTGATAATTGCATTAACTAAAAAACTTAGTAGGTAGCCAAGAAAATTTTGAAGATTTTGACGGGAGAAAAATTTATATTTCACATTAAATTTGGATATGTAAAAAATTATTTATATATATATATATATATATTTTTCTTAATATACAATAGTAATTGAATTATATGATACTATATAGGTTTATAGAGTGTAAGAACAAATAAATTTAAATAGAAAATTATAGAAATAAGTATTGATTTGATGGTAAATAAATATAATAATTGAAAATTAATTATTTAGTTATAAAATAAAAGAAATAAAAAAAATTAAATTTAAATTTAAATAAAATTTATATAATAAAATATTTAATTAGTAAAATATTTGAATGTTGATGAATAATGTGTACCAGTAAACAAAGCCGGTTCGATTTGTATGTATATACGCGAGCTTGTCAGTGTAGGGTAGTATTTAAGTTAATGAAGGTACAAAAGAAGCAAGACCGAACGGCCTAATTTGACCAAGTCAAATGTGTATCAGTGATGAATAACCATGGAAGCCTACCTCGCCGCCCCCCCCCCCCCCCCCCCCCCCCCCCCCACACTTGGGGAAATTACTTTCGTTTGTGGCGATAAGGCTGGAAGTGGAAGAAAGTAAATTATTTTTACAGCAAATAATGATAGCGATGTCATATAAATAACTATCCATCTATATATATATATATGTATATGTATATATATATGTATAAACTAACAATATAGATATGCCATATACATCAATATTATATTTTAAAAATTAGAATGTTGTATGAGATTTACATATATAATTTTCTTCAGCGTATAAGAACAAAGTTAATTACATCTTTTGCTATTATTTCTTTTTCTTTTCTCTTCTTTTTCTAATTGTAATTTTTTTTTTTGCGAAAGCATAAAAATACATATAAATACACATAAAACAAGTCAAACAACTATTTATTAATTTAATATTATATTAATTTAATCCCATGGAATGTGTCAAAATTTATTGTATATACACTCTTCAACGTGAAATTACACGGTATAAATAATCCAGCCAGATCCCTGAAAAATGAAAACTTTTGGATTTTGTTGAAGCGCTTGTGCTTCTGATGGATGGATAGTCATAAAATAATTGAGGCTGCCTTATCTCTATCTCCCTGATTAGAAAACCTAAATAATTCTTTTTTGGCACATGCAAATTCTGATTTGAAATGCTGTAAGTTGCGATTTTATGCATTAATTTTTTAGTCTGACTTATTAATGACAGGTAGGCCCAAATTGTTTAATAGTTCATTAATTTATTTACTAATAATAATAACAGATGAAACGTAGATAAATCGCTCTAATTTGACCCGACAACACTCATATTTTTTTTGGCTAACGCGGTTTTCATTAATAAGTTGTAGAATCACACATACGTATGTACATTACTTTTGAAGTATGGCACTAAATGTGAATGCTCGTATCAAATTATAAAGATGGGTATTATTTAGAAAATTAGCCAACCTATTATTTTCTTCTCAACCAATCATTCTTTTCCCAAATCATTTCCTATTATTTTCTTCTCAACCAATCATTCTTTTCCCAAATCATTCATTTTAATATTGAGTACTCCTCAAGACTGTATGTTTGAGTTAACGCACAATTCGATTTAATGATCACATCAAATTGAAACCAAAAATTGGATGCATATTCTCGATCTGATATTGTGTATAACAATGTTTAAAATTTTGATTTATTGATATTTAAGTTTGGTACTCTCGTGTCAACTCAAATATCTTTTTTTTTTTTTTTGACGGTGTCCTTTATTTTATTAGCATTGTGAAAATTTTAGAACTAATTAAATGGTTAAGTTATTAGTGTTCTTGTTATTTAAATAGTGAAAGGATCATTTTTTTACTTTTTTAATAAAAAATGATCAAAATTAATTTGATAATATATAAAAATTTGATTTGGTATTTAGAGAGTATTTGGATAAGTTTATAAACTCTTTAAAAGTATTTGATAATCTTTTTGGTAAAGTAGCCTATAAGCTCCTAAACTAAAGTGTTTAAAACTTATAAATTTCTTAAAAATAAATTAATTTTTTAAAATTATTTTTAAATATCTTATAAGTTACTTTATTTTACATATATTAAAAATGACAAAAATATTTTCAACTATATTATACTAATGATATTTAATTTATTATTATCACCCTTACACTAAAAAAATTATATATAATTATAATTATAAATGTCAATAAAATATTATAAGATGATTTTATTATTTCAAATTCTCTACTAACTTCTTTTTAAAATATGAGGCATAAATTTATGAGTTTTAAAAAATATTTTATAAAATACAAGTTACTGTAAATAAGCTTGGCTAAACACCTTCTTGGTATTGCCATTTTGGTGTACCTTGGATTCGTTTCGGTTATCGTGATTGTGATTGAACAGCCCTAGTACGTGGCGCTGAAGCGGGGCATGGGACCTCCCATGTTACATTGAGAAAATTTATCATCAGGTATAACGAAGGCAGAGTGATTCCAGGCAACAATTAGAAAATTTATCATCAGATATTATTCTATTCCAGTGACCTCTCTGTCCTCTTCCCTGCGGAAAGATTCAGGAAAGAAGATATATAACAAAAGAATGGTAATAAAGTTGCAGGGTTGTGATCAGGGACATTTCGGCAAGATTGGATTTTGAACTTCCCACGAGAACGGAGATCAATACCACTTCGCAAATTTAAGCAATTAAAGAGAAAATGTACTGCTGGAAGACAATTAAGGCTTCAATTGTTGGAGCTTTACATGGGTTAACCAGAAAGGGCTACTCAATTACTGAGAGAATTGGTTAAAATCAGAATGATTGGATGATTTCTTTTTCATTTTTTTTTTTTTTTTGGAAAACGGGATAATTTTTTTCAAAAAGGCATTTCAGCCTAAAGGATGGTAAAGACATTGTAAGTGAATTTCAGTGGTATGCACTTGTTGTGCATAGCACTTCTTGGCTGGATAATGCGCAACTTGATTTGACTGACGGCTAACAAATTGAAACGAGGCACCAGCAACAAGGGAGCTTAAACATTTAATGTCTTGGACAACGGGGCCAAGATAATGAAGGTGCTCATCTGAAGAATTCACATCCTTGATGACCTGGAGACAGTCACCTTGGAGAACCACCTCTGACCACTTGCAATCTAGAGCGAGTTCCACCGCAGTCCGTGCAGCCAATGCCTCGGCGCGAGGTGCATCCGCTATGAAGACATTTTCCTGGGGTATCCATTGCTAAGACACCAACACCCAAACCACAGGGCTCTCAAAAAACTGCCCGTCAAAGTTAATCTTAACCACACCCATTGGAGGAGGTCTTCATGCGTTCTCTGTGACTAGAATTTCACTTTTGTTGGAGCGAATATCCTTACTGTTGAAGATTTTATTCACGAGTTATGGGAGAAATTATTTCCATAAAGCAAGGAAGAGAATGAAGACTTACCATAATTCTATACGTTTAGAAAGCAATTTTCTTTATAGCTTGATTTATTTCCGAACATTACTTTTCTCTTAATTATGGTTGTTGATAAGTAAGATTATTACCTTGATTAAGGCTAGGTTTTTGATAGTATATATAGGAGGATGGCTGAGGAACCAAGCTGTCCAGTTCCTTTCTTTCCGTTGTAATAGATTTAAGTCTTGTTGGTTGATTTCTTTTATGCAATATAAGTTTTAAGCTTTTCCCTCCATTCTCCCCCTCCTTTAATCAAATTTCCAACTTTGTTTTCATTCTTTTTGCATTCAAAATCTAACACTTATAATGGCAAAAATCATTCGTGAAGTTGTTAGCGAGTGTAGCAATATCCATGGGCCTGGAGCGGAGCCAACAAAATCGGAGAATACCGTTCACGGGACTGTACGTAAATATGTATATAAGTGGGCTTGACACCATATATTAATCAAAAATTTTAAGGCTGTGAGTTATGAATCAAGTATCCACTTTATATACAAATCACTTTTTTCTTTTTCTACCAATGTGGGATACCACTTTTTCTAACTCATATTTGTTTTCCAACAATCTCCCCATCAAATATGAGTTTCTTCCACTTACTCCTCTTCAATCAAAAATTTTCTTCCACTTGCTCCCCATCAGTTCTGATACCATTTGTTGGGAGTGCGGCGGGCCCAACTACAAACTCTGATTGAATCTTATTGGGCAAGAGGAAAAGCCCAATCAAATTAGGAGCATCAACTATGAACAACGTATATTGGGTTTAGAACAGAGCCTAACGAAATTGGAGAGAACCGTTCACGGACCTGTATGTGAATACGTATATAAGTAGGCTTGACACTATATATTAACCTAAAACCTTAAGGCTGTAAATTATGAGTCAAGTATCCACTTTATATACAAGTCACTTTTCTCTTTTTCTACCGACGTGGGATGCCACTTTTTCTAACTCATATTTGTTTCCCAACACCTCCCAATGGAAGACAATTTTCCATGGTAAGTTCGAGAGGCCCAGACTTGTTGTGCAAATGGGCATCTAGCAGAAGCAGAACATGTCGGGTGGTCTCCTATCCAATCGCACATACGCCGCACTCATCCTCTCTCCAGTTGTATTTCAAGCGGAGATTCGAAAAGGAAGGAAGAATGTGTTGCCAAAGCCTGCATGCAAAGGTCTTTGATCTTGTTTGGCACGTTCGCCCTCGACATGACATTCCATTTAACCTTTGGGTGCGTAATTGGTTGTCCCTCCTCTTAACATGTGCAGTTCCAATCCCAGATGATACGCGCTCCTCGCAGAAAATTTTTCAGATTTAGTGTAATGCCACACCAGAAAATCTTGAAAAGCGTATCTTCCGAGTGGTATTGACCAGTTGTGATCCACATCTTCAAGCCAAAAAAGGCTCGTACCAAGCTCGGTTTCCCGAACTCCCCTGTCCACATCTACGAGATCTGCAACCTTAGCATCTGAGGCTAAGGTGTTAATTGGTGTAATAGGGCCGAAACGTGCGTCATCGAGGTAGCCATCTATCATTCCAAATCTTAATAGAAGAGCCTGACCGTACTCGAAACCTTGATGTACAGACGTTTTAATGTATACATTGAAACATTTTTTAAATACCAAAAATAGCTATGGTCACTTGGGATGAGGAAACTTAAAAAAGCTTAAATATCCGAAACATCTCATCAAAGAAAACAATGTTCCATTAATTTCTGTTAAGTAATTTTCATTCTTTTCATTCCCTCTTTTTTTCCCTGAAACCTGGGAAGGAATTATTTGAATATGACATAAGCTTTGAAGTTTGGTTTGCTGGTTTCCAGACGAAGAGAAGTCAAAGGAAAAAGTCGATATATAAAATGAGACATTATAGGGATTTCTCATGTTTGGATTAAATACATAGACTTTCTCATATTTAGACTAAATATAGAGACTATAGTGATCTCTCTGCATTGACCATGTTAAAGAAAATTCGACGAAAATTAATAATATGAACAAAATGTCTTGATTCGAAAAAATTAAAGTGTAATTAAAAAAGGGATAATTACACTATCCTTGAAGTTATGAGTATATACAATAACTCCCCTCAAATATAAAAAATTACAAAGACCTTCCTTGTGTTAATCATGTTGAATAAATTCCAACGAAAATTGATGAAAAAATCAAAATGTCTTAGTTCAAAAGACTAAAGTGTAATAAAAAACCAAAATTTAGAAATTGTGAAATAACTCTTTTATCCCTTTAGTTATATGTTCTATATTTTTATGATTTACATGTCAAAAAAATAAAAATTTATTTTTATATTTTTTATAAAACTTTTTTTAAAATACTTTATATATCTCACTCCTTACTGCAGGATTTGAGCTCATCTCTTCAGGTTCACCTCCCCTAGCTCCCATTGCATTTGCTTGTGATTTTTTTTCTCAATATTATTTATTTGATTATATTGATGATTATTAATTTTCCAAGGAGAAGAAAGAAAATTGAGGAGATTTAGGCAATATACGCGTGCACATATTGTTGTTGACTGTTTTTTATTTTTGAGTAAGGATAAATTTCATGCGTCCTCGAACTTACTATTGAGCTCATCATTAGAATGTGGGTCTTTTGGAGCCCATAGACTATTATTGTAAATTAAAACGGGAATTATACTAGATGAGGCACGAACAAGACGAACATGCCGTTGGTGAATGAAGCAGTCGGTGATTCTAGTCACAAACACAATTTTGAAGGAAGATGAAGTGGCACCAGTTCAAATAATCTGTCATGTCCCAAATTTAGGAAGCAATACGGCAGAAACATTTAAATTAAATAACTTAAAAATATCAAAGTCAATACATAGAACATACTAAAAACCAATAAAAATTGACAATTCAAAATAAATTAAGTTTGCAATCACAACGGAAACAAAATAACTAAAATATTTAAACATCTCTAAAATTCCCTACTTTACTTCAGTCAAGATTTCACCAATAAATAACTATTAACTACTAATTAAATATCTTTTACCTAACTTGGCGAGATTCTACCATCCTCGTGAATGAACATCTCCGTTTTCAATTAAATAATTTGCAACAATTTATAAAGTGAGCGATTAATCGCGCAATAAATAGATTTCCCCCCCACTAGATGTGAGTATGCCACAAAATGCACTTTCAATAAAATAGTTAATTTGAGATAACAAAACAATTTTCATCAATTTACTTTTTCAGTAAATATTACGAACCATGTAACCAAATCAAACATTGCATGAATGCATTTAATCTTTAACTTATATATGCTCATGAATTTTTAGACAATTAATAATCATTACCACTGATTAAGGTCTTAGTTGTGACCTTGATTAAGCAGGTTCAGGCTTTACCCCCACATAAGGCCTTCAATTTTTAACTCTAATTAAAAAAATTATGAAACAACACCATATAGTGTATATGTAAATCACTACTAGAAATCTGGTTAATTGGAACGGCTTTTCAACCGTTCCAAAAAATCGTTCCTATCTGGCACAAATTTGGCACGAATTTGGAATATTTATAATATTATAAAAAAAGTCCGTTCCAAATCCATTCCAAATTGGAACAGTCTAATAAATTGTTCCAAATCCGTTCCAAATTGGAACGGCAATATAAAGCCGTTCCAAATGTTGGAACGGCTTCATATTGCCGTTCCAATTTTGGAACGGCTTTATATTGTCGTTCCAAATGTTGGAACGGCTTTATATTACCGTTCCAAAATTGGAACGGCTTTATATTGCCGTTCCAAATATTGGAACGGCTTTGCATTACCGTTCCAAAATTGGAACGGCTTTATATTGCCGTTCCAACATTTGGAACGGCTTAGCATTGCCGTTCCAAATATTGGAACGGCTTTATATTGCCGTTCCAACATTTGGAACAGCTTAGCATTGCCGTTCCAAATATTGGAACGGCTTTATTTTACCGTTCCAAATATTGGAACGGCTTTATATTGCCGTTCCAAACTCTAATTTTTGTGTTCCAAATCTATTTTAAATTCGAACTTTGGAACGGCTTTTTAAAGCCGTTTCAATTTGGAAATTATGTTGGAACAGATTCTGGAACGGCCTTCTGACTGCCGTTCCAAATTTGACTCAGGAGTTTGGAACGGCTTTCTATTGCCGTTCCAAATTTCAAATTTCAAATTTTCAAATTTCAAATTTCAAATTTGGAACGGCAATAGAAAGCCGTTCCAAATCCGTTCCAATGTCACAGATAAATTTTCTCCTTGCCGTCGCTGTCATCGTCGCGACGATGGGAGTGCGACGGCGCGCCGTCCTCCCCCCGTCGCGACGACGGAGGACGACGGCGCGTCGTTGTCCTTGCCGTTGCGACGATGGAGGACGATGGTGCGTCCAGAAATTTCTGGAACTGCCGTCCTCCTCCGTCGTCGCGACGATGAGAGCCCGACGGCGCGCCGTCCTCCCCTCGTTGCGACGCCGGTGGCAACGCCGAGTCCTTTTTCGATTTGGAACGGTATTTTTCCACTTAACGTTCCAAATCCGTTCCAAAATGTTTAATATATCTCCAAACAGACCCTCATTTTCATTCAATTTAGAAATTTCAACTTCCTAAAATTCTCTCTAACTTGCCAAACCGTGAAAATCGTCAAGTCATCGAAGATTGATCTTGCTAATATTTGGTTCATGGTAAGCTAGTATTCTATATACACTACATTTTAAGGTTATAATATTCTTTCTTATTTTTAGAAATTTGGTTGAGTCTTAAATAGCATTTTTTCAATAATGTACTTGGTTTCTGTTTGAGCTAAATTTCATTAAACAAGTGTTGTTATTGTCCATGGTGAATGAAATACTTAATTGTGCTTTAAGGGCCTCTACGTCCAAAACGATCCTTCTCAATTATTATACATTTGTAAAAAATGCATTCTAAAGCCATTCCAAAATAGCTATATCAAAACCATTCTAAAATGAATCGTGCCAAACAAAACCGTTCCAAAATGGTTCCAAAATGAACTATGCCAAAGCTGTACCAAAAATAACCGTACCAAAGTCGTTCTAAAATAAATCGTGCCAAAACCGTTCCAAAGTTCCGTATCAAAACCGTCCCTAAACCGTTCCAATAAAAAACCGTTCCAAATTTCCATCCCGAATCCGATCCAATGCAGATCCAATTACTGTGGCCTACGTATGTATTTGGAACGGCTTATTGTAACCGTGTCAAATTTGGAACGGCATTTATAAGCCGTTCCAAATTTTTGGAACGGCTTATTGTAATCGTGCCAAATTTGGAACGGCTTATAAATGCCGTTCCAAATTTTTGGAACGGATTTAAAAAGCCGTTCCAAAAAATTTGGAACGTGCCGTTTTGGAACGGAAAAAATACCGTTCCAAAATTGTTCTAAATTAAATTTGGAACGGCATTTACAGAGAAGCCGTGCCAAAAAGCCAGATTTCTAGTAGTGAATCTACTTAGTGTAATTATGTAAAAGTAAAAATTTTAATATATAGTATCATTAGATTAAATTTATATAATACAAAATTAAAAATATTTAATTAATTTTTTGTGAAGTTTATATTTGTTTATTTAAGTATTTATTTTGTACTTATGCAAAACATATTATAATTATAAAATAATGTAAAAGGCAAAAGAAAAAGGGAAAATAATAAAAAAGAATAACTTTGTCCTTATTAGTTTGAAGGGAAGCACGTGTAAATTTATTTAGGGTGGCCATATATGGAGCAAACTCTTAATATAAAGAAAAGAAAAAAGGGAAGAAGAAATATTAGAAAATAAGAAAAAAAAATATACCAAGGATAAAAAATGAGAAAACGAAGAAGAGAAAAGGGGAGAAAAATAGTATTGAAGAAGGAATAGCATGGAGAAATAGCAACACGGAATAATAAAATGGGAACAAGAAAAAAATATTGTAAAAAAAAAATGTTGGGATATGTAATAATTTTATTTTTTCACTATATTTTCTGGTTTTTGTCTAATTTTTTTACCAACAATGGTAATCATATAATAATCATAGTGATAATAACAACAACAACAATTGTTGCCGCTATAACTCAAGTTTCATATCAGTATCACCGTCGAATAAAAATAAAAATACAAATTAAAATGTTATCAACTAATTATTCTAATATATTTTTTAAATTTTTATAATGTTTACATTTTGTATAATAATTATACACGTCACACTAGCACACATCAACTTTTTACATCACGATGATTATGGTTTTTTTTCTTGTAAACATTATCTAATCACATATACAATAATAATTCAATATCTCTTTTCTCAGCAAAATTTTTGACTCACTTTACATGTTTGTATCTCAAAAATATAATATCTCTCAAATAGAAAGTCCATCCAATTGCAACCTAAGAGTGACTTTCAATTCTCGCACTTCTACGAGGAAAAGAAGAAAATAAATATGATTCTAGTTATTGTTTTTTAACAATAAAAATGAAATTTACACATGATATATTACTTTTCTTTAAATATATTTCCTATTAAAGATGTATACTTAATTAGTTTTATTTATAAAAGGAAGCGAGAATAGGCATGACATCCTTTTGCAAGATTACGAAAATTTCCATGAAGTTTCTTCTAAATTAAAATAGACCTAATAGTGTTGAAGCCGCACCAATTGAGGAAAAGAGGACGAATTGATAAAAAGTATTATTATGATCACTTATCTCGGATGGGATCTACAATCATCTATCATTAAGGATATAAAATTCAGTGAAAAAGTCACGGTCATGGAACACAACGACTGAAGAGTTTTTTTTCCCCTTTCGACCTAACTAACCTTGTGTAAAGGAAAAGACAATAAAAATTACATCGTACAAAAATACAAAGTATTAGATTACACAAAAATGTGACATTGCAAAATAGACAAGAAATATCACCTCATGATATACAAATTCAAATACTATAGCATACGAATTAGAGGCCACAATCCCCTAAAAAACAACCATCTCCAGGGCAGAAAAAAGTCACTAGTCAACAAATGGTTTTTCAAGATGTGAATACGACTAGCTAGTAGTAATTAAAGTGAAGCATTTTTAAAGTGATGCAAAAATCTTCACTCAAAAATAAACTGTAAACTAGTGGCACTAACAAAAATGTATTTCAAAATTATTAACTTAATATTCATGCATATCATGTGAAAACTTTCAAAATTTATGCACATAATTGTATTATGAAAGAATCCTTCCAAACAAAATTGAAATAGATTAAAAGACACAAAACTGACAATATATCCTTCACACAAAATAGGTAAGTGAAAGCTGCTCAATTAAAATCATTACCTAAAAAAAAAGTAAAACAATATCATAATAGTTAAGTCAAGAACATTGGTTGGTAGCCTGACGTAGTCTGGGAGGACATTGATCTTCGGCTTCAGCGTTATAAGTAATGGGATTATTATTCATTGAAGGTAGAGAATACCCATGAACTAGTGGTGGACAGTAGCCAGGAGTTGGGGTGGAATATTAACTATGAGAAGGTTGATGGCCTAGAAGAATACCGTCCATTGCAAGAGTGATAGAAATAACATTTTGGACTCTCTCATCAAACTTCTCTTTTAGTTTTTGATATTCTTACTCTAAATCTTGAATTCGTTCTTTATACTTGTGAAGAATTTATACCAGCCGTAGGACCATAAAAGGGAACCCCACATTCTGCGAGTCACACCCATAGTATCATCCCTTACTGCTTGGGTTGCCCAATGCTTCAGCCCATTCCTCTGGATAATGGGTGCAAAGACCTTTGGCAGAAGGTGGTATTGTTGCTCCACCACTTTGAAATTGCTTTTCCTTTATCTCTGAATTATAAGTTTCCTAAGAAATAAATTAATAATTCTAATTAGTACCATGATATTTTTTTTCATATTTTTAAAGATTACTAAAATTGAAACTTATAATTTTTTATTTTCTTTTTGACTTCTCATCTACATGTGGCCCTTGCCGTTTATTTGTTCTATGACATTGATCAGAAACCTTGTCGAAAGGTACAGGTTCTCCTCTATTGTTGCAAGTCTACAATTGAAAATTTCAAATTACACTTGAATTTTTGTGGGTTTTATTATCTAACTTTAGTCCTTTGATTCTTCTTTTGAGAATGCTTAACTTAAAGCTTAAACAATTTTCAAGAAAAGAGCTTGTGCTTGATCTTCCTTGAGGGTCATTGATTTCTCAGCAACATTGATTTTCGAACTTAGGACCACAATTTTAAATTAAATGTTGAATTTAGAGATTTTGATAAAGAATGCCTTGAATTTTGGTGACGAACTCTTTAATTTGGTAAAGAACATAATGAACTTCTTTGAACTTGGTGAAGAACACAACGAACTTCTTAGAATTTGGTAAAGAACATAATGAACTTCTTTGAATTTGGTAAAGAATACGACGAACTTCTTTAAATTTGATGAAAAACACTTTGAATGTTCTTGAGAATTTTAGAGAGAATTCGAGGAGTTTCAAGTTTTCAGCTTTCTTGACTTCTCTCTTTTCTATAGGGTTTGATCCCTATTTATAGTTGTAGGAAAAATAGAGTAGCTGTATCGGTCTACTAACGTGGCATGATTTTATTAACCTTTAGAGTTTGTACTCTACTCAATAATTTAATAAAGTCTTCATTGCTTGGACTTTTAGTAGGATTCTAGCACCTAGAGTCTTCTTCTTTTAGACTTCTAGTAGGATTCTGCCACTTACCGCCATTTGATTGGCCGATACAAAAATATTAATCATTTATTTATTTATTATATTTATTTAAATTCTTAAATAAATAAAAATTAATTTAATTAATATGTTAACGTCATATTGTCCACTTAGTATTATTTAATTGGATATTAAATTTTAATGTGTTTACAAACACAATTTTAAACTAAAAAAAAAGTAAAACATACAAATGAATATGTTAACCATGATGTCGAAGCAACAACAGCTAAGGTAATTGAAAATTTAATAAGTTTACTTATCATCCCGCGTGCATGGTGAGTAATAGAAATTCTACCAGCTGTACTCTTAACAATACCCCAGCCATCTTGATCTAAAAGACCGTTTTTATGATTATTATTTGGAATTTTTTTGTATTTGGGGCTCTCTCATGTATCCTATTGTCCTTTCCAAACATCTTGTGATATCTACTTTCGTGTACGTGTTGACCTTAATTTTGCAATTTTTTGAATGCGCATCAACTTTGAAGATATTGCTATGCTACAATATCTCTTCCATATTTTATAAACTTGTTCTTTCATCCGTCGATCATGCCAAGTGAATTTTTTACATGTGTAGCATAAATTGTAATGTTCGTGTAATCATACACATAATAAAATGTTAAAAACTAATTCGTAGTTCTAGTACCTTTAATTTTTCAAATAATTCCTTTTGTAAGTCCTTAGATACTTTGCTAAATGTAGGCCAAACTCCATGGTACCAATCTCTCAATTGAGGTAGCCCATGGTACCAATCTCTCAATTGTGGTAGCATTGATCATGGTGCAGCAACGCTAACAAACCTACAAAGAAGTAATTATAACACTAATTTTCTTACTAGTTATTTTATATGTTATATTTTCTTACGAAGAAGTACTTATATTTAGTAAAATAGTGAATGACTACAAATTATAGAAAACTAACTTTACGATTGTCCATCTATGGTGAGTATTTGTTAATTGTCTTCATCATGTTTGATTAAATCTCTATCGTCCACTTCTTGTTCCAATGGTTCAAATGGAATAGACAAGCTATCTCCTTTCACGTCAGTATCCTCTTGAAGATTCAAATCATCATCTATATCATTCAATAGTTGATTTGTATCACCCGTTAATAAATTAATGTCTAACTTAAGTCGACCACTCTGAGATAATGATGGCATGATCTTCTCCTAGTCGGCATATGATACTGCAACAAAAGGGGAAAAAAAGTTCAATATATTAAAATTGTAATTAACGTTAATAAGTCAAGTCAAGATCCTACATATAAACTATGTTTCACATATGCGGCGACCATTATTTTTAATCACAAATCTATACTATTTGTCAAGCATTTAACCCTTAAAAAAGTGTACAGATTAGCACAAATTGAATACTAAAACATCTTTTCATATTTTATACTTTGCAGCATAGATTTAACTTAAAAATTTTACTTGTAAAGCCCTTAGCTCATAAAAATGTTCTACAAAAACCATTCACTATTGAAAATTGACAACATGAACATAAACATATAATGAAGAAAAATACAAAATAGAAAACTTTAATCTACCATAGAATTCTTTATTGTAGCAATACATAATTGTCCACCTATTTGCTTTGATCAATTCTTTCAAAATGAATAAAATTTCTTTTAGGTCATTAACAGCAATACTTAATTTAAATGTAAATCAAAGGACAAGCTACTATAATGCTGTAACATAAAGTGTAAAATCCATGTTGCTATCAATACATTTGGTCAAGATCTTACCTCTGAGGCTAACTACATCAACTTACATGTAAAAAATGTTAAAATATTTTATATATCTTTTTAAATAATTTGTAAATTAAAACTTCTCACATATTGTTTTATAATATTATAAACCATTTTAAAAGTATTTTAATTACCAAACAGCATATCTTTTTATGAACATCCAAATATCTTTTTAAGTTAATTTAAAAATTTTATAAATTAAGCCAAACACCCTCTTAAAATCATTGTATTTACCAGTTGTCATGTTGTCCTACTTATGTCTCCTGTGGAAGACAATTTGTTAAGATCAAACAATGTTTAGATTGTATAAATATTCTTAGGGGATTCAAAATTATGAGTGGGAGTTTGTGTTTGAATTGAAAAATTAAAGTATCATGTGGTATGATATTTTTAAATTTTGTATCTTATATTGTATTCATAGATGCCCAATTAATTCACTTGTATTTCTTGTAAAATAAAAGGAAAAATTGAAATAAAAATAAAAATAACCCAAAAATTAAAAAGAGTTGAATGATTGAAATTAACACATGTTAAGAAGAAAATCAGATTAAAAATGATGTAAAAAGTGATGGCCACAGTTCCACTACATGTTATGCACACATGTACGTATGGATTTAAATAAAAACTATAGCATTTGTAACACCTCAACAATTATAAATATATCAATCTTCATAGGCACTATCTTCAGAAATGACATCATCTCCATCCTCTATTCATCATCCTCTAAATGTTCTTTCTCCAATTCTTCATTATCTATCTCGATTGAATCATTTGATAACGCATTAGACTCATCCACTTGTTCAAATTTACTTCTTGATGTGCGTAATTCACTTGGGTAAACTTCTTCTTCTTCACCATGAGAATCAATTAGAATAGTAGCGTCATCAAGCTCGTTATCTAATACAGTACGAGCTGGGCCCAAAATTGAAGTTTCTTGATAAAAACTAATATTGTGGTGTTTACAGACTTAACACTGTTATCTCATACGTGCTTCTTGCCTTAATTTTAAACACAAAGCCCCAATTACAGTTTGATGCTTTCTTTCTCCAAGGACATGCTATGTAGCACACTTGAGTTAAAATATATATTCTACATGTCTCTTTCTTTGCTTGAGTTAGAATAGGACTTGGATTTTTTGGACTAAAAGATCGACCAAGGACATTGAAGATAGATATTGTGCTGCTGTATTCAACTGGATCGATTTATCGTTGCACCTAACACTCTTGGACCTCGATTCCACATTCAGAGCAAAGAAATAAGAACAAAATGTTGATGTCTGCTCTGTTAAGTAGGCCTCAACTATTGATCTCTCCACTTGTACTTTATTTTTAACCTTTTGTTTTAATGTGTTCAAGAACCTTCAAATGTAAAAATTAGTAATTTTACAAAACTCAAAATATAAACCTTTAAAAAAAAAAAACAACATGAATTTATTATTTTTTTATTTACCTATTAAAGGAATACATCCCATTGTACTAAGTTGGACAACCAACAATTGCATCATATGACAAGTGTATTATCAAATGCTCCATAGAATTAAAAATTATGAGAAAATTTCTTTTCAAACTTACAAATTATAACAATTATATTCTCTTGTAAGATTTTCGTACTAGACTCATAAAGAATAGTAGAACATAAGTCTCTTAAAAATTGACTTAGTTCAATCAAAGTATTCCACACTAATTTTGTCAATAAATCTCGGAATGCTAGAGTGATTAGTCTCTCCATAAGTACATAACAATCATAACTTTTCATTCCATGTATACTCATCTCATTCAAATTAACACACTTACCTAAATTTGATGCATACCTATCTATAAACTTCAAACCTTTAATCGATTTCAACAGGAGCTCTCGTTCATCCTTTGACAAAGTGTAGCTAGCTTTTGGTTTATGATATTTTCTATTAATCTTCTTAATTTCAAGATCTCATCGCTTGCAAATATCTCGGATGTCCAAATGAGCTATGACAATATCATTACACTTACCTTTTACATCTATGACATCCAAACGGGCTGTTGCCTTATCTTTACTCTTACTTTGTACATCTACGACGGTGTTAAATACATTATCAAACAAATCTTTTTTTAATATGTATCACATCTAGATTATAGCACGTCGAGTTTATTTTCCAGCATAATAATTCAAAAAAATACTATACGTCAACCTTTGGTAAAGATGAAACTATAGCCTCAAGCTCATCACCAAATGCACAAAGAGGAGGTTTGTCCTCATTTTTTCCTTTAACCAAATTGTTTTGTTTTGTTTTTTTTTTTTTTTAATTTTTGAAAGGATGACTAGATGGCAAGAATTGGCAATGACAATTTAAAAAAGCATGGCTTATGACCATGTTAGAGTCTACAAGATTTGATATGATTCATACAACACGAACAAGCTAGCTTGCCATGTATACTCCAACACGAGACAATTCTATTGATGGGAAAGTTGCCAACAGTTAGTTGGCAAAATTTGGCAGTGACAATTAAAAAAAGCATGGCTTATGACCATGTTAGAAACTAAAAGATTTGATATGGTTCATACAATACAAACAAGCTAGCTTGCCATATATACTCCAACTCGAGGGCATTCTATTAGTGGGAAAGTTGCCAACAGTCCACATTAATGCTGCTTTCATCTCAAAGTTAAAATTTCGTCTCTTCTGATACAACATAAGTTTCAACCTCTCGACATTCAATAGTGTGTTTAACTCATTTATTAAAGGCCGCAACTACACATCCAGTTTCTTACTTGGGCTTTTTGGACCTGGGAGAGTAATGTAAAGATCATGCAAGGTTGTCAAAAATAGTTGCAATAGGTATTGAAATATCATGTATCTCCACGATAAAACTGAGGCCGAAAATTATATAGGCAAAAACTACATATGACCACAATAATATAAGGTGAGTTTCAGGAGCATGCCTCCGATACTATGTTAATAGAAAAAGAACGCAAAGAATTACGAAAAAATGTGTGTTTTTTTTGTATTTCAGTACCGAGATACGACCCAGTTTATTACATGAGAATTATGAGTTAATTAAGTAGAATACAAAAAAGTCATGATTGATGTGATTGTCATTGTTATGCTGAACAAATCTGCCACAATCATGCAAGGCTACTCATAATTGCTATGAGTCTTGTAATTCTGATAAAGAAATCTCGTATAATCATGCAAATCTCTTATAAACAATTTCCTATAATCATTCTAAGGCCAGCATGTTTGGAGTATAAAAATAAGAGTGACAAAAAGTTATATTTTAACTATTAATATGTTTGAAATGTGTATCTTTTAATGATGAAAAAAAAAACAAATAAAAATTGCCAATTTTTATCTATGTATATCGTATTATATAAAAATTAAATGAGAATATATATATATAAATGATAATTAGTTTTTAAAATATAAATATATGTGTGTGTGTTTGATGTAGAAAAACTTATTTAATTTTAAATAGAGTTAAATGATTGAATTTTTATATTTATCTGTATGTATTAATTAAAAAATTGTTTCTGAACTATTACATTTTTAAGAATTCTATTTTTGTATGGCTTTCAACGGATAAAACCTTAAAAAACTACAACACAGGTCAAGGCTTTCCAAAAACCTAGAATGATACCTTTATAATCTTTTGCAAGTTTTACAATAAGAAAGACTGATCCATATTTTATTGATATATTATTATTGTTGTTACTTCTCTTATTGTTGTTGTTATTATCATCATAAGAAATTTTTGTTGCATAATTTTTACATATTTTTGCAAATTTTTATTCACATTCATTTATTTTATTTACTTTCCTCAATTTTAATTTAGTCTATTTTTAAAATTTTTGTTTATTTCTTATTTATAAATATCATATTTAATTATTTATATATTGAGTGTGCCTTATATGACTAGTTATCTATTAGGGATATAAAGACAATTTGTTTGCACAATGTGTAATACTAAAATATTCTTAATTCTTTATATATTTCCTTTTTTTCATCTATTCCTTCAATTTAAATTAGTTATATTTACTATGGCACTTTCCATGCATGTGCCAAATTATTTATAAATAATAAAATTATTATGTTTTATGTAATAAAATAATTTTATTCAAAATTAAAAGTATAAATAATATTTGAGATAAGACATGAAGAAGATCAAGAAAGAAATTGAAACATGAGAAAATTTAAGAAGCACAAATACATAATATATTAAAAAGTAAAGAAATAGATGACAAAAAAAGAATTTGAAATAAGAGTATATGTGTAAATGTATATCATGCAACCGAAGTAGACCAAAACACTAAATAATAGTGTGTGTGTGTGTGTGTGTGTGTCTATTTAATTTGCTCTCTTTTTTTTATCATTTTCGAATTTTATGAATGATACAAAATTTATATTAAAATTTATTAGCCTGATTATAGAAAATTTGTTTATAGGAGATTTGTTTAATCGTATATAAATCTCCTATAAACAGATTTCCTATGACTGTGTTTTTATACATAATTTTCATCTTCACTTCCAAATCAAATCAAATCAAACCTACACACTGATTGCTCTGCAAAATTTATATGCTTATTCACAGAAATATACAATACATTTTACCCGTAAAGAAATGCAGCCAAACACAGCCTTTTCGTGGCGGCCCAAACCTTAAAGAATGGAAGAAAGTGGACTTTGTGCCGAGGACAAGTTTCTTACGTAACACAAAAATACCTATAAGATTAAATAATTTGAATCAAAATAAATTTTATAAATTTTATTATCTAATTTTAATCTTTTAATTATTCTTTTAAGAACACTTATTTGAAATTTGAACAATTTTTAAGGAAAAAAATTTTGTTTGATTTTTCTTGAAGTTTGTTGTCTTAACAAGAAAAGTTGTACAAAATTAAATAAATTTAGATCAAACTAAATTTTTATAGGTTGTATTCTCTGATTTCAATCTTTTAATTTTTTCTTCAAGAATGTTAAATTGAAATTTGAACAATTTTTAAAGAAAAAATTTGTATTTGATCTTCTTTAAGGATTTTTAGATTTTCAATAATATTGATCTTTAGGCTTAACATCATTGTTTTGGATCAAACATTAAATTTAGAGATTTTTTATGAAAAACACATTGAATTTGATGACGAACTCTTTGAATTTGATGAAAAATGTGCTAAATTTGATTTTTTAAAAAAAATCCTAAATATGCTTGAGAACTACAAAGAAAATTTGAAGAGAGTTTTCACTAATTCAAGCTTCCAACTGCTTTAACTCTGTGGCTTCTACTGTTAATTACATTATCATGCTATTGTGGTGTAATATTATTAATTGTCACGACTTAAAATCTATCTAAGAATTTGATCGATAGGTTTAATTTTACAAAATTTTTATCTCCTAAACTTCTAATAGGATTTCGCCTCTTGATATTATTTGATTGGTTGATTAAAATATTAATTAATTAATTTTTGAATTATGTTTATTTAAATTTTCAAACAAATAAAAATTAATTTGATTAATGTTTTAGCAGTATTTAATTAGATATAAAATTTTAATGTGTGTGCAGGCCTTCATCGTAGGTTCCGACGACATACGTCATGAAACAGGCTTAGATGGAAGAAGGCTAGAGAGAACTCTGGCTCAATGTTTCGGGCCAACCACCCTTAAAACTTATACTAAGATGGTGTTTGGCTAATTTTTTTTTTTAATTTATATGATTATATGACTTATAGGATATTTTTAAAACTTCTATATTCATAAATTTTATTTAAAAATAAGTTAATAAAGTATTTAGTAAAATCATCTTATAAGATTTTGTTAAAATTTATCATCACAATTAATTATAATTTTTTGATATAACAATAATAATAAAATTATATATTATTAATATAATATGTTTGAAGATATTTATAACTTTTTTGATAAATATAATTAAGTAATTTAGAAGATATTTGAAAATAATTTTAAAAAAATCAACTTATTTTTAGAGATGTGATAAAATTCCAAATATTTTATTTTACACGCTTATAAACTCTTTAATTTTAAAATTTATCAAGCATTTTTAAAATTTTATAACCTTTCAAACATCTTATAAAATATTTAGACGAACTTATAAACTCATCGAACATCTTCTAAGTTTCAAATATTTATACCCTGCGGTTTGCCTTTATCACTGAAAATGAAACTTATTCCGAATTCAAGGATTGGAAAGAAACCCGTAAATAGGCCAAATTCCGTTGGACTTTCCACAACTGTTATACGCATAATCCAACAAATTACTGTAATTTGCGAGAACCTTAATTACTAAGATTGGCAAGGGAATTATGTTTTGATCTTAATCCTTGACGATGATAACGTGTATAATTGTTGATCGAAAATTCCAAGTCCCAAATTGCTTTCACCACACCACAACAGAGGGCAAACATAATAACATTCGAGTTCACATTTATTGTGATGAATCCAGCTTCACAGCCTCAAGAATATATCTAATCAGAGCACGAAAAGTATAAAAAAATATTAAATATTATCTAAACCAATTTTGCTTTTCTTTCTTCCGTCAATATTTTTCATCTTATTTGTTCATTTCGAAGAACATGGAACTTAATTATACATGGCTACAATAAAATAATGAAGCAAACTCCAGCCTCATGGCGGGCGTCGTGCCACAGACCATCATTGGGCATTCGGCAATAATGGTGTAATTGATAATTTATCATATTAAATTACAAGATGTGCTTGCAAATAAATAAATTATGGAGACTTGCATTTTCTTAAATGCTTTAATGGCTAATCCCGAATATAATTATCAAGTACAAATAAATAACAAAAAGATTGACGATCTCAACAAAGTCGGGAGCGGGAAAACCATTGGCCCAATACAAAGGGCGCCCACAGATCTCTCCTTGCAAAAACCATTCACGGGTTTTTTAATTCTTATTAACCTGTACTTTGTCCCCGACTCCTTTTGTTAGGGGAATGAATGGAAATAATAATAATTTTATTGAGTACAGGGTTTGGGGGAATATAAAGACTCCCGGAAGCCGGGAGGTGGCAGAGGAGGTAGGACCACCGCCGAGAATGGGCGGCGTTGCTTTCCGCGGTGAACAGTGTGGGGGCGCTGTGATCGTTCACGTGCTTGCCACGCGCCACTTCTCCTACTCTATTTTTGGATTGGAATCTATTGCTTGCATGAATGTCGTTACCACCTCTCCATTCCATTTTCGTGCTCCTGAACTCCATATTGGTTGCTCTTTCTCACCAAGGTGTTCTCAGTACATCTTCGTTTGCAAAAATTTAAATTCTGTTCTGTTTATTGCATTTTGATTAAAAAATAAAGAAAAAATAGAAGAGTAATTTTCTGATCCCTTTTCCACTTCACTTTTTTCCCTACCAAAACTCTTGGTCCATCGATAATGTCAATATTTAAAACGTGTTTTTTCCCTTCTCATTCACCTTGAAGGTCTCATGCTGCTTGGCATATGTAATCAGGCCTACATGTTTATGAAATTATGCCCGTATTAAAAAAAATTAAAATATTTTCACTTAAGCCACGTTCATTTTAAATAATGAGATTAAAGTTTGTTAAGATTATCATATTTGTTATACAAGATTAATTAACTTTTATTTTAGCTATTTTATACTTAACTTGTCTTTTTATCACAATTTTTTATTTTTTATAAAGAATGTGTGATTAAATTAGATAAAGTAAGTCATTTAATCTAGTCATATAAAATAAATATAAGCTTAGTAAATATCCTTCAGCACTCTCGGTTTAATGAAATACTACATGAAATTGTTAATTTATTCGTTCTTGTAATTCCAAATAAAATAATATCAGTCTCATTAAATTTTATATTATTAAACATATTATTTAATAAAAATTTTATTTAAATTTAAATTTAAATTTAAATTTTCTGATCTCTTGTATATTTAATTAAATAATTTTTTTATCTATTATATTTATTTAAAATTAAATCATTCTCTTAAAATTTGACAATTAAATATATTATTCATTTTCTTCCAATTAATCATCTTCGGGCAAAACCCCTCTCCTAAACCTAGCCATACTTGACACCTAAGCCAGTAGGCTGTTTATATGTCTAAATTGCTTTGGGATAAATCCGAAGAAATTACTGTGTAGTACAGTCTTGGAGTCGTTCAACATCTCCTTTTTTATTTTTTTTTCTATTGTCATTATTATTTTTTAAACTCTAGAATACGGGGAGGTCTTTATTGACTTTGCCGCAGTACGTAAATTACTTATTGGACTTTTCCACCAGATTTAAATATTCTAATTTATTTTACATCAAAACTTTCTTTATTCGCTATTATAAATTTTTGAAACTCAGATTGCGTTAAAATATTTTCTAGCATGTATACATTTGAGAAAATGGAATACAACATGCCCGGACGTTGGAAGCTATAAATGTCAAAAAATAACAGAAGTGCAGTTTTTTTTTTTTTTTGTGTGTGTTACAAAGTGCAGTTTACATGGCAAAATTATATTTAATAAGTATTTTCAGCTATCTTACTCGCTGGAAGAAACCCAAATTAACGAGATTTGAATTTCGTTTGGTAAACGGTCAGGTATGTTTGGGTCTTTATTGGGAAGGGTAAGAATATTTTGATGATTTGAGTGGAAGGAAAATTTGTGTTTGATATTAAGATTTTGGTAGATTGGGAAAAAAAAAAATATATATATATATATATATATTTATATAATATAATAGTGATGGGATGATATAGAAAATAAAAATAAATGTAGATAGAAAAATTAGAAAGATATTGATTTGATTATAAATTAGTATTGATTAAAAAATAATTAGTTAATTATAAATATAAGAGAGAAAATTTTTGAATTTAAATTTGAGTAAAATTTGTATAGGAAGATATTTATTTTATAAGATTTTTGAGTTAGGATAAGCACTTTCAAATAATTAACCAAACAAAACCTTAGCATAGGACTGGTCCCTATGTTCTAAGAAATGCCTAATACACAGTGCATGCGAAGAAATTACGACTAAACTTAGACCTTAATCATTAAAGTCTCCCAAGCGTTGTGATAGAATCAAACTATGATTTCAAGCAGTGTCTTTGAACAGCTTTGGCAAGATCTTAATGCTATGTTTGGGAGAGGGGTTTTTCTGGACTACGAAGTTTGGCGAAACTTGTGTTATAATGGTTGTTAGTACGTGTAACTGTAAGATTTTAATAGGATGGGAATTTTGATTTATTTGAATATATATATATATATATATATAAAATATATAATAATAATTAGATGATATAATATGTATATAGAAATAATAATTAGTTTTTGAGTGTAAATAAATATAAATGTGAGTTATATGTAATATATATCAGTTATAAATTAATGTAATGATTGTAAAATCATTAATTAGTTATATATATATATAAGAGAAAAAAATTTTAAATTTTAATTTAAATAAAAATTTTGTTAAATAATATTTTTGATAATGTAAATTTTAATAAGTGTGTGGTGGTGTAAAGTTGGGTTCGAAACGCAGCCTAAGCTTCACTGCTCTTTTAAGTTAATTAGTGCATTAAGGACTCATAATTAAATAAATTCATCGAATTCTGTTTGCCTGGCTAATTAACAGATACCATTTTAAAATTCAAATCCACTCTGCTCAAGGGTTGTCCCCAACTTCAGGTTGTAATTTCTTGGTAGGTGTATGAAATGCAAATGCAGTGTTTGTTTAAAATCATAATATGTTATATTTTAACATGTTTCATGATTGTTATTAGTTATTTTTAAAATATCATGACACTAGACATGATTTTAAAGGTTGGATCATGTTTACTTTAAATTATTAAGTTGAATAAATTATTTTATTAAATTTACTCACATTTTTTTACAATGAATTAAATTTAAAATAAAAGATAAATTTAATATAAAATAATTAATAAAAAATTTTATGTAACAAATACGATAGTTTAATCCTCCAAAATAATTCAATAAACCACAAAAATTGTGTTGCGGGTCACCCAAAATTTGACATCACACCATCGCTTCCTGCGTCCCCTCCTGTCCTTGCAAATAAATACCCTCCTTTTTGCCATTCCTAGGCATTCCTATATTTCACTGTGTTCTCAAGATCTTCTCTCTAGCTGTCCAAGCATGAGAATGAGCTGCAATGGATGCAGAGTTCTTCGCAAGGGCTGCAGCCAGGACTGCCCCATCCGGCCCTGTCTTCAATGGATCAAATCCCCTGAATCCCAGGCCAACGCCACCCTCTTCCTGGCCAAATTCTACGGCCGTGCAGGACTCGTCAACCTCATCACTGCTGGCCCCACTCATCTGCGCCCTGGTATGCCTTCCCATATGTCCTGCCTCACCCTTCCATTTTTTTATTTTTTGGAAGCTTGAAATGAGTCTGCATCTGAGTCTAGTTTTTACTTAATGTTGTTTATTGTTGTTGCAACAGAAATTTTCAAGTCACTGCTGTACGAAGCCTGTGGAAGGATCATCAACCCTATACACGGGTCGGTCGGGCTCATGAATTCCACCAACTGGCCGCGGTGCCAGGCGGCGGTGGAGGCGGTTCTGAAAGGCGCTCCGCTCATGAGGGAAGACGCCGATGATGATGATTCATCTGTCGCCGCCGATGGGCAACGACACATCTCCCCACTCAAGGGCTGCGACATCCGCCACCTCTCCAAGGACTCCGCCGCCTCCCTGCATCGCGTCAGGACCAGGAACCGCTTCAAGCGCTCCACGTCACAGGCCAACAACAAAGTCGATCCAATGATTTCCGAGTTTCTGAACGAATCGGAAGCGAAGTTTACCATCACGGGGTGGGACTGCGGCGACGATCGGAAGGATTTCGGTGAGAAAAAGAAGAGGGCTCCGAGCCACGACTCACTCTCGGATCAGACGGTGGAGCCAGCCTTGGTAAACAGAGATGAGAACCCGGTTCGAGGAGTCAAGCCGGGGCCTCAGCCGAAAGAGATCGGGCTGGAGCTGACCTTGGGCGTGAATCCAGTTATACACAACTTCATGTCTACGGTGATAGAGATTTCTGACAGCGAAGTGTGACAAAATGCAGAAAACTTCGGTTTAGGAGGACCCATCCAGCTATTGGTCACCCAGTTGTTTTGCCTTTCATCTTTTTTTTTTCTTGTTAATTTTCATTTTTCATACTTTTAGCTGAATTACCTGCAGCTATTGGGTTTCACTAGTTTTTACTTTTCTTATCCAATTTATTTCTGCGATGATATGGGTCCTAGGGTTATGGGACTCCTGTGCATATTTCTGTGAGAGACCACTTACATAGATAAATAATAATATTGTATAAATATGTTGCCCACTTGTCCCTTTTTTAGGCTTTATAATTGTTGAGTTGTTCCTGATTGAATACCAGTTCACCAATCCTTTCTCCAGACTCCACAGTGCCCGGATGATTATAAGAACTTCTGTTCATTCTATACCCTCAATCTTTGATGCCAACTTTTATTTTTATTTTTTTCTCTAACCTTTTCCTTTTTAAGATTATTTGAGATAATTCATCACATAATAATAACAATAACGGCAACAATAACGTTAAGGAATTTAATACAATAAAATTGTTCTGGATGATGATGTCAAAGCAATTGAGATTGGCGATTGACGCTGGAAAGCTTTTTGATTAGATGAAAAGCTTGCCACTGGAAGTCTTCTTAGAGGTCTAGCTGCGATTCACGCAAGAAGCCATGGAGATTGTTTCACCAAGTTTCGGGGACATGGAATAGAAACCGCGTTAATGATACCTTAGCACAAAACACGCACAAAATTCCAAACATACGTTCGATTTTCCAATATTCCAATTGAAGTGGGCAAACGATCTCATTCTTCCACAGTTGAGAATATTGCAGTTTAAAAACCAAAAGAAGGACCAATTTTTCCATTGATTCATTTTGCATAATGAAATCTTTTCCGTACATTATATTCATCTATAACTCTTCGATTTTTTGCACTCGACTTTTGATTGATAACTTTGAAAACCACATAAAGACTATCACATGCATCAAATCGAATCTTTTTCAAATCTCAATTCCCTCTGTGCTAGAGGATATTATCATATTCGTTTGTACATACTTTTTAATACAATCTCTTATTTTTGATCTTATTGTAAACTCTCAAAATAATTTTTTGATTGCGCAAACCAAAATGACGATGATTTTGGATTGTACAAGCCTGAAATCAAATGAATTTATTATTTTCTTCAAGCAGGTCAAATATGTATTAAGTTGGTTAATATGTTCCATATACGTGTACATGTGGGTTTTAGGTAGGGGATTTTTTTATTTTTTTTTTGACTTCTTTTGTCCCATTTTCGCTCATGAGCAAGAGAATCCAAAGTAAATTTTGAGTCAACTTAGACAGACTGATGCAACTAATTGAAGAGTTTTCCCCAATGAATTATCACTTGTTTCTTGGATGAATAATTTTGAAATTAATAATTACTAAAAAATTTGTTAAGATATGTGCATGAGATGAATTCGAGTTACCATAAATTTTGAATTGTTCGTTGGCTTGAACAGGGTGTTGCAACACCAATATGAGCAAATTATGTTGTATTAATGCGGCGACATCAATATCACGCAGGAGAAAATATGTTAATCAAATAGGGTTAAGGTTAAATTACAACTTACACAACCACAGAACAATATTAAATGAACCAAAGCAATAATAAAGAGTTGAACATCCAATATGGTAACATAGTTCGATGTCCATGCACTTATACTCGTGAGTCTTGCTCAATCAAAAGTGATCTACTATCACAAAAGTTTTACTCCAAAACTCTTCAAGCCTCACTTGAATACTCCACCATCCCACTCTGTTGGTTCACAAATGATTGATCTTTTACAATTGGTTTATTTGTTTAGAGTACTAGTATAACTCCCTCTAAATTTATAATTTTCAGTCATAGTGAACTCTCCCTTTAGAGGTACATAAGCTCAGAGCCTAACTCTCACTCAAAAACATAAGTTGTAAACTGTATGGGCAAAAATAACACTAAATACTCATGTCTAAACTAAATTGACACAATGTGCTTTTAAAAAAGTTTCACACAGAAACCCGAATACTCACCCAACACTTCTAGCCACATTTCAGAGTTCTTCAGTATTTCTAAAAGTCCTCTACGATAAATCATCACAGGTTTTGTTGGATATGTCATATCTTCGCACTGCTTTATTTAAGTTGGTTAGTGTTGCAACAGTAGTGCTTGTTTTCCTTTTCTAGTGACGTTTTAATTCAAATTTGATGTGATATATGTCTTTAGATCTTGACAAGGTGTATTTTCATGATATAGATGTGTTCCACATGAAAGTAGGCATATTTTCAACTATCCTTCATCATTTTTGTTGGTGATTTCCATGTATCTTTAATATCTTCAATAATCTTCAAGATAGGCATTGAATCAAAGAAACTTTATCCAGAAGGAAGTACGATAATTTGAATTCTCACAAAATTATGAAAATGATAATGATGATATGTAATAAATGTGTCACATAGTTAGCAACACATAATTCCAACATTGTTCAATATTAATTTTCAACTATTTAATTTACTTTATTTAAATAATCAATTCATTATGTAATATGGTGAGGTGGTACATAATAATAATAGTAGAAATCCATCCTTCACACCCCCCCCCCACCCCCCCAAGAAAAAAAGAAAAATCAAGTTAAATATCTAACTTGTTCCTAGTCTGTCCCCAAGGTCAAAACACATACCGAAACACACCTTACTTTATTTCTTAAATCAAATTATTTCAACCTCTAGACGGTACTAATTTGTTTTCCTTTGCAATGGCCTACTTTACGTGTGGGTCTTAAATTGATATTACTATGTAGCATTTCTCATCCCAGTAGGAAATAGAAAATTCCATCTTCTATTAAAGATTTATGACGAACCGCAACCTTGACCTGTCAACATGGTTATGCACAATCAGCTAAACATCCAAGGTTGACAATTTGGTGCGTCCTAGCAACAACAAATTATTATTATGCCATAAACATTTCTCGTTCGTCGCATGAACAATTAATTACACCATCTTGAGAGGGAACTTGGGTAATCAAAATATAATGTGATTGACATTTTGACTAAGACCTCGATACTACATTTTTTCGTAGTTATTTTTAACAAATATCTTAATTCCCGGCACAACTTGACATTGTCTGGGATAAAAAGACACGCTGACGCCACACGACACCGGATGAGGAGTTCCATTTTTTAACCCCCCTTAATAAACAATAAGGCCTATAGAAGAAAGCAAGTTGGAAACTTGCACCGGCTAATTAAAAAATTTGGTCGATGACGACTTCCATGACGATTTTTGCAAGCAAATACCATTAATTTAGTGAAAGGAATCAAGATTCTTTTTTTAAAAAAACAAAATCTTAGGCTAATGAATTGAGATTCGCGGTCCCAATGCTTGAAAGAAAAACGCCATTTGCATATATGTGGGGCCATTAAATAGATTGGAGGCAGATTATTTTACTATATTAGTGCCTAATTCTTTTGCCCTCGCAAGTTGCCACATATTTCTCAGAAAAAATAAAATAGTAGTTAAGTCGTTGTCCAAAAGTTGATAATTTCCGAGGAACGACGCACATAGATTATAAATATATCATACCTAAGATTTGTTTTCTTGAGTTTTTGTTCAAACTCCACTTTATTGGTCAGTCTAATGATTTTAATTAATCTATATGTCTTAGCAGTAGCCCAGAGCTATACCCTAGCTACATCTTTTAAAGCATTATTTTGATTAATTAATACCTTGTTGCATGGATAATGGTTGATTAATCAGTATTGTAGGTTGTGTCAACTTCCAAATTATGTAAACAATTGGAAGAAAAATAATGCTAACCCTCCAATCGTTTATTGGGTAAGTGTGGAAAACTTTAGCTTCTCTTCCTCCTCTCATAGGCGATTTGTTTCTTCCAATACAGTGATCGTACCAGAAGTTCGACTTACGGTCCTACAAACAAAAAGTATAGTACTGAAAGATTGCTTTAAAATTCAGACATCAAATCGAGAAATTTATCAAGTTAAGAGTCATTAATTTAATCGATTCAATTATAGTTAAATTAATTATGTCATGTATTTATATTATAGATAATTAAATATTGATTAATATACTAAACATGCATAAAATAGTAGATATTAAGCAAATACTTCAATTTGATTTTAAATATTTTTGTTGTATTACTGTTAATGATTAAAAAAAATCATTAATGCAATAAAAACATCACAAAATAAAAAGAATAAAAGTTAATTTAGTAAATATGAATATAAAAAGATACAACAAAATAATATCTTAGTGACATATTTAATCAATTATAGTAGAATTTAAATAAGATTCATATGTATTCAGTATGTGTCTCAAATCAAAGATTATTGGATATTTCAATGAACAATTGGCTTGATTGATGAAATTTTTAGCACGAAGGACAATCAAGTGTATGCTACAACGAAGACTAAAATTGAAATGATTGTACAATAATTAAAATTTAAAAATCTATTTATTCAAAAATTTGAATCATTCAATTTTCATAAATTTGATCAGTTCACCCGATTTAGTAATTTGAACATGATTTTAATCAATTCTTTTAAAATAAAACGGTTTTGTTGTGATTTTAATTTTTAAATTCTACTGAATTACATTTAATTCTAATTGATCAATTATCCAATCATTGGATTTGATTTTGTTTCAAAACATTGTTCTTAAGTTGCTCCTAAAGTTTCGAGACTTGACTTTTCATGTGCCTTTAATTTGCCATATGGCCTTTTTTTCTCTAAGTCAACTTTTACATTGCCTTCCAATATATACATATATAACTTTGAGCAAAAATTCTGCAATTTAATTGGAAGATGTTCTCAACACCACATGTTTTATTGAGCATGCGAGTGAGTATATCCTTATATTCGAGAATCAACAAATTCAATTCTGCTGTTTTCAAAATTCCACGTCTTCTTTTTCATCTTGAGGACTCGATAATGCTCGCAAGTACAAATTCTACATTCATAAGCCCAAAAATTCTTTCTCAAAATATCCATCATTGTCCATTGTATATACTAGTTTTGTAACAAACATCAAGGAGTTTTCTTATCCCTCCATATCTCTCCATTAGACATGGTTCTACTGGCCCATACTTGGTCCAACAAGAGTCGTTCACTTGAGTCATCACAATACATTTTGGTCATTACAATAGTGATTATGAACTTAAATTTAGGACTTTAAGTAACCCCAAGCCCTATAACAGAGCAACAAGCAACATATACAAAAGTTAATAAAAGAGAGAAAAAATGAAAATAATTAGAGAATAATTTTTTTTTTCAAGATTTAGCAATATGCCAACATCTTTGATGACAACGATCAGAAACTTTTCAACTTTATCTAGAAAGATTACAACCCTATTTCCTCATGGCTCAAAACATTATGAAGAATTTTTCATTTCTCTTGAAAGACACATGTAAAGAACTCATCTATAATTTGTATACTTGCAAAATTTAAGGTCTCCAGTACTCTTATCTATTTTATTGACCATGAATTGTCATGCAAGACTTTTTATGTTGACTATAAGGGATGAATATAGAAAGATTTCGAAAAAAAGGAAATCTTTTCATATGCCAAAAAAATGGCAAAAAACAAAAGATAAGAAAAAAAAATTCACACAACTATATATATATATGTATCTATGTATGTATGTATGTATTTGTTTCTTTGTTTCATCATCTTCGTTCAATTGTTAAGTTGCCCACATCCATGTACTAATTATAGCTTTTATCTTTATTATTTGATTAGTAATTACACTAAATAAGGGGATTGTCAGTTGATTGAAATTATTCTTTCACTACAAGTCATGTGGCGTTTTTCGAGTGATTTGGAGGACGAATGCAAGTAGCCACTGAAGGTTATACCTCGAGATTAATATAAAAATTAATTCTTGCACACACTATTTTGAAGAAGTTAAATCATTCACAAAATCCTCTAGTCCTCTCTCTTATATGATGACTATGTTTGTTTCATTGCTTATCCAATATTCCGCCCCTTCTTTAAATTCTTACAAACTAAATATCTTACCATACAAATTTTATTCAAAGTTTTCCATCTCTGAATTTTTATACCTAATTAGTAATTTTTAAATTATTTTACATATTCACAATCAAATTAACACATATTCTTATAATTTTTCTTTTCACATTCATTTTTTATTACTTTATAAATCTATATACTATCCCATCATCCAATTACTATTATATATTAAATATATATATATAAATAATTTTTCTATCTACTCAAATCTTACAAACTAAACATAAACTTTCCTCCCATTCAAATAACCAAAATTTTCCTACCCCTAATTACAAAACAAGACAATAAAGTGATACTAAAAATGGAGCTTTCATAGAAAGAAATGGCCCTTTGAATTTTCCTGAATCTAGGGTTACGTCCCCAGTCCATTCAGTGGCTTAATTTATAGCAAATATATAATATAATTGCAGCCGTCCAATCACTGTTGAGGATTCCAGGTCAAACTAAGAATATTCGGAAATACGCAATCCCACAAAAAAACCCTTGTTATTTTATTGTAAGTTGCAAGTTTTTATAATCTAATGTCTACGTGTTGTTCATGTTTTATATCCCCCCTCTTGTCCCAGTGTACTACCAAGTTGGAGTGCCTAGCGTGTGCCAGCCACACGCCAAGATTTAATTATTCAATTAAGCATGCATAACTCCAACATCTACTAACCCCACATTGCCATATCACGGTTCAGCAAGTGAGAAAGGTATCTTTTGATCAATAAAAATTTGATCACATTGCGTGCACCCACACAACTCGAATGGACCAAGTCTAACCCTAGAAATATGGATGGACTCAGTCCACTATCGAAATCCTCCATCACTGTAATCGGAATAATTCCCTTCCCTGATATCCTGTTATTCAAATACTTCTTATCAATTCCTGTCTAAAAAGAACCATCGGTATAGAACGCCCATAATCTTTTTTACGCACAAATTGTGGTCACCAGGTGGCATAGCTTTAAAAACTGGACCGATTCAATTGAAAAGATCGGTTTTTAGTTCAATTAAGTTATGAAATTTGAAACTCCAAAATTGATGTGAACTGTCAAAAATCAATCAAATTCGGCACGATCCATTCAAAAAACATTCCATTTTAAAAAAAAAAAACTTTCACCCTTTTTTAAAAAATAAACAAAAATACTTTCTGATTTTTCCAATTTCTAACATTTTTAACTCCTAAATATTAATTAAAACATATAAATTCCACTATTTATTTTTTATTCTTATATTTAGTAATTTTTGTCTATTTATTTTTCTAATTGAGTTTTTGAAAGTTTAAATATTGTATCTTAAAATTAAAATTTTTTATGTTAAGCAATTTAGTATTATTTTGCAAAAGTAATTTTTCAATTTTTTACTTTAAATTTTTTGAATTTCATAAGTTTTTTAAAATTTTTCAAACAATTTTTTTATTCTTATTAAATCATTAAATTTTTAATATTACATCTAAATCTCATTATTTGGTATATTATTAAATTGAATTACATTTATTTTGTAAAAGTTGGTTAATAGTTTTATATACATATGCATGCATAATTTTATATAATTTAAAATAATTGATTTTTTAAAACGATTTAACTAATCGAATCAGTAAACCAATAACTTGATCGGTTAATTTTTCAATTTAGTCCAATTATAAAGACATTGCTGAGTACAAGAATCGTGAATTGAAAAACCATGTGAGCTAATACGAGAAATTCGTGACACACAACAATATTTTTTTAAAGCCTTCTTTTTATCCAGATTAAATTGTTCTAAAAGGACAATTCAAATTTGATTCTAGTGATGAAGCTATTGATAGATATTTTCTCTTTTATCTATCTATTGCTATATATTAAGATTATAGCCTGATTTTGGATGCCAAAAGTTAATTTACTTAATTGCCCTCTAAATGCTTAAACCCCTCATAAAACTACCATTTGATCACAAAATTTAATTACAAAAATAGATTCATTCCTTCTCGATGAAAACAATAGTAAAAGGGTTAACTAGTAAAATTACTTACCCCCACTTTTAAAATGAAACCGATGTTTAAATGAGGCTATTATTGTATCAAGTTACTCGACGCAATCGAGTAGCTCAACTCTAACTTGGTCGAATTCAAACTCGAGTCAAGCTTTGAATAGTTCAACTTACTTTAACAAGTCAAACTCAAATTTGCACTTCTAAGTTAGAAAGCTCATCAAGTTATTCAACTTGACAAAATATAAAACACACCTCAACCCCCTATCAGATTTATCCAACCACCCCTTTCTTATTGGTTGAACTTAGCTCGAGCTCGAAATTGTTAGACTCAAACATGAGTCGAGTTCAAATTTTGTATAAGTATTTCGAACTCGAACTCGAGTTCGAGCTTTAAAAAACCACAATCAATCAAGTCTAGTTCGACTTAATTATAGCCCTATGTTTGAACGTTAGTGATCTCGAAAAAATGTCTGTCATTACTAGGTCACGAGGGAATAAGCCTTGGCCACATCGTCTTTAATGTAGAACCTAAAATAAGGTTATTCTTTTCAATCTTTGCATGTATTTTTATTATCTTTGTTATTTCTCATTTGTTGTAGTACAAAATTATTGTCAAATAAAAATTAAGAGTAAAGTAATTAATTTAATTTTAAAATCTCCACAGGCAACAAGTGTGGTTCAACATCTAATACTGTATTATGATTTTAATAAAAATTATTAGTTGCATAAAGTGAATTTACACAATTATTCTCATATTACATATTTTTACTGTTTTTTTAATCATTTTCTTCTTTCTTGTTATACAACTCACAAGTTATATTATTTATATGTTCTCTCAAATTTTATCATTTTTAAATTTTTTTGAACTTTCACCATTTTTTAATTTTAATATTTTTACACAATATAAAACATATAATTTTTTTTTAATGTTAATCTTTTTCTTTTTAAATTTTTTTTTATCTATGTATTCTTTAATAATTTGTCTTTTTTGTTTTAAAGTCTCTTGATATTTCTTTATTTTATTATTTTAAATATATTTTATATTTTATAATATTAAATAATTTTATTTTTTAATTAAAATATTATAATTTATAAATAAATTTACACACATAGAGTGTACAAATTAAATTCTTGTGCGTTATACGTGCTTGGAAGGAGAATAAAGAAAGTCCTACAAGGTTGAAAGGGTAACGCGCAATTCTTTGTCCCATGTTTGATGATCGCCTTATTAATATTTGAAGTCAACGATGGCTGCCTGAATATAATTGGTAAAGATTCGTAAACCTAAAAAGGAGCCAGATGAAGGAAAAATGAAAACTAGTCATCAGTCTCAAACAACTAAGCATTATTATTCAATAAGAGACTTTGTTGCACACAGCAAACTAATTCCTGACCCGTGGTTGCCACACGCCTTTGATTAAACAACTACATTATTAAAACATCCAAGTGTTAGGTATTATTAAAGGACTAAAATTGCAAGTAGCATGACCCTCGGTATGAACGAAGAAGACAACCCTCCAAACATAAGAATAAATAAATATGGAAACAATGTATCAAGACTACTCTACTAAAATGGTTACAGTGGGGTCAGTGAAAGCGCGGGTATTTAATAATAAAAATAATTAATTGAGAGGACAATACTTGTTTCCCGTTATATATATATATTTAATTAGAATTCAAAATTTTCTGCGTCTTCTGTTTGAAATCAGAAGAGAAACTGCTTATTTATTTCTATATCTTAACAAAGTCATCATTTTATTAGATAGCTTTTTCTTGACAAGTGTTGAAAACAATATGTAGTAAGTTGGAATTCATTCAGCCCCCCAAAATTTTCTAAATTCAAGTTAATTATTGCTTGCGATATACTCCAGACATGGGGCATAAGATCGAGATTTCAAATCCAGGAGCCGTGTTTGTTTGGAATTGCTCAGAATGTTTTTTTAACTCATTTTTAAGCCCGTAGCATAGAAAGGCCCACCCCAGCCTCACGGACGACCCTCTGCACTGCAAAGATAATAAATATTCGTTGGTGGGCTTTGGGACACGAAACTAAAGTATAGGAATAACTTCAGTCTTGAAACCAAGAGGACTTGTCCGTCGTAAGGATTGGTCAATTTTGCTGGGCCTTGAAAGCAACAATCAGGATGAAGGGCTCAGGACCAGCAGCAGATAATTAATAATAATAATAATAATAATATTTTGCAGCACGAAAAGTTTCATCCTAGGTACAAGAAAATTTTATCTTTCCACAACCATGACTTTATGCATATTTAGCAGTGATAGAGATTATATTTGAGACAAAATTGTCTTAAATGGAAGCAAAAAATTCAAAATAAATGAATAGCCAGAATTCAAAGAGTATAACTGATGTGATTGGGGGGGAGCAAAAGAAAATGAATAATTCAAATTCAATCTCGGATTCCAAGGACATAAACTGTGTATCAAAGTGTTTGACCCAACGTAGTAGAATCAAAATTGAACCCGATAAATAGCGTAATAAGACAGTTACAATTGACATGTTGTAGTCCATTGATGTGTCACAACTCAACAAAAATTATTTTTGAATGAATCAATTTGAATTGCTTAATAAATTTGAAATTACTCACAAATTTAAAGAATTGAAGACTTGATGACTTAAAATTCTATAATACCTTGATCTATATCTTACAACTGAATAAATGAAATATTTATACGAAAATTTACCAAACTCTAATCTAAAAAACTCGTATAGTTCAAATTATAAATAAAACATACATGTAAGAAAAGTTTAAAAATAAAAAAAATAAAAATAAAAATTTGATGGATCTAGATGGCATCAATAACTGAGTAAAATGCCATACACCTTCACCCAATGCGCCCAATCAAATAACTTTCATGCGCAGTTACATGTTAAGATTTTAATTGAAGAACATTGACTTAGAACTGAATGCGATAACTGTACCAGATTTGCGGACTTATCTGTAATGGCAACAGCTATCATTCTATGTAGTTGTACCAGATTTGCAGATTTATCAGCAATGGCAGCAACTATTATTCTATGACCAAAGAGATAATTAGCACATATACATTTTTGCCATACTACATCATTACATCCATGCCACTTGTTCGTTATGAACTTATTCACTCAAATAGCAGGCACACCAATTCCCAGCAGCCTTAAATATCGCCACTAAATTGTTAAAAAAAATGAGATAGAAAAATGGAAAAGAGAGGTCATGGAAGTGACGAAAACAGTTTTTTGGTTTATAAATGCAGAGTGAAGATGCATGTGTAGCAGTGATGAGTCCCATTTTCTGAAGGAAAACAGGTGAATTAGGTGAGTCAGAGTGACTCTTAGCTAGTGAGCCCCACATATGGGGTGGGGGCCACTCCATCTGGGCTCACGCACTGCCCTAGACTCACTCGCTGAGAGAGGGCAATCAGGATCCATCCCAAGAATCATTTGAGGGTTGAGGTGGGATGGTGGGATAGGCTGTGCCTTATCTGTCAATCCAAATTGGATTCGCAACAGGGTCAGCTTATAGATGTCAACCATGCACAATGATTAGAAGAGGCCAACTCTAACATTTAATTCCGGGGGCCACTGGAACAAATAATTAAATAATGAATCCAGATCCAAGGCTCATCATATATACATATATACATGGTCGACTATATTTGTAGCAGTCAGTCGTACCGAGTTTCAGAGGTCACGGGAAAGAGGCTGCATATGCAACGCCTCCAGGGACATCGCAAAATAATGCGACAATGCATTAAATAGAAGGGATTGCTGTTTTCATTTTTGTGGTTCTTTCATCAATTTCAAACTGATGAGCTGTGTCTGGGTAAGTTAGCCTAGTAATCTAAAACTGCAGCTTCGTGAAACAACGCCGAAGGTGATGAGATTTGGAACGTGTGTGCATTTTTCAAGGTTATCTACTATGTAATCTAGATGATTTAAATGTAAACGATTCATCGATTCCTTATCACAAAAATAAGTAGTTTCCACTACATAAAACTGAATATATATTAAAGTTACTGTTTTCGGCATAGAGTTAATGCGTGCATAGGGTGAGAAAGAATTTTGATATTGAAGAGGTACTTGTGTGGTATTTATTTGTTTTACAAATGCACACTGTATAAATTTGCCTTAATTATTTTTATCATTACACCTAAATTCTGACTAATTGTGGAATTCATGTATACTCCATTATTAAAAAATGAAAAAAACTTATTCACCGACATGTAATTCTTGAGAATACAACAAAATTAGCAAAACTGCAAAACAAATAGGAAAAAAAACATGTTAAATTTATTGAAATTAAAATTGGATTTATGGCAATTGGATTCTGATGTGAACAAAAACCAAAAATATTGTGCAGGAGAGAAGTTAGTGAGTTTATTCAGAACTAATTGCTGTAGTAATTTTAAACAGCCACCATAGCGTTAAGTGGCAGCTGTTGTGCTTATAAAATTGTTTTTAACTTTAGAAAACTTAAATATATGCATAAATATATGGTACTAATTCCACTGTCCAAACCCTAAACTGCCACAAACAATATGAGAGTTTTAAAAAGTGAAATACTGGATATTTTGATGATCTTTCAAAAACTTAAACAGCTCTGGAGACAGCACGTGTGCATGTAAATGTATATTTTTCAAAAAACTACATGTGATTTCAACTCACTGTGTGCCCGCACCATGACTAAAATTGGCATATATATTTTCATATAACAATCATAAAACTTCACTTGTGGTGTCAATTTATTTCATGTCCTCTTTTCTTTTCCAGGTCTACAGGTTCCACATTAATGCGCCACAATTATACATTAATTTCACAATTGACGCACACAAAAATGATATCCAACATGCATGAACCGAGCTAAGCAAATGTACTTATTACATAAGTCAGATATTAACGCAGGCAAATTAATTAATAAACATGCAAAATTTACACATACAACATTGCTATATATACATAATGGCATATAGGTTTATTGGTTTTAATAAATTTACAGCACATCCCCATAATATGTGTACGACAACAAGGAGATATCATGCCTGGTAGTTGACAGTTACTGCTTGCCTATTTGCATATTATCGTGCGAAGGGAAAGCAGCTGGTGACACAAAACTTGCCCTCTTCACGAATCTCCCTTTCATCCGGGGCCTCTTCTCCGCGTTCAGTTTCCGAACCTCGTACCTTATTTTCTTGGCAAACAACCTCGTCCGCCGCTTCTCCCTGTATCTGGACACCCTCGCTTCTCTCCCTCCGTCCGCCATTGCCGCGCTGCTCCCGTGGCAGCTCATCAGTCCCGTCTCTCCGTACACATGCATTCCTCCACTCATGCCCTGAATTCACAGTGAAGATGCATGTATTGAGCAAATCGACTTCATCGATGGCTTGTATCGAGTTTAAGCAACAATTGGGATGGACAGTAAAATAGTGATGCTCTATATTCCGTGCGTCTTGTACAAATTAACATATAAGTAATTATTACTCTTCTTACGTTTGTTGAAGTTAAATAGCCAACATATTAGTGTATTGCATGGCGTATGAATTCATGGATGAAGAAATGAAAATCCAAAAATTTTGTTTGGATGCTAACTTTTCCACTTTATTTGAAATTGAATTTCAGCTCCTAGAAAGCAAAACAAATTCACAAAGGCAAATTAAGGAAAGCATAAAGATAATAAAACGATGTGAAGAAAGAGATTGAAAATTCATACCAGGGTAGTTGGCCATAATTCGCAGGAATTCAATTCCGGCCGTTCTCCGGTTGTCCAGGGTGACTTTCGGTCACCCCAAGCTGACAGGACGCCCTCGTGGTCGAGACTCAGAAAGGTCTTACTGGAATCACCCACTTTGCACCCATCAAAATTGTTCCTGACGGTTGGATGTCCAGTTATTCGCGCTTTACAATCTTCCTCTTCGCATGGAATAGGAGAATCATCATAATCGAAATTCAGCTCAAAAGATTCTCTTCCCCAGTCAAGTTCTAGATGGGTATGATGACTTCCCTGAGCCACGGCCTCTTCTTCTTCTTCAACTTTTACTCTTTCAGTCCCGAAACAATTTGAGCAGTCTTTTGCTTCTTTTTCCTTATCCAAAATTCCCAATCCTTCCATATCAAAGCATTCATTTTCCAGCCCTTTGCCAAGTAAGCTCTCCACGTTAGCCGCGAATTCCGCGAGATCCATTTCGGATGGGAGAAATCCATGTAAATGGTTCACTTCTTGTCCGAAATCATTCGACGACGACGCAGCCTTGGATTCATGCCCAAAGCCTCGCGTGTTGTCTGCGTCGTTACGAACTTCTTTCACTGCAGCCTCGTTTGAATTGGCAGAAGTGCACAATTCCGCAACAAAAGGATCGAATATGGGAACCCTATAAAGAAGCTGCTCGTCGTTTTCTTCGTGCGAGTGCTCTTCGCTGCCAATCTCAGGCACCGTGTGAAGAGGGACGTTAATCCTGCCGAAGGGATTGAGTTTCCCATGCTTCTTCTGCCTCGGGGTTCGGGCTTTTCTGGTGAAACCCCGATGCCAGGAGGGCACGGAGACCTGCAACCTGTCCTTGGCTTCGTCGTCGAAAGGTCTGATTGACGAAGTCTTGAGACGAACCCTCTCGTGCCTGCGAGCCAAAGGGTTGGCCGAGTGAACAGAAGAATCGCAAGACTGACACAAGAATGCGTCGTCCGCAGCACAGTACCAGCGAGCCCTTCTCTTTATGCAGTTGTCGCAAGCTCTCGCAGATTTTCCGCAGACGGCGTTGGTCAACCTTTTGTCATTAACCATGGATTTCATTCTTGCAGAGTATGTACATATGCTGTGTCAGGGATGAAGTTTCAGAGCTTGAAAAGGCAATCAGACGGAAGAAATTGTGCAGCACCAAATCAAAGGCAAGAGAGCTTTCATGTTTATGCACAAAAGTTGAAAAATACAGTGCAATTATTTGCGGGCCCCACATGGCCACAAAACAAACACTTTCCAAGTATTATTTAATTGTGTGAGGCTCTGCTGGAAGCACTTTTCGCCCTCCGAAGGCAGCTTTCCACAAGGAATAGGTGTGAGCAGTTTTGGGGCCCATGTAGGGCCCATATATCTTCTGTCATTGGCTGGGACAGAAATTTGATCCAAATGCCTGGCTATTGATTGGCTGGCTGTCTGATTGGGAGGATTCCCAGTGGGGCCCACTGCCGGGGGATGAGAGCTAGTCGTGGATCCAATCTCATATTTGCCCCTTCGAAAGTCGGTTTCTGGTTATCTAAATCTGAAGTCGACCTTTCTGCTGGGATTTGTCTCTTTTTAATAATGCATGTTTGATGTTCAAACAGTGGATCTTGGTCCCCTCTTCCACTTCGATGCTACCAGAAATCGAGAGTAAAAACCGTTAAGGTGAACGATGGAGTGCAAAATAAAATTTCTCCATGTCAAATTATGAATTGCGTTAGCAAATTAATTAACTACTGTTGATGCCTATGGCCATCATCTCCATGTTTAATAAGCTCCAATTTACCCACCTTCTACTCATTATCATTTTAACCTGTCGCGGCCTAGCCAATGTTTCGCTAAACTTATTTTAAATAATTTATAAGATTATACAACTTATAAAATATTCTTAAAATTTATAAGTTTCTACATTTTATTTGTAGAATAAGTTAATAAAATATTTACATACAAATAATCAAATCATCTTATAAAATATTAAAATTTATAATTATAATTAACTATAATTTTTTGGTACAATGACAATAAAGATAGGCTAAATATCATTATAATTATAATATAATTAAAGATATTTATAACAGTTTTAATACATACATATATATAACAAAGTCACTTATAAAATATTTGAAGATAAATAGTGTCAAGCATCAAATTCAAGATTATGGTACGACAGTATTCGCAAACAATCTCAACAGATTACTAGTCAGCATATATCATAGCAAACTAAACTAATAATAAATTCTATAATAATCCAAAGGCAAAAACAATGTAAAATCTACAATGACATTGGAAATTCCATGCACAGTGAAAATGAAAATAGCCTAACCATTTCATTAAAAATTGTATTAATAAACAGTATGACGATGAAACTAAGGTAACATAAGCTAAGTCTTTAGTTGCTAACTATACCATGTCTAGGTTTGTCCGTTGTCATTTGCATCCTCTGCAAAAAGATTAATTAATAGTGATGAGCGATAAGTCGTCCTGTAACTAGTATCTTCTACCATTTTCTTAAGCCAGATAAAAAAGCATAACAAAATAAAGCGCATTTTATAACAGATATTACAAATTAAGATCTTGCATAAAAGAAATTTTCATAGCTAATAGAGAAATCACACTTAAAAAAACACACAAACGTTCGAACATTTTATGGTCATTCCAAATGTCTTGCCATTTACATTGTTCCCATGTCTATTTCCTTAGCCCCTCATGTAGATACGTACTTCAGATATTTACTTTTGTTGATCAAGACCTCAATCCATTATCCCGACTAAGGAGGGATAGAACTCCAACCTACAACTTCAATTAGAATTCTAACCAATAACCCCAGTTAAATGGGACAACCAATCACCTCGATTGAGTAGGGCAAAATTGGCTTCTTACACTATAATCAGCATCTCATGAGAGGCATGTTCATTTTTTCCACGTATTTTGATTTTCAAAATATTAAGTTTAAAACGAGTCATTTGCAAATATTCACATCCAAGTTTTTTAGAAACTAAATCACTTCAAGTTTCATAAGAAATCAATACGTTAGAAACATGCTTTTATAAAATAGAAATAATTTTTAGAAACAATTTAAATCAAGCAGTAAGAGTTTAGTTACATCATAAAACAATTTAAAAAGAAATTTCAAAAATTGACAAGGAGTAACCACTTACCTATTTTAAATTATGCACCTTAATAGATTCTTCGGCTATTGACTCTTGATTTCCCTCGTCATACTCACAATTTCTCATTTCATACTTAATTCATGTGAATCTCATGCTTTTAGATACTTCATGTGTATCCTACATATTTTTTTTCATAATATACTCGTTATCTTATTATTATCTGAGTAATAATTCCTATTCGGATTCTCTCAATTACTATTTCTCATATTTCATTATCTTGTTACTTAGTGTATTTTAACCTACTTTAGCCTCAAAATCAAAAATTGGTCTAAAATGTACAAAACATGAAATATATCCGATATCCAAAAGTAGCCTTGCGGCCGCCAATTATCATCCTGCGACTCTAGGACGTTCTGTAATTCCCGCGCTTGGCTCCTCATGTGTGACATGCCTTTATGCAGTTGCACCATCTCATCCTATGATTGTGACCGTGATTGCAACAATGCATTGAGCTTTGCATAGAAAAGCTGTTTGGATGAATTTTCACATCCTACAACATCCTAATCACCCAAATACGGTTATGTCATTGTTCTAAGGGTCATTAGGCATGTTTTTATGGATTGAATTTCATGGAACAATAACCAATATGCGTCCACAATTTTTGAAAGCTTCAAGGCATGGTTCAGTTATTCACGTGATACATCAATACACACTTCTTACAATCTCTACAAATCATCACACAACTTATAATTTATTCTCATGCTTAAAACACACCTAAATCCTTAAGAGTCCACATTCTTAACGTCCCAATGCATGTTAAATTAGTGATTCTACATGTATACATTATAAACAATTGACTAGGCGTAAGGATTACCTTATATCTAGGCATTTGGAAGTCAAGAAGTTCTCCCACAATTTCTACACACTGTCAACTCTCCCTTTGGTCCAAGACTATGATTTTCAGGCCCTTAAGCATCATATTTATACCTAGGGTTGGTTATGTGTTTGCATGTATCCAATTTCCTATGCTTCTAGGTCCTTATAATTAAATACTCAATTTTCAGATTTTATGGGGCATTTTATCCGAATTTTGGAGGCCTATTTAACTCTATTTTCTTGCCTCCGAGGCATGGAAATTTTCCCCCCTTAATCATTTAATTATATGGAAAATTTTCTAATCAACCTAAAATACCCATATTCATTTCCATGCTTACCTTCCTTATTTTCCAAAAATTGCATATGAAAATTCTCAATAAAATAATATGGTGGAGGCTTAAATTATTTCCTTAAGCATTTGCTAACAAATATTACGTAAAACTTGGTTGAGGAATTCTCAAAAGTCAACAAGATTTGACTAGCTTAACACTGTGTACTTTGCTTTCCATGTACACTTAATACTGTCTCAATAAATTTAAATAGAAATAATTTAATAAATAGGCTCGTAATTAAATAAATTATTCACTTAAATTTTACTAAGATTATTTCTATAACTATTATTGTGTCTCAAAAATCCAAAGTATTACATCCTTCCCTCTTTACAATAAATTTTATCCTTGAAACTTGTATTCACTTACACCTAAAAATCATGTGGGGTATCAATTCCTCATTTCCTCATACTGTAGCTATCCACATGCTTTAGGCTTGTACTCCCAACGCGTATTAGATTCCTTAACATAGGCAAATATCAACTACCTTATTCTGACATGCTTAAGAGCTGATGGTTGGGTAGATCACTTATCCCATACGGAGGATATCCATTCTAAATTGTCCTATCTGAGTTACACGTCCTCCCCACTCAATCCCAAGCTCCTAACTTTTCCTTTTCAAGAATATGGCAAGGCCTTTGTTATACTTCCCTATGTTACTTTGATTTCTTTACCTTTATATTCCTAGTCGCTTTCGTTTCCTTACTAAAGTCACACTTTCCCAATGGCACGCTAGATCCTTACATTTCCCATGCCATGAGATTATGACGCGATCCAAGGATCCGTCAAATTTTATTTTAATATTTATTAATTTTAGTTTTATTGGTTAATGGGCTTAATTAATAAATTGGGCCGTGTGGGCTTTTTAAATTAAAATCTGATAGTTTTAGTATAAATAGTAGTTTGTTATTCAGTTGAGGACAGACAACAATAGAGAGTGTTTTCAATTAATTCAGGTTTCTTTCAATTCCCTGAAATTGATTCTTTCAATTTCTCGTGAGTTTCAATCCCAAATCGAGTCATTCCAAATTGGTTCGAGTGATTCATAACGTATCAATCAGCAATCGGTGTGCTGATTGTGGCCGTTCTTATCGGGTTCAATCCAATCCTACCACGTTGGGTCGGCGTTTTTCGCCCGGTTCGGGTCCCTGGGGTTATCGGATTCGGGTCCGATTACACCATCCTATCCGATGCGATCGTTGATCACGTCAATTTGGTATCAGAGCCATCTTGTGTCGAATTCTAATTCGATACACGATCCGGAGTATCAAAAAAAAAATCAAAATCAAAATAAAAAAACAGGGAAATCGCCGCCCCCGCGCCACCGCCGTTGCCGCCGTAAATTTTGCACTGTTCAACCGATTCACGCAGTAATCAACCCCGCCGCTGCTGGAGAAAATCAAAAAAAAAAAGGGAAAATCGCTGCCGCCGCTTGCAACCGTGATTCCACCGCCGTTGCAGCCGATTTCCGCCAGAAAATCACACCCACCGCACCGCCGTCGAGAGCCCATCCCTTCCTACACCAAATCGCCGCCGAAGGAGGAGCGAATCAGCCGGAATTTCGCCGCGAACCGCCGCGACGCCGCCGTGGAAGTTCGGCCTGAAATTGCCACCGCCACGGTCTGAATCGCCGCCCGTCGCCACCGCCGAGGCTTGCCCAGGGCTTTCCCAGGCCAGGCCGATCGTTCCCGGCCACCGCCGCAGACGTGCGACGGCGGAATCAGCCGATCGCGATTCGCGCCGCCGCCGCTGCCTTTTTTTTTTCAAAAAAAAAAAGGGAAAATCTGTTGGGCCGAGTTGGTTTTGGGCTAAAAAAAAAAATTCTGGTTGGGCCGAGGTAAAATTTGGGCCGAGTATCTAGTGAGCTGGAAGCAGGATCTGGGCCGAATTGAAACTGGGCCAGGCTTGAGAAAAAAATCATTGGGCTGAAGGAATTGGGCTGGACCAGAAGCTGTTGCCGGGCTGGACCGTCCGCTGACGTGGTAAGGCCGTGTTTGGTTTCAGTAATTTTGCTTTTTCTAAGGGCGTGTTTGGCAGCAGAATTTTTATTTCTGCTTAAAGACCTGTTTGGCTGCAAATTCTTATTTCTGCTTAAGGACCTGTTTGGCTGCAGAATTTTTATTTCTGCTTAAAGGCGTGTTTGGCTGCAGAATTTTTATTTCTGGTTAAGGGCCTGTTTGGTTACTGAAATTTTTTTTAAAAAAAAAAAAGAGGCTAAAAAAAAAGGAGAAGAGACCAAAAAAAAGAGGCAAAAAAAAAAGGTGAAGAGGCCAAAAAAAAAAGAGGCAAAAAAAAAAGGAGAAGAGGCCAAAAAAAAAGAGGGGACCAAAAAAAAAAAAGAGAGGAGTTTATTTATTTATCTATTTATTTATTTTGGGGATGTGTTAGGCCCACATTTTAATTTTAATCACGTTGAATGGCCAGTCAATATTCAGACCAAGGTAATGGCCCTTACGAGACTAAGTTCCTATTCAAATCTCTCTCTGATGAATTGAGGAAGCTCACCAGAAGCATAAAGGGTATGCAGGACAGGATGACAGATATGCAAGATCGGTTAGGGCGCGTAGAAGCGTCCCAAGCTGCAACCCTAGAAAGAGACAGTTTACTATCCAGACCGACTGGACGCAGAGGCAGTCCCGTGCCAAGCCGAGCTCAGGCTAGGAATGGACATGGGCATCATGTCAGGCCAGTAAGACAGGAACGACGAGGCTACGAGGAGACAAGAAATAAATATACATCATCATGGCATTATAATATCAGAGATTATGGATCGAATACGGACGAGTACAACAAGCCATCCAAGGTATCAGATTCTCATATTGGAAGTCAAATTCGGGTGTGTCTTAATTGCTTTCAGCGTGGGCATAGCATGAGTGAATGTCGAAACGAGGAAGTTGATACCCATATCGGCATTAGCAAAGTTTTGGGAGAGAAGAAAGGCCCACCCATTGAGACGCCATCTTTGACTCAAGTGAAAATTGCAAAGAAGATGCCATCGGATGAAGTACAACATGAAGATAATAGCAGTGATAACACGCATCAGGAAACTGAGGAGAAAAGTGAACGGAAAGAAGTAACGGAATCAGTAGAAATTGAAAGGGATAAAGCTGAGATAGAAGAAGCCATAGAAATTAAAGTGGAAGTTGAGAGCAACCACAAGCATGAAGAACAAGCCAAGGATTGGGAGATTAAATTTCTACAGAGTCACGTGTATGTTGATCCATTTGACCCTTTGGCAAATGATTTGTCCAATTGTACTGCACAAGAAGGGAAGATAGTTTTATCTGCAGAGATTACACATGCATATCCGAATAAGTTGTCAGTGCCCTTTTATATTCCTTTATATAGTTTGTTGCCAATATTTCTATGCTGGACTCATAAGAAGATAAAGCTGAAGTTTCAGCGAGGCGATGAAGGGTTAAAGGACTTTCAGAGATTTGTGTTTGATCCAGGAGGACACAGATTCAAATTGAGGACAATTCGCCTTCAAGAGGAGGGGTATGACGCGATCCAAGGATCCGTCAAATTTTATTTTAGTATTTATTAATTTTAGTTTTATTGGTTAATGGGGCTTAATTAATAAATTGGGCCGTGTGGGCTTTTTAGATTAAAGTCTGATAGTTTTAGTATAAATAGTATTTTGTTATTCAGTTGAGGACAGACAACAATAGAGAGTGTTTTCAATTAATTCAGGTTTCTTTCAATTCCCTAAAATTGATTTTTTCAATTTCTCGTGAGTTTCAATCCCAAATCGAGTCATTCCGAATTGGTTCGAGTGATTCGTAACGTATCAATCAGCAATCGGTGTGCTGATTGTGGCCGTTCTTATCGGGTTCAATCCAATCCTACCACGTTGAGTCGGCGTTCTTCGCCCGGTTCGCGTCCCTGGGGTTATCGGATTCGGGTCCGATTACACCGTCCTATCCGACGCGATCATTGATCACGTCAGATTATATTCTAGTTAGTGCCAAATTTTACTATTGATAACTTATGGCACACAACTACGCAATTATTCAATCTTATAATATATGTCCTAATAGTTTATGTTCCTTAAGTCAAGTCCCGAGTTCAACCGTCCTGTACTTCCAAGGTCAATTCTCAAACTCGATCTAATTTTAGGGGTTCGTGAAGCTTAAGTTCAATCTAATCCTTTACTTAAAGTCAAGAACTTATACTTATTCAATTTCTTAGGAATTCGCACATGCTCAAGATTAAGAACCTAGGCTCTGGTAACCGTCTTTCTTATCAAGAATCAAAACTTATACTCTGATATCACTTTTGTCACGCCCTAAATTCGGGACTATAATACAGCAATACCCACAAATAACCTTAGCAAATACCAAAACTAACATGTATTATAGTAAACTAAACCAACAATGAATTCCATAATAATCCAAAGGCAAAAATAATATATCGACTATGACATCCAAAATTCTATATGCAATGGAAATGAAAATAGCCTAACTATTATATTAGAAGTTGTCTTGTTAAATAGTATGACAATGAAACTAAGGTAACATAAGCTAGGTCTTCGATTTCTAACTCTACCATCATTAGATTTAAGCATTGTTGTTTGCCCCTTCTGCAAAATGTTAACTAAAAGTGGTGAATGATAAGTCACTCAATAAATAATATCTCCTACCTTTTTCTTTTTTTTTAATGAATGTGAGCCAAATGAAAAGCATAACTAAATAAAGTGCATTTTATAATTGATATTGCAAATCAAGATTTTGCATAAAACCAATTTCAAAACTAACGAAATCACACTTAAAACAGTGTACAAAGGTTCGAAGATTTTACGATCATTCCAATTGTCTTGCTATTTACATAATTTACATGTTTATTTCCTTAGCTTACTCCTTTAGATACGTACTTCATGTATTTACTTCTATTAATCAATGTCTTAATTCATAATCCTAATTAAAGAGGGTAAGAATTCGAACTTACAACCTCGATTGAATAGGTCAGAATTTCAATCAATAATCCCAATTGAGTTGAGTAGAATCCTAAACAATAGCCTCAGTTGAGTGGGGTAAAATTAACTCCTTACACTATTGTCAACATCTCATAAAAGGTGTGTTTATTTTTTCCATGTGTTTCGATTTTCAAAATAATTAATTTAAAACAATTCATTTGCAAATGTTCACGTCCAAGTTTTTCAAAAAGTAAATCACTTAAGTTTCATAGGAAATCAATACGTTAAAAACATGCTTTTATAAAACAAAATTAATTTTCAGATATAATTTTAATCAGGTAGGAAGAGTTCAGTTGCATCATAAAACAATTTAGAAAGTAATTTCAAAAGTTGGTATGGAATAATCAATTACCTATTTCTTAATTTTGTAGCTTAACTGGTTCCTTGGCTATTGACTCTTTACAATTTCTCATTTAATGCTTAACTCATGTGAATATCATACTCTTAGAGGTCTTGTGTGTATCCTATATATCTTATTTTATGATCCACTTGATATCCAATTACTATCTGAGTCATCATCCGGATTTAGATTATCTCAATTACTATTTCCAATGCTTCATTGTCTTTATTAACTAGTGTATTTTAACCTATTTAAGTTTCAAAATCAAAAATATTTGGCCTAAAATGTGCAAAACATGAAATCTGTCCAATTTTCACAAGCAGTCCCACGACTGCAAAGTTTTCCGACACAACCATGTTGAGTAACCATTGGACGTTCTATAATTCCTGTGTCTAGTTCTGCATGTGCAACATGCCTTCTTGCAATTGCACCGTTGCTTCCTACTATCATGACTGTGACCACGACAACACATTAAGCTTTGCACAAAAGCATTGTTTGGATGAATTTGCATGTCGTACACCAGCCTAGTCACCTAAGAACAATTATGCCATTGTTCTAAGGGTCCTTCTGCATGTTTTTATGGATTAAAAGTCATGGAAACAATAACCTACATGCATCCACAAATTTTGAAAAGTTCAAGACCTGTTTTAGTTTTTTTGCACGATACGCCAATATGCGCTTTCTATGTTTTCTATAGATCACCACACAATTTATAACTAATTTTCATGTTAAAAAGACGCCTAGATCCTAAAGAGTCCACATTTTTTATATGCCTACACGTGAAAATTAGTGATTCTACATGTATACATTATAAGCAATCAACTAGGCATAAAGATTACCTTGTATCTAGGCATTTGAAAGAAAGAAGTTCTCCCACAATTTTCGCACACCGTCAGCTCTCCCTCTAGTCCAAGACTAGGGTTTTCAACCCTTTAAACATCATATTTATGCCTAGGGTTGGTTATGAGTTTGGATGTATCCAAATTTCTATTTTTTTAGGTCTTTACAAGTAAATACCCAATTTTCAGATTTTATAAGGCATTTTATCCAAATTTTGGAGGCCTTTTTAACTCTATTTTCTTTCCTCCAAAGCATGGAAAATTTCCCTCCTTAATCATTTAATTATATGGTAAAATTTTCCATACTTAATTTCCTTATTTCCCAAAAATTGCGCACGAAAATTTTCAATAAAATAATAAAGTGGAGGTTGAAATTATCTCCATAAGCATCTGCCAATGAAATATTAATCAAAACTTGGTTGAGTAGTTTCCAAAATTCGCTAAGATTTGACTGATCTAACACTGTGTACTTTGCTTTCCATGTACACGTAATATTATCCCAATAAATTTAAATAAAAATAATTTAATAAAAAGGCTAGTAATTAAATAAATCATTCACTTAAATTTACCTAAGGTTATTTTTGCGACTATTATTGCATCCCAAAAATCAAGAGTATTACAAGTTTGGAAAAACCATTTTATCCCAAAAATCAAAAGTATTACAAATTTGGAAAAACCAACTTATTTTTATAGCGCCAAATATCTTACTTTGAAAATTTATAAGCACCTTCACTGGAAGAGCTTAGAAGCTCACCTAAACATCCACTTGATAATATCTCGTTATCAATTATATATAAAGAATATTTGTTTTAGTTTTTAAGTGTGCGTTTTTAAATATATTTTTTAAAAAATTGTGTAAAAGTAAAAAAAAAAAGAGATAAAATTTAAAAAATATAATAATTAAAATGCAGGTATATTTTAGTTGTGAAGCAAAACAAACATAGCCATAGTCTTTTGGTAGTCTTTTGGTAGAAGTATAAGCTTTGCCTTTCTCCGGCTTTCATGCAGCCATATATGTGCGTTTTCTTACATCCAACTCACATACCTAATGGCTAACAAAGGTTCGAACGTCAAAGCTCAACTTTAAAGTTAAGGAAGCTATCATGAAACCAGATACACGTAAGAGTGTATTGTATGATGTGTACATTTTATTTGTTTAGATTTTTTACGGTGGCACAGATTCAATTTTATTCCCTTGTTCGGTAGATAAAAAACTTGTATAGAAAATCTGAAGGCAAAGCCAAGAGAGAAAAAAATTCTTCTATGCCCATAAAATTTCAGCAGTTTGTCGACAAGCATTTGGTACACTACTTGTGTGTTCCAAGCAAAATTGCCCATAATTCGCCCGTGCCCATGACCATGGATTAAAGCTTGGGTTTTGAGATGCGTTTTCAGTCATCAAATAAAAACAAAAATTTCAATGTTGTTTCAAAAATATCACAGAACAAATATACTTTCTTTTTTGAAGAAAAGCATGCAGAATAATGATGATTGTGTGTGTGTGTGTAAACAAAATAAAAGAGAGATTATTTACATAGTTGATTCAAGTTGAACATATCCATGACGACTTTACACACGATGTATATTACCGCTGTGCCGATTTCACTTATAGATTTCTCAGTTTGATGGAAGTTCAGAGAATTTATTAGGGAATCAAGAGGCAGACAAAAAAGTACTTTGATTGGTAGAGTGGAAGATGTGAATGCGTGTGTGTACACAGAGAAGATTTGGGCAGTGCTTAATTCACTGTTAAAGCAACTGCGTATCTGAAGACAACAATAAAAGAGAAGGATGGCGTTACAATACACATCACGTATGGGTAATGGATAAATTCGACGTGGAGTCCTCATCCATTTTTGCCTTACCTGTTTTTCTGAGGAAAATTTGCCACAAAAATCTATCAGCCCATGTTAAAGGGTCACGGGCTTGAAAGTGACGCTCGCGCTCTCTCTCTCTCTCTCTCTCTCATATTTTCATTAAGGTTACCATCTGCTTACGTTTTAATTAAAAAGATTAGACTTCAAGTATAAGTTTTTCTGCAGTTGCTTCTGAAGAAGTTGCCATTATTATTTAGTATAGGAAATAGTAATTATTGGATTCTGCCTATGTTGAGAAAACTTGGATTATTAAGTTTATGATTAGATGTATACTCCGTTCCAAAAATAAAAATGTTAATGAAATACAGTTAAAAAAAAGTAGGATAAAATATTTTAAAGATATAGGATATGAATAGTAAGATTTTATATTTGAGAAATAATGTAATAATTATGATAATATGACAAATAGTTATTAATAAATATTTGTGTCAATAAGTAGCTGTTTATATAAAAATAGATATTTTTAATTAATGTAATAAATGAATATATATATTATATATATTAATATGATAATATAGATATTATATACATATGTATAAGTTATATAATATTACATATTATATATAGAATATATACATATAATATATATATTATATGTACTATATTATATACATGTGGGTGGGAGAAACGAGAAAGAGAGAGAGTGCACAGGAGAGATAGAGAAAAAGATAAGAGTGTGTGGGATAGATATATTAACTTGAATAGTATTTAGCATTGGGATAAATGGAATATAAAAAAATAAAAAAATAAAAAGTGAAAAGTTTCAAGGCATAACCAAAGTGAACCGTACTTTAAAAAAAATAAAAATAAAATATAAAAAATTGGATAGAAACTTTTATCCACTCTTAGCCTAACTAGCCTTGAGGCTTCCTCCCTGTTATTGGGGGTGCCCTTCAAAAATAGAATCATGGTTGTTTCGGTCACGGTGTATAATACTTCAAGCAGGTACACGTGTGTTAGCAACAGTGCATAAAAACATTTGGTATGCATTTATACTTATATAATATAAAATATATAATATCAATATCAAAAAAAAAAATCTTCAAACTATCAATAAATGTAACAAATCCTGACGTTGAGTGATTAAAAAAAATCTGCCACGTCACTTCCAACTAGTCTATCAGCCACTTGGATATTCCCATTTGTGAGGCCTCATTCATTGGCAGAGAAAATGAATGGCACTCTGAAGTAAGAAGCCCGTCATTCTCTATTGCTTTTTTCATGACTTTTCAAATGACTTTATTTAGGAGGGCCAACATTCTCCTGAACCTCTACTTAGCCCAATCCAAAATTAATTTTGTCCAAGCCCATATTTCCAGATAGAGAACTAAACGTTGTTAAAATTCCGGGGCCCAAGGGTAATTTCGTCACCTTGTATGGGTTCTTGAACATCCCCTTCCTTTCCTCTATTCCATTGTATCAATCAGTTCCCTTCACTCTCGGTGCCCTTCTTCCGTCTCAGTTTCTGTTTATAGTTGCTGTCATAGAACTGGCTGATAGGATTTACTTCTCTCGTCTTGTCGTTTTACTCCACCCTTCCACAATTGGATCATGATACTAATGTTTTTATTTATTTTTTAATTTCTTATCCAACATATTTTCTCCATGGTTAATGGATTGGCCTGCTTCAATTGATTAATATTTTTTTCACTCTCTTCCTTGTTATTGTTTCAACTTAGACAACCTTTGATGAAACAATTATGCAGCTTGAATAGCGGTTCTGCGAGATTGACCGTAACCAAATTAATGAAATGTAGAATTTTCATTATAACTCACGGGACTCTCAATTATTTAATATATTATCATTCTTCATATACATGTACATTCCCCCATTATCCATTATTCTAAGCTAGCCATTCTAAATATTTTTTCGGATTGAAAGATCACTGAGTATTGACTATACTACTGAGTACAACTCTGGAAATTTTTCATTTTTCACCGGACAATGACCTGCAAGAAATGTTAGTATAAAAATAAAACAAAAATAGTGACTTGAATCATGTATAAGGCACTATCGTTAAAGAATTATTGTTAATATGAAAATAAAACAGAAATAGGGGCTTAAGTCATGCACAAGACACTGTCCTTAAAAAATATTTCGTCAATTTGAAATATTCTCTCGTTATTAAACAAGTCAATCTTTCCACAATACAATTAATTAGGAAGTTCAGAAATCAGCAATTTCTATGAATTGCAACAAAGCCGGCAGCAGCAGGTAAAGAGAGAAGCAATGGCAGAATGAAGGCAGTATTTGTGTGTATGTGGTAGTATGCAGAAGAGGCAAGCAGAGGGTAGACATCCAGATATAATGTAGTTGTGTTATGTGTCTACAAGTGCCAAATCCTTCACATATTTATAGTTTTTCAAGGGTTATGATTTAAAGAATGCAATGGTTTGCTCGTTGGTTATAAGGTTGTAGACGTGTCTGCTCAGGCTGTGTTCAGTTGCAGAGAAATACGCCCAAAAGGGCTTGTTATTAAGAAGGGGTTAGTTTGGCACTTTCTGTTCTTGTGAGGTTGTTCGAAAGAGAAACGTTAAAGCCAGATTCAAGGGGCTGTTTGGCAGAAAGGTCTTCTCAGGTGCAAAATGGAGTGTTTGGCTTCTGGAATCCGAAGGGCAGGGAGTGTTTGGATTCGGGAATCTGAAGGGCATGCAACCTATTCTCGTGCGCATCGCCCCAATTGAACTGTGTTGGCCAAGTCAAGGTTCATACGCACAAATCCATTTCTTTAGCCTATTTTAATCACAAGCCCAAATGAAATGTAAAATAATATAAAGGACTTCTGGTTGGGTTAGATTTCTAACGTGAGATTGGGAACTCTTCAAATACTCTTTCTAAGCAACACTCTAAAAATCATTTCTTGATATGTATATTTGTATTCAATAAGCTATGAATTTTGACATAGGCTAAAGTACCAGTGAGAATGAGCTTAATGGTCGAAGACTTTGGTGTCGATTCAGACAAAGTTGCAAGAAATCATGCATTTCCACCAACACCAACACTCTTGGCTTACATCCAGTGCACATAAAGCCGAAAAGGGCCCTTAAAAGGGTTAACATTTGTGCTGCTGGTTTTATAGACATATTGCAGTAAAATAATTATACATAGGACTAGGCTGAAGAACATAAAACCGGGTCAGAATTTCACTAAACCTGACACTCACATTGTGGCTACAAAACGCCGTCGTCCGCTTCGCAGATGCTGAGATCATCTAGCTTGCTGAATTCTCCCACCAGGAACCCATTGTGGTCAACCACTTGCACGCCGTACAGGAACCCAAAGTTCTCTTCTTGATTTTCCGGCACCTTGTTTTCCCCGACGACTGTCTCTTCCACGGCTTTGCCACTGGCCGGAGACGGGGAATCTTCGGTCGTTGACTTTTCCTTGCATCCCCGTTTGGCTCTCAGCTTCTCCTCAATCTCAAGCTTCCGGGAAAGGCGGGCCTTGGAAGCCTCTTCAGCGGTGCTGAAAGTGCCCAGCCAAACGCGTTTCTGCTTGAAGGGGTCTCTGATTTCAGCAACGTATTTTCCACACTTTCTCCTCCGCACCCCAACCAATTTGCTTTTCGCAGTCGGCTTCTGGAATTTCATAGAGCCCTTGAGCGTTTTTCCAGGAGTTTTCTTGTCGAGAGTTTTCCCCTTCTGAAGAACAATTTCGTGGACTTTTCTCTTTGGTTTTTTCTGGGTTGTCTCGGATTCGTCCGATGATGAATCGGTGGCGTCTGGATCAGAATATGAAACTCTTAATTTCGTGGCCTTGCCTGTGAGATCACCCATGTAACGTGTAACAAGAGAGAGAACTGGGAAAAGAGTGTAAAAAAGAACCAAGGAGCAGCACTTTTCTTTTGACAGAGGCGACAAATATAATATGAAAAAATACCTGTTAAAATATGGGCTGCTTTAGATAATAAAAACACACAACCAACTCTTGAATTTTTTAATTTTTTTTATTTTTACGTCCTTTTTAAAATAAAAATATAGAATTACACTTAAATTTAAAAATAAACATAACCATAATTTCTACATTCACGTGGCTTTATTTGGATGGAGACAGAAAAATTTAGAAATAATATTAAAATAAAGAAAAAAATATAAAAAAGATTATTTTGTCAAGTATTATATTAGAAATGCAAATTCTGATTGGAGAAAAATATAAAAATTTGCATTCAAATTAAAAAAATAATAAAAAGTAAGAAATAGAAAATTTATTTTTTAAAATAATATATTTAAAATAATAGATAATGACAGAGGAAAAATAATTGAAAATTTGCATCCAAACATACACACTGCAACTTGCAAGTGCTTTCCAAATGTTTATGGGAATATTTTTTGGGGTTCGCGCTTGCAGTTTGGGCAGACCAAGAAATCACAAACATAATTTTGGCATATGTAGTTTTAATGTTGGGGGTATTTTATTTTGTGGAGAGGGTTCGAACAAACATAAAACCCTAATGGGCTGGGTCCAAATATTTCTCGTTCGGCATGATTCAAATTTTGTTTCGTTGGTTGCAGCAATCGGAATGGCAATGTTTGTTTCCATTGTGAACATTCTCACTTAAAAATTTTATATATTAAATATTTTATTATATAATTTTTTATTAAAATTTAAATTTTTTCTTTTCTCACTTTTTATAACTAATTAATAATTTTACAATCATTATACATATTCATAATCAAATCAATACTTATTTCTATAATTTTTCTATTTATATTCATTTTCTTTATTATCTTATAAACATATATACCATCACACTATTTAATAATTATTATATTTAAAATATATATTTTTTTTTCTCCATCTAAATTCTACATATCAAACATAATTTTCATTCATATTCAAATTACCTAAAATTTTCTCTCTATCCTAATTAATAAACAAACATAGCCAATATATATGGATTTATAAAGTTGTCATAAGATAATTTATGTGACTGATTATTTCATAATCAAGTGGGCTGACAAAATATAGTTAAAGGCATACACATAGTTAAGACTGTGCACAATTTAGTATATTAACCGAATCGTGTCAAAATCGAAATTTCGGTACGTACCGAATGTTAAACTGAAAATTCGATTAGGTATTCAGTATATTATTTTTTAAAAATTCAGTTTTTGGTTTAGTATCGGAATTTTTTTTCTGTATACTGTACCAAACCAAATACCCAAATTTTTTTATTTTTTTAATATATTTTTTCTTCTTTTCCAAATTATGCATAACAAACATGACCTTAGCTCAAAAAATGCATCCACGATTTCTTCACATCATGGTTTTTTGCTAAAATTCGATTTGCCAAAAACCGAACCAAAAACAACCAAAAAAATTTGGTACATGCCGAACCGAATCAAAAAATTTAGTTCGTCATTCAATTCTTAATTTTGGTTTATCAAAATTTTGATACGGTTCAATACGGTTTTATTGATTGAACAATCCTACACATAGCCTTGAACAATAGATAACATTTACATTTTAAACTCTTCTAACTAATTCTTTACTGTAGTTAAACTATACCTTGGGTTATTTTTGGAAGGGGGGTTTGGTGGGAGATGACGTCTAGTAAAAATTATGTTAAAATAAGTAATATATTGGTTTGTAAGATTTTAATATTTTTAAAATTTTAATTTATTTAAATATATGCATAAATTATATGATAATAACTAGACGATGTAATAGTATATAAAGATAATGATTAATTTGTAAGATGTGTGTGTGTGTGTGTAGGTAGAGATATTGATTTAAACGTGAATATGTATAATAATTAAAAAATAATTAATTTGTTATAAAAATAAAAAAAATTTGAATTTAAATTTGAAATAGAATATTATTGATTGATATATTTGAAAGTATATAATTGGGTAAGACATTAGAGGGTGAAAAATGAGTTCCAAACATAGCCTTATATAACAACAAATCTAGTGTATTTGTCTCGTAGGAGAGACCCAATAGTTTGAATGCCAATATATTGTTGAGTTCAAACTCATTTAGGAGTGTATCTAAGTAAGTGTATGTGTGGGTAGATAAATTTTTTTAAAAATAAATTTAGTGTATTTGTATCAAATATTTAAAATCGTGACAATCTTATATTAAAAAAAGTAAAAAATAATTAAATATTAAAATTATAATATTTATTACAATTTTACCGCTTAATGAAAAAAAAAAAAAACACAAACACAATTTTTGCAAAGTTCATGAAAAATAGAGTTAAAAATTCCAGTTAAAAAGAGTTTGGCCCAAAGGCAAAAACCCTCGCGACTCACATCCCACATTCTCTCCTTTTCCAGTAATTAATCATCACCTTTTTCTCCCGCAGAATCGGAGACCTGTAAAGGAAAAGTTCTTACACTAGGCCACCATGTTGTGGGTTGCACGTGGACTGTCAATTAAAAAAGTGGAGAATGTGGAATACTGGCTCAGACATGCCACAAAAGGAGAACCCACTTACAATTTCCCTTTCTTCGGCCCCTTTATCTTTAACCTTGTAGTGACCCCTCAAAAAATCATAACACGAAGCATGAATAAATAAAACTTGCATACGCGTAAAATTATATATAAAAGATAAAATTATTGTACTTTAAAAAGTAAAGGGAAAATTATTTAAAAACTTAAAATATTTGAAATAAAAAATATAGAAAACATCAACCTTTCTATCCATACATACATGTATAAGAATATATCCTTGCCTACAAAAGCCTCCACCTGCCCACTCAGTGCCCACTCCATTCTGTCAGTTTAGAGCCCAAACAATGAGCAAAGCATGGGCAGTATGTCCATGGGCCTATATTTGATTACGGCCCAAAACTAGCAGGAATAATAAACCTTTTTGTGATGCAACACTTGATTTCAATCAACACAAATAATTCATTCCTAATTTTAATTCTGATCAAGATCTGACCAGACAGATGCAGTCAAATCTTGATTTCTTTCCCTTTAATTCCTTTTTCAAATTCAATCTAGGCTACTCCCTTATTTGGTCGAAAACTGTAACGCAGCCAACCCGCATAAAGTATATTCACTACAAATGTGATCTACAAATGTCTAGGGGTGACCCGCACACAATGCAGGTGTCAAAAAATATGTACACGTTATTGCTCCTCTTTTTAGCATTCGCTAGTGGCCCCTACACATCACTTAGAGTGCGTGGGCTAAGCATGAAATTTTGGTAGCAACTTCTTCGTCTCTGTTTATCAACTTTGGGCTCCGACAATTTGCCACATGAGGGTTGAAGATTCAACGAGTGAGGGGAGTTCCCAAAAAATATCTCCGATGCAAAAAATATCTCCGATGCAATAATATTTTTGAAAGATTTAGTTTCCATTCTCATCTACATTAGAGAGTATCTGCTAGAATTATTAATTATCCACACATAAGATATCTATACATATAAGACAGTTTACCGAGAAGTTATCATAAAATTATCGTTATATATATATATATATATATATATATATTGCTAGAATTAATTATCCACCCATAAGATATCTATATATATTTGAAAAAAATAAATAACTAACAGTAATTATTATTGTTCGGTTTGTACCCGCATTTAGTAACAAAATGTAGAAACTTGAGAACATAATGAATGTACCTGTATTGGGAGAAATGCAACAAGCGCATAGGCTTGTGCTTTCTTAGCCCCAATGCTAACACATCGAGTGCTTAAGATTGTGGTATATATATTATATTTTAATATATATTATAATTAGAATTAGTTATTTTTAAAAATCATTGCACATATACTCTGTGTATTTGTATTTGCAGACCACTACCTTATTTAGTAAAATTTAAGTCAACTTTTCAACTTGCAATTGCAAAAATCACTCTTGACAGTTGTACATCTTGGAGCCTAGGAATCTTCGAGACCTCAATTCATGCAAAAATAAAATAAAATCCTTCTATGACGGTATCCAAGGATTTGTTTTGTATCTATAAGTATGCCTGTTTGTATGTATAAAAAAAGTTGATCAAGAAGAAATTATTTTTAAAAATTGATTCCGCTATAAAGAAGACAAAAGACAAAGTTTAGATGCTGTATCCATAGAAAATTCAAATGTCAAAAATTCCACAATAGTATCTGGCCAATGAAAAGAAGCCATAAGAACATCAGTATTATTCTTTTCACATAAATCAATCAATCATACCAATCATGTACTATTTACCAAAAAAGACTGAATCAAGCCAAATCTTTCAAAATCAATTTTTAGAGAGTAATGTCTCGTCCAATTGCAAGCTTATACTCCAAGGGCTTGTTAATTAAATTAGATAAATTATTTTATTAAATTTAATGATATATTATTTGTGATGAATAGAAGGTCTTGATTAATATGTATAACTAAAATTAAAAATAATTCGGTACCGTATATTAAATGTGATTAAATGATCCTTCAAAATAATCCTAATAAACTTTAATCTCATTTTTAAAAGTGAACATACCTTTCGATATTAAATAACTAATCTTTACTTGACTAAGCCCATTAATAATTAATGACAACTTAGTTTTGCCAACTGTTTGATTAGAAATCACAAGAAATATTCTTTTTTATAATTTTCAAATAATTTTGCAACATTATTATAAAAATTACAAAGTGAAAATAAAATGCAAAATTTTGTTTATTTTTGGTCACTTGGGAAAAACAAGACCACACAGGATTTTCTCGTCATATTGTGTTTGCATAGTATATTTTCTCAATGTCTTTCTGCGTGGGGTATATTCGAACCACAGCCAACCATTTTTTCTTATCTCCAAAATTCTTACCATACTAAATTGAGTCTTAATTGGCTGATAAGAGCAGAAAAATCAACCCAATTAGGGACATCTTTTTCCTTAAAAAAACACATGCATTGACTTAAATAAGTTCCAAACCCCACACAATTAGGATGACTTTATCAGGACGATTTTTAGGGGACCAATCAACTAAATAAAATCACATGCCGTTCAATCATCACTCATAATAATTTGACACGATGATTTCGAAGAAAAAGCTTTTAAGAACACAGAATAAAAAAACATACAGAGAAAATTACAATCATTTGAAGTTTGGCTACTTTCGAGTGGTAAGAATTTTTATGATAGAATACCAAAGTGTATTTGGGTTAGCATCAGATATTTTCATAACAATAATCAATTTGTGCGTGACGGCTTGCAAAATTTACCCCCAGATTTGGCATGTATTATAAGCATATGTTTAAATGAGGTCCCTCCAAATGTAATGCTACTCTATTTAACCTGCACAACAAGCAACAAAGTATTAAAATAAAGTGTCAAAATGGCCACCAACCACCCTATTCATGTCATGGACCAACCCTCCATTTATAAAATGAAATTTGTAACATACTGAGACCCAACTCACCTGCACCTCTAGGCCACATCTTCTTGTTCTTTTAAAAAATATTTTTCATTGGTCTATTGTTTTTGTTGGGATGAGAATTGTGGGGTACAGCCATATGGAAAGAAACATCATGAGAAGGGTTTTTCTCTTATGCTATTCCCATTACTTTTATACTTTGGCATCAACCTACTGAATAATCTATGCTTAGAATTTTTATGAATATCTATTTTATCACTTTTTATTTTACATTTAATAATTTATTCTTAAAATTATGAAGAATTGAATTTTTTCAGATCAAATGTGTTGGTGTATGATGCCCATCTCGAATCTCAACCATGATCTTAATTGCATCATGCATACAAATAACCAAAAATGGTGCAAGACGGAGCAAATTCAATTAATTTCTCATGAATAATCAGCAACAAAATTTATAGATTTCAAAATTAAATGAATGGCGCATTTCTATCAACATTACATTTTTTGTATCGAAATTTTATAATGCTGATAGCTAGTGCTAAAATGATGTACAGTAAAAGACATCGAGAGAGAAACTTTGGCTATGTATGACTTTGCACTTTTGCCTTTTTGTTGTATATTTTTAAGTATATCCTCTCGAAATTTATGTAGAAAATGAGAAAAAAAAAAGAATGAAAGAAAATTTTAAAACAGAATTATTAAAGTTTTTATTTTTAAAATAAAAGTGAAACCAAACATAGCCTTCAACTCTGCGTCTGCAGTCCGGCCTCAGGACAACAATTGGCCTATTTTATAGGCTTGCCCACCCAAAAAACAAAATATAGTTAGTGTTCGAGGGATGGAGAGGAGACTTTTGTCTTATTTTTTCAGACGTGTCAAAGTTGAGGGAAAGGTGTATAGCCTTCACATCAACCTTAGTTTTGGGGTGTAAAAACAAAGATATAATTAAGGTTGTTCAATTCGAACGAAAATCACATATGGAATATCACACTAAATTTTTTAAATCATATGCCGAGTATCAAATCAAATGTTTCAATTCAATATATACTAAATTTTTTTAAATTGACTTCGATACAATTTTGAATAGATCAAATTTTAATTAAAAAAATTATAAATTAAATTCTTTATCACTTATCTATTATTTATCACCAATAATTTTAAAAAATATATTAAAAAAATAAAAAATATATTTAAAAAATAAAAAAAATTAATATTCTATACATCATACTAAACTTAAATATCAATATCAATATCAATTAAAAATTAATTTTTTAAAAAATAATATATCGAACCAAAAATTCATGTATACCGAAATTTCGAGATATAAAAAATATATCGCTTGTTATACTCAATTTCGAGAAAAGAGTCAAAGCTGGCTGATAACAAACACAGCACTTTCTTAAAAAGAAGAAATCTGGATATTCTGCAACACGAATGAACTTTCGGCCATCCGTGATGCCCTGTAGTCCATACGACTAGTCTCATTTGGTCACTTGGTCAACAGAACCGCCATCAGCAGCCCCAGTTGAATATGAATGCATAGAATTCGCAGCACTAAGATAAAATGTAGGAAGAGGGCAAGCAATTATGACAGCAGATCAGATCAGAGCATTAGGTATGTGTAACATTCCATCCCAACTCTATGGTCTGTGAAAAGATGATGGGTTTAAAGAAACCAAAAGCTCACAAAGAAAGTAACATGATGGTAGAAAAACAAAATCAAGTGCAATAATATTGGCTTCATAGCACCTCATATGGCTAACAACCAAGCAAGTGCACAACCACAAGAGCTTGAAGCCTCCTTGGACGGCTCTAACAGCGCGAGAAAACCCGAAGGATCCTTCAAGCTCTTAAAACATGACACTCATCCCTCACGCAAGATCTCTCTTGAGAATCAAGCATGCTCACTCCAAAAACCCTATATTCGAATAACTTAGATATTAGCTGCAAAACTCATGGGCATGCTATATTGAGAGGTGGTCCATTCATCATCTGTGGTGCATCGTCTACCCAAGAAAGGCCTTCACTGTAAGCCTCAAGGTTGAAATCAAAATCAAAATCGAAATCAAAATCCGGTAAGGAACTAGGCAGACCGGCGTCTTCAAACTCGCAGATTGGAAGTTCCTCAAGACCACAATCAAAGTCATCCAGCGATGCAGTGAAATCATCGCTCATCATGAGGGAATCCAAATCGAAATCCAAGTTCATCTCTCCTCCAATTGCAGCCAATTCCATCAATTCCTCATTTAACAATCCAGGATCAGCTGTTGTTTTCTCCTCGACAACATTACCCTCCGCACAGACCACATTCGCCTTCTCAAAATCCATCTCATCCTCAAACTTGCCATCAACTCCACAAGCAGAGGTCGAACAATCCATTTCGCGCATTGATGACAGAGAAGAATGAGAATAGAGCGAATCAACACTCCCGCTCGAATTCTCTGATGCAAAAATGGCGGCATCTTTTTGCTGCTTTGGGCCCCCGACATCTTTATAAACAACAACAGAACTAACAGTTTTGCTATTCTTGCCATTTGAACTCTCTTCAGATGAAAAATCAGTGCGATTCGCCAAAGCCTCGAATTCCAGTCGCTTCAGTTCATAAGCCCTCGACGCCTCCTCCGCAGTATTGAAAGTACCCAACCAGACCCTCTTATGCCTAATAGGATCGCGTATTTCAGCAGCCCATTTGCCCCATTTGCGCTGCCGTACACCCCTGTATTTCCCTGGAACAGAGCTTCGCTTGCTTTCCATTAAGGGTAACACCCTCTTCTTCTTGGGGTTCTTCTCACCAATGTCGCTGTCCTTAACAGAACCCTCGGTGTCACGGGCTTTCGACGCTCGACCAAGGTCTCCAATTGGAAAACAAACTTCGTGAACGACCCGCTTGACCTTCTTCTCACTGACTCCCTCATCATCAGAAGAGTCGGTAGCATCAGGGTCGTTACAAATGATTCGAACTTTCCTCATGGGTCTTGTGGGTTCAGGCCTTATTCTCGGTTTTCTGCTTACGGTTGACTGGTTCAGATGAATAGGTTTCCGAGGCTCCAGCATGTTTCTTCCTCACTTCTAATCACTCCAAAAACCCCTCAAAAAGAATACCCCGCAAAATTGTCTCTCTCTCCACAAATTAATTAAATAACTTAAGGCAGAAGAAAAAGATTGAAACAAAATGAACGGGCTTAAATCAATAGGTTGTTAAGTAAGAGGACCTCTCAAGAGCAAGTAAAGATTGAATAACCGATTTATGTGATAACCCCCAAAACACTCAACTCCAGAACAAGTCCTGCAACAAATACAGAAGATCCCAAAAATCAAAACAATCATTAGAGATCAGCCCTCTTAACCCCCCCATAAACCCACATAAACCTCATCAAAAAATAAAAAATGGAACAAATACAGTCACAAAAACACAAGCGCCTAGGGTTTACCTTCTGGGCCTCAAACGCATCGAAACAGTTGGGAAGAAATAATGGGTGCTCTGCTGAAGTGCACAGCAGAGGGATTTTCGTATGCGGTGAGCAGACAATGAAGAAACTGACGAGAGACAGAGCATTAACGGAGCCCCAAACGCAACAGCCAAATCAGACCTTGCCGACATAAAAATCTCTGGCTCCAAACCCACTTATCTCAATAAGCCCCCTTCTCTTCCTCCCAACACTTCAGGAAAAAGAGCACCCAAGAAAGGAGAGAAAAAATCGGATCAGATACGCCTATTTATATGAATATAGAGATAAATCCCTCAATAAATCCTATCTATCAAGGATTCCAAAGAAGCAGAAACACTCTGCAGAGTGTAGAAAAGGGATTAGGTATCTGTGGTTACAATTTTTTGACCGTAATACAACATGACAAAGATCAGGCCTACGGTATTATCAAAACATTCGCAGGGACAAAAGTGGCACAAAACTCTTCTACTACTACCAAAAAGGCCAAACTCTGGAAGGAAGAGTGGTATCTGTGTGATATAGAGTGCAAAAAGTGGACTGTCAAAAGTAGATATTTTTTTCCTTTTTTCCCTTATTATTCACAGCAGCAACAACTGCCCGACCAAGAAAGCAAATCTCAAGAACAAAATAAAGGTGAAAACACAAAAATTATCTCAAATACATCCCATCTTATTAAAAATCTTGAACAAATTAATGAAAATTGTACCAAAACACAAATACGCTGTATGGCAATACGTTTTTTCTGTGTACCTGCTTTTCTTTGTCTTCTTCCTTTTTCTATGTCTGCATGACTTTCTTTTTTATCTGTGGCAATCCTTTTCCTCTCCGTCAATCGATAATTTTGCTTGAAAATTTTTATTTGTTTTTTCAAGTGAGACAGTAAAAGGAGGTAGGCTCACAACAAAGAGTACGTTAGGTGTATATATAGCGTATGTACAGATTTTGCACCGTATATTTGAGGTAGGAAATTAAATGAATGATGGGCAGGGCATGAGCATCCATGAAGCATGGCCATGTGCATTCCCATCATGGCATGCATGCCGGATTTTTAACCTCTTCTGCATCGCGTGGATTCAGGGATGAGTTTGAATGTGATTCGGCGACTCCAACTTTTTCTGAATTTTCTGGTTGCATTTAGGGGCTATAGTTGTAGAAAACTACGGTTGTGCCACTGGGGAAATCTATTATGATTATTTATTTACTGTGTTATTCCCTTTTGGAAAAGAAAAAATATCCCTTTTTATTTCGCATGGGAAATCATTTTCACTTACCCTGGCTTTGTTTTCTCGACTTTAGTATGATTTATCTTATTTGATTTGTTCCTTTTATTATGTTCTTGGAATAAATTAAACAATTGCAAGATTAGTTGAACTCATGACCTGTTCTGCTTGTTATTTTTTTTAAAAAAAAAGAAAAGGCTCTATTTTATTTTCTTACAGATGGTAATTTTCTTTTCAAAGCAATTTATTAAAATAGAAACTATATTAATATGGTTTGCATGTATGAGTGAATTGTATGGGAAAAGAATGAGAGTAAGAATGGAATATGAGAAAGGAAATGAGTTAAAAATGAAATTCCTGCAGTCAGTCAAATGAATAAGGAAGGGATTGAATAAACTGAATCGTTATTTGTTAAAACATCTTGTTCATGAGTTTTGTAAGTAATAATTTATAATTTGAATTAAAAAATATTAAATTATATTATTTAAAAATATTTAATAATTTATAATAATTTTATTTAAATGTTTACATACATATATTTATATATTGGAATAGGTTTTAAATAATATACTTTCAATAAAAATTATATATTAATAATATATAACCAATGCTTGTAAGAAATGAAATTATTATTTTATTATTTTATTCTATTTTTATAAAAGATAATTAAAAATAAATATACTGAATTAAAGATAAATATTTTTAATAAAAAATTATTTCAAAATGTTAGAGTAATTATTATAATTTTTGTTATATGATTATATACATTTAGATATGCATAATAAATATTTAATATTTATAAAACATCATATAAAATATTTATACTGTATACAAAAAATATATAATTGTATATACAAAAAATATTTGAACGAACATGCATAATTGACATTTAACTTGTTTAAAGAGTCACATAGTTTTTATTTTTAACTTTATATTAAGAGTCATTATATGAAAAAAAAAATATTCAATTGGTATTATTATATTAACTACTTGTACAAGTGGTATACTAAATGTTTATGAAATATATATATATTCTATTGTGTTTATTTATTAAGTATATCAATATATAATATATTCAAAAATATTTATATTATTGTAAAAAGTCAATTCAGTACGTTTATAGGATATATTAGATTGTGTTAAACTATATATAGTTGTTTGAGGGGGGATGCACAAGTATGAATAATATTTTACCAATTTAACATATTTTTTAGACTTTAGTTATATTGCAATTAAAATAAATAATATATATTGGTAATATATGTATATATTTAATTTTAGGTATTCTTGTGTGATATACATGTGTGTATATTCATATTTTCACATATGATATTTTCAACATTTTATTTATTCATTAATAATATATAATGTTTGTTGACATATATTTTGTAAATTAAAAAATTAATAAAATTATTTTTATATTGTAAAATATAAGTCGTTCTCAATAACGTGGGATTGAGTAAAATCAATGGGGTCAGAGTGAATAGATATTTCTTATTTTGAAAATATTAATTTTCAATAAAATGATAATTATTCAATAATTAATTATACAAATCCTAAGAATAGGAATAACTATAACAATTATTACTTTATTCCTATATCATCTATGCATACCAATCATACTGTTAACCTAGCATGATATATTTCAACATATATAATTATGTATTTATGGATAAATATTTTTTAGGTAGATATGTGTGTTCGCTATAAATTAATATTATACTAATGCAAAATATTTAATATATTTAACTTTTTATTAAATATAATTTAAGTTTATATAATATTTATTTTTTTAGCTTTATGTAGAGGCCCATGTATTACATGCAATAGTAAATTGTTTTAATTATACTAATTATATTCACAAATGCTACACTAAAAATTTATTTTAAAATATGCATGAATTTTGTCTTATCATATTTATTTGTTAAAGATATCAATGCATATCCTATTTAATAATGTTTTCATTATCATGAAAATTTATTTTTAAGAATTTACACTATTTATATCATATTATATTTAGTTAGACGTTATTGCCTAGGCTCTGTGTGTGTGTGTGTGAGAATGCATAATATGAATTAAATAATATACATATGTAATAAAGATTCTAGTAATATTATAAATAAAATAAGATTATGTAAGTTCAAAAAGTGTATATACATATATTTAATTTAATGTGTATTTCTGCAAGTTATACATATTTGCTTAAATTTACATATAATATATTATATTTGTTGATACATAACTTATGAGTAAGGAATACCAAAGTCAAGCAAGTGTTGTGTAATAAATATTCCTTAACATTGGAACAATGATTCATTAGAATTCCTTGCCATTAATTATTTTGCGAATGAATATAGGAATAATAATCCATTTTCAACACATTTCAGTACATGGACCATTCATTAGCTCTAATAAAAAATTACAAGTCAACTGGAGAGGAAAAAATCAAATTAGGTATTTAAAATATTTTTAAAAAAATTTAAAAAGAACATATTGAAACAAAAATTGTATTACGTTGAATTTGAGCATAATTGCTAAAGCTTGTCAATTTGAACAATTATTATCTTTTCCGACTTTTAATTCGTTTACAGCCCCCAAAATGATTTAATCAGTCAAACCATGAAAAGTACTTGCCAGTAAAATCTTATGTTACATTAAGAAAAGCTTACCTTTGTGGCAATATTAAATTCTAAAGACTTTTTCCTTTTTTAATTACTTAATTTTGTATATTTTATGTGTATGTAAAAACATTTAAATTATAATTTTTATTAATTATAATAAATTATAAAATATTATTTTTAATAATAACATATGATAGTTCTATACTGAAATATATTTGAATTTTAGGGAAAAAATAAGACAAGAGATAAAAAAAAAAAATTTAGAAGAGAGAATATTGAAAGAAAAGAAATAATATAGAAGGAAAAAGTTAAATAAGTAAAATTGCGTTATTGTAATTACTCGTGTATCTTTAATCACACAACGTATTTGGATTAGAATGTTTGACGATATAAAATTAAAAATATCAATAATAAATTTATTGTACTCATTTTGGTAATTTTATTTGAAATGCATTTCAAATTATTACAATTTTAATTTGAATTATATTTTTAATTCAAGTGCTAAATTTAAATTTTATTTTGTGTGTAGTCATTTGAAATCCTTTTTAAATTCTTCTTTCAAAGTTAACTCATTTAATTGAAATAAGAAGCAAAAATAAAATATTGAATGTACCCAATAGTATAATTAATTGTTTTATACATGTATTCACACAAAATAAAAAGGAAGAAATCTTATCTTCAGAATGCATTGGCAATAATACATCTGCTTCTAGATATTAGAAACATTCAATTACAAGTTGCCTCTAGTCAAAACAATGAAAGGCAAAAATAGTATATGATTGATAATGAATCACTAACCTAATATTTTAAAATTTTAAGTTAAAATTAGGTGCTAAAACCAAGAATATACGTGTCAATTGATTTATGTATAGTTCTCCTCAGTGTATTATTTATGGACATTGCTCAGCTGGATTTTTCACATTTACCTCAATCACGATGAATTAGAACTTCTGGCTACGATCTTTCCAATCCCAACAAGTGAATTAGGTGTATGGACACAGTCCTCAATTGCTCACACGGCTTCCCCCTTGTGGGGGATAAAAACATAGGTCACTTTGGTTTTGATTTTTAGGTATATTTTTCTTGAAAATTATGTAAAAATGATAAAGAGAAAGAAATAAAATTTAAAAAATGTAATTATTGAAATTTGTATTTTTTTTGGGAGTAAAGAAAAACAAACGTAGTCATAGATTTTCTGTGACTGTTGAACAAGTATATAGAATGAATGAACTTGATTGAACAAGGGCTCCCAAAGAACTTTCTTTGATTAGTTGGCTTAATTGAATAGGACTTTCCAAAAAGATTTTGATTATGGTTGTTTTCATTTTTACGTGTGTGTGACGTTTAAATTTATTTTCTTAAAAATTATATAAAAATAAAATAAGTAAACAGATAAAATTTAAAAATATAATAATTAATTTTTATTTTATTATGAAAAAATGTAACCTAGCATAACCTTAAGGAATTGATAAGCTTGGTTGAGTCCTTCCAATTAATAGGGAGCAAGCTCAAATTTAAAGGGATTAATACTTGACAGATGGAAATTGTTAGAAAGAGTTAAGGAGGATCAAATTTGGATGCTCTCATCCTTGAAGTGGATGTTCTCATCCTTGAAGGAGAGGATTTTTAAAAAAGTCGAGTAAGAGTTGTGTCATATTAAAAGAAAATGAAAAAGTGGACAATATATTATCGGTAATGACTTATAAACTTAAAGTTTTGAGTTGAAATAATGTATTAGACCTACAAATAATTTTGCACATTGGTCCGTGCATAATTTTTTTTCGATGTGCTATTTATAAATGTTGCTCATCAATTTGATCGTATTTTTTTTCACAGAGCCCATTAACTTAAAAATCTTGCTCAAAGATTTAATTGCATTTGTCATGCTTGGCCCAACATGTTAAATGGTCGGACTCGACATTTTTTTCTTGTGTCGATTCCATAACAATTAATTGAATGGGCCGTAAATTCGTTGACAATATGACGTTAGTTTAAATCCAAGTAACAATTATGAATGCTCTATGAAATTGTATGACCTTCTTATCATTCAAAACTATTCCATACAAATAAAAAAAAAAAGAATAATATTTTTGCTAGACCCACGATTTTACTAAGATCATGTTTATTTTAAATGATTTTTCGCATAAAATATTTTATCAAACTTAATCACATAACAAATGGATAATTAACCTTACATAACAAATGTGAAATTAATTTTTTAAAATAATTCTAATGAACTTCAATTCAATCATTCGAACATGACTCAAGATTATAGTTTCACTTAGTTCGAGCAATGCTTGTCAAGGCGAAAGCTGCGTGCTCGAGACATTGTCTTTCCAAATTGGCCACATCATATACGAGACCATGACTGCAATAATACAAATTGTTGTAATAAATTTCATCAAATCATTTCAAGACTAACCCACCTCAATTCGAGAAACTATTTGTTCCGATATTTGTCAAATTAAGCACATGCTTTTCACAAGCTTTGGTAAGCTTCACAACTTGCACGAAAGCTTTTGGTAAGTAACTGCGTTAGGTACATTTGGTAAAATATTAAATCCTACTTAATTAATTGATATTGCAATACAAATTACAGCAACAGCATTGTGTAGTTAATGCACACCAGATTGTGAATCGATATGTAATTCTATTGCTTGTGATGTGAGTTCATCATTTATGCACCCCTTCCAGATAATATGCATTAAATCAACGTAGATTGTATGCTACTCAGATGACGCGGCACGTGAACAAAAATTAAAATATACTCAATCAATAAGTTTGTTTCCTAATTAGGATATGGAGGAAAATTTGAGTGATTTGAGTAAGGATAAAAAATAATGTTTGGTATTAAATTGTAAAAGATGAGGAAATTTTGAATTATATTTTTAATATGTTATAATGATTGTATAATGTAATTGTATATAAATTATGTTTGGAAGTTTACTTTCAACTTCAAAACATCTTTTCAAACTTCACACTATTGAATATATCATTTAATAACATTTTTATTTAAATTCAAATTTAAATTTCTCTCATTTTATATATATAACTAACCAATTATTTTTCACCCATTACATATATTCACAATCAAATCAATACCTACATATATCACATATATATTCATATTTATTTTTATTTATACAATAAAATATAGTCATTTATCACACTATCCGATTATTAATATATATTTTATAAATATATTTAAATAAATTATACTATTTATCTCATTAATACATTCCTTCCAAATATACTACTTATCTTAACATAACTTTTACCAAATATCAGATCTAACAAAAACTCCTGTGTCAAACGGATATTAAAATATATTAATGTGAGTAGAAAAATTATAGAATGAGTATTAGTTTGATTGTAAATAAATATAATAATTAAAAAAATTAATTAGTTATAGGAGATAAGAGAGAAATTTTTAAATTTGAATTTAAGTCGTTTGTTTTGCAAGATCTTTAGTATGAGTGGGTGCTTGTTAAATTGGAACCAACCATAGCTTATTGGAAGTTCCCACAATCTGCAATATTGTATCAAATTAAGTTATACTTTGGTCAAAAGATTTTCACCCATATTATATGATTTTGTTCTTATTTTGTATGAACTCTACAAATTTATATGCCACCTTGTACTTTAGTTGACCAGATATATTTACGGTGTCTCATTTAACTTGTCATTTTCAATTCCTTTGGCGCATTAAAAAATCAAAAAATCAAAAGGTTATGTTTGTATATGCTTTATGGGGTGTGATTTTTTAATGTATTTTTTGAAAAATATGTAAAAATAAGAAGGAGAGAAAATTTAAAATGTACAAAAATTGTAACGCGTGTTTTTTAATTTTATGAAGCAAAACAAACATTTTCAAAATCTTTTTATTGTGTAGGGCTTAAGAATGGAAACACAAAATCCAACCAAATTAATGCTGACGTCGATTCACTCCAATCTTTTATTATGGTAATGGTAGATTTTTTTATTTTTAATTTTTGAAAATTCTATATGAAAGTGGCTGTTGCATATGGGAAATTAACATTATGATAGTATGATTTATATTTTCACTAGCATTCGGGTGTGCGCATCTCTAAGAAATGGAGTGACAATTCCATACACACTAAGCATATTTTTCCCATGTTCTCCTTTAATTAGCCTCGTATCCTATATGATGGTAAAAGGAAATTTTTATTAATTTGCTCCCGTATCCTTATGTATATATACTATTATATTATTGCTAATATTTTATTTGGGTTTTTAATGATTTTTTGGACGTGCCCTTCATAATTAATTATCCATACTATTTGTACTAATGCATATAACTTATCTCCTATAATTAACTTTAGTTATTTTAATAAATTTCTAAAATACTCCTCTTAATAAATTATTTGCACTATTGAATAGCCCCTTATTGAATTAAAATAACATTGATTTTTTTCTTTTTCTCTTTATTACGTCTGTTTTTTTAATTAACATTTGGTTTCATTTTTCTTTTTTGTTACCACTAGAAAATATTATGTGCTTTGCAAGTATAGTATAAAATTTGTATTAAAATCCAATAATTTAATATGCATCAAATTAAATAATTTTAATATTTATTAATTTTTAATTTTTATTAGTTTAGTTATTTTTTGAAAAATGAACTCATATATTTAATTTCTTGTATTTATCATATGAAAAATAACATTATTGTCTGACCTTTAAAAAATGTTTATTAAGTTAAATAAAAACTAATAAAAATTTAAAATTTAGATTATAATGTTACTAGTTTCAATGACAAATAATTTTTAGTAATATCTTTTAATTGAATAAAAATAATGATTAAGGAAAATGTCATTTAAATTTAAATTTTTATAATATGTTTTATGATAAGAAACTTATTTGATATATGTGTCATCTTTAATTTATTAAGTAAAGTAAAAACAAATAAATAACGTGTTATTCAAATTTGATACATATAAATAAATGATAATAGTTATTTATAAGTTAGAGATTTGAAATAATTTTAAAATTTAATATATATTTCATTAAATTACATTTGTGTTTTCAAAATTTAACTTCTAAATATAACAAAAATATTGATGATAATTGATCAAAATAAATTCAAATCTATTTAATTAATTTTTAATTTAAGCTAATATTGCATTGTTATCCATAGACTCTATTATATTTTTAAAAAGAGCTACATGTTATAATCATTGTATAAAAATTTGCAGCTTTACATAAAATTATAGTGAAATAAATTGAATTAAAACTACTTTATCTTATTATTTAATGTATTGACACTTTGATGCAAATACACACTTGGGTTTATTGCTTGTTCGATGCTTTATTACTTTATTCATTATTATTAATTCAATTTATCACTTAAAATTACTTTATTATTATTGTTCGATGCTTTAGCGTTTGTTTTATTATTTAATATATTATTTTATAAATTACTATTTTTATTATCTGTATTTATTATGCATAAAATGTAATTTATACAATAATAAAGCTTAGTCATTTATAAAAATAACAATTTATATTAAGATAAAATTAATTGAATTTCATAAACAGATTAATGTAAAGATCAAAATTGTTCTTTTAATTATTGAAACGAAAATGATCTTTTGATTATTATAGTGTTAACTTTCTCTCTCTTTTTTCAATTTTATTTATCAATATATATTGTCTTTAAATGATACACTATAAACTAAAATTTATTGAGTGCTTAAATAAATTTATTGAAATTAAAGTATTATCTTAATATTAACATAATTTAGATTATACTGTAAAGTTCTATAGGTAAATTATGGATATTAATTCTCTATTATTTTATATTGATTTTGAACATATTTAATTATATCAATGTTAATTAGATTAAATTTTAAATTATCATTTATGATCTTCTTGCACATAATTATTTAAAATTCTTAATATAATTTTTTGTCAATGTATTACTAAATTTGATTTCATTTTTCTTACCTTTCTTTTCTTAATCTAAAATCTCATATTGATATTGTTTTAATTATTCTTTTTTTAAAAAAATACTTTTGGTCTTTATAATTTAAATTTTATACTATATATTTTAAGAATATTATTTTTTAAAATTATAATTGTTAGTTGGTTTGATTCGTTATGTTACAAGGTATGATATACCACGTGTTGTCACAAATTTACACATGCAGCAAAAATGTAACGATAGGCACTAGGAATAAGGGTAATAACAAGTTGAGTTAGTGGATTGACGGGTTGGCAAGTCGGGTCGAGACTCAAGTATTATAATTAATTTGTTGACTTGAACCTAACCTGATTATTTTTGTGGGTCAAAAAATCTAAGTCAAACCCCACCTGCTAATTTTTCTGCTAACCTGCCAATAAAAAAGTTATTGTTTCTTTAATTAAAATTAGGGCTTAATATTTTAAATATTTACAATTTTATCATTTAATTTTATTTAATTAATTTTTACATTTATATAAATATTTATTAAATTATTTAAAATATATTTTGCAACTGCATAAGTACAATTTGATTCACTATAATTATTTTATAAATAAATTGTTACCCTTAAATAGAAGTCTTTATTGTATCTCATTTATTTGTAGCACAAAATTTCAAAAAATTTGACCAATTTCCAAATTATGTTGTTAATTGAAGTATAAGTTAAAGCTTTAAAGCTATCATCGGTTATATTGATCAAATATATTTTTTATGCCCTTCTGAGTAACATAGTTTTAATTTTAAATGTGAACTAAGTGCTAATTTAATTTGATAAATTAATAGCTCATGTTTCTTTATGTAATTAACCTAATTTATGTCATGTTACAAAATGCTTAAATTTTAATCAATATGTTAATTAATTTTTATTTTAACTTGTCAATTATATTTCAATTGAGTGTTTTTATTTGAACTTGTGACTTATTCTATTCAATCTGTTAATTTTCATATGAACTTAATTCAATTATTTTTTTGTAATGAAAATGTTTTTTCAATTATTTAATTATTTTATGATTGACAACATTAGCTAATAAATTAATTAATTTTTTAAAGTAAACATAGTTTTAATTTTGAATATGGTACTTTACGAAAGTAATCAACAATTTAATTTTTTAGTAAAAATTCAAAACACATACAGAAATCTATGTTCGTTCATAAGAAATTTACAATTATCAACATGTTACTATGTTAATTTTTATTTTAGCTTGTTAATTTTTATTTTAACTTGTTAAATGCAAGAAGTTTACATTTGTTAACATGTGAATATATTAAAACATTAATCATAAGAAGTTTACAATTCTTTAATATATTAATTTTTATTTGAACTTCTTAATATTTGTCTTAACTTGTTAATTATTATAATTAATATGTTAATGTTTATTTGAACTTATTAATTATTATTAATCAATATGTTTTTGTAATTATTTAATTATTTTCTGAATTAATATGTTAGCTAATAAATTATTAATCATCTTGCAAGCAACGTTCACTGCGTCACAGTGGAATGACATAATGATTTAGACATAGGCGACTTGTTTAGGTCACAAGTATACGATGAAGTAGTTTCAGTTAAAGTTTAATAGAATGAAGACGGTGTGGAACTATCGACTGGTGAATTTTGAGATCAGGGTTGGGTAGGACTAAGAGCGTGACATGGTCACCAGCACAGATGAAGAGTGGCAAGCGTGGTTGGCGGTGGGTTTAATATACTCTATTTTAGATTCTATTGGTGTGGAATCAAGGGTTTTCTATTTAAATCGTATTCTCATGATGTTTATTAAACGTAGGCAAACGTAGGTGACACAAAGTTGCAAGATATAATTACAGATATAAATGTACGTAAATTAGAGTTCAATTGGAATTCAAAAACTAAACATTTATATTTGAAATCAACCACTAAAAACTTTACATGTGACAATTAGAATTGTGTTTTTACTTAACTGACTTTATTTTTAATAATTATGAGTATTTAAATAAGGAAATAAATGTCCTTAATCAATTGCATAAAAAATTGAAAGGATATGAATTTCCTATATATATATATATATATATTGTAGATTGATGTCCTTATACATACCAAGTTGAACCCATGCAAACGTAAACTCAAAGAGTGCCAACCCACAACTAAAGCAACATGCTACCCAAAACGAATCCCCATTAACCCCCTGCGAGGCTTGATAGGGATCAGTAGATAGTCCTGAAGAAAGTTGCCCTAATCAATGCACTTATTGATATTCGAATAGAGTGTCTACACCTTAACAAAATGCTTGACGTGAACATGTACCTAATTTGTACAAGTATTGCTAAATAGTCCATATAACAGTTTAAGCATGAGTTCATAGTCTTCTAGATGATGTCACAGTTAGCTCACTTTCAGGCTTGCATTGAAAATTTTTTAAACATCTCTAGATTCATACTTTCGCATATAATCTAATTTTGTATGTACATAACATACTTCACACAAGATACGGTGTTAGAGACAATGACACAGTGTAGGTGAGTCATTATACGGCATAGTGCCACATTCTTCTCCACCCTAACTTTTTCCTAAGGAACCCTTGAGCTAAAGAGAAAGGATCCCCAACATTGGTTGATTGTCATATTGATTCTATCACAAAAATAGGCGAGCATGATGCTCCCTTGCATGTGTAGCTCCCTTTGTCATGTGATGTCATTAACATCATGTCATCATAAGAGCCATCTATTGTTGCCTATTCATCTGTTCCTCATTCTTAGGAATCGTAGAAGGCTGTAGTGCGCTTTTAGGCGTTGAGGAGACAAGAGGGTGTTGTAGGGCAAAATTCTTAAAAAATAAGAAAATTTAGTGTAAGATCGAATAATTTAGATCAAATTGAATTTTGTGGGTTACTCTCTAACTTTAATTCTCTGATTCGTCCACGTTTGACTTGAAACTCAAACAATTTTTAAGAAAATGGTTTGTACTTGATCTTTCTTGAGGGTTGTTAGGTTCTCAGCAACATTGATCTTCAGGCTTAGTACCACAATTTTGGATCAAATACTAGATTTAAGGACTTTGAAGAAGAACGCCTTGATTTTAGTAACGAAGTCCTTGGATTTGGCGAAGAGCACAATGAACTTCTTTGGATTTGGAGAAGAACGCAATAAACTTCTTTGGATTTGGTGAAGAACGTGACGAATTTCTTGAATTTGGTGAAGAATACAACAAACTTCTTGAATTTGGTGAATAACACGACGAACTTTTTGAATTTCACGAATAATACTTTGAATATTCTTGAAACTTTTAAAGAGAATTTGGGAAGTTTCGAGTATTCAGCTGCTTCACTTTCTGGACTTCTGTACTCTTTTTCGCTATTTATAGTTATAAGAGAAATAAAATAGCTGCATCAGCCTGCTGGCGTGGCGTGATTTTATTGACTATCCGAGTTTGGACTCTATTCAACAATTTAATAAAGTCTTCATCCCTTGAACTTCGAACAAAATTTTACCATTTAGAGTCTTCATCCCTTAGACTTCTAATTAGATTCTGCCACTTGCAGCTATTTGATTGGCCGATAAAAATATTAATTAATTAATTAATTTAGAAATTATATTTATTTAAATTTCTAAATAAATAATTGATTTAATTAACATTTTTAAAGTCATTTTTCCAGTAGTATTATTTAATTGGTATACAAAATTTATGTGTCTACAGGCACAATAGACAGCACGGTGTGATAGCTAGACTAAAATCGTGAATCCCAATGGTGGTGATGCCATTGAGTGGCCACACATGATATGGGTACTGTCATGAGCCATTGTCAAATGCTACCCATTTCTGTCTTCTACTCATGTTTATGTGTATAAAAATATGATTGTGGATTTCTACTGTTCAACTTATATTCTCACTATTTTCTTATTCTTACACTTCTCAAGACGATTTTTCTCAACTGAATGACATTTATTGTGACCTCTTCCTTGTATGCCTACTCAATATGTATTTTCTGTATGAAAAAGCAGACTACTTCAAAACAATACCTTTGACATAACCAAGTAATGTTAAATGAAGTTAATAATTATAAGAACAATAATAATATTGTTGCTGGTAATAACAATGACTACAATAATAATAGTAATAGCCATAATAATATCTAGTCAAAATTGCATACTCTACGTGTGTGCATGTTTGTTAAAAATTTATCAATTTTTCACCTATATATGAAAATAAATGTATTTTATTTTTTTTTAGATTTTAAGTATGATAATAAATTTTTTATAAATCAACTTACATTTATAAATTTTGTAAGAGAGAGAAGATGAAGTGGAGGAGAGATTAAGGCAAAAGAGAAAAACAATTTTATATTAAGGGAAAATAGAAAAAAATTAAAAATAAAAATTAAGAGAGAAGAGGAAATAATAAATAAACTAAGAATAATTTAGCGATAACAATTATTGCAACTACTGTGATAACAACAATAACAATAACAATAATAATAAAAATAATAGCAATAATAATAATAATAATAGCAATAATAATAACAATGTAGTACTTTTATCACAAGATTATTATTAACAATAATAATTGTGACAATAATAATATTTATTATAATAATAGTGATAATAAAACTAATTTTATTATTAATGTTAGTAATCAAAATAGAAAATAATTATAACAACAACAACAATAATAAAAATAAAATATTAAACAATAAATTGACTAATAATAATCATAAAAAAATTAATTTATTACTAATTCCAACACATTCATTATTATACTCATAATCACATCATTTCTACTATCTATCACATCATTGTAATTATTTCATTTTCTTATAAATATTATCCATGCACAAAAAAACTCTTACTTACCTACTCCCAAAAAATTTCTCACTTTTTCTCTTAAAAAAAAATTCTTCAAAATAAAGTGTCTATCCAATCACAAACTTGAATAATTTTACGCACTTATTTCATATTCATAAAATAAAAGGCCACAAGTTTGGACACGAGGAAGGTGCTTGGTAAATTTATTTTTATACAGTAACTTTTAAATTTATGAGCTACTAAATTTTATTTTAAAATGTCAAGATAATCAGATTGTATAATAACGAAGATATTGTTAATTTTATAATAAATTTGAGCAGTTTTAATTTTTTGAGTGCATTGATGACAAAAAAATATATAAAATATAAAATATAAAACAGCATTAATATAATACAATAAATGATATTAATTATGTTATTTTACTATATAAAATGAGATAATTTATAAGGTATTTCAAAATAATTTGGAAATATTTTTTTCTGTTTTAAAAGAGTATATTAAGCTTCAAATCATCTTATTTTTTTGAGCAGATAAATTGTACTGTTAGAAAAGTTTATCCAATATTTTTAAAAGAAAAATAAATTAATTTTTTGAGACAGAAATAGATGAATTTTTGGGAGTAATAATAAGGGATTATGTGTTATTTGATAGAATTTGTGATAAAAAAAACATAATGATGATATTTTTGTTGGAAGTAAGGTGTCTGATGTATTGGATAATTATATATATATACATTTGTAAAAATAACGTACTGTTTAAGTAGAATAAAACATTATAATTAAAAGTGTAGATGTTGTAGTGTGAAGGGTAGGATAAGATAAATTTTGTGCTTTTTTTCTTTTTCTTTTTCTTTTTTTCTTTTTTTTTTTCGATAGGATAGGGCACAGAGAGACAGAATTTGGGTTTTGTAAGGCAAAATCTGTAATTCTTTTTTATAGAAACTAAGAAATGGGCCAAGAGTTTGCAGAGCACAAGCCACAAGACAAGGTATAGACTAGTGGGTAGTCATGCAAACGCACCCCTAGTTGTCAGATTTTGATCATAGCAAATAATTAATGTGGGGTTGTTTAAAAATTCAAATTATTGATAGTTAACGGCAAAAAGAAATAATATATAAAGTTGCTAAATGGTGTAAATGTACTAGGAAATTAAATATAATCTAGAAATTCATATATAATTTTCTTTATAAAAAAATCACACCTACTTATTTTATTTGTATAAGGCCGTTTTAGTAAATAACTCTAAATTTTACACGCACTAAGTCTATAATTAATTCACTAAATGCTGCTTACAAATAAACCCGACCATCAAAATTCTCGAAGAACTAACAAAACAGACCATACTAATGCAGAAATGCACTTATTAGTTAGTACTTGCATGAATAGCCTTTACGTTTGTATTTGATTACACATTTGGCGTCCCCAAACCCAACAACTCCGTACCCTACACAGTAAATGCACCACCAACAAACCCACAGACAACCACCGGCCATTGATCGTGACCTAATTTTCCATTCAAAATCATATTTTATACTTTATATTTTTAAATATATAATTAGATAAAATATTTATTTAAATTTAAATACATAATTATATATATATATAAATAATTAATTATTTTTCAATCATCACACGTGTTAACAATCAAATATATATTTATATACATCGCATATATAGTCACATTTTTTTATTTATATCTTAAAATATAATAATTATTTTTACATACTATTACATTATTCAATTATTATTACATATTATATATAAATTCAAATAAATTATATTATTCATCTAATTAAAATATATTTATAATTTCTATCAAATATTAATAGTGATACCCCTCTCCTGAGCGTATCCATAATTTAATAAAAATTTTAAAAATTATAAAGTAGGAAAGAACACCGTGCTCACATCCACTGCCTGTTTCATATCTTCAGTCTGTATCACCATTCCATTAATGCTTAAAAGTTTCACTACTCCAGCACCGCCATTCGCGTCACGTGACCTTCATGTGTGCATTATTTGTACTCGTACATATTCGATTCAAATAGTTACGTACATGACACATGTCAGTATGTTAAATCGAAGTACACAGAGCAAAGCAAACTGCCGTATGCTGTTGGGATGGACATGCGTGAATCATGCATGCATGTATGTATGTCGAAAGCTGAAGTGCAGCGCGCGACAGAAGAGGGGCCAGGGGATTGTTGACTAGTCTTCCCGCCAAAGACGCGGAGGCCCAGGCCCACCGCGACCCCCTTTGTCCGCCACATATCATGGCTCAATCCAAAGGTTTTCCGACACGTGTCCCTCCAGCTGGCCTAGTGTACTTTATTCGGGCCGCCGCCGCCGCCGCCCCCACTGCCACTCTCACTTCCACCCCCGTGCGCTACTCTTGAATTTTTTTATTTATTTTTTGAGCTTTTGTTGAGTTCGTAAATTTCGCACTCCATGATTTTGTGTCAATTTTCAAACTCCGTGCAGCGAATTTGAATTAGAAATTTATAGGTAATTCAAACTTGATTTTTGTATTATACGAAGCCAAAATTATATGGATTTGATGTGATGATTAAATGAATTAAATTATAATTAGTTCGAACACAATTGATCTTGTGAATTTTAACAAATCAACCTAAACTTCCGTTTTTAATAAAATGAAACAAGTCTGCAAACAAAATTCCTGTGCATAACCGAACGAATTCAAGTAAAACATTCACAAATTAATCAAGCTGGTGAAAACGTAGAGACCATATGTTATTAAAGAAAGGGAAAAGGAATACAAGCACCAAAATTTTAATAAGTTGTCACGTCCTCCTTTTTCCCCTTTAAATTACGGCCGTTGATTTTTGCTGGCGATGAAAGGTCTTGTATTGGGCTAATAAAAGTGCCCTAGTGACGGCGACGTTTTGTGTCTGGGAATTTCGCTGAATCTGTGATGGATATTTTTCCCCTCGTGAAGCGTCAGATTCGGGCAAAAATCCAATCCGGATCTTTAGACCCTTCTGCTTCGCTTTTTCAACATGATTGCTAAGGACCAATGATTCCGACTTTTTACTGGATCAACCAGTCAACTCGTTTATTCTTAATTACAGCAGATTTGCTTGTAGTTTGTTTCTAATCACTCCTTATCGTCGACGATGTCGATGGGAATTAGGAGAAGAACGTGATCTTCTCGTATTTAACCTCCTTTTGAAACCAATAACTAAGATCTCGTTATGCCAACTGCATCAACTTATTCAACTATAACAACGCTGGTTTGTTATGTATGTACAGTGCTAAAGGTTCGAATGGTTTTTCAAATGCCAGTTTTCCAATTATATGAACATAAAATGATTTAATACCATGTCTACCTTTGGATGCAAGTTTATATCCACCAAAATTTATTCTTCAAAACATATTGTCTAATAAAATAACACTTTTTTTAATCTGTTTATCTCTCTTACATTTAAATTATTTTTGAAATTTCTTATTAAATTTTCTACCACTACAATTTGTATCCTAACAAAGCCCCGTAACCAATATTCGGTATTTGGATGCTCATGTATATAGTTTTTCTTTCCTTTAACACCCGGCATATTTGCACTGTATACACAATCTCATATCGAGCAAATATATGCAAAAATATATTTAATAACATTTTTTTTTAATTAATATGGTTAAAAATCTAAACATGGTTACATTTATTTGTTTTAAACATTTCAAAGGTTTTTACACTTTACTTACTTCTAATTATTTGTAGTTTACCTTTTATTCGACTTTTCATTTAATTTCTTATCTGATGCTTTTTTTTTTTTTTATAACAAAAAGTCTAACTAATTGAAACAGCGAGATTTTATCAATTACGCGTAGCAAAAGATATTGCACGAAATTGAGAAGATTGTTTCATGAACAGCTTGTCTATGACATTGCATATGTGGTGCTTAAAATCATTTGAAACATGTCATGATCATAATTAATTATTTTCTAATATCATAATATATATCATAATTTAAAAAATTTTATCTGTTCCTATTGAGTGCACAATTCCATGAAAACATACCAAAATAGACATCAAGTCGTTAACTAAGAGTTTGGTCTATTTGTGTATTCCACTCCGAGTTAAATTTGAGGACAAAAATAGGAGCGCTTTTCTCAGTCATAAATCCTCCTCACCTGTTGTTTGTACATTGTTACCTTCGTACTTCAAATTAACTTTCTCTATTTGCTTTAAATAAAAAAACTTTTGTCTTACTAAACAAAAGAAAAAGGAAAAAGGAAAGAATAAGGAGGAACAGATATGACGTGGCCAATTGGGCTGGGTATGTAATGGACCTTTCGAGGGCTTCATGGTGCTCAGATGTCATTAAATTTTATTGCTACACTATTCCCAAAATAAGTCTAGCCTCAAATTCATGCCGTTAATAAATTCTTTTATTACGGAACAATCTCGAAAATAGCATCGCCGCATTTCCAAGACCAGAGAAACACAAAAGAAACTCATTTGGCCAGTTTGAATGGACAGGGATGAACCGACTGGATCGACTTCGAAGTCGAGCTTGTGACTGCAAAGATCAAGCTTTTATAACGAAGACGAAACGGGGCATCTAATAACCAAAAAAACACTGCTCTTTCAAGCTTTGATTCCCATATTCCAGGACATGGCAAACTTCTTCCCCAAAGGCAATTCCAGCCCTTTAATCTCCACCATCACATTCTTAGCCTCATCTCCACTTTCTTCCACTTTCTCTAGATATGCATGTTCTGTCACACCCATTTCCACCTTCGAAGTATCTGGAGCTGCATTTCCGCCCACATCAACTTCAAAATCGCTTCCGGTCCCACGCAATCCAAGAACTGTTACCTTCTCAATTGTCCAGCCCTTGCCTAAGGCGAACTTGCCTTCTTGAACATCAGACCACACCTTCACGGTGCCATTGCTCACCGTTGCGTAGAAATCCAGGTATGTTGAGTAACCGCTTCCAAGCTTCATCTCCGGAAGTTCATCCTCATCAAGGAAAAGATTCCCCTTGGCTCTGGCTTCAGTAGCACCGAGTGGGAAGGCAACTACGATGGTGAAAGGTGTCATTCTTGCTTCTTTGGAGATCATTCCACCGCGCTGCATGGGAATTATGATGCTTTGATGCAAATGTAGGTTGATCACATGCAAGGGTGCATCAAGGACAACATTATGTGCTTTTCTTGACACAATCACTTTTGTCATATCAAACATATCGTACCAACTCCCTGGAGGGAACACAGCCTCGACCTCAGTTTTCTTCGACTCTAGCACTGGAGACACCATCAGATTGCTACCAAGCAGGAATTGGGTGCTCAAACCATATAATGAGGTCTCATTTGTGAAAGTAAAGAACAGAGGGCGAGCAATTGGAGCCCCGGTAGTATGCGCCTCGTAGCTCAGTGTGTACAGATAAGGCAGAAGCTTGTACCTCATTCCTAGGGCATTTCTAGCAGATTCTGCCACTGATTCCCACTGATAAAGCTCCTGCCTTGGAGAGTAGAAGTTTGCATGATCCCTTGAGAAGGGGTAGAAAGCGCCAACTTCGATCCAACGGTTGCAAAGCTCCTCTGTGGGAGATGGATAGAATCCACATATATCTGATCCAACCATTGGAACCCCAAATAGTCCAAAATTCAGCATTGTGGAGATTGAATACTTCAAGTCTTCCCAAGTTCCCTTATTGTCCCCTGTCCAGTGTGCGGTGTAGTGGCCTGAGCCAACATACGTGGAACGCGATAGGATAAACGGTCGTTTTCCTTCTAGCCCTTGAAGGGCCTTGTGAGTTGCAATTGCTTGAGAGAAACCATAGATACTGTGTGCATCGTACTCCAATACTCCATTGTAGTGATATGCACTAGTTGCTATGGTCTTGTATCCTACAGGGGCTTGAATTCCTGAAGCATTGATCTTGTATGGTGGATCATCCCATCTAGTTTTTGTTATGTTCTTGCAGTCAAGGCAGCAATCCCAACCCGGACCAGTTCCATTAGGGCAAATCCTGCCCTCCGGAAGTGTACACAAACCAGTACAAAAGTTGGAAGCTTCATTCATGTCAATCCAAAGACCATCCACAGGCACGAGTTCATGGAACCGACGAATCTCATCACCCCACCATTCGACAGTTTTCGGGTTAAGGAAGTCAGGAAAATTGACAGCTCCTGGCCAGACTTGAGCCAGGTAAGGCTTGCCCTCATATTTGATGAAGACATCGTTTGCAGTGGCTCTTTGGTAGACGCCGTAACTATTGTTGACGCCAATTCCAGGGTCGATGATGACAATGTACTTCATGCCTTGGGCATGAATTTTCTCCAAGAAGGCCAAGAGCTTCGGACGAGAGTAGTTGACAGGGTTGAGGGTGAAGTCCTTGTGTCCATCCATGTGATCATCATCGTTCCAGATCACGTCAAGTGGAATTTTGGCCTTCTTGTAGTTCTCAACTACGTCTTCAACTACTGATAAATTATGGTATCCCCACCTACATTGATGGAATCCTGTAACGTATATAGCAAAATTAAAGAGTTTAAGACGTTGTACATGTGCAAATAGAACAATTTAATTTCTAAGCATTAACAACGAAATCAAGTGCTGTTGGGACCCTTGCAAGGAACAAAACCAATTTTTCAAAATCACCTTAACCATTGTTTTGACATTCTATTATTGAACGAGTGCAATACAGATTTTTTGAAGATAAATATTAGGGCCTATTAAGCAATAACATTATGGTGGCTAAAAAACTTTCTCATCTTTTCAAGCCAGGGCAGAACGAAAATTTATGAACTACAGGGAGCAAAAGCTAATGCCTAAATGCTTTCTGGGCCCTTCCCTCTTCTACTGGAAAAGCATGAATACCCACCACCAGCCCACGTGCCTGTCAACTTTATTACCATACCAGTTGATGGTCATTGATATTAGTGCACTTACTGATTTGGCTGCCTTCCACACTATTGACAGTCTTTGTCACTAGACACAGCCTTTACAATTAAAGGGATGCTTGGCACTACTACCTAGATGCATCTGCAACTCACAGCACAGCACAACATAGACGCACAAAGACGTAAACTGAGCTTGTCAATAGCTTGCTATGATGCCTGTAAAGAGTTGATCAAGTTACTACTTTGTGTTTCATTAGGAAAGTGGGATGTGCAGGATAAGCATTTTAGTGGTCCAGACGTTGCGTTCGGCCTGCATAGCAATTACCTAAAGGAATAGACCTTTTGTTGTAGAATAGCTGACAAAGTAGAATAGCTACAAAGAAGAGAGAAAACAAGTGCTGTTAAGCCTGATAGGAATGCTTGGTGCTATGTGGGCCTTAAGATTTTTGAGGTGGTCACGGACGAAAGATCTCCACTCCAACGTTTAATTTCTTGCAATATTAAACAGAATGATTCTTTCACAAGTGTAAGATTTGTGCCGGACACTCCATACGAAGAAAGGGCGTTTCAATTGTCAAATAATAATTGTTTTAAAGCATTTAAAGTGAGACAACTTATTTTCAGCACAATCCCTGGAAACTGAAAGACAAGCATAATTATTTTTTAAAAAAGAAAAGGAAGGAGCGGGGCAGAAGAAATCTGGGAAATAAAAAATCTTAGGTGCCACAATGCCAAGCTCATCCGTAAAAGATGACGTGTGTCACATTGTGACCATGACTTCAAAGAAACAACGGTGGGTGAAAGAGAGATGCGCAAGAACGTGTTAGAAAAATGAAGAAAGCGTTCCACGTCATTACAATTATTGTTATATTATCTCCCCTAATCATCAATACGCCTAATCTCTTGCAAAAGTCCTGCTGCACACTTTTTAAGACTAAATGAACAAATACCCTTTGTCCTAATAGTCATCCAATCACTCTCCTCAGGCCTCACCACTCAACTTTGCCGGTTTAATTTGATGACCCCAGCAGTTTAACTAGTGCCAAAAGAGAACGGCAATCACGGTGTGGCCCTAACTGCAATTACTCATATTTTCCAAATGTGCAGAATACTCATTTAAGAATTGTGCCTCAACATCTCTGTGAGAAAAAAATAAATCCCAATTACACTTTCTTAAGATATGATTAGTTTCCCAGATTTTGCCCACAGAGTTGCTAAAATTTACTAAAGTAGACAGGAATCTTTGAGTGAATTTCTTGTGGTGTACATCTAATTGCCATTATCATCTTCCAGGAAAAACATAAAAGAATGTGAAGCAAAATGAACAAGCGTGATAAACGGGATTAAGACAGAGATTAAATGGCAAAAATCAAAAAAGGGTTAAAAGCGTTGGAAATTTACCGAAAGCCCAGTAGGGCATCGCTGCAGGCCGGCCGATGAAGGCAGTATACTGATCGACAACAGCCAAGGGAGAGGGACCAGGAAAAAAGTAAAGGTCAAAAACGCCCCCAATCACTTTGTATGTCAATGAATTCCCTCTGTAAAACACATCCATCCCATTGCTGTTCAGCAGCAAGACTGCATGGGCAGAGGCCTCCCCTTTAACATTCCTCAAGTCCATGTACACAGGGTGCGACCCATATAGATCAGCATTAAGATTGATAGCTGATATATCAGTGGTGTACAGAGTGTAAGGGTCATTAGGGTACAGTTTAATCCCATGCGGTTGAGTGTTTTCTCCTAAGCCATACAAAGAAGCATCTTTAGGCAGTCTTGTGGAAAGCTCAATGTACTGGTCTTTGAAGACCAAACCACTGTAACGGTCTGATTCCTCTGAGCTGGAATCAAAGAGAATCTGACCGTTTGATTTTCTTTTCACAGAAAAACTGAAAGGGTCTGCTGTGTAGGCAAAAATAAGCTCACTTCCTTCATACGCAGAAGCCGTGACAGAGTAGGCGTCCTTTCTTGACCTACCCAGTGATTGCTTCAATGCAGGGGGGCTATCTCTTGGCAAAAGATTGTATGGAACCTCCCATCTTGGCTTTTCTGCGTCTGTAATGTGAACCCTCAAACGGTCATCCGTTTCGTGCCTTAACGTGAAAAAGGAACGTAGTGAACAGATCAGATTTTTGTCAAGAATTGAGGCTCTGTTTTAAGTAGCACATCATGTAATATATAAAAACTCTTACTTAACATAGAGCTGCAAGAGGGGAATGTCAGGGCCATAAATGTTGGTTTTCCGCTTCACTTGAAGGAGGCCCACAAGGCCACCGTTGGAGGACTTCTCAATGGAGATCAAGCGGTAGCCATTACCGATTTTTGTTGGAATACCAGTAGAGGAAGCTAATTCACCACAAAGTATCGATAAAATAAAAAATATCAGAGAAGAAGATGGTAATGGGGAAAAGGAAGAACGGAACAACAACATGGCTGTATGATTGTTGGTGTAAGTGAATTTGGCACTGAGTGCAGAGTTCTAGGGGACATTGGGTATATAATGGCAGAGAACGGCACAAATGAATAAGATTCATGTGATGCGGATGAGGCAGAAATGACTTTGCTGACCCCGTTTCCGTTGGCACGTGAGCGGTGATACTTGTTGGGGTCCCAAACCTCCAATTACTCAGTCCCTTTTCTGACTAAAATCCATTGGGAGCAAGTATTTGAGAGGATGGCTTAATTTTTTTGTCTCTTTGTAAGGCATCTCCTCCGCCTTCTCCGCTATTTCCGATGAACAAAGTTACTGGTGCTTGAGTGAGGTGAAATTTCAACTTTCATGGTACGAGATTTGTTGTAGGCATTTATGTAGGACATAAGCAGTGGTGCTGAATTCAGGATTTTCTTCTTGTGCAGTATAAAATTTGTAGACAGGCAGCTGACGAGGAACTATGCTGTTGACTATTGATTAGTGTTTTCTGTAGAAAAGATGGCGCTAGGTAGAAATGGTAAGGATGCGCGTTAAGTAAAGGAGATGGGCAAAGATTGCTTGTTTCATATTACAAGCAACATCCATGACTTAGCTTTCAGGCTTGAGCCCACCACAACCTTGATCTTCCAGTTTTCATTGCACTCTCACCCAAGCGTTCGATTCATTATTCGGACTGGAACGAGTGCACAAAGTTAAGTTTCTTTAGGCACTCGTAATTAAATTATTGAAAGTTTATAATTAATTTGATTGTACATTTTAAATTACAATATTTCTCTTAATTAACAAATTTATTTCATTACCTCTAATTAAAAAGTTCAAATACAAATATTAATATGTCGCTACTTTTTATATTATATCTATGATATATTTTTATTGAAATAAAATTTTAAGGTTAAGTGATATAAAATTACACAATTAATTATATTTTTAAATTCTTTAAATTTTTCCATCATTTATTTTCCCTGTCTTTTGAATTTTTTATTTTTTTATTTGTTTTCTCTCTCAATTTTATCTCTTTCCGAATTCTCTTCAATCATTCTTTAATTTTTCATTTTAAATATTTTTATACTTCTAATTTTAAATGATAGTGAGTCTTTTATTTAAAATACAATAATATAATAATCTATAAATAAATTTCTACAGGCATAGAATATGCAATTTTACTAGTCTTAATATTAAGAATTCATTGCATCATGTTTCTGTCAATTTGTCCCTTGTCATCATCACCTCCACTAGAGCAAAGAATGCGATCGTGTATTCTAATTTTGTGATTTATAATCTATTTTCCATCAGATGATGTGCATGTAAGTGGCCAAATTATTCTATTTAAATATGTACACTTAGAGTGCACCCAGCAGGAATAAAGAATTAGCTTAGTATTCAATCAGATCAATTCATGGACCATTTACGTGGAAATTTCTTGGTACATAAACATTGATAACGATCCTACCGAAGGGTCCATATTTGTGGTCCATTTAAAGCCAATGCAGAAGAAATTGCAGTCTACTTAATGCTGTTGGACTGGACTTGGGAAGATTATTACTGGAAGAAGTGAGTTTAATAACTAAATTAAGATTATTTCAACGATGGTAATTAGAACTGATTAAATTATTAGTAAGACAGTGGATTGAGTTAAGCCACGATGGGAATAAGAATTTCTCATCAAATGAAATAAGACAGTTTACAACAAAAAGTCCCTACGATCCTAAATTGAAGCACAATTCATTGATATATGATTTTTTTCGTTGTTTATTATATTTAAAGTTTGACTTTGGATCCTGAAATAACGACCATGAATGCACCAAATATATCTAGACATATATACCTTTCTTCAGCTTGATTATGAAAAAAATATATTTTTTAATTCTTATTTTTATGTCATTTTCTAGTTACAATTTTTTCATAAATATAAAATAAATATTTAAATAAACTAGTGTATTTACAAATAAAATAAAATTTAAAAGTATTTTAAGTTTTTATATAAATTTAAGTACACATGTCAAGTGTATCAGATTGCTAATCTTACTTGAAAAATTGGTGTGAAAAAAGAAGTTGGCAATGGTTTCAAGGCGCCAGATTGTCCCTCCTTTCACGCCACTTCGTCTCCAATTCCACCATAATATCCGGATTATGATATTCTTCCATGTCTTCATCTTCGGAAATTGAATACTTTTCATTATAAAATCTATCTTAAGTCAATATTATTATTTTTACAATAACAGTTAATTACGTTAATTTACTATGAGGTTCAAATGTGAATAAGTACATCAGTGATTTTCTATCAAACATATGTGTTAATGGTTGGGGAGTAATATAAATGCGCCGGGAATGACACAATATAATGAAAAATCTCTAGTCGAACAAATAATTTTGGAATTTTAATTTACTGTTTGGTTAATATTTGGTTGGTTGTTGATAGGAGTGTACATGAATCAATTTCAAACGAAGTTCGTCAGATTTTTTGTGTTCAAACTCGAGTTTACACGAAGCTTAATAATAATAATAAACCAAGCCTAATATCATTGGCTCCACCCAATTTCGAAAGAATTGGTCATTTGAAGAAAAAAAATATCAGTTATTTAGGTTGATATAAGATAATGTGGAATATTGTTACGCTAGGCTCAGCCTATTAGATTAAATTTAAATACATTTTTATAATAAATTTAGCTTAAAGACAAATTATAATTTACTCCTTGAGTTCTCACCTTTTACTTTAGAAGTCACGAGCAGGATTCCCAAGCCAGGGTTTGTTCTTTTCAATAATTTCAGAATTAAAAATGTTATACATTAACTATGTGTAAATAAATAATGCTATAGTACAGAAAGTATTCAGTATGTAATTAATAATTAATTATACAACATACTACATAGAACTATATAAAATACGTAACATATTACAAGTGGAGGATTTGCAACAGAGCTCCAGTCATTTTGCAATTCTTAAGTCTTTACCGCTATTCATGTTATGGGACTTGTTTGCTTTCATTTAATTTATAAGATGAATAAACATAAATTAAAATATTTTTGCAACAAAAACTCTAGAAATGCACGATCGTACGCATTGCGCATTTTCATATATAATATATAATACCAAGAATGTCCTTTGACCAATTTTGATCCATTAAAGTTCGATTCTATTTTTTGTAGAATTTTCAATTTTTTTAGTAAATTTGAAAATTTTTACTTGTTAGATATGTATTTAATATACTTTTAAATTTTAAATAATAAAATATATTAATGTAGTAATAAATACGTTTTCATAGCTTTTAAAGCTAAGAATATTGTCAAATCAATATATAGAGAGAGAGAGAGGGGGGGGGGGGGGGGGGACAGAGAGAGGAGAGAGACAGAGACAGAGACAGAGAGAAATAAAAAATAACAATGATATGTGTAAAAATATTATTTGACAGAAATAATTATTTTAAAATTATAATTTCATTTATTAAATATGGTAAGACTACATTTTAAGCACAACTTTAACTTTATACGCATGACTTATGCAAACAAAAATTTGAAAAGATTACAATAAAATGCAATTGAAAAATATACATCACAAAAAAATAAAAATGAAAAATAATAAATAAATTGATTGTAATTTTGTTGAATGAAAATGAATAACAAAAAATCATACAAAATAATTTTTTAAAAAAGAAAAATCATTCTACATAAGTTCAATTTTCAAACATATTTGTTTTTAATAAGTATGGATCATTAATTTTTTTCAAACTATGGTCTATCTATTTATATGACAAAAATAATTTCGACAAAATTCTTAAATTTAGAAGATTTAAGATTTAAAAAATTTATACAAATTAAAACTTTTTTCAAAAGATGAAAATGAAACTCTATAAGTTCAAATTTAAAATAAATTTATTTTGAATACGTATATTTAATATGAGTCATTTAAATTTTTCAAAACTAAACTATTTTAATGGGAATCTTAAATTTACTAAATTTATAATTTTAAAATAAATTAAAATTATTAGATTCATCAATAAAAATTAGAATTCTTTATTTAATATTCTTTGAAATTCTAAACGACACATTATTTGACTAAGATAATTTCTGAAAATACTAATGCACATCAAGCAACGTGAATATACTTGAAAGTTTAAGCACTTTAAAATAAACAAAACATGGCAAAAAAAATTAGGTTATACTTTATTATGGTTGAAGGGAGAAAATATTAGTTTTATATAGAGTAGCATTAAAAGCGAATCTGTAAATTTTAAAGTTGGTTCATTCATGCATGTATAATAAGAATAATTTTAACAGAAATTGTAAATTTACAAAATTTACAAATTTTAAATAAATTAAATTCATTGGACTCTTCAATTAAAATTAAATTTATTTATTTGTTATTCTTTGAAATTCTAATTAATTATAATTTGTACATAAATTTACTCATGCAAAAAGTTTGTGAAATTTATTAGCTAGAATAAATTAAAACTAGCATTTAGTTATATATAATTCTTCGGCTCTTAGCGATTAATTTGGTATATTATTTTATATGTAATTATTTAAAAATTAGTCAATTTAAAGTATTGTTTCATCATGATAATATAAAAATATATATATTTACTCCTATATTTTAATATTTATTACATCAACCATGGAAAAAACTTCCAATGTTTATTATTTTTATTGAAACAACATGTACCTTTTAATTTTGATAATTGGAGTAAGTAGGATTAAAATTTTATATTTTTAAAATAAAATTAAATATATATTTTTTGCCAACGAGACACCTACGCGGGATCAAGGCAAGTGACATGGCAGGAGCCGAGGAAAATATACGGTGATAGTCTCGGAGATGGGAAAGCAATCCTTGTCCCATTGGCATTCTTAAAAATAATATATTGTGCATGATGTTGGATAGTAATACAAAATATGCATTGACATGTAAATATTAAAAGTGAAAATTGAAACTTTTGAGGCGTCAAGTTGCAAAACAAAGAATTAAATATTTGATTAATTAAATTTTCAATGTTAGTTTACGTAAATCAATTTGGCATAAGTTTTAAGTTTTTCACAGCTGTGATGTTTAGTTAATTTAATAACTTAAATGTAACAATAAAATTAAATAGCCAATGTAGTTTACTGGGTCCATGTTATTTACCTGTTCGTAGAATTACTCTTGGCAAAAATTTGACAAACGCGTTATACATTTAATTATTACTTATACGTTATGAATTATTATAATAGGTTTTCTTAAAAATAATAGCAAGTTTGCCCACTTAAAGAAATTAATGTAAATTTCAAAACATAAATATTTATTACTCAAAATCCAATCAAGATGAAAACTAAGTTGAATTTTAATTTACTTTATATTGTGTCTAATATTAAACATTAATAAATATATATATGCACCATATTATGTGTGTAATCCATCAAAATATTATTACAATATATAAACTACGTCATATTTTTATGTATAATTTAAAGCTTCAATGTAAAAAATTTAAAATAAAATTTTCTTTTAAGTAATTTTACCAAGTAATTTTAGTTTAGTCAATGACTACTAACCAAGAGAAGTACTTCAATATTTACATCTTTTAAAAGAAAATATCACCCACTTGCAAAAACAAAATATGAAGATTATTTTGTTAAATATTCTAAAAAAACTTAATTTACTTTTTTAAAAAACGATTTCACTCCTATATTACAAAGTAATATGGATTATATTTCTTTAATATTATTTAAATAGTAGTGATGTGTAATCATTATTTTGATTGTTATTTGAAATTTATTTATTTTATAGACATGACGTTAAAAATTGAAATTTAAACATTAAATTAGTTAGCTTTTAATATTTGTGCTTAATTTTTCAAAAATATTTCAATTGTGTTTACATTTACTACATATATATTATAAACTGAGGAAATTGTATTTTATTTTACACACAATTTTGTTTGTATATAATAAACATAATTTTGAAAAATTTATTATTTTGTAATTGTAATTGTGTAGAAAATATTCTTTTAATATTAACAATTTTTATTATAAAAAAAATTAAATATAATTGATGCACGCGTGACACTCTACTTAGAAGTAAAGGACCTCGCCTTTATCATTGTAGCAACGCACACGCAAACCACGAACTTTAACGAAAGTCTAACACGACGGTGTCATTTCCAGCATCACATCCTTTTATCATCTTATTTTCCAAATTAACGTTGCAATCAAATCTTGATTTGACGTTAGCTCTGTGCCTAACATCTTTTCTTTTAAATTAATGTTGTGATCAATGGTCATCAGATCTTGCTTTGAGGCTGGGTCCGGTGACAGCTAAGGAAATTTGGAATAAAATTCTCTCCACTTTCTTGCCTTAAATTGGGGGGTGATTGATCCTAAAGGACGACTTGAAAGTAGTAGATTGATGTCGAGTTTTTACAAATTTGAATTAAAATTAAATTAAATTTGTAAATTTTTAAAAATAAATGAGTATTTTAAATTAGTTGACGAGTTGACGTGAGAATTTTGTGAATATATTTTAAATAATTAAATAAAATAATTAATAATATTTTACTAATCGGTATGATGAAAATTTAAAATTTTTTATTAATCAAAATTTGTCATATAAAAATTTTAATAACATTCAAGCATTACAAAAAAAAAATATTTTTTTTTATTGATAGATCAAATTTGTAAAACCTTTAAAATTGAAGGGTTGGATTTGAGTTAGAAAATTTAACCCAACAAAATACCCAGATTTCAACCTAATACGTTATATAAATGGTTCCTTTTTTATTCATTAAAAAAATGGTTCCTTTTTTGTTTCAATGCTAAGTCATAAAAAGGTTTATCCTCTTTCAAAAATATGATTAGAAAAGTCCGAAAAAATAGCATTAAAACTGAAAACACGATTTAAGCATAGAATAATTCCGTTTTGCGAGATTAACTCTAAAGCCCCCTAAATTTTAACAGTTCTTCATAAATATATTTATGGTATGCTATCATTTGGGGCGTGACGCCAATTCTACCTTTTTTCATTGCAATTCTTACACTGAAAATGGATGCACGGTCAGAATCACCATTATTGTGAACAATGTTACTATGGAATAAAAGTTGCCTCGTTGATGCTGTGCCTTGGAATATTTGTTATGTTTTTCGAATTTTAAAGTTTACGGCGTAAAATTTTTCTTGAGTCATATTGTGTGGCGTGGAGTGGCATATTGAAGCATAGCATTCAATAATATAAATAAGTAAATTTATATAAATTATTTCTACAAAAGTAATGTAAAAACAAAATTTACACAATAAATAGCAAATATGTAAATTTTTAATTTTTAATTTTGTAAAAAGAGTGCAATTTACATATTAGTCTCAGTTTATAAAAAAAGTTCAAAAATTAATAAACGAAAAACATGCTTATATTAACATCCTTGAAAAAAATTAAAACACAATAAAGCCTGGCGTGTTTTCATAGTATTGATTTTCAGAAAAAAAAAAAAAAAAAGTAGGCATAAGAATTAGTAAAAAAATCACTATGACCATTTAAACATAAAAATCTATATTGCCTAGAATTGAACAAAATGCAACTTAATGCAGAAAACAGAAGGAGAAAAAAAGGAAAAGAATCAAAGCAAATATCTCACCTAAAGAAACCAGAAGAAAATGTAAAGTCAAATAGCTATTTTCTCTCTTTTATTTCTTTAAATGATAAGTCTTAATATAAGAATTATAAAGGTACACATAGCACGCGGCACGTTGGGACAATGCTATCCAGGTAAGCACCTTAATGATATCTAGTGTCATAATACAGTACTGGCGCTAAACTGGCACTTCCATGAACAACTATGATTTTGATATTGTGTCATATATTTTTGCTCAAAAAATGTTTATTGGCTTTCTCCCTCCCCTTGCACCCACGTGCCTACGTCAAAAAAATCTCATCTATTCATTAAATCACATACATACCTACTGCCAATAATTTATTCCAACCACCCACCTCTCAAAAATTTTCTTGCTATATTTTTTAAAATGAAATGTTGCTGTCATCCGATCCCAACCATATTTATTGGATCACTAAGTGACCCATATGGACGAGCAAGGGCAAGTTAATGGGCCTTTGCTCTGTGGTCCACCAATTCACTTTCTCATGTTCCGGACCATATAAGTGGGCTGCTTCCTTATTTCAAATAGAATATTCGTATGGGCCATCAACTTGATTGATTGGTTAGTTCAGCTTTTGGGTTGTTCCAACTGCATGGACCAGTTTTAAAGGGCCTGAAACGTAATTGTCCAATCTTCGTAATTTATCTTATAGTGCGACTTTGTGCATATCGCAGTTTCGTAGAATAAACATAATTACTTCTTGTTGGGTCAATCTCAATAGTTTGGACCTGAAACTGGTTCGGTCTTTTCTCCAATGAACGCACGCCTGACCCGTCCGCAATTTGGACTACGCACTCTGTCATTCAATCACATGTATCTGATCTGACGTCAGTATACACTACTGTAATAAGTAATATGTTTATAATAAAATTTTTAATTTGATGAAAAATATAATTTATTTAAATTTATATATTTAAATTGATATAAAATATGTATTAAAAATAGAATATAAAAATATGATTATTTTTATAGTATAAATATATACATATATGAAAATGAACATGTATGTGTCTGTATAAGTATTGATTTAATTGTGAATTAGTTAATTATATACATAAGTAAGAGAATATTTAAATTTGAGTTTAAGATAAGATTTTATAGTGTAAGATGTCTAGTTATACATGAAGTTAATAAGATAAGAATGATGAAAGGTGGGTAAGAAACATTATGTTAGTGTTTAACTCCTATGTGAGTAAATTTACATGTATGCACACATCTCCTAAATCAATCTAATAATGAAAAAATTATAAGAGTATGGACCATTGCTTTGCACGTTCTTAAATCACTATTCTGCCCTTACCTCTTCACATATTTTTCTTTCCATTTTCTTTCCGTTATTTTTCATTTATTGTATTTTTAATCTCCTCCACCAAATTAAATTTGTTCTATTAATCGTTTTCTTCAAATTTCTTCCTTTTTTTCATATATAACATAAATTTTATATTTAGAGATATTATTAATTTATTTAAATAATTATGCAATACACATCAAGTGTGCATCTAAAAAACTAGTATATAGATCTGTGATTAAAGTAATTAAAATGTATTGGTTATGTTAGGGAGGGGGTGTTGGTGGAATATGACATTAGGCAGGAGTTATGTTGGAATGATTAATATGTTTGGTTGTAAGATTTTAATATTGAGAAATTTTCAATTTATATACATATCAATACACACACACACACACACACACATATATATATATATTATGATAAAGATTAGATGATGTGATCATATATAAAAATAATGATTAATTATTAGAGTATAAATATATATAAATATGAGTGTATGTACTTATAGATATAAATATTGATTTGATTGTAAATAGGTGTAATGAATGAAAAATAATTAGTTAGTTACACATGCAAGAGAAAAAAAATTTAAATTTAAATTTGAAAAAAAAAATTGATTAATTGGATGTTTTGATTGTAAAGTTGAATAAGATGTTGGGAGATTAAAGATTGGATTCCAAACATAGTCATTGGTTTCAATTTAATGCTATGCTATTAAAAAGAAAAGAAAAGGAAAAACAAGTCCTATGATATACAAATTCTGAAAATTGAAAATTAAAAAAGAGGTATTTCTTTATTTAAGTTACGCAAAAAATAAAAATAAAAATCAGTTAAATCATTCATTACATCAATATATTTCACAATAGCCAATCAAATTAAAATGGGGTTACAAATCCAAGCTGCCTCAGGCCGTGAGCTCGACGATGGTATAATTATATTCGGTCCCTCAATTATTCGCTGCGATGAGCAGACAAATCCGGACAACGTGCCTAGTAACACAATATTGTCACACCTTTGTCTCCAATTATTGCACTGCCGCGACTCCTTTTCCGTTTTAATAGAAGTTCAAGTGGTGACCATTTTCCATTGGGTCCATTCTATAAAGCCAGCTCCTTTTTTGTTTTTTCCAGAAAGAATAAGGAATGCGGTAAAAATACGAAGGTTATCCTCGATATATTTAAAGTTTTGCATCGAACCCTACGTTATTTTCGTCCTCTCAACTTTGATCCGTACTAGAAAAGGTCAAAAATTAATCTTTGGTCAATAAAAAATTGCCGTGCGTACATAATTTGACATGACATAATTAATACATTAAAAGGTGCTTCACATAATGAATAAGATAAAAAAATGATACCCCATAATTTTAAATTAATTAATCAATAAGTAGTAATTAACTAAACACGTGATAAAGTATTGAAGTTACATCAATCATTTCAATTACATAGTTATATATATGAAAACAATAATTTAGTTTTGAGAAATATTAGTAATAAAAATCAAAACGAAGAGTTAAACACAGGGCAATCCCTACTTCCAGAGGTGATAATCAAGCAACTTGGATCAAGTTCAAATATAATTTGATTGACCGTTGTACAAGGGTCAGTCCACTTAGAGAAGCTTCCGCGGTATATTGTTAGTTCTTACATAAGTACTTGTTTCTTTAATAATTATAAAAAAATTTTATATGCAACTTAAAATTATAATAGTACAATATTGTTCATAAGATTTAACGAATACTAAAATATAAGTTTATTTTTAACAAAATTTTAATCAATTTATAAATTATAATATTTTCTTAAAAAATTTAATAATTATTACAAAAATATAACTAAAATATAACTACTCAACTCTCATTTCAAATACCACTTAAATATTTAAAATTCTAAAATATAAAGAACCCTACAACATATAAAACCCTAAACTATAAAACAAAATTCTAATCCATATAAAAATCTTACATATTGTCGGATTTACATTTGAAATCATACACGGCCATCAAAGTGGAACACTGGAGCCCAATTTATAGTACCAAATATTTTATACATATTTTGTATTATTTTTTATTACTTATATATACTATTTATATGTTTAAATAAAATTAATTATTTTATATATATATTTTTTATTATTAAATTATATATTTTAATTATATATTGCTAATTTTAAACAAAGAAATTAATTGAAATTGATCAATTCTATTATGTCAATTGCATTCCTTCCAGTAAATGACTTTAGTAATTCATTCGATATATTAGTGTGCTAATATTATAAAACAAAAGGAGAAAAATAGAGTTATAATAAGATTTTTTTATAATTTACAAAATTAATAATTATTACAAAAATATAATTATACAAGAATAAATTTTAAATACTACTTAAATATTAAATATTCTAAATCATCAAAGATACTAAACCCAAATCTTAAATCATTCAAAATACTAAATCAACAAAAATTTTAACAATTATTAATAAATCATAAACATGTCGATTATAATATTATAATTTCACAATAGAAGCGAATGGGGCGCATTTTGCGAATCAAACAATGAAATGCCTTTGCATCAATTTTTTTCTTTTTTATTTGTAATGCCGTCGTTTGAAACTTGGATTCCACAGAATTGGCTACCCTGTCAAATATTTTTTAAATTAATTATTTTTAAAAAACAAAAATAAAATTATAATATTTAATTAAAAAACCCTCGTAAGGTCCTCGGCATCTCTTTTTAAATCCCAGCTTATTGCTTCAAACATCAAACCACAAGAATAACAAAAACCCATTTGGTACAAAGAGACTTTCGTCGTAGTTTCTTGTTTGTTTTTCTCTTCCAATGGAATCGAAGAAGAGAAAAGGGGGGGCTGACGGAGAAGTGGCCAACGGAAAAAGGGGTAAAGGGGAGAAGGAGGACGATGCCAATGCCGGCGGGAAGGGAGTGGCGCCGCCGGGGGACGAGGAGGTGGAGGAATTCTTCGCCATACTGAGAAGGATGCAGGTGGCCCTCAAGTATTTCCAGAACCGTAACGTCAGCCGTGAGGTGGCGTCCACTGCCGCGCCATGGAAGCCGTCGTTCCGACGGGAAGATTTCGACGGAGTTGATGAGCAAACCACAGAAAAGCCCGACGGAAATCAGCATGCGGGTTTGGATCTTAATTCGGACCCTGTTTCTGGTGCTTTTGATTCTGTGTAATTGTCATACGTTAATTCAGTGAGTTCAAAATTTTTCAGTAATTCATCATCAGTTGTCATCATCTGACTATTGGCGAAAAGTAATTCCTAATTTATTTATTAATTTTATAATGATATAATCGGCGACCCCCGGTTTCTGGTCAATGCAAATTTTATTTCTGAATTCTGACGTGAAACGTGAAAGTGTGAACTGAAACATGTTTTCCATTAGTGGATCATCTAAGATATAACATTCATTTATCAAAAGGAACGTCTGTCAAATTTATACACAAGTTAAAATGAGGAGATCGCAAATCTCCCAAACAATCTAGAGGTATTATTAAATAAGACGGCAGAGGACCATTCCGACAATTTATATGTGTCCATTTTGCAAGATCATGAGTTGCTTCGTTGCCAATTCTTGGAATTTTGTTAAATTTTTACACAGGCCATGGCAATGGTTTTTTCAACTTCAACCTTCGACATCCAATGAGTGTCAGTGTTAGTTTGAAGAATAAAAAGGACAACTTCAAAAGAATCTCTATCTAAAATAAGTTCTTGGATCTTTGCATTGTCCATGAGTTTGAAGGCTGAGACTTTTGTACTTGTGACATCACGAGACTAAAACACTTTACAAAAGGAAAAAACGATAGAGCCATTGTGATTGGCAACAATAATTGAAATAGTGATTCTACCTTAAAGAAAAAGATGAGTTTGTATTAAAAAAATGATTTGCCCTTTAAGAAAAAGATGAGTTTGTATTAAAAAAAAATGATTTGCCCTTTCTAATGTTTAGAAGAAAGCTTGAGGGCAAGTTTAGCAAAATCTGCGGTTGACGAAGATGCCTAGAATTGTAAACAAGTTGATTTCTAGCTCCCCACCTTAAATCTGCGGTTGACGAAGATGCCTAGAATTGTAAACAAGTTGATTTCTAGCTCCCCAACTAAGGTGGAGAATTAGTTGGAGAAAAGTGGAAGCAAATGAGAGAAACTCATCAAAGAGAGAAATATCACATGGGAGTGGATTCTTTTTATCAAGATTGAGAAGCAACCATTACTTAATGTTTAATCGTTGAAATGGATGGAGACGAAGACTTTAGTCGGAGGAAAACCAAATATTTTTAGAAATAAAATTTTGACTTTTCAATTATTATCTAAATTAAAAGCTCATATATCAATTAGATCTAGTAAAGTCATTTAAAAAAGAAGAATTATAGTACAAAATAAAATAATATTAACATAATTCAGTTGGACAATCTTACTACATTGTCCAAATTCAATCACTGTACATTTTATTTACTAGCATTCTAACTCTAGTTAATGTTTTGAAAAAAATATTAACATAATTCATTTTTTTAGGTACATTTTTTTTCAAACAAATACGTGTTTTAGGTACGGTGAGTGGGAATGTTAACTAGTCTGCTTTTAATCTTCCACCATCCACATTCTCTCAAATTTCGGAAGTGAGAACTTCTAATGGCTATTTCTTGTTTCTTAATTATCAACTCTTTATCATCATTTAAAAAATTTACAATCAAACATTTTACTATACAAATTATACTGAAATTTAAATTCAAAAATTTTACCCCTCATACTTTTATAACTAACTAATTACTTTTTCAATTATTATAGTTATTCACAATCAAATCAACATCTATCCATATAATTTTCTTACTCATATTCATTTTTATTACTATATAAAACTATATAACATCACATAATCTAATAATTATTATATATTATATATATATAAAATAATTTTTTTATCTATCCAAAATTTACAAACTAAATATAAATTTTCCTTCCGCTCAATTCACCCTAATAAAAAACCAAACATAACCACCATAATTCATTTATAAAAACAGAATTCAAAAAATTAGCAATTTATGCAGATTAATTATGTCAAAAGAAATTCAAAACTTAATAGTAGCATAATTTTATCTATCAGATATGCATATTGTTGCGGTGACATAATAATGGACATAAACACTTGCTTTATTTCTTTACCTTCTTTTTAAAATTAAAAACACACTTCAATTATTAATTTTTTTTATTTTCTTTCATTTTTATATAGTTTTTGAAAAAAAAAATATAGCTAAAGCTATACACTTAAAAACAGAAATAAACAACAAACGTAACCACTACTTTGAGAACTTCTGTACATGAATTTAATAATTGACTATTTTAGGTTGTTATGTTCTAACAACTGTTAGTTTACATAAAAGAAAATTTTGATTTTTCACATATTATCAAAACTAGTAAAAAAGCACACCCTATACGTGTGAAATTATTTATAAATTACAAAAGTATTGTGTTTTAAATAATAAAGATAATATTCTTAAAAATTTAAAATGGAAAAAATTTAAAATAAGAATATAAGGAAAATTAAAAAATTAAAAGTGAGAAGATTAGAAAAGTAAGGAAAATCAAAATACTCAAGCGCTGTTTTTGAGTATTTTTGAATTCATTGTTTTACGAACGGAGCCAGAGAAGAGAAAACGGGAGGGAGACGGAGAAGGTGCGTAACAGCAAGAGAGGAAAAGCGCGGGGAGATGATGACGGCGTGAAGGAGGTGGATCAGCTCTTCGCCGTGTTGAAGCGAATACGAGTGGCTGTCAAATACATCCAGGGCTGTAATGGCGGCGGCCGTTGCACCGACCAGGAAATGAAGGCAACACAATTGAGTCGGGAAGATTTTGAAGGAATTGTTGAAAGCTCTCTGGAAGAAGCAAATGTGGGCTTGGATCTTAACTGTCACCCAGATGCTGACGATTCGGGCAAGACTGACCGAAGCTTAGGATGAGAAAAATGCGCCATTATCTTAATTAGTAAAAGTGGCACACATTAAGGCATGAGCAAATTTATTTATTATATTTAAATAATAAATATTATTAAAAATTAAGATTATAAATAATATTTGAAGTTAGAAAAAAAAAGATAAAAAGAATTTCAAATGAGAGAAAATGTAGAAAAAAATTAAAATGATAAGGTAAAAGGAAAGAAAAAAATAGAAATATGTAGAATAATTTTACAACGTGCTATCCTTGTTTCAATAATAATATAGTATAGACATAGATTAAAAATATAAAAATATTTAAAACAAAACGTAAATAGAGATATAAAAAAAAAAGATTTTGAGAAGAGAGAAAATTTGAATGAAAAACAAATAAAATAATTAGATTAAAGAAAAAAAAGATAGAAAAATGAAAAATGATTGAGGATGGTTGTGTAACTTTACAATATGTAATTAAAAAACCTTACTTTGATAATAATATAATTATAAAAATATAGTATTGGGAAAGAAATAATATTATTAGTAATCACATTTGACTATATTTAGTCTTTTTTTCCACGGGTAATAGTGCAATTAAGTTTATTAACGAGAATAATGAGGTAAATTTGAAATGTAGAACCAAATGAGTCTCAAACTATTAATAATATAGTACAAGTAAAAGTAGCATACCCTATTTGTATTCAAATTTATTTATAAATTTTAAAACTATTGTATTGTAAGTAATATAAATAAAATTATTTAAAATTTTAAAGTATAAAAGAATTTAAAATAAAGACAATTATATAATTTTACGTAATGCAGATACAAAGCTTTATTAATTTAATATGTAGCATAGATAGATATAGATAAATTACATGTAAAATTGTTTCCATGTGAGTGTGTTGATTTAGTATTTTTATTTTTTTCAATTCAAAATACACCTTTCAAATACACTACCAATCAAATTAAATTTTTTTTCTTCCTTTTTTTCTCTTATTTTTAATCGTTTTTACGCACCAATTGTATTTCCACTGAATTTTGCATCGAACAAATGGGTCTTAAGACAAACCAAACCGTCCACAAAGCGAAGCAATAATTGACATGTGCCATGTTAGCGGTCTCCCTCCATCACAAATGTAATGATAATATCATTCGTTGTGATGGAGTTATCACTGTGCCTGGAATATGCCACTGCTCGATCTTTTGGTGTATTAAATTGTGGAAAAATAAGAAACATATAACTAAATACAGATAACTAGCGATAATTTTAATTATGGTCGATATTCAATTGCAGCATGGTGGCTCAATTATGAAGTACATAAACCCACTAGAGTGTCCTTAAAGACATTTTGACGTCATAACCTCATCTGCTCAATGGTCAAGTAAATGGCAGCCAACTGGGAATTTAGGTTTATAGAAAAGAAAAATGACAATTATGCAATCTAACATTTCAAATGGAAAGTTGAAATAACTCTACGCATTAGTCCCTTTGAGGTTTGATGAGGAAAACCTGGATACACACACATTTTTAATGATCTCAAAACTGCATCAACAATTTCGTTTCTCATCATTGATTTTCTCCGATGTTGTATGTGTGTTTTCAACATATTTAAACTAACTCACATTGTTTTAATCCATGTCAACAGTTTCCTTTTGGAACTCTTTAATGCTTGCGTGCCTTTTTGCTTCAATAACGAGCCTTGACCACCAAAACATAGGTACTCTTTTGAAGCATCATTTAAGCAGTCCTTTGATCCGACACCCAATGACATATCATCCGGTGTGAATCAGGAGTATGTTTTAATTTTTTAAATTTCATTTATGAAAATTATTTTTTAATGCTTTTTAATATATATTTGTTTTATTCACTTATTCTTGTTGTATGAGAACACAGATTTATGAAAAATTATAATACTTTACCAAATAGTATTTTTAATTTATTTTTTAAAAAAATTAAATAAAATAGAAACTTTTGTTATCTAGATAAATAAATTTAAGTAATTTTGTAATATGTTTACATTTTTGACTTCATTATTCAAATTAATTTTACTTTTTTTGTGGTATATAGTTAATTATTAATATATTATTTTATATAAAATATAACATTACTAAAAATTATAATATTTTTATTAAATAACATTTTTATTTTATTTATAGACAAATGAAAACATTTTAGATTTGAACATGTGTTACAATTTGTGACACATGTTAAAAAATCCACACTAGGATTAAACGAACCCATTTGTGCCCTTCTTTGCACTAATAAACACTATGCTTGGTTCTAGGAATTTACAAAGTAAAGAAAAATACTAGAGAAAAGAAAATAAAATTGAAGAAATATAAAATTTTATGGATTTTTTGGTACAATAATTTTTATGAGGAAAGAAAAATAATTAAAAACAGAAAAAATAAGAAAAAAACCCCAAAGTTTATAATTTTTGATTATATTAAAGAAATAATTTGAGGATAGATGAGAAAAATGGGAATAATGAAAATTTTTAGATAAGAAAAAGATAGTGAAAATAGTTTGCCTCTTATTCTACTCACTATTTTATAAGAAAAATAATTTGTTTTATTTAAATTATATTTTCACTCAACTTTTCTTTTTCTTAGCATTTACCTTATCAACCAAACAGCTAAAATTGTTTTCTATACAATTTTCTTTTGTTTTCCCTGTCAAAATCCTTGAAACAAACATAGAGTAAATTTACACACACACACACACACACACACACACATCTCTCTTTCTCCGATCAATTTTATAATGACAAAGTTATAAGAATACAGACCGTTTTTTGCACGTTATTAAATCACTATTTTGCCGTTACCTCTGCACATATTTTTCTTTCTACTTTCTTTCTGTTATTTTTCATTTATTTAATTCTCTTCCTCCAATTTTTGATTTATTTTATTTTGAATGCTTTGAATTCAATTTATTCTATTTTCTTTTTCTTCAAATATCTTTCTTTCTATCTTATTTTATATACAACATAAAATTTATATTTAAAGATGTTATATTTATTTATATAATTATGCACACGAGTGTACATTTAATAAATAGTATATATATATATATATATATATGTATGTATATATACGATTAAATTAATTAAAAGTATTGGGTGCAATTTAATGCTACGCTATTAAAAAGAAAAGGAAAAGCAATTCGCATGATATACGACTTCTGGAAATTGAAAATTATAAAAGAGGTATTTCTTTATTTAAGTTATGCAAAAAAAATAAATCAGCTAAATCATTCCTTATATTAATATATTGCACAATAGCTAAATCAAATTAAAATGGGGTTGCAAATCCAATTTGCCTCATGCCATGAGCTTGACGATGGAATAATTATTTTTGGGTTATCCATCCCTCAATTATTTGCTGCGATGGGTAGACAAATCTGTACAACATGCCTAGTAAACTCAACATTGTCACACCTTTGTCACCAATTATTCCACTGCCACGACTCCTTTTCCATTTTAATAAAAGTTCAAGTGGTGACCATTTTCCATTGGGTCCATTCTATAAAGCCGCCACCTTTTTCGATTTTTCCAGAAAGAATAAGGAATACAATAAATATACGAAGGTTATCCTCGATATAATTAATACATTAAGGTGTTTCACATAATTAATAAGATAAAAAAAAATGATACCCCATAATTTTCAATTAATTAATCAATAAGTAGTAATTAACTAAACATGTGATAAAGTATTAAAGTTACATCAATCATTTCAATTATATATATATATATATATACACATGAAAATAATAATTTAGTTTTAACAAATGTTGGCAATAAAAATTTAAACAAAGTGTTAACATAGATCAATACCTACTCCCAAAGGTGATAATCTAGCAACTTGGATCAAGTTCAAATATAATTTGATTGACCGTTTGATTGAGATCAAACGTCAAGTTAGGTAAAATTAAGAATGGTTCGTAGGCATGACTTCTGTCGTGTGTTCTAATAAAATAATTTAATTATTGAATTATTATTATTAGTCAATTAACTTAAATTTATTCATTTAAATATTTACGTTATAACAAGGCTCACTCCAATTAGAGAAGCTCTAACGTGTCAAACTTGAGTTCACAGACTGCTCCATCAAATTGATCTTACGCTCAACCTGAAATATTCTGTCAACCTCAAGCTCACTAGAATATGTCGGCAAAACAATAGAAATGAAAATTGTGTTTTGGGGTCCAAAATGGAAACGAACATTAAAAAGTAAAAGCGAGAGATATTGAAAATATGTGTTTATTGAAAAATGCGTAAAAATTTGAGAAAAATAAAAAAAAATTTAAAAAATGTACTGTTGGGCTAAAAATAAAAACAATCATATTAATTTTGAGCATGAATGCATTGATATATAAACTCTAACTCGACGCAAAAAAAAAAAAAAAAAAAGCCCTTATTTACTATCATATTCTTTATAAGTTAGGCATGCAAATTGCACACACGAGGGCAAAGCATATAGCAACACTTTTTTGGTAAACAATATTACATTTATTAATTACATTTAAGTAGACAACTTGTTCTTTATTTATTTTATATAATGAAAATAATATTCTAACTCAATTTCGTTTTCGTCATTTGGAAACTAATGGATGGATACCTGTATTACAGAAAAATGATTCAATAAAAACCCAAGACAATCCATTAAAAAGGAAAGAGAAAGCAAGTATTTCTATGCAGGAGTATATTAAACAATACTGGCGTGTAAAAAAGCAATCCCATCAAATTATAGGACATAATGACATAACATGAAAAGGAGTGAAGTGATGATATAAATTAGAAATTTCAAAGAAGGGAATAATATAGTGCCAATTACACAAATTTAATTTGGTTGTACATTATCTAGTTCTTTTTTAATTAACTTATTGAAAAAATAATACAATCAAGAAATAAGAATCATCACTTTGGACTTTTGAATCCACTATATATATATATATATTGATAAACACGTATACGCAAATATTGTACATGAAATTTATATTAAAAAGTGCATATATAAGAGAACATTTTGTTCACATAACATTGATACAAACTATAAAAAACTACAATAATAGATATAAAAGAGACAACAATTCAAAATGCAAAAAAATTTATCAGCTAATTTAAATAGCGAAATATATCAGATATTCCCACTTGAACAAACAAAACTGCTGTAATTCCCTCACCAAGTGTACGTGCAATAATCCGTCACCTTATTCCCCTCGATCACCAAACTAATTTGAAGTTGGAAGTTTGAACTACCAAAATGCGAAACATTTTTATTTGATTGGATGTCTGCAGGCCGTCCTTTATGACCTTGCATTCTCCTTTATACTTTACTTTAGTTCCTTTTCCAAAGACAAATTAAAATGATTATCCCCAGGTTGCCAAACCACCGACCCACACAGAAACCTAAAAGACCAATAATACGTCCTGATTGGTGTGCCGAGGAATAAAGATCTGACACTCGGAATCTATTTTTCCAACTGGGCACACGTTTTTTCTGCTCTAAATGTCTTTGTTTGCATTTTTCCTTTTTTTGTGCTAAGATTCTCTTAATTAGTTTTTTACTTTTTAGTTTAGCTATTGTATTACAGTGAAATATAGAACCAAAACACATTTTCATCTTTCGAAGTTGGTCCACTACATTACAGCGATTCTGCAATAGTTTATACATATTTATTTCTATTGGTTTTTTTTTTAAATTCTATTTTTAATGATTTATTAAAAAAAAATGACCCAAAAGTTGGGGTTTTTAAATTTTTGTTCCATTGTTAGACATTGGGACTCTGGCAATGATTTTGCCAGAATCCCAATTATCGACTTTACTATTAATTTGTTTTAAAATAAAATATGAGAAACCGATTTCTAAATTAAAAAATATATGGTTTTTGAATTAAAAAAATTAAAATATAAGATATTTTTTAAAAAAATAAAAATTCACCAACTTTAAGCAGATAAAAAAGAGGGAGAACAGGTTGGGTTTGTTTATTTTTTATTCAAAATAAATTAATTAATTTATAAAATAACCCCTCTATAGAGGTTTTATTAAAATGACCCATATTAAGTTTAAGGTTTTTATGTTTTGAATTTTTTTGTTGCAATGAAATGTAGTTTGAATAAAATTGATAAATTCCAACTAAAATGGAACAGTAGCACTTTTATACAAAATAAGTGATATTTTTTTTCTACCTTCAATTTTGTTAATATGTATAACACATTATTGCAAAAGTGATTTTGTAAATGTAATAATGCAAAATAATAAATTATTTTTTATAAAAAGTTTTATGTTACAGAGAATTTCTTTCCTATTTATCTATAATGTATTATTATTATTATTATTGTAATAATGAATCTAAGTTGATGAAAGTAAATTTAAACGACTACCGTTATGTTAATTACTTTTATTTTTTATCACTTTTCTTGCTTTTTAGCCAACTTAGAATTTATATTTATATTTATATTTATATTTATATTCTATAAATTGTATAATTTTTTAAATGCTTTTGATCCTTCGTTATTTTGTATTTAAAATATTTATGTAGTATTTCTTATTTATACACCTTTTCTTCTAACTTGTTTGTTTGTGAATTTCCTACTCTTTTTTATCAAAAAAATAAGGTCCTACACTGCATCAATTCCTACACCCCTATATTGTTCTAAACGCCTCTTGTCGTAAATTTTTTTTTGGTTACCACAAGTAATTGAGTAACATTTTCATTCTGAATTTCACCTACATCACTAAGAAGACTTTGATTCCCCTAATTCCATGTTAATACTTCAAATTCTATGAGCAACTTTATATAATGTAATCCATTAAGTAAGTTTAAACAAAATTTTAAGTAATGTTCATCGTCAAGTTTTATTAAAATTATTTTTTGAGGCTCGTATCCACATATAAAAATCAACACCACTTAATTCATAAATTCATGCAAACAATTGCAGTAAAGCCAAGTTCCAATTAATAATAATAAATGCTTGTGGCTGTTGATTATATCAATAGAAATTCTTATCCTACAAAATATGACTACCCCAATCCAGGACTGGTTGTATATAACCTTATCCAATTGACATATCTTTATAAAAAATTATCAAAACGAGTTAAATAGCATACCAAAAAATTATAATTTGAAATAGTATAATTATGGGTTCAAAATTGATATAAATTGCATCCAAACATAGAAATAAGTATAAAATAAATATATAATTTAAAGTATTATTTTTTAATATTTATATGCAATTTTTATAAATATCTTGCCTGGTATTTTTTTCTGTTGCATGCCTTCTAAATATTCTTTTTATTTCTTAATTGTTAGAAATTATTTTATTAACTAATAACTAATCATTCCTATCAAATGTAATTGAAATATATTTTAGTTTTCCTAAACCATATCTTTATTTTATTTTCCATTTTTAATTTCTTAATGATAAAGAGATTATTTATAATATAATAAAAATATTTTAGGTTTATTTAATAATTCAAATAATACAACTAACACACAATATTACTAACAAAATTGAACCATGAATAATATTTTGTTACATAAAATAATTACTTATTTAAATATTCCAATTATCACTTATTTTGTAATATACAGTACATGTTAATTATACTTACAGCTTGCATGTGACATTTCTGTCAAAATGAATTGAAATATGCTTTAGCTATATTTGATAATTTAAATGATATAACTAACACGCAACATTACCAACAAAAACTAATTGAAATATATTCTAATTTTCCTACTGAATATTTTTACTTAATATAGTACAATATATTCAAAATATGTTAGGTATATTTACAGAAACAACCTATTAATAATGTTCTCTAATATATGGTAAAGATTAATTATTCTTACTGCTTACTTTAACTAATTAATTCAAAATTAATAATTGATGATTAAAATTTTGTATAAAAATATTTTGGATATTTTAAATATAGTCTACATATAACTATAGTCACTCTTAACAAGAAAATACAGCCATAAATATTATGTTAACCTGTAATCATATTAACTTGTAGTCTACATACAACAAAATATTCTAAGCCAATTGGACTTCACAAAAAATAAATAAATTCATAAACCACTACAATAAAACAAATATACATAACATAATTATATTACTCTATTGTTCATAACAAATTATGAATATAAATATGAACAAACGTATATATTTAAGATAATGAAATATAAAATGTAGCCTAAATCTATATATCATGATTAAAAATTTATAAGGTCACATATACCATGATTAAAAATGTCAACAAATATTAAAATAAATTTCACAAAAATACTAAATAACTTTCATATACATTTTAAGCATAAAATTAGAACAAATAAAATATAATAGCTCATGCAATAATCAATTTCATCAAATAGTTAAACCATAGCTTAATATTCAATTTCTTCACAAGACTATGGTGCTTTTCTTATACAAATCAAGTAAGAATGGGAATGAAATTGCAAATACATTGAACATTAAATGGTGATAATCTTTTCAAATCATTACAAATTTCACATATATGCAACTTCAATCTCCATAACAATTAAAAGGCAACACAAGCGTTTTAATATGCACTTTGTTTGAATACAAAAATATATGATAACAGAGTTTAAGTAATTCCAAAAATACATAATTAATGAGAGAAACAAATAAAGAATAAAATCTTCGAACAAGTAATCTTACACCATCAAAGGCACCATCCAAACCAACATATATAAAATTCCATCTTAAATTAAAATTCCACATAATTTTTTTATTATATTTCAACAAAAATCCAATGCACCATTCAACTAACATATATAAAATTTCATAATTTCATCCTAAACTAAAACTCACATAATTTTTCTGTCATATATCAACAAAAATCCGTGATATCATTTAATCAATATATAAAATTTCATTCTAAACTAAAATTCTATATAGATTTTCTATTATATATCAACAAAAATCCAAGACACCGTCTAACTAATATATATAAGATTTCATGCGCATAAAATTCCATCTAAAACAAACATTTCACATAATTATTTACCAACAAAAACTTTATTGATATGTAGTGACAATAGAGTGCAAAAGACCATGTTTTATTTTTATTACATATTTTATTTGAACACAAATTAAACTCCTAAATTTACTGAACAATATGAAAATTTCAAATTAAATTCTAAATGTCACGTATTCAAAGCTCCGAAATTTGAAACTCCCAACAACAGCAGCACTGTGGTGGCGTTGGAACTCCATTGGCGGTGAATGTGTGGAAGAGGATGGGGGTTTGTTTGCAAAGAGAAACGGCTTTGGGAAGAAGAAGACTGCGTTTTTTTTTTTTTTTTTTCATTTTTTTAGTTTTGTTCACTTTAAAACTGGGATCTCAGATTATTTTCAATAGGCTCCTTTTTTTATTTTTATTTTTTAAAAATGTCTACAGTTGAAATTTCGAATCTCGACTTCAATTATTTTTATATTTTTTTAGAAGCCGGAAACTAGGATTCGTTTGGCAATAGATCAAAAGTTTAAAAGACTTTAAATTTTGGGTCATTTATTTAATAAAGAAATAAAAATAGAATCTTTCTTTTTTATTGCACCACTCATCTCACGTCATCCATTGACTTGTCGATGACGTCAACCATACCAAATCGGACCCTCATTTGTCCCTCCTCGTCTCTTTTTAAATCCCAGTTTATTGCTTCAAACATCAAACCACAACGTAACAAAAGCCCATTTGGTACAAAGAGACTTCGTCGCAGTTTCTTGTTTGTTTTTCTCTCCCAATGGAATCGGAGAAAAGAAAAAGGGCGGCTGACGGAGAAGAGGCCAACGCAAAAGGGGGCAAAGGGGAGGACGAGGACGATGCCCATGACGGCGTGAAGGGAGTGGCGCCGCCGGGGGACGAGGAGGTGGAGGAATTCTTTGCCATACTGAAGAGGATGCAGGTGGCCCTCAAGTATTTCAAGAACCGTAACGTCGGCCGTGAGGTGACTTCGACGGCCGCGCCATGGAAGCCGTCGTTCCGACAGGAAGATTTCGACAGAGTTGATAAGCCAACCCCAGAAAAGCCAGATGGAAATCCGTATGCGGGTTTGGATCTTAATTCGGACCCTGTTTCTGGTGCTTCCGATTCTGTTTAATTGTTATACGTTAATTTAGTGAGTTCAAAATTTTTGAGTAATTCATCATCAATTGACGTCATCTGACTGGTTGCGAAAGCAACAGCTAATTTGTTTATTTAATTTTATAATTGATACAATAGGTGACCCCCTGGTGCTGGTCGATGCAAATTTTATTTCTGAATTCCGACCATGTGAGAACTGAATGTGTGCTGAACATGGCCAATCATCTAATATACAACAAAGACCAATATGCATTCCTTGTTAATTTCCACAGAAGTATATTTTTCTTTGAAGATATAGGAACACAAGTACGAAAACGGGAATTTTGATTTAATGAAATAACAAATTGTAATTTTATGTAGTTTACATAAAAGAAAATTTGACTTTTCACATATAATCTAGATTTAATGCGCGCATATATCAGATAGATCCTGTAAATTCATTAAAAAGTAGAATTATACTATGAATTTGAAAAAATAATATATCTATATTATATTTATTTAGAATTAAGGGCTAATTTAATTGTATTTTGTAAATTTACAATATTAACTTTAAAAAGTAAATTTACATCATTGTTCTTAATTAAAAGAACAAAACACATTCAGCTATTATACGATTGCTTCTTTTATATATTATATTAATCTATACTATATTATTAAAGAAATAAAGTTTTTTGATTGTATAATACAACTCTCCTTATTTTAAATATTTTTCTTTCTTCTACCTTGGTTTTCTTTTAATTTAGTATTTATATTTACGTCTTCTTTTATAATTTCCTTTAAATTCCTGTTTATCCTTTTTTTTTCTTATTTAAAGTATTTTTAATTATGAATATTTTTATTTTATTATTACAAATTTAATAACTTATAATTTATTTGTCATATGGAGTGCGGAATGTAATTGAGTTGGACAATGTTTGTCCGGTTGGTATGATATGAAATTGAAAATATTTGTGATGACATCATCATGCTGCCGGTCCACTCGTACATTTATTCTAACGTGGCCTTTTGCCTTTCCGAGTCAGTCACCAAAACTAAGACGCTTGTCGCTTTTAAACTGTTCTCGAAGAAGGCAGACTCGCTGCTCACCGTCGTCGTGTCTACGTCGTCGCAACCTCCTACTTCCAAGAAACTTAATTTGATATTTCTTATGATGTATGTTTTACACAATAACGTCTTCAAACCTCAAGAAACCATCAAAATACCCAAGCACTGTTTTTCCAGCATTTGTGAATTAACCGATTCACGAACGGAGCCGGAGAAGAGAAAACGGGAGGGAAGGCGGAGAAGGTACGTAAGAGGGAATGCGCGGGGAGCTGAGGACGGCGGGAAGGAGCCGGCGGTGCCCGGGAATGAGGAGGTGGATCAGTTCAGGTGGCTGTCAAGTATATCCAGGGCTGTCATGGCGGCGGCCGTAGCACCGACCACGAAATGAAGGCAACACCATCGAGTCGGGAAGATTTTGAAGGAATAGTCGAAGGCTCTACAGAAGAAGGAAATGCGGGTTTGGATCTGAAGTCTCACCCGGATCCTGATGATTCGAGTAAACCTGACCCAAGCTTAGGAAAACAAACATGAGCCATTATTTTAGTTAGTAAAAGTGGCAGGCGTTATGTATCAAATTTATTTATTAAATATAAATTTATTGTATTTAAATAATAAAAAATATTAAAAAATAAAATTATAAATAATATTTGAAGTTAGAAGTATAAAAAATATTTTAAAAAAAAGGTAAATAAATTTTTAAAAAACTTTTTAAATTTAAAAAAAATTAAAAATAAAAAGTTCAAAAGTATATAAATAATATAGAAATCTTTAAAATGTTTAAGATACATATTTAAATATCTTCATACTATGTTTAAATTTTTTAATTTCATTCATGAAAATTAATTTTTAATCCTTTTTAATATATAGTTGGTTTATTCACCTATTATTTGTGTATGAGAATATGGAATTATTAAAAATTATAATACTTTACCAAATAGTATTTTTAATAAATAAATAAATATAGAAACTATTGTAATATGTAGATAAATAAATTTTAGTAATTTTGTAATATGTTTTTGTTTTTAACTTCAATATTAAAAAATATATATATTTTTGTGTATATAGTTAAATATTAATCTATTATTTTTATATATAAAGTAAAATTACTAAAAATTACAATATTTTTATTAAATAGCATTTTTATTTTATTTATAGATAAATTAAAAAAATTAGATTTAAACATGAGTCACAATTTGTGACGCATTTTTAAAATTCCACACTGGTGTATATCACTGGGTGTAGGATTGAATGAACCCATTTGTGCTCTTTGCATTGATTAACACCATGTTTGGTTCTAGGCTTTTAGAAGGAAAGAAAAGTTCTACAGAAAAGGAAAAGAAAATTGAAGAAATTTAAAATTCTGTGGATTATTTCGTAGAATGATTTTTATGAAGAAAGGAAAATAATTAAAAATAAGATAAAAACCTCAAATTTTATAATTTTGTAATTATTTTTAAAAGAAATAATTTAAAGATTGATTAAAAAAATAGAAATGATGAAGATTTTTAGAGAAGAAGAAATGGTTAAAATAATTTTCTTTTTATTTTCTTTACCATTTTGTGAGGAAAATAATTTTCCTTCATTTAAACTATATTTTCCTCATTTTTTTTCCTTATCATTTTTTTTTGTTAACCAAACAACTAAAATTATTTTCTTTATCATTTTTTTTCTTTTCCCTTCCAAAATCCTTAAACCAAACATGGTATAAATTTACATATACATCTTTCTCCAATCATTCGTATAGTGACAAAGTTATAAGAGTATAGACCATTTTTGCACGTTATTAAATCGCTATTTTGCCCATACCTCTCCACATATTTTTCTTTCTATTATTTTTCATTTATTTAATTCTCTTTCTCCAATGTTGATTTATTTTATGTTGAATCCTTCATTGAATTCAATTTATCTTTTTTTCTCCAAATTTCTTTCTTGTTATCTTATTTTATACATAATATAAAATTTATATTTAAAGATATTATTAATTTATTTATATAATTATGCACAGGCATCAAGTATACATTTAACAACTAATATATATTTATATGTGTGTGTATATATAGGATTAAATTAATTAGAATAATATTGGGTCCAATTTGACGATACGCTATTAAAAAGAAAAGGAAAAACAACTCGAATGATATACAAATTGAAAATTATAAAAGAGGTATTTCTTTTCAGAATAGCTCAATCAAATTAAAATGGGGTTCCAAATCCAGGTAGCCTCGTGCCATGAGCTTGACGATGGTATTTGGGTTATCCGACCCACCAAATCAATTATTTGGTGGGATGAGCAGTCAAATCTGTACAACGTGCCTAGAAAACTCAATATTCTCACGCCTTTGTCCCCACTTGTTCCTCTGCCACGACCCCTTTTCTGTTTTAATAAAAGTTCCACCAATTGCAAATTTTCCATTGGGTCCATTCTATAAAGCAACTCCATTTTTTTTTCCTGAAAGAATAAGGAATAAAGTATGGAGACGAAGGTTAGCCTCGATATATTTGTAACGGCCAGCTCACTCATTAAGCACCAATCATGCCACAACATCATCACCACCCACTAACACCCAAATGGTTAACAAGGAGGGAAAGAGCTGGCGATTTTTTTTCCAAAATTGTGAAGAGAGAAATGGAAAAAAGAATCTAAGAGAGAAGGGAATGGGGGTGCTCATTGACGGGTGATGAAGGGCCGATGGACGGATTTGGGGAGGGTCAACCAAATTTAGTGAAATGGGATGTCACTGGAATGGTAACGCTATATGATTAAATGGGTGTCATGATGATTGATTGAGGAGTTAATAATAATAATAATAATAAATCATCGAGAAGGAAAGAGAGCTGGGACGTGGTGGAAAACCGAACAACCTTTCTCGGTACGTCGAGCAAAATCAGCGGATAAGGGATGATATGAATGTGATAACAAAAGAAACAGTCATTGATATTAAGAGATACTAACAAGGCAATTAAAGGGGGTGTTGACTAGTGGAAACCGATGAGACGAAATTTAACAGATCACCTTCGTTTGAGCGGGGGTGAATGGCACTCCAAACGCATTCAAAATTTTCCTGACCTCTCAAGGGATCTCACGCCGTTGGAAAGGGAAACAGTAAAGAGGAAAGAAGAAATTCTCTCGCCAGTCGCCATTGGACGAGGAGAAGCAGCAGTGATCGATTCGTACACAGCACTGGGTAAGCAATCCGGTCAGCATCTCCAATTCAGTACGTCAGGTCATTCACCAAATTTTTCTTTCGCTAGGTTAGGTGAGCCATCCGACCAACATCTCCAATTCAACATGCTGTAATATTATTATTCAAAATCTGAATAAGTTTATCCATCACTAGGAATGATGAGTCATAATGGATGATTTTCACAATTTACCGCGAGTTGGCGATATTAATCGCTGAATTTGTAAGTTTAATCTTTACCCGATTTACAGCATTAGTTTCAATTATTTTGGAAATTATTCTCGGCCATAGAATAACTTTTCAAAGCCCAGGCAAAACAACCTATGCTCTAACAGAAGCCTTGGTTTTGGCGAATTATATTTTTACTGTATGAGAAGAGATGTTTCCTAAACAAGGATTTAGGAATATTCGAAGGGGTACGTTTATGTCCGACACTGCTTTAATGTAAGCAGGCAGATTAAAGCAACAACAATTGCTTGCCTAATCCGCATTTAGTTTGAGAGTATTATATAAGTATTAATATGGATTGAAATAACCAATCAATCAACCCACTAATTAATAAGACAACACATAATAAATATATGGATATCCTTGCCAGTGACTCCTAATGCCCACCATATGTAAACACGGCTTATTACTGACGTCTTGCGAATTTTTGTTGCATCAAGTAAATTTATATGTATACTCCTTTTCAACTTATAATGTTTATATTTATTTATAATATTTAAGAGTGCTGTCTTAATATGGATATACTTGATAAATTTACAAATGTATCCAAAATTGCGTTTTATTATTACTATTATTATTATTATAACTTCTTTTTATTTTTTTAAATATTTTTAACATAACTATAAAATAAATATTTAAATAAACTTATCCATTCTATTAATAAAATAAAGTAAGCAATTATTTTTACTTTTATTTCGCACACGTCCAGTGTGTGTCAAAATTATTTCTCTATATTAATTGCCTTTCCGTATTGAAAATGACCTGTGCTCAGTTTTTCATAAAATTTTGAACCACATAGTGAACCCCGATTGTTACTAGGTCCCAGTATACGATCTGGACCTCTAGAGACTATCTACTATATTAATCATACAGAAAGCCCCTGAAATAGGTGAAAAATGCAATTATACTAATTCCGTGTCATACAAGGGCATGTAGGAAAGAGGTGAAAAATCCAATTATACTAATTCCGTGTTATACAAGGGAATGTAGGAAAGAATAGTGTTGTAATTTGGTAATTTAAATTTCATTTTAGATATGAATAAGATTTCTAAGTTCGAGATTAAATCGAGTACTATTTAACTGAATAGGAAGTTAAGGAATCGATCTTGGTGAACCCTCAAATGGGGTAGAACAACTGTTTATAAAAAAAAATTATGTTCTTCAAATGCCTTGAAGTTATTCTTCAAAATGTTTACGACATGTTGCTACTTTTATATCGAAAATTTATTCTGTGCTAAACTAACGTTATTTTTAAAAAATATTTTGGATATAAACAAGTAACATAATATGTTACAAAACATTTGTATCGAAAATTATTTTGAACTTTATATTTACAAGAATGCTTTGACCCGCTTGTGAAAGTGTCCTAAAATTTTCGTGTTAATCGCTGAAATTTTCAAAAACAATGTTACATGTGAAATACTCACTGGGATGTTCGTTAGTGTAGCGAAATTAATTCTAACCCATTCAATCAAAATTGAAGGTTAAGGTATAAACTACTCAATTAGGGTTAAAAATTTAGATATGACCTTTTTAGTTAAGATTAAAGATTAAGGGATCAATGAATTTAATACACGATATGTTTAAATCGCTAAGCAACTTATATGACGAAATGATGTTGAAAGGAATTTTTGTATTTAAATTATCATTAAATTGTAATTTTAAATATTTAAGCTCGAAGAGCTGAATATTATTGAATTGCAATAGTTTAGCTGTTACGCTACTAATGATGTTTTGGGATTATATTTATAATTTGGAATGTGTGATTTAGTTTCCCTAATGTAATAGGTTTTTTGGTATTACCATGTTACAAACTTAGAATTGGGGCATAACAATATTAAACTTTTGCATCAAACCCTGCGTCATGTTCCACCTTTCAACTTTGATCCGTACTAGAAAAAAGACATAAAAATTGCTTTAATCAATAAAAAAAAAACCATGCATGTACTAATTAACATGATATATCTAATACATTAAGATGCCTCGCATAATTAATAAGATTAAAAAAACGATACCCCACAATTTAAACTAATTAATCAACAAATAGTAATTAAACAAACATATGATAAAGTATTAAAGTTACATGAATCATTTCAATTATATATATATATATATATATATGAAAACAACAAATTAGTTATAACAACTATTGGCAATAATAATTTCAAAAAAGAGTTAAAAATGCAAAATCTACTCCCGGTGGTGATAATCAAGCAACTTGGCAGTTCATAAATAATTTGATCGACTTTTTGATTAAGATTTGAAGTCAAGTTAGGTATAATTAAAAATGACCCGAAGGCATGACTAATTATGTGGTTTGTTCTAATAAATTATTTAATTTTTATGTTATTCTTTTAAATTATTATTTTAAATTTTACGTTATAACAAAAGTCACTCCAATTAGAGAACCTAGTCTTGTTTGATATACACATGCATAACAATACTTGCTGGGATTACTTATTTAGGATTGCATATAATTATGTAATACTTTTTAGTTATTAAAATCCATTTTAATTCCTTTTATATATATGTGTGTGTGTATGTATATTCTACTACCTCAATTTTTGTTTATTGCATCCACTCCCTTTAAAATTTAACTGTTAACAGAAGTATTTTCCATAACTGTTAACTTATTGAAAAAATAAATAAGAATTATCGCTTCGGAATTTTGAATCCAATATATATATATTGACAAACACCTGCACACAAAGATTATATAAGAAATTTATATTAAATAGTGCATATATAAGAGAACATTTTATTCACATGACACTGATAAAAACTATAAAAAAAGACTAATGCTATGTTTGGTTCTCGGAATTCATAGAGGAAAACAAAAGAAAATGTTAAAAAAAATGTTTTTGCTTGTTTCGTTAATAAGAAATATTCTATGGAAAAGAAAAATAGAAGGAGATTGTTGTTTAAGAAAGATAAATTCATTTTTTTTTGTAAAAAAATGAGTAAAATAGAAGGAAAATTATTGTAACTCTTGCTTCTCTTTTAAAATTTTATCAACTCTATTTTTTTTATTAATTTCTTCATTATTTTTTCTCAAATTATAAAAAATTCAATTCCAAATTTTTATTAATTTTATTTCTTTTTTTTTTCTAAATTTTCCTTTCTTCTTTGAAATTTTTTTCAACTAAATAATATATGAAGTATTGAATTTCTTTCATTTTTTTTTTTTGTTTCTCTATCATTTTTCTTTTCACACTCATTTCTTTAAATTAAACATAGGAACGGGTATAAAAGAGACACAAATTCAAAATGTTGAAAATTTGATCTGCTAATTTAAATAGTGAAATATTATCAGATATTCCCACTCGAACAAACAAAATTGCTCTACTTCCCTCGCCAAGTGTATGTACAATAATCCTTTACCTTTGTAGGACAAAATCTTGCGTTTGGATTTCTACTAATAAGAAATTTGTACAAATTGATTACATCTTAAATCAAATAAATTTCGGTGCAAACTCTGTTTTCTAATTTAATCCTCTGATTCTTCCTCCAAATATGTGATTTCAATTTGAAGTGTCTTCAAGGAAAGGGCTTGTGATTAATCTTCATTGAAACTTGTTGATTTCTTCAATTAACGTTGATCTTCGAGTTTTGCGCCCTGATTTCGGATCAAACGCTGAATTTGAAGACCGTTGACGAAGAACGCTTTGAATTTGAAGATGAACTCTTTGAACTTAACAAAGAACGCATTGAATGTTCTTGAGTGCCTTGAGAGGATTTGTGTCTTCCTTTCTTCTTCTCCTCGGCTTGTTGTCTTCGTTCTTTTTTCAAAGATGTGACTTTAACTTAGAGTGTCTTCAAAGAAAGGGCTTGTACTTGATCTTCCTTGAAACTTGTGGATTTCTTCAATTAACGTTGATTTTCGAGCTTGGTGTCCTGACTTCAGATCGAACATTGAATTTGAAGACCGTTGACGAAGAACGCCTTGAATTTGGGTTTATGATCGAATCTGTGGCTTTAATTTGGAGTATCTTCAAGGAAAGGGCTTGTACTTGATCTTCCTTAAAACTCGTTGATCTCTTCAATTAACGTTGATATTCGAGTTTGGCTCCCTAACTTCAGATTGAACGCTAAATTTGAAGACCTTTGATGAAGAACGCCTTGAATTTAGAGATGAACTCTTTGAATTTGACGAAAAAAGCCTTGAATGTTCTTGAGTATCATTGAGAGAATTTTGTGTTTCCTCTTCTTGCTCTTCCTTGCCGTGTCTTCTTCCTTGTGGGGTTTTGACTCCTATTTATAGTTATAAGAGAGATAATGTAGCCACCTAACCCGCTGACGTGGAGCGTTCTCATTAGCTAAGGTTGTTGGCTCCTTGCTAGACTGCACCACTTGTCGCCTTCTGATTAGCGCTCTTGATCATTTATTGCCTCCTTACCGGATTGTGCCACTTGTTGCCATTTGATTTTGACAATTTTGATTGATTAATTATTTATTAAGAAAAGTATATTTATTTTAAAATTTTGATATAAAATTATTTAATTCATTTTTTAATTTCTTTATTTAATTTTATGTGATATTTATTTATTTATTTATTTTATGTGTCTACAACCTTATTCCCCTCTATCTCTAAACTAATTTGAACTACCCAAATGACTTTGTTCATTTTCAAATTTAGATATGTATTTTAAAATATTTTTATTTTAAAAATTATATAAAAATAAAAAATAAAATTTAAAAAATATAATAATTAAATATATATATTTTTATGTCCAGCGAAAAAACAAACATACCCATATTTTTTAGATTGGAAGTCTGCAGCCCATATTTTATGATTATGCATTGACCTTTACACTTTAGTTGCTTTTCGGAATACAATTTAAAATGATTGTCACGTTGCCAACCAAACCTGATTTGCATGGCGAAGAATACAGAGTGACACTCGGAAGCTATTTTTCCAACTGGGCACACGTTTTTTCCGCTCTAAATGTCTTTAATCGCATTTTTCCTTGTTTTTTTTTTTTTTTGTGTTGAGATTTTCTTAAATAGAGTTTTCTTTTTTTAGTTTAAGTGTTGTATTAGAATGCAATAAAGTACCAAAACACACTTTGGTGCTTTATAGTACAGTGATTTTGCAATTGTTTATAAATATTTATTTCTCTTGCCCCACTCATCTCACGTCATGCATTGACCAGTCGATGACGTCAGCCAGACCAAATCCAAGCCTCATTTGCATCTGTCTTTAAATCCCTCTAGTTTTCTGCTTCAAACATCAAACCACGACAATAACAAAAACCCATTTGGTACGAAGAGACTTCGTCGCAGTTTGTTGTTTGTTTTTTGCTTCCGATGGAATCGGAGAAAAGAAAAAGGGTGGCTGACGGAGAAGGGGCCAACGGCAAAAGGGGTAAAGGAGAGGACGAGGACAATGCCCACGACGGCGTCAAAGGGGTGGCGCTGACGCCGCCGGGGGACGAGGAGGTGGAGGAATTCTTCGCGATACTGAGGAGGATGCAGGTGGCCCTCAAATATTTCCAGAACCGTAACGTCGACCGTGAGGGGACGTCGACGGCCGCGCCATGGAAGCCGTCGTTCCGTCGTGAAGATTTCGACGGAGTTGATAAGCAAACCCCAGAAAAGACAGATGGAAATCAGTATGCGGGTTTGGATCTTAATTCGGACCCTGTTTCCGGTGCTTCCGATTCTGTTTAATTGTTATACGTTCATTTAGCGAGTTCAAAATTTTTCAGTAATTCATCATCAATTGTCATTATCTGACTATTGGCGATAAGTAATAGCTAATCTATTTATTTAATCTATTAGTGCGTCGTTTAATATGCAACAAAGACCAATATGCATTCCTTGTTAATTTCCACGAAAGTATATTTTTCTTTAAAGATAAATGAACACAAGTATAAGAACAGGAATTTTGATTTGTTGCAATTTTGGCCTTGAAGTCTTTGTTAAATATTAGATGAGATAAGAAATCAAAACGATAACAGATTGTAATTTGGCAAGTATTCCTTGTGTGATTGAAAAGGGAACGGACATTAATTTGATGTATCATGGGATCCTTATCAGTGTACCTGTTGACATATCAAACTCTACTCATATGGAATTTGATTACACTTAAAAATATTTTAAGATTTAATCTAATTTAAATTTAGCATCTTAATTTATACATTAACTTTTGAATTTTATAAAATTTAATAGAATAAAATTTGAGTAATTGTCAAGCTCAAGTTTACAGTCAAACTCACCTTTTTAACACTTTATTCGTCTTCTGGTGGTAATTAAATTATTTGTAAAATGATTACTAAAATTTGTTGAAGATGAAAGTTAGTTCAAACATTTTTACATAATATGAAAATTCAATATATGTTAAAAAGTAATTTTAATAGGTAGTGTGTAAAGTACCTGTTAATGGATGAAATTTTTTTTAAAAAATACAAATATATTGCAAAATTTTAAAAGCATCCTGTATGACCTTCTTTACGTGTTTTTCTTTAAAAAAAAATAATACACATATTTTAATGATTAAATTTTTTTTCTTATTTCTCTTTTATTCTCATATAATTTTATAAAAATATAAAATTGAAAACAATATATCTATATTATATTGTTCAAAGTTAGGGACTAATTTAGTTGTATTTTATAAATTTACAATATAAACCTTAAAAAGTAAATTTACGTCATTGTTCTTTAATGAAAAACAAAACACATTGAATCATAATTACTACCATACAATTACTTCTTTTATATACTATATTGATCGATGCTATATTATTAAAGAAATAAGAGTTTTTAATTGTATAATACAACTATCTTTATTTTAAATATTTTTCTCCTTCCTATCTTCTTTTTCTTTAAATTTATTAGTTTTATTTATATATTCTTTTATAAGTTTCCTTTAAATTTCTCTTTATCTTTCTTTATTTTCTTAGTATTAAAGTACAATAACTTATAATTAATTTTCCATACAGAGTGTGCAAAATATAATTGAGTTCGACAACCTTTATCCGGTGGGTACGATATGGGATTGAAAATGTTTGTGATGATATCACCGTGCTGACGGAAGCATCATTACGTATAAGGCCTTTTTTGTCGACTCGTGCAATTATTCTAACGCGGACTTTTCCCAGTCATTCACCTAAACCAACACGCCTGTCATCTTCTTTTAAACTCTTCTCCAAGAAGGCGGACTCGCTGCTCACCGTCGGTCGTCATCAGGTATACGTCGTCGCAACCTCCTCCTTTCAACAAACTTACCATGCGACCTTTTCGAAGAAATTTTTTTTTAAAAAAAACAAGTGGGAAAATATTTTAGAAGAAATAAAATATAAAAATAAGATATTGTGTAATGTGTAAGAGATAATATAATGACGCGACAAAAGTGATATTGATGTGCATATAGTTTTTTGTATTTTTATTTAAATATTTTGTAGTGAAAATTATTAAACCATTGTTAAAAATGACCGAATCTGTTATTTTATTGGTATAATTGGTAATGGTGATATTTTTTGTTGTGCTGGAATTATTATTATTATTTATTTTTATTGTTATTAATGTAGTTACTTATGTTTTCTTTGTGGAATTATCAATGTTGTTGTTATTATTATTATTATTATTATTGTGGAATTATCAATGTTCTTATTATATATATTATTGTTATTTATTTTTATTTTTATCATTGATGTTATTATACGTTATTTTGAAGTTATTTGAATTTATATAGTTATAAACTATGTAAAAAATTGTTACATTTTATTTTTATTATCTCCATAAACTTCTTGCAGTAAAAAATGTAAGAATTAACTGCTTCACAACATCAATTTATTTGATACTGAATCATTTGTTTCACAGAAAATTAAAGACAATAATAATTAGTCAACTTTTTTCAGAATCAACAATAGCTAATAATCAAACGCCAGCGTTTTCAAACCACATGGTAAGAATGTGATGAAACTACACAACCAACTACATCATGCACCGACAAAACATAACATCATTTTAATAATGCATATTGCAGAACATTTCCAGCCATATGACTACACAGTCCATTGACTTGAGTGGGGAGACGTGGCTAGTAAATAATAACGTACCTCTACAGAGTATAGTACACAACAGCTAATACTCGAGTACCATCATAGGAGTACCGAATGTGGCTGAGAGGAAAGACATGGAAAATTGCTGTGCATGAAATGTGTGAGGAAATATGAAGGGGGGCAGAGTATTCTTCTATTTATACAACCAAAATAAACCAAAATCTAACAATGAACAATAAAACAAATAATTTCATATTACTGTCCAAGCAACGTCGTATCATACGACTTTATAGTTTATAATTCTATTCACAGTTCATGCGACAAGGTTTCAAAATAATTTTGTTAGAGTCTAGACGTACGTCTTCACACTTTTACACTCAAAGGCCTACCAATTAAAAGGAGTAGCAATGGATCACTCTGTGCGAAGGTGCCATCCAAGCAACGTCGAATCAAACAGCACGAGTTTATCGATTGATAGTTTTATTCGCAGTTCACGCTATAATATTTCAAAAAAAATTTGTTAGAGTCAACATATGCGACTTCACACTTTTGCCCTCAAAGACCTACCAATCAAAAGCAGTAGCGACCTTCACCAAACTAAGAAGCCACCCACCTCTCTGAAATAAAAAATGAAAAATGGAGTAAGTCGCACCACACGCTATACAATTATACCTAAAACATCAAAGATATATGCATGTAATATTGTAAAAATTAATTACAGTTAATAATGCAATAAACATAATGGTCTCAGTCAGGTTACAGCCTTCCCCGCCGGAGGGAGCGAGAAATCCGCCGCAGGCTGCCACAATGGTGACACAAATAACAAAACAACCATGATAAAACAGTCCACCAACACTATCCACCAGGAAACACCATTCTTACGCCACCATTTACTCCCAACAACAAGACAACCCAAGCTCAAAAATATGTATTTCTAGGCATGCAAATGGAGGCTTGTGGAGCCATGATGCTAAGGCTGCAAACCCAAAGGCAGGCTAGCCCGCCAAGATACATCGTCGGTCATCCACTGTCACTGCAACAACCCCACCATCAGACCCAATCATTATAGCCAAAATAAAGCCACCCACATCACCCCATGAGAAATGGCCAAAAAAAAGAGACAATCAGATAGCGGAGACAAACGAGTTGGAATCGCTGGGACAAGGTCACGGAAAGGGAGTTCCCTCTAGCCCACGGCCGTCGTTTGCTACTATAGGTGACGACAGCCTAAGGGGAATCTCCACCAACGGTGATGATATAGATTTCCAGTCTCCTGAGCACGATAATTGCCTTCAATGAAAAAAAGCCACCGACAACGGAGCTTGTTTGGGAGACCGGGATGATGGCCAAATATCGGTGGAATCGCCATGTTTTCTGGGTGCAGGATCCGGCGACTATTGGGGTTAAAGGACCATTTGGAATGGGGAAAAGAGGGGCAAAGATGAAGAAACAGAAAATACAGCGTCGGTGGCTAATCACGTGGCGTTGGGAGTGGAATGGGCTCAATTACAAATACTGTTAAATTTTATTGAGTCAAGGAGAAGAAGTCTCCAATAACTCATGAACAACGTATGTTGGGCTTGAAGTAGAGCCCAATAAAATCGGGAAGAATCGTTTACGAGCCTGTACGTGAGCAAGTATATAAGTGGACTTGACAATATGTATTAATCCAAAACTTTAAGGCTGTGAGTTATAGGTAAAGTATTTACTTTATATACAAGTCACTTTCCTCTTTTTCTACTAATGTGGAATGCTACTTTTTCTAACTCATATTTGTTTCCCAACAATCTCTCCCTCAAATATAAGTTTCTTCCACTTACTCCTTTTCGATCAGAAATTTTCTTCCACTTATTTCCCCTCAATCAGAAATTTCTTGAGTATCTCACGGTCTTATCAAGTTGCTCATCAATACCCATCAATTCCGCGGGCCTTCCTTCTATAGGGTATGGGCGTCCCATAAGATCTCCGAGCACACTTACATGTCCATCACTTCCGTAGGCCTTCAATAGGATATGAACCTCCCTTGCGATCACTAAAAACCGTCTTTATACTCATCCTAAGTTGAACCATCAGCCAAGTTGAACCATCAGCTCTGATACCACTTGTTGGGAGTGTGGGAGGCCCAACTACAAACTCTGATTGAACCTTATTGGGCTAGAAGAGACGCTCAATCAAATTGGAAGTATCACCCATGAATAACGTATGTTGGGCCTGGAGTAGAGCCCAACGAAATCGGGGATAACTGTTTACGGGCCTGTGCGTGGACACGTATATAAGTGGGCTTGACACCATGTATTAACCCAAAACCTTATGGCTGTAAGTTATTGATCAAGTATCCACTTTATATACAAGTCACTTTCCTCTTTTTCTATCAACGTGAGATACTACTTTTTCTAACTCATATTTGTTTACTAACAACTAGCAGGGGGAGAAAAAGAAAAAAAATGAGATAGTTTCTCCAAGAATTTGCCAAAGCCAAAGAAATGTTCACCATTTCTAATGAGAAAATTTCTCATAGAAACGGAGAATGGGACATGATGCGCTGTCCAGGCACAGCCTTTGAAATTTCTTGAAAAATACAGTATCATTCTGGATATTATTGCAACAATATAGGAATACAGATCAATTTAGAAAAATTCGTAGAAATAGTCACACAAATATAAACACACACACAAACAGTAAAGGTAAAATACAGAATACTAACATTTATTAACCCTGTTCAGATATCCACTCCCGCGTTTGTTATGGCAAATTAAGATAAATTCATTCTCATGATCACAGTGAAAAATAAGATAAACAAGATTCACACCTCTTATACAAATTTACTACTTTTTTAAGGTGGGCAAATAGTTGATTATGCCAAGACGCCCTGATTTTTGTGTTCAATCTAATTATTTTAAGTTCAACTCTCACAGCTAGTTAATGTATTAATAATATTATTCGCACATTACAAATCTAACAAAAATATAAATGATTATCTAGTATTCTAATGATTAGGGTGTGAAATTTTCAAAGATTGCTTTTTATATCAGGGATGCGTGTATATAGTTACCGAATAAAAATTCTCCATCCCATAAAAACTCTTGTGAATAACCATATACTTCTATAAAAGTCCTCAATTACTGCTGTAATGCTGTAACATCTCCTAAAATGATATAGTGATATTCTTGAAGTAACCACAGGCCTTAATACATATTCCTTAGACATTTTCAGCAATCCGATTCCGACACATCATATCCACTCTAATCTCTTCACTTTCTTCATTAGTTTTGGAGACTTGTAATCGATCATAACTCATATCAAGTAGTTAAACTCCAATAATTATCTATTTAAATTATCCAACTTTTGTCTATCGTCAAGAGTTCAAATTTATTCAAATATTAATAATTATTAGACTTTACTTAAAGAAAATTGTGTACAAATGTGATCCTAATTTTGTTAACATTTCTTATGATGTATGCTTCGTACAGTTACTTCTTCAAATCTTAAGAAACCATCAAAATACCCAAGCACTGTTTTTTCCAGTATTTTCGAATTCTCGATTTTACGAACGGAGACAGAGAAAAGAAAAGGAGAGGGTGGCGGAGAAGGCAACAGCAAGAGAGGGAAAGCACAGGGGACTGTTGACGGCGTGAAGGAGCCGGCGGTGCCCAACGATGAGGAGGTGGATGAGTTCTTCGCCATACTGAAGCGAATACGAGTGGCCGTCAAGTATTTTCAGGGCCGTAATGGCGGCGGCCGCTGCGTAGAACATGAAATGACGACACCACCAGGGAGTCCAACCATTAAATGGAAAGTTTTTGAAGGAACAATTGAGAGATTCTGAAAGCTCTCAGGAAGAACGAAATGCAAGTTTGAATCTTAACGCTCACCCGAGTCCTGACGATTCGGGTAAGACTGACCGAAGATTTGGATGACAGAGAGCAGCAATTATTTTAATGATTAAAAGTGGCACATGAGCAAATTTATTTATAAATTATAAATTTATTATATTTAAATCATAAAATTTATTAAAAATTAGAATTATGAATAACATTTGAAAACAGAAAAAAAAAAGATAAAAAGAATTTCAAATAACAGATTTTTTTTAAAAAATAAAACAATATGTTAAAAGAAAATGAAAAAAAGGATAGAAATATATAAAATTAAGGATTGTTTTGTACTTTTACAATGTGTTATCCTTTTTTCAATAATAATGTAATATAGATATAGATTAAAAATATAAAAATATTCACAACAAAAAGTAAATGAAGACAAAAAAAATATTTTGAAAAGAGAGAAAATTTGAGTGAAAAAAAATAATTAGTTTAAATAAAATAGAAAAAAATGATAAAAAATAAAATAATTAAATTGGGGTTATCTGCTAAAAACTATGGTAGATCTTTTGTTCTGTCTCAACCATTTTTTTTTTCACAAGGGATGGTGACGTCTTTCCAGGGATCACAAGCCTCTTCATTAGTTTCTATTTATGGTGCACAATGTTGTAGAATGTTGGTGGTGGGTATAATAAAAGAATAGCGTGCATTTTTTGTTGGAGAAATTTTATAATGTACAATTAAATAACTTCTTTGATAATAGTACAAGTATAGATATATAATATAAAAAAAGAAATAGTGTTATTAATAATCATACTTTAAGTGTAATTTAGTCTTTTACTCAAGGGTAAAAGTGAAGTTTATTAATTGAAGGTCACGTAGTAAATTCATAATGTATAATTAAATTAGTCTCAAATGATATGCTATATTTAGAAGGAATCTTGTGGTGATAAACGATATTTGGTTAGAGATGGTTGAGATGAGTTGTAAGTTTATATAATGTAATGGACTTAGTTTATTTAAATGGGCTGGTGATTAAACATATGTTCTGAGGCCCAACAGAAATATTGGCCCAATTAGTTGAGTCCAGACCTCATGATGGGTTTGATTGGGGTTGCAATTTGGTCCTGTATATATGTGAATTGTAAAATGGTCAAGCGTAAAATTGGTGGAGTGGAATAGGGTTAAGGGCAAAGGAGTAAAATGACAATTAAGGGCTAGGTTTAAACGGTTGCAATTTTACTATTCTCCTTGTGTTGCCTTGTCTCCACCCGCTGAGGTTTTCTTGCCCCAATGCTGCCGTCTACGGTAGCCTAGATGCTTCGGCGGCAATCCTATTCTGATTAAAATGATCTCATGTCCCTGCTCATTACTTCAATCGGGGCCTAATCCTTGATTAAGCCCCTGAGAATGCTGGACAGACTTTTATGACTGACTTCTCTAAATGTTCACCCTAATGAGGGATCTCTCGCTTCTGAGTGAGTGTTATTGAAGGATGATGCAGATTTTAGAAGAAGAATGAAGGGGAAATGAAGGGAATGGGGGAGAACTGGAGAAAGGGAAGGAGCAGAAGAAGAACATGAAGAACTCAGAAAGATAAGTTTATTTCTTTTTCATTCTGATGATTTTACACGAGTTTGTTCATCTATTTACACAATCCTCACAATTATTGCTCGTCGATGGTGCCCGCTTTGTTCTGCTGGGAATCTGCCTGGTTCTCTCTATGGCCACTATTTTTGAGTCTGGCTACTACAATTTGACTGTCCCCTTTTAATTTGGATGGCTTTAAATCTGATCCACTCGTTTGTATAATTATTATTCTGCAGCCGTGTTCATCATGTCATGTCATTTCATTCGATTATGTCTGTCGTATTTAGTGTTATTACTATCCTATCACCTAACTAGTTTAGAAATAAATAAATTTAAATAAATAATCTTTTCTTTCTTCAATAACCGTCATGCATCCAAACAAAACTAGCAATAAATACGACAGCATAATCCGCTGACATGATAAACATGACCGCGTAATAATAATTATACAATCCAGGAGATCAGATTTATATATATATATATATATATATATGTATAAATGTGAGTAATTTGATATATATAAGTATTGAAAAATAATTTTTTAATTATATATTTAATAGATAAAAAATTTAAATTTAAATTTAAATAAAATTTTTATTTAGTGATATATTTAATTGAATAAAATTTAATAGGTTGCTAGGAGCTAACCGGGCTTCCAGACATAGCCTTGACATAGCCTTAATAATACAGTATAAATTACATGTCAAATTGTATCCATCTTAGTGTGTGGACTTAGTATTTTTATAATTCGAAATACAACTTTCAAATACACTATCAATCAAAATAAGTTTTCTTTTTCTTTCATTTTTCTCTCTTATTTCTTGTTACTTTTACGCACCAATTTTAGTTCCAATAAAATTTACATCCAACAAATACGCAAGGGTGCAAGACAAACTAAATTTGTTCCCAAAGTGAAGCAATGATTGACACGTGTCATGTTAGCTCCCCTGGATCACAAATGTATTGATAATTTTATTCGTTGTGATTGAGTTATCACCATGCCTGTCATGTGACATTGCTCAATCCTTTTCAGCCATCAAAATTGTAGGTATTAAATTGTGAAAAATGAACAAGAAATATATAACTAAATACAGATAACTAGCGATAATTTTGAGTGTTTTTCTTCTTCAATGTTCTCACACAGTCCTTTTATAGCATATCTTGCTAATTAAGTGGGAAAAAATAATCAAACAACAGTACAAGAAAAATGGCTTTTCACTATGGTGTATTTTTCTACAGAAAATTTTTTGTTTCGGAAGATAACCAGTCACCACGAACTTGTAAGATAAAATTGTGGTGCATATTCAATTACAACATGTTATAGGAAAACCTGGACTCATACTCACACTCTTATCATTCTCTCTGATCTCTGTGAGTATTTATTATTCACCTCTAATAATACCACTTTGTGATCTATTCTCTTAATTGTTTGATATCTTTCTTCATAAGAAAACCCTAGATACAGTATTAAGATAATTCAGAATAAAATGTCTTTAGAGGACACTGAATGGTTTCTGGTCTTTTTAACCTAAGAAGTGTCAAAAGTGTTGTGTTTGTAGCCTTTTGGGATTCTTTAATTTTATATGGGCACAGAAATATGCTTACGTGCTTTATTTGTTTTGTCAATAACAAGCCTCGACCACCAAAATATAGGGACTCTGTTGAAGCATCACTTGAGCAGTTTTTTGGGATCCCACACCCGCGACACATATTCAACATTTAACTTTTATAAAAAAGTTTTTTAAAATTAACAAAAAATATAAAAAATAAAAATTTCAAACTTAAATAAATAAATAATATAAAAAATGTTTAAATTGTTTCAGATGCATAAATTTAGGTATCTTCGTGGCATGTTTTAATTTTTTAGTTTTATTGATGAAAATTAATTTTTAAACCGTTCTAATAGATATTTGTTGTACTCACCTATTATTTTTGTATCACAGCACAGAATTATTATAAATTATAGTACTTTACCAAAAAGTATTTTTAAAATTTATTTTTAAAATATAAATAAATAATATAGAAACTGTTGTAATATGCAGATAAATAAATTTTTAAGTATTTTTGTAATATGTTTTAATTTTTAACTTCATTATTAAAATTAATTTTATGTTTTGTGCATATAGTTAATTATTCACCTATTATTTTTATGTAAAATAAAAAATTACTAAACATTACAATATTTATATTAAATAGTATTTTTATCTTATTTCTTATTAAATTAAAAAATTTTAGATTTGAATATGTGTCACAAATAATGGTATGTGTTAAAAATATCCACACCTAACGTATATCATTGGGTGTAGGATTGAATGAGCCCATTTGTGCTCTTCGTCTTATTCTTCTTTTTCATTATCGTCGTCGTCGTCGTCATCATCATTTATTTACATCAGTCTTACGACATTATTAATTATTAATTCAAGTCGAACTTTCTGCTTTGAAGGATCACAGAGATTGGTCTATTAGCTCTTACAGTGGAAAGTGGGCCAACTGCTGGATTTACCTAAAAGTTGGGCCAAAATTTCCAAGCTTGTCACATTCAGTGTGGCCCAACAGGGTAGTTCCAGTATGGGTTTTATGTGTTGTCCAAACCCACAATTCGTCTCCACCAGTGTCGAATTTCATTTAACTGAAGTTATTTAAAACTTAAATTCTCTAAAATTAGATGAATCTGTAGCTAACGAGGTCTGTGAGTCAGTGAAAGGTTTCGACTCCACAATTCTTAATTTTTGGAGATATTATAATTGGAGTCTCCTATTCTAAGTATTTGTCCGTTACAATTGTAGTTTATTCTTTAATTGGTTTGATTTTAAATTTCTATCTTAATGTACTTATTTAGTTGGTGTTCGGTTCTCATCTTGAAACTAGATTCAACTTGGAATTATTCATTTCGAGTTTGGAATGGAATTATTCAATCCATTACGTTGGAATGTGGTCATTACCACAATTAATATTGTTGGGTCTTTTAGAATGAGTTATGGGAAAATTTTAATTTTAATTGGAAACTGTATAAAGTTAAAAAGTAGATAGTTGAAAATAAATATTGCATATGTAAATTATTTATAAATTTTATATTTTTGTTAATTATAATATATAATAAAATTAAAAATAAAATTATTCAAAATCAATTAATATTAGAATTTAAAATGAAATATAAAAAGGAGTTGAAAGAAAAAGAAAACTTCAAAGAAAAATAAATGTACATTAATTGAAAAAGGAGAAAAATAAAAAAAATCAGTTAATATAAAGCTCTCAATCATAATATTATATTATAAATAGTTTGGATGAAAAGGATGATGAAGCATAAAAAAAAAAAAAAAAAAGAAATATGGTAATTTTACACTTAAGTAAAAATTAAGGATCATCTTTAGTTATATATATACTCTTTATATTAAAATGCCAACCCTTAGAGTTTGAATTTGGTTGGCACAATATGGTTTTTCAAATTTAGTCCCAATTTTGTAATTGTTAAAAGTTAAATTAGTATTTTTAAATATATTAATAACAAATAATTTCCTTAAATATTATATATTAAGCCTACGGGTATTATATGATTAATAATAACTTCCCTTAAATATACAGTTTATATATATAATTTTATACATAAAATAATTTTTTAATTGCAGATGCAAGAGTATGCAAAAATACTATTGTATAGTGTATGTGTGAGTGTATTACTTATTTATTAAATTAATGCAACATGAATGTTTGATACAAGCTCCGAGAAATTGGGAATTAAACTTGTATTTTCTCTAAAATCTTCCGACGTATTTAGAATTTGGTGAATTTATTCCAACTTGTTTAGAATTCGGTGAACTAAAAATTTTTAGAAATGAATTTCAAATATTTATCTCATTGTAGAAACCCAAATAACAATTATGTGATTGATTTCCACTCCTAATATCGAAATCCTTTCATCAAATGCCATATTAGTTTCCATGTACTTTGATGTATCAAAATAACTAATTAACCACCTATACGTATATACATATACTATCTTAAAGCAGAAAGACGAAGGGTTTTTTTTAGCTCTCTTACGTACCCAACTTATACAACTCTTTCAAAAATTTAAACTTGACTTTGTGATTGAGATTATGTATATCGAACTCTTAGGTAATAAGTAAAAGATTAGAAAGTTAATTACTCATGGTCTAGAAAAGTGGATTGGACCGATTGGTTTCGTAAACCAGTGGTTTTCTGGTTTGATTAAATTGTAAAGTGGTCAATTTGAAAAAGAAAAAGCAGACCAATTATTTTGACTTAAAAATTAAGAAAACAATTTCAACAAATTTTTTTGAGAAAGAACAACATATCTTTCGAGGTTTGTTTTGTTTATGTCGAACTTTTAACTGCTGAATTTTAATTAGACTGTATAAATTTCACTATTTATTTTTTTTATCTTAGATTTTGTTTATTAAAATATTTTTATCCTTCTGTTTTTCAAATTGAGTTATTAAAATTTAAATATTGTTTCTTAAAATTAAAATGGTTCATGTTAATCGATATATTTTTTATTTTACAAAAGTACTCCTTTTTCAATTTTATACTTTTATTTTTTGTTTTGAACTTAACAAGGTTGTTTAAAGAAAACTTGTGTAGTAACATTTTTGTTCTTGTCAAAATATTAAATTGTAAACATTTCACTTAAAACTCATCATTTAGCATATTATAAAATCTAATTACATTTTTTGTAAAATTAGTTTAACAGTACAATATATATATATATGTATGTATGTATGTATGTATGTAATATGGTATAATTTAAGAAAATTACTTTCTTTTAAAGAAAGGGTCAACCGGTCATATTTATAAGTGACTCAATCAATTTTTGATTCAATCATCAATCCAGTTTTAATGTCATTGTAATTACTAATTACTATGGTTTGCATGAAGAAGAAGCACTGAGTAGCGACTATAATGTTTCTTACTTTAGTTCTCAATTTTTTAATTTCAAAAAATACATTGTAATTTTAATTTTTTTTTTATCTTATATTTGTACACAATTCCACCTAAAAGCACACACTCAAAACTTAAAACAAACACAAACGTGGCCAATATAGTATTCTAATTTGGATATGTTTTTTAATTACAAAACTTAAGATCCTCTCCTGGGTTCAACTAATATAAAGTACGAAAATGGACAATATCTTCATTTACAATCTTCGTGAGTTTCACACTTACGCACTACTTGATGGTCGTATTTGACAATGAAAATCCACAAAAAAAAAAAAAAGTGAAATTTATATAAATTACCACCAAAATAGACCCTAAAATTGACATTTATTAGCAGCAAAATGTTGAATTAGGGAATAAAGTAAAAGATTTCAGTAGATAAGATAAAAACTCTCCTGGGTTTTTTAGTCAAGATTAGAAATAGAACAAAATCCAATCTTGAAGACAATAAATAGATATTATTTAATTTGTAAATATACTATTGAAGGACCATTGTTTCCTTATATATCATGCATTTTTTTGAAGCATGACTATCCACGTCACTTGTTTTCATCAAACTTCCAATTTTACACTCTTTCTTACAACTTGAACAGCGTGTAAGAATTGACAAATTATGACAGAAATTAAACAAGAAGTCTAATTTGTGACAAACTTTTTGCTGGTGGACGCAACTAGTGATAAAAAAGCAAAGGAAATAAAAGGAAAAAGAAACAATAATAAGTGGTCTTCATTTGTTGTTTTTATCTGTCCTGAGACCCTTACTAGTCTGCCCCATTTTCCCTGCTTTCAAAAGCTTTACCTACTCTTAGCGACGGTTAGTAGGGCGCTTTCTGGTAAGCACGACTTCATTGTTACAGTCACACGCTTTTTTATCAAATCCCGGAATTAGCGGGAAGCTCACATCACTCATCTCAATTAATCACATGAAATCAAAATAAGCGGCGTCAACTTTTTTCCTTTTTAATCTTTGGTGTAGGTATCGAATCCAGATATTTTTTTTTCCTTATCTTTTCTTAACGTTTCAAAAAATAATAACAATAACAAAAACAATCATATTGGTCTAAATTAAAAATTCATTATCATAGAATTATCCAGTTCTTTAAATAAAAAAATAAAATAAACATATTTCATTCACCATATTAATTGCCCCAGAATTAAAGTGGCGCTATTGGCGTGAATAGTTATGAAAGGTAATATTTCGCTGTGAGGACAGTACCAAGAATTAATTTTCGCGTAGCCATTTTAAATCATTACAGATGATTAAAACGTAGTTATTAATTTTAATAACTAATGACACGACTGCAATGTCAATAAATCAATTTTCCTTGATTTTTTCTATGACTCGTGATTAAAAAAATGTTACTGCATGTGTGTCCTCAATAATTTATTAGTAAGACTTCAAAATACAAATGTTATATTATTGAACCTTTTGAAAACGAATAATGCTATAAAACAAAATATATCATTTATATCGATCATTAGTGTAAAATTTCACAACGTTACTCAATATTTTTTCCATTAATTCCATTTTTTTCTGCCCTTCAGCACTTGACGTACGAAATTGCAAAAATTTTGGTGTAATGTGGTGTACTATCCACCGGCCACAAATTTTAGACTACACCACATAATTAATTTAATATGACAAAAACCAACCTCTAACCTTGTCCTAAACTATTAGATAATCTAATTACAACTCCCTTTAATATATGTCGCCAATTATATTTCACAATAAGATCAATTACAGATTTAAAAATGATAAGATTAGTCCATTTCAACAGTCTCTGGAAAATATTAATTAAGCAATTTTTGCCTCTAATATTTTGAAATTTAAATAAAGTCGCATGTCAATATCATTTGTTTAAGCTGCTGAAATAATAAATAAAAGAATTCCGTGTGCGAGAATGCCTCTTCGCAGTTACTTTCGCGCAAGACAATGATGCTCAATGTAAAGTTGATATCGGTCACATCCAATAATAATAAACTTAAATAAATTTAAATAACGTGGTGTTGAGTACCTAATAATCCACCTTGTTAACTTATGTAACTAAACTTTAATTATGACGTGTTCCCACCTAACCTCTGTCTTCTCCTAAGAATTTAATATTTACTTATGTCAGACATCGCAATTCGCAATCGATCGCACCTAATAATGGATCCAGATTGAACTATAATTACGGAAAAAAAATTTCATTTGAACGTGAATTTCTTTTCTTTGGAATATTTTAAAGAATCTTGCGGCCCATTCAAGAAAATGACACGGCGACAAATGTAAATAATCATTCATAAAAGTCTAAATTTCGTAATATAATAAATGAAATTTCTAGATCTTGATTGATTGAGTGATTCTAATTACGAAGTCAAAGTACACTAATTCTTGTTACATCCACAATGTTCTCGATCTAATTTTTTAATCTTACAATGAATTTCATAAAATATAAATGTATGCTATACAATTAAAGCTATATCTTTCATCATACTCTCTCAATTCTCATTTTTCTTATTCACATCCTTCGGTGTTAATTTAAAATGTTTTTTTTTTCTTTCTTATTTTATCATTTTTACGCGTAATACGAAGTTTATATTTAGGGAAAAAAATTATTACTTATTTACATCAGCACACATCCATGTCCTTCCACTTTAATTCATTATATTTAACTTTTAATTTTATCTCTCAATTCAATTCAATTTTATTTTCTTTCTTTGAGTTTTGCCTTTTCTATTATTTTATAAATAATGTAAAATTTATATTTAAAAATACTATTTCACTTGTATAAATTTGCGCATTTATCAAAATGGAAGGCAACGAGAATTTGAGGGATCCAAGTAAACTATAGGTCAAGGATAACATGTTAAAGTAGTGGAAATCCACAGATCGAATAATTAGGATTTATGACTACCGATCATCATAAAAGCATTGTTGGAAGCTGTCCAACTTTTGAAAATTTTCAAAACAATTTTATAAAAACAAACCTAACCATTCAACTTTTGTTCGAGTCCGTGATGATTGTGATGAGAAACGAAGTGAAGCCGTTGCAATGGGATGCAACTATGCATGTATGTATGTACATGGATATGTCCACATCGCTTTGTTTGTTGTGAAAATAAATAAAAGGTAAATTAAATGTGATAGATGCATAGAAGTGAGATGTGGCTCCACTTTCTTCAGAGTTAAGGAATGATGAATGATGGCCATCATGGGATCAGCAAAGTCCTGCCACGTGCCGCGCGCTTTCATACTTTTTTTTTTTTTTTTTTCTGTTTTATAATGGAAAAATCCCTATTCCTTCTTCACCTTCACTAAGGAACAAAATTCGAAATACAGTGTAATGGCTCGGGTTATTATTGTAAGGGGCTGTTTGACAAATATTATTGAGTTTAGAAGGTTTGGTAGACTATAAGAGGTATATAGACTTAGTTTGGCACGAAGATTTGTTAAGGGATGGAATAATGAAAATTTTGTTGGAAATAAAAATTATGATTGATTCTAAAATTTCTATGCATGAGATAAAAATTCTTATTTGTTTAAACTTTTGTAAAATATACAAAAACTGGTACTAGTTTTTATGATATTTATGTATACAATTTTTTTTGTGAGTTGTATGTTCGTATTTAGTAAATATTGATGAGCAGAAGTTAACGTAAATCGAGAACCAAACATTGCCATAGTGCATAAAATTTTATTCTAAGTTGTATAATTTGTTAGGTTCAAAATAAAATCTAACAAGATATAAATTCAAAAAATTCCCACCCTCTAAAACCTAAGTCGGTGGAAATTACAAAACCTTGTCATAAATTTTCAGATTAAGACGTGTATGAGACAAAATATCCGCGGTCCGCAATCAAAGGTGCGTGTGCCGGCCGATAACCATTCACACGTGTATGATGAGAAATGAAGCACGTAAAGCGTGCAAAAACTATACGTGGGCATATATGTGATATTGTCAAATAAAATGTAGTAATAGTAGTTGCTCGAAAACGTACCACGTTTGTTTATCAAAGTTGATATCCATGTCCAACTTCCTTCAACACTAATGTATTTAATGGGGTTGGTTTGGAGATAATGCTGCCAGGGGTTCGATTTAAACTCTCGTTGCGGAGACGAAGACATGGCCATCCTCCCAGTGTTGACTTCCCAAATCCTCATTATTTAACTCCTAGGAAAGAAGACCGAAATCTATGCTGTTTTACTGCGATGGAGTGAAATATTCAACTTTTAAAAATTAATTTTGAGAGATTTAGTGGGATTGAATTTTCAAAAGCAAATAGTGAAAGATTTGGTATATTTGAATGAATTTTGTAATAAAAAAAAGAAATATAATAATATGTAATTATGCAAATATTGTAAGGAGTTATTTAATGTGATAGATTGTTATATATATTTATAAGAATAATGTGATATTTTGGTTGAATAAAATATTATAAGTAGACTGGGATAGAGAGGGTGGCGTAGAGCAAGAAATAATGTAAAATTTTTCTTGAAAATTAGTCTAAAAAATCAAGCAGATGAATAATTTTTGTGAGTCAATATTATCAAATATATTTACTATTTATCCATGTGATAGAGCAATCGCAATCTACAATTTTTGTTCGGTGGATTATACGTGAAAGAATGAACCCGACTTGTGTAATTGTGCCCAGACACCTTGTTGATTTATTCTTCTAACTACTTTAGAATCGACAGCCATACCTTTTTATGTAGGAACACACACACACACACACACACATATATATTAGTAAAAGTAACACACTCTTATAACTTTTTTTATAAATTATAAAATTATCATATTTTTAAATAATATAAATAAAATTATTTAAAAAATAAAAAATATTCAAAATAAAAAAATAAAGAAACATTGAAAGAATGAAAATGAAAAGAAATTTAAGAGAAAACATAAATTAAAATGGTTAGTTAAAAAAAAAAGAGAATAAGAAAATAATAAAAATAAAATTTAAAAATTTAAAATAAAAATAATTATATAATTTTATATCATACAACTATAAAGTCTTACTTACTTTATATATATATATATATATATATATGTATGTATGTATGTATGTGTTGCGTGTGTGTATCATGTATGTGTGGTACCGTACTCTCTCATCCCACGAAGATCCCTTTGGATGTTATCGTAAGTGACGAATTTCCCCGTCTGACAGGCAGTGTTTCAGGGACGACTCTCTTTCGAAATCCGATGGCGAATATTTCCAATCAATGAGGCTTTGAGGGTGGTTCTGAGGACATATGGACTGTTAGATTAAAAATGATCTAATTGATTGGGTTTAATCAAAATCAATTACATGAATATGATTGATCTACAAGTCGAAAAGAGCAATCAATCTATGCATGATTAATTGAATTTGAAGTGAGAAAAAACTTGAAATAAAAACAATAACTTAAGAAAAAAGGAACAATGATAAAAAAAAAAAAAAGGTAAAAGCAATAACAATGAAGATAGTCTTGTAATTGCAAACAAAAAGCTTGTTTCTTTAATAATATAATATTAATTGTTGATAAATGGTGATGTTCGTTTGAAAGGTTGGTATAAACTACTTAAAGAGCACAGTACAAGGAAGAGTTGTATTGCAACAACGGTGGATGATACGAACTTCGAAGGAAATTACCTTAATGACTGTTTCCAATCTAGATTTACACTTTATTTTGATACACTGATTTTAGTAAATTACAGTTGAATTTACAAAAGTAATAATAGTATTCTTGGCCCTACTCGATTGCGTTGCCGAGTGAGTCTACTCGAAAAAAAAACTGCAAATATTGGTGTCCCACATGCGCGTGACACTGCCAATTATTGTAGGCGATCACAACCACTTGCAGATTGTTTTATTATTGCCCATCTTTTATGTAGTTACTCCTTAAGCAAAGTTTTATGCACTGTTATTGATCTCTGAATTTCTTAAATCATATATTAAAGATAAAATATAAAAAAAAAATGGATAAAATATCGTCCATCAATGTATGAAATGACGAAACTTCGTGGACAATTTATTTCTATTATATAATTAAGATAATTTGTGATATAAACTATATGAAATGAGACATTTTCTAACACAACTTAAAACTAATTGAATTTTCAATTAGTTTATAAATTTAAAATATTTCTTTTTTAAAACTTATATAAATTTATTATTAAAAATTTTGTCAAATATTTATGGTGGATTGTATTGGAATAATTATTATGTTTGGAATGAAAGTTTTGATGTAATAAATAGTATGATTTATTTGAATTTGTATATTTAAATACGTATAAAATATATAATAATAATCGAATGATATGATAATATGTAGAAATAATAATTTTTTTAAAGTTATAAGTATATAAAAATGTGAGAGTAAATATGTATATATTTAAGTATTGATTTGATTGTAAATAAGTGTAATGAATGAAATATAATTAGTTAGTTGTATATCTAAAAAGAATTAGGAGAATATTTTATGATATAAAATATTTGGTTGTATAAAATTAACAGGTGGAGAGTGGTGGAAGATAGCTAACAAACCGTAGCCTGGGAAAGCTAATATAGAATTTCCTGGTGTTTTCATTGTCAATAAATAAAAGATCAAGATGAGGACCAGTGTGGTTAGTGGAAGACGAAGACCCATGACCAATTGGTTGTATATATTATTTTTCAAGTAACATCGCTGTATTATTGCATAATTCTAATATATTATTGCAAGTGGATTCTCCATTGCCGTCTTTGTATAAATTATCTGCAACCATTTAGTCAAGAGACATGATTCACAAAATAAGGTATCTTCCTTGAGAATCGTTATATTCATGCCTAATTAAAGTGGAAAACGCGATCATGATGCATGACTCGATAATGACTGCAATTAACTACTCAAAATTTGTCTGAATATAATAATTTTACACATTTTACCTGCTAGCTAGCTGGTGGTTGGGGGGGGGGACTTTGATTAATGTCTACCACTGATTTTTATTTAAAGACGATTTTTATAGTAAACAAGAAATTTATGTTAGTATTAGTTAGTTGAATTTTGAAATATGTAGATGTCTACACTATATTCTTAACTTTAAAAACTTTGAAGTAACGATTTTTTTACTTTTGATAAAATTTTAAAATGCTCTCATTAATAAATCTATGTTTGTATCATTTATTATGACTAAACCATAGAACCCCCCCACAATAACTATTTATTAATATTAAAGTTGAAAAACTAAAATACCATTCCTTTTTATTTTTACTTTTATCATCTCCTTTTTTAATTTATATTTTCTACTTTTTAATATTTCTTCTTATTTACTTTTCACGTTCTTTTCCTTTTCTCACATTTTAAATAAAATTTGAATGCATTTTAAAATATAATAATTTATGTTTTGTATTCATTTATAAAATAGTATAATTTTATCATATTTAAAATTAGGCCATTTCTATTAGATGATAGGTTATAAAATATATAAATTTTGCATGTATAAAATTTAAAATATTTATATAATAAAAGTAAAGCTTTATGTGTATAGAGGATAAATTATATTTCAAATTTTACAGTCACATATGTGGAGTGAACCTTTAGGATCCCGGTTAAATGTTTGAGTATAAAATAATTATTGTTAATAAAATTAAAAATTATTGATGGCGACGAGGACTTTACACATATTTTACAATTATTAGGCCTAATAACAAAGGCAACCCACAGTCTCGAGGGCACTGATTCAAAAGTCGCGGGCCGAGTATCTCTGCTTGTTAGATTTAATTTAAAGTAAAGTTGAGTTACCAAAATTTAGCTTTAAAAATCAATTTTGGGTTTTTTCCTTATTTTTTTAACAATATTTATTATAATTATGAATAATCAGTAAATGCTGAATAATATAATCTATTCAATTAAAAACAGCAAAAAACGAAAAACACGTGAATTATCTTTAATTTTCCACGCCTCCACATTTGATTTACTGGAGGATTCCACCTAATCATGTTATCATTGTCGCTTCAAAATATCTGTAGTCACGAATTTAGGATTTGAGATAAATACATCTCCCCAACACATTGACGTCGATGTGTAAAAATATTATGAAAATATTTTGGACGATAACTTCACATCAACTTTTTTGATGTTTGACAAATACATATGTACCCTAGGCATTATTTTTTCTTTTTTATATTATAATATTTAAAATGCACGAGACTCTTTTAATATATTTTATTAAACATACTTTTTAATGAATTTAATAATAACCATTTTCAGAAAAAATAAGATAGAGAGTTTAGTGATCAAAACATTCTCTCTTTTAAAAAATATTTCTACTGTATATAGTAATTACTCTTGGTCATTGATAATATTTTATAAGATACTATTTTCATTATTTCAATTATAATTGGTTCCCGTTGTTCTCCAATGTATAAAAATAAAAAAAACAATAATAAAAGAGTTATTAGAAATCCATTTATTAAAAATAATAATTTTAAACGCAAATTTAATATTTCTTAGTTAATATACAGATTGCATACTCTTTGTTTTGTATCTGAAAACACTGCCTTCGTAGGTTGCAAAATGTCGTGCTAAGTTCTGTAATTCATTTTACGGACTTCAATAATTAAAAGACGTGGAAATTAATTGCGAAAACTAATTGAATTGAACCTTCTGCGTGGATGATTTAAAAAGAAATTGATAGAAATGTTCATTTATATTTTTAAAATGAAGTGAGTACGCATAATTATATTGTTCTATCTTATGAAAACATTGAAGGTTACTAAAAGTTGTTGTACAGATGACAGAGTGTCAGATGTGGGCTTACATGTGCGCGTGTGACTGATGTAATCGAACTCATTATTCATTTATTCTTTATAATAAAGTTTCGAACTCATTTGTATAGAATCATATAAAATTATAACATAAATGTGTCAAATCATCTAAAACAAAATATTAAAAAAATTAATTATTTTGTCTGGAATCAGAGTACTCCATTTCCATGTATTGATGGGTTCAATTAGCTCTTAGGCCTGTTAGGTTTTGATATTAATGACAGGATATGGTTCCTAATTGATAATTCAAAAAACATCCAGAGCTGATTTTCATTCAAAAAGGGCTCCCATCTCCCCAAATTGTGTGATCAAGACAACCAATTCCAAATTTATGCACTACAAACAATGAATCCAAGTGTGCATTTTTGTGTCTTTAATACACGGGTAATTTTCTAGAAGGGATTTAGATTTTGGGGTGTTCATTAAATAAATCCCAACATATAGGCTTTGTTTGCGTCAAAATTTGGATCGGTTGCAAACCCATCCATATTTTTGTCAAAACAAATATTCTACAATGCAAAATTTTAAGTTAAATTTAGATTCAAATTTGTTGTCTTTTACATATATAAAATATACAAATATCTAAAATTCGATTATTATATTTATTTATAATCAAATTAATATCTATAGTACTTACATTTACATGTATTTTTCTCATATAATTTATATATTATTACATTATCTAATTATTAAAAATATTAAAATTTAAACATATTCAAATTTTTATCCTCCTTAAAATTTTATAACCAAATACAATTTATGTACCCAACAAAACTTCAATTATTTTCAACACATGTAAGAGGGTGTTTGGTTAAATTGATTTTGAAGAGCTTATAAGATCATATAGCTTATAAGTTCACATATCTTATTTTAAAAATAAATTAAAAGATATTTGATAAAATTATCTTATAAGATTTTATTAAATTTTAAAATTATAGTTCATTATAATTTTTCAGTTTAATAATAATAAAAATAACTTAAATATTATTATAGTGTAATTTAAGAATATTTATATTATTATTAATATATAATATGAAGTAACTTATGAGATGTTTGAAATAAGATAAAAAATCAAACTTATTTTTAAAAAACTTATAAGTATATTTGGTTTCATTTTTCCACCAAAAATACACACATTTAATTGTTATATTTTTTAAATTTTCTCTAATTATTTTTTTTATTTTTATATAATTTTCATAAAAAATACACCTTAAAACACACTTTCAAAAATCAAAATAAACATAACTTCTGAGTTTTAAATATCTTATTTTTGAAACTTATAAACTATTTTATAAAAAAAATTATCAAACACTTATTAACAACTTATAAGTTTCTAAATATTTTATAAAATATTTTAAAAAACTTATAAATTTAGCCAAACACTCTCTGAATAAACAAACAAACATTGGCATGGTGACTCCACGAATGTAATTAATTGGAACACAAAGAAAAACAAATACAAAGTTTAGGGGTATATATTTATGCTAGTTATATTTGTGTTCATTTTTTAGTGTGTTTTTTTAAGTGTACTTTTGTTTAAAAATAAAATAGGAATAAATAAAAAATTTAAAAAGTATAATAATTAAATGTATATTTTATGATAAGAAAAAAAATGAAAAGGGGTCATGAGTGGCGTTACCTATTATTTTTGTGAAGTTTTTATATATATATAAAAAAAAAAAAAGAATCAACACATCTTGTCTGCCTTTTCTTTTTTTTTTTTTTCCATTTCACTTTCTTCTTAAATTTGTCAATGCGTATACTTATTATGTTATATATTCACCAAAATTACAGAACAGAAGCCATGCAATATATTTGTCAAAAATGGCAGGGGTATGGTGAGAATTTAGACGTCTTCTGGAAAAATGAAGTAGAAAAGATGTAATGTGAGATCTGACCCAGTGGAACCGCCACGTGGAAAGTGGAGCGCCTGTTTGGTGGATCCGCTCCAACATCTATCTAACGTTCAAATTGCAATAATGAAACAGGGAGTGGTACACACGTGCTTGGTGGTTGTACATGCCCGACAATGGAAAGCGTGACGGCACCACGTGGGCCTTAAATCTAGTGCACCCACCGTAAGGCTACTGCATGCATTCATTGTGTTCACGTGACACTGACGTTAAAATAACGTTTATTTATTTCTCTCTCGGCGCTCCCGTGGCCCCTTAGCCTATTTTGTACTATTTAACTCGCCGTTGAATTTCAGCCGTAAGTAAATACTGCTGGGTTTGATTCAAGATTTCGATGGTTTCATTTGGTTGGAAAATTTTTCAGATGGAAATGATGGCTAGGTGAGAATCAACATTTTGGTGGGTTTAGAACCCGTCGGCTATGTTTGTTTGTTAATTAGGACAGGAGAGAAAAATTTTGTCGAGTACGTACTGTGTTAATATTAATGAAAATTGTGAACCAAACAGAGCCTTCATAACCATCAAATTTACATAATTAACCAAACAAGATTTTTATTTATATATAAATATATTATAACTGTTCCCTTTCTCTAGTATATATATTTAAATATTTAAAATTAAATAATTATACACGTTAACAATCAAGTCATTATTTGTATGTACATGTGCATGTACTCATATTTGTATGCATTCATCGTATAAAAATTAATTATTATTGGTTTGTATCATTATATTATTTAATTATTGTTGTGGACCAATTTTATATGTTAATATATAAATTCAAAATTTCATAATCATTGAAATTTCAACAAAAAAATTTATACCTAATTAAATCTCCATTATTTTCATCTACCGACGTGACGGACAACTACACACTTTTTATTATTTTTATAGCAATTATATACACTCGCATCACATTGTCAGATTGTACCAACGTTGAATCATTCGTACTCATTTAACATTGTTTGCAGTTTTTTCTAGGAAAAGAATACTATTTTGCTATATTTGCCTTCCAAACTCAGCGATAGCACATGCTAACGTGCCATGAACATGAACGAAAGAGCACCTTTTAAAATTTTAAAAAACATGTAATTAAAAATATACGAGATATTTATATTTCCCCGCGCCTTAAAGTTTTAGGATATATTTGTTTTTGTTTATTCTCGTCAACAACATAAAAGTAAGTGATATATAAAAAATTTAAAAAAATATAATAATTATAATGTGTATATATTTTTATGTTGAAAATAACAACAAATGTAGCTTTATATTCTTTAAGAGGTCATATCAAATGACCATCTCTTAATTTCCCCGTCTCCGGATAAATGCAATGTTTGTTTTTAAATTTTAACAATCAATTATTATTTTTTTTAAATTTTATTTTTTTCTCTCTTTTTGTTTTTATTCAATTATTAGGATAAAAACACATTCCAAAATACACTCCGAAAAAGCGATGGTCGCTGATATTTAATCGCTACTAATTTGTAGGCATATTTATGAATAAATCATTTCTTTTTTCATGCTAGCTTATAAAAATGTTTGGCATCATTTCTTCGAGCAGAGAAATAAAAAACAGGGCGTGTGTTCAAATTTTAGCTGTAAACACAGTTATTTTGATAAAATATGGTAGTAGGTAAATGCACACATACATAATATTTTAATAATCTTGCCGACGTAGTGGGTAAGGAATTGAACGAGTTTTAAAGGCAGAAAATAAATGGTATTAGGCACAGTTCAATTCATAATATACAACCTTATCGTACAAAGAGTAGATAATCCACGGACACGAACATTTCTAGGGATGGCCTTTCCTTATTCTAACCTCTAAAGATTCAAAAAGGCCAAAAATAAAAAATTAAGTGTGACAGCTTTGTAAGTTTCATTTCTTCTCTTTTAATATAAGATGAGATAGAGATGAATTGCAGGTCTGACTACGACTCCGAGTAAGTGAAAGACTTCAGTTGCTTAAGCCATATTTGGTTTCTTATATTCTACTGCCACCTTCACTGAAAAAGTTTATAAAGTAAATATTTTATCTTGTAAATTTTTTTAAATTTAAATATAAAAATTTTTTATTCTTATTTTTCTAACTAACTAATTAATTTTTAATTATTATACTTATTTAAAATCAAATTAATTAATATCTTTATAAATTTTTTACTCACATTCATATATATGTATATATATTAAAACCTTGATAAACCTACACATTATCATGTAATTCAATTATTATCACATATTAAATATATGTAATTTAAATATTCATTCTCATTTACAACTTAGCACCAAACAAAATTTCCTTACCCACTTAAATCACTAAAACTTTTCTACTCACCGTAATAGTGAACCAAGCATGCCCTTAAGAATTATATCTCGCAAGCTATTAATTGTGAATAATTTGACCAAGTGTCTCCTCGCCGAGGCATTAATTAAATGCAATTAAATAATGCAACTGATGTTTGGATTTTAGGCAAAACAGGATCTAGAATGTGTTACCATTTGCCTCCCTGGTGCGGCAATTCCGGGAGGTGCTTTCCTAGTCCTTTTTCTCCAATTTGTTCAAGATATTACAACCAATAATTTGAAAAACAATGCAGATAACAATGTAGCAGGAAACCCCTTGTATTTGTTTTTATCAAGGATGAAAAAGAACTAATAATAATACTAAGATTCCTTCTGGGAAGCTGTTTCTGGGTCTGTTCTAGTCTAGGTTTTGGAGTTTGAAACTTTGGAGCTTCATATTGAATCATTTTCGCAAACTGTCGCAATACTTTATCATCGAAATTTTAAAACTGTCTCTTTGTCTGTTGGCTTGCCGTCTTGTATTACTCAGAAAATGATGCGATTTAGTATTAAGATAATACTGTAGGCAGTTGGGTATCCGACAAGCATCGCAAAGGTTTAAGGAGGCAGTAATGCAAGAAACAGAGTCGAGGAAAGCCGCGTTTGCCTCTTACGTAACTTAGAAAGAGGAAAAATCGAAAGACTCAACATCTTCTTTGCTTCAATCAATAATATTTTGTATTTTATTATTATTATTTTTTTATAGATTTTGAATCAATAGTCGAACTCGCAAAAATATTCAATTCCAATTTTCTAATAGAAATAATCTTTTAGCAATATTTTCCGGAGTCAGGCTACAAGTGGCATTTAAGACAAACGGATCACGCTTAGAGGGTGTTTGGGTGAGCTAGCATCTCTCAATATTCATAAGTTTTATACCTAAAGCGAGTTTTCAAGAAGCAATCTTAGCAAAAGCAGCTCTCCGAGGTCGCATATCTAATCTTCCCAAAATTTGTGTCACTTTATAATGCACATAAAACCTAATCTTGGTTTGTACCAGCAAGGCAGCAACAGTCGAACAAGTGGAGAATGTTGGATCGAACCAGAAAAGTTTGGGGAGAGCATGTTTGGGAGCTTATAAATTTTTAATAAATGTTGAATAATTTTTTTGATAAAAGAATTTATAAATTGTAAAAATAAGATGTTTAGAAATTATAAATTTATAAAAACTAAGTTGATTTTTTTCATTTTATGTCAAACACCTTGTGAGCTACTTTATTTTATATATTAAAAATAATATATTCTTAAATTGCATTGTATTAATAATATTTAAGTTGTTTTTATTATTATTATTATTATATAAAAAAACTTATAAAAAACTATAATTATAAAATTTCATGAAAGTTTATAAAATAATATTACTAAATATCTTTTAATTTATTTTAAAAATAAGATTTATAAAGTCGGAAACTATCTTACAAACTATACGATTTAACTGGCTCTTCAACATACACTCAGCCAAACACCCTCTTAGTCTAACCCTCATCGGTGCCGACGGCCGAACGTTAACCTAACCTTAACGTCACAAACAACCCGCAAAACTACACAAGGAATTTCGGGAGGCCGAGGCCGCGGATCGTGGTTGACTATGCACCATTAATTGGTGGGGCCCACTAGACTGCCACCGGACTCCAAATCCACATTCAATTCCAGTTAATCACGCAACGCAGATATTCCAGGTAAAATGTTTACGCCAATAGTCCGAGACAGCAGATGTGCAGACACGTCAAAGGAAAGCAATATCCAATTGCCGAGCCGAGCCGTCCGTGATCTGGCCCCATGTCTACCCCTGTAGCCATCGTATCTCTTGCTCTCTTTTCCCGTTTCGCCCACTATAAATTCCGTTCCCCCTCCCGAAATCACACCTCAGCAATCATCATTCGCATTTACACATCTTCTCTCTACGCTCTGAGATTTACGGTGACGGTTTGTTTAGACTTCTTGTACTCTGTCATGGAAGATTTGAAGCTTAAGAAGAGGGCGAGAGATGACTCGGAGGAGCCCGAGTTGGATACTGACTCGCCGGAGGTGAAGAGGCTCCGGGAGAATCTTCTGGCTGGTCTGGACGACGACGCCGACGCCGAGTTCTGTACCCCCAGCCAGGACCTTGTATCATTCATGAAAAGCTTTGAGGAGGAGATTACTGCTTCTCCGTCCGCAGCCGGCGGAGAGGCCGACCAGATAGTGGATCGGACTTCGGAGTCTCGGCCGGATCTGGGGTACTTGTTGGAGGCTTCCGACGATGAGCTTGGCCTTCCCCCCACGACGTCGTATTCGAGTGGATTGGAGAACGAACTCAGGAACGATTTGGTCCGGGTCGAGTCCGAGTCGTCTGAGTTCGGTGTGGAGTTTTGGGATATCCCAAGCTATGACCCGTTCCGGTTAGAATTCGGGGAGGCGGAGGACGACTATAGCGGCGGCAATGGTGAATATGTGGCGTTGGACGGGTTGTTCGATCATTCGGGTGTGGACTTCGGGTCCAGTGAATTTGTATGGAGGCCCGAGACGATGCCGGCCCAATAGGAAGGGCCTTTTTGATCATTCACCCCTTTAGGCGAAATATACTGTTCATATCTCTGTTAATACTTTTTTGAAAAACTTCTTTTATGATGCTGAAATTGAAAAATAACGTAGGAGGGAAAATCGCTTGTGGCGATTGTTGACGACTAGAATCAACCACTTGGTCTGAACCTTATGCTCTGTCCAATTAACTGATAAAAAACATAGTTTGGAGGAAAATTATGCTTTAAGCTCTTGTAATTCTAGTGGCATTATTGGTACGCACAGAAATCAAAATTAGGTGAGAATGGGAATGGAATAGTTATTCTCGTACTCATTATTGTTACTGTGATTGCTCTAATTACTTTTTAAAGAATCGTCATTCCTTCAGGAATCTTGATTTTTAAAAAATAAGGAAGAATTATTTCGCTCCACTGTGAATTACTTATTTTCAATTTATTGGGAATGAATAATTTTCTACTCTATTAAAATAATTTTATTATTATTTGATTTACAAGATTTATATTAACACATATTATACATGATTATATAAATTAAATTTTAAAAATATTATATTTGAAAGTGTGAATGCATATAAATTATATAAATAAACATAAAATTATATGCGTACAAGGGTGTGACCAATATATATTATTTATTTTTATTTATCATGTAATAAAAATATTTAATAAATATGTAAAAAATTTATTCGTAAATATGCGCACTCACACACTAACACTCCTTAACTACGGTATAATCTAATATATTATTTAAAAGTATAAATTGACTTTTAACAATAATATAAATATTTTCACTCATTAAATTAATATAAAATAATGGAAACATATTTTTTCATCATAAACTCCTAGTATGTTACATGTACCGTGGTTAGTAAAATTATATCAATTTTATGTTCACTATTCACTTAATGAATATTAATATAAATTTAAAAATAAAAACTATATAAATATATATTTTATGATTCACAAGTTAAATATTAATTATATATGTACGGTCAAGTGTCTACTGTGCATATAACTATGCTATTTTTATATATAACATAAATGCTGAAATATGATGTTATTATATATCAATAAATGATATTTATTAAATATCTAAATATGTATAGTCATGTATCAAAAAAATATAATAATTAATTTTATGATTGAAATATTTTCCTTTTGATTAATAAATATTTATTTTTAATTATCATCATAAATATAATATAAAAATAAAACAACAATTTCGTTCATTTTTCTCATTGTTAATATCATTTCTCACGCATACCTAGTATTGAAAATGTTAAAATATCTCATTCTTTTCTTAAATTTATTTTAATTTTAAATTTATTCCATTCACATCTTATTTTATTCATTTATACAAATTATTCTTTGAAAGTTTGCCTAAATGCTTTCTTCTCCATTAATTTGAATATTTGAAAAATATTTATTTTAGTTTTTGAATGTATATTTTTAGGCGTATTTTTTAAAAAAATTATGTAAAATAAATAAAAAAAGAAAAACAAACCTAATTTTCCAAATTATGGGTACTGACCGCCTGCAATTTATTCCAAACGGGCGATTCTTTCCATGTACCTGTCTTTGTCGGTTGGAGTTTGGACCACCGCGCTTCTAGTTAAAGTACTGAATTGCCCCCATTTTATTCAAAGTGCTGAACTGCCCTCAGTTTCTGTCAAAAATTTCACCATTGCTCAGCACCCCTTTTTGGGGAATCGGGTCAACCCGGAATTATGGCAGCAGTGGCATATGGGCATGGGCATCTTTGAGAAATAAATAAACGATGACAACTAGTAAAAATGGATAAGGGATGTGCAAAATAATTTATAAATTATGGCTATTTTTGTTTTCCTTCTCCTAATATCTGCACTCCATGAAGCGTTACTTTATTGAATATATAATTCAACAAAAGAATAATGTGTTGATAATTACTTTTATAATAATAAAGATACTTAAAAGTATGTCGTGTAAAAAGGAAAGAATGATATAATAAAAGAACAATGTGCTAGTAATTATATTTTTTTGTATTTTATTTTTTAATTAACAGAAAACAACTAGCCAGAGAGACAAGACCCCCTCGTATATTAATTTAAAATATAACAATTTTGTCAAGTAAAATTTATTTGTGTACAAAATTTGCCGGAATTAATACACGTCGTTTAGCAAGAGTCACACACTGAAGTGCAGCAAAAATTTCACATCTAACGTGTGTGTACAATTTTTCATTAATCATAATAAAATGTAAATCTACCATATTTTAATGAGCATATAGGAAAATAATAAGAAAAATATTAACAAGTGGAAAATACAAATAAAATAATAATTTTAAGAAATGAGCTTCGAAGATGGAGAATGACGGTATTGTGCATCCATTCCTCAGACTTTGCATAATGTATGGACTATGATAACCTCGTTACATCGCACTTTGCATATAGTAAGTACGGACTATGATAATAATGACGATCATGATAATATTATTGAGGAAAAGGAAAAAAGGAAAACATAGGAAAACGTAATTTTTTAACACTCACATATTCCACGTATGAATTGTGTTTGAGTAGGTCAGAATTCATGGATGAACCACCCAGTGGGCACTAAACCGCCACTCATCCGCGACGCACCACCCGAAAGATGACGTGGGTTGTGAAATCGTGAGTTTGGATGGGCCTCACTCCGAATGAACATCTTCCGATCGAACGGCCTGTGATATGTTGGACTCCTCTCTGTGGAATGAGGCCGACACAAATTGATTAAGATGTTTGACAAATTTTGAATTATCTTCTTCGTGGGCGGTCTTGATTCGATGTTGGTGCACTTCATGTGGCAGGTTTTCGTGGTCCTAGAACATGGGTGGTTGATACTTCTGGACTAACTGGAAAAGAGTAGCCTGTAATTCGGGCCCGTGTCGTGGGAGGTTTTGATCCTTTTGTTTCCAGAAGAATCCCTTTTTGTCACATTGCAGCAGTATATTCGGCATATTGGCGGGTTTATTCAATCTCTGCGTTCAATCATCACCACGTCTATACAGAGGATTGCACATAAAAATATCGAAATTGTAAGTGTCATCACTGCCTTAGTGGCAGCTTTTGTTTTGCCATAGCTATGCAGCCTAAAACGGAAAATAATACAAAATAAAATAAAGGATTTGTACAGAAGATTAATCCACTTGTTTCCTCGAAAAATGGAAATAAAAGAAAAATATTTGAACAAGAAACTCAAATAAATTTAATTGTTCCACGTGACTCGCGAGGCACCAAATTTTCTAGGAAAATGACAACAATTCCCAACTTGAATATATGTAAAAATTAATAATTTGTTTATTAATTATATCTAGTAAGATTATTTTAGATGCTCTTATTAAAAATTTTAATTAGTTCGTGGATAGCGTGGGGGATGTAAAGAAGCTTTTGTTTTATTTTGGCGGATAAAATAGCAAATATTTCAAATTTAAATAGAAAAAATTCATTCCACGGGATTTGGAACTTATTGAATGTTTGTTGGACATTTATATTATATTGTTAAAAATTTAAAGCTTGTTTGTAACAAAATACAGAATTACGCTCTTATTTCTAATTGAATGACATGATTTGTCTGCCTGTCTCCCTGTCTATCCGTCTACGACCCCTCCCTTCTTTATTTATTTTTTATTTTTATATTTATTTTCTTTTGTTTATTTAAACTCGTCTTTCTTCAAAAATTTTACCCTTTTCCCCTCTTTTGTTTATACAAAGTTTTTTAATATAATTTTAATGTTTAAATATTTTTTGTGCTATTAAAATAATCTAAAATTATATTTTAATATTCTATACTATTTATTAAAAGTTTGACTCTTACATGGTTAAATTAAACAAATTCACACACATACTCTTTTTTCAACTTAATAACAACAAAATTATCATTTTTTATTAGTATTTTTATTTTGCTTTTACTTCATTTTTATAAGTATAATAGTTTTTTCACAAGAATGAAATAAAAATTTAAATTAAAAATATACAGCACAAGCAAAATAAATTAAATAATTATATTTTTACTTTATATTATATTATATTAATTTATTTATATTATATGTTAAGAGTTTCACCGTTATATGGTTACATTAAATAAATTTACACACATACTCCTTAACTAAACAATGACAAATTTATCGTTCTTTGTTATTATTTTTATTTTATCTTTTTTATTATTATATTTTTTCACTTAAGTACAAAATAAACATTTAAATAAACTAATATATATGATAGTTAAAATAAATTAAATAATTAAATATTGATATTATATTATATAAATTTAAGCACATATATAGAGTATGCTAAAATTACTAGTATATTATTAAGTATTTGAATTCATTTTGATTTTACACCTTATTTAGTTACATAATATAAAATTATGATTTTATTTCTAGCTTAAATTCTCTAGTTCTTTTCATCCATTTCTTTTAGTTTATTTTTATCTGTGTTTTATGCTCAATTTCCTTACTTTCGGTTTCTTTTATATTATATATATTTTTTATTTTAAATATTTCTATATTTTGAATCTTAAAAAATATTATTCTTTTATTTAGAATATAATAATTTTATAATAATAATAGTTTTTCACACACATGGAGTCTGCTAATTTTACTAGTAACAATTAAATCTTTGTATTATATTTTTATTTATGTGCACGTATAGCGCGTGTCAGATTTACTTGTGTTAAATATATTTTTAGCGAATGGTTTTAAACTTAAAGCCAGCTATTAAAAGAAAACAAAATTTACAGCACATAGGGCATGTAACAATTAAAGAAAACAAATTTAAAGCGTTGTGCACGTAGATGGACTCATAATCAAGAGAGACAATACTAATCTGAGATAAGAATCTACACGTGTCAGCTGGAGAGATGAGATGCATACTCTGCGTAGGACCAACTTCCATTCCATCCCCATATTGTTCTTCATTACAATATCGGATTGGATTGATCAGTTTGACGAGATAGATTGGGAATTGATTGATCTTTTGGTTCGATCAATGCATGGAAATGCACGGAAATTGGTGGTGTTCAGAAACGGTGTGAACTCGATAAAAACCAATCAAGATGGGTGAAAATCGACTTTAAAATTGGTTTGACCGATTTTGACTTAAAAATAATAATAATAAAAAAAAACAGGGTAAATTTCAGTTTTTTTTTCTCAAAATTTATTACATTTATAACTCTTCAATATTAATTAGAGTATGTAATTATTTATTTTAACTTTTATTTTTAGTAATTATTATCAATTTATTTTTCTAGTCAAGTTTTTGAAAATTTAATTATTATATCTCAAAATTCAAATTCTCCTTATTAATTGATGTGTTTTTATTTTACAAGACTATTTTTTAAATTTTATACTTTTAATTATTTTGAATTTAATAAGTTTTTAAAATTGTGTAATATTTTTTGAAATTTTAATTGAATTATTAAATTTTCAACATTACAACTAAAATCCTTCTTTAGTATATCACTAAATTGAATTACATTTATATTATAAAATTAGTTTGATGGTAATATATGTGTGTATATAAATTACAATATAATTTAAAATAACAAATTTTTTAAAACGGTTCAAATAATTGAACTGGATAAGCATTGACCTGATTAGTTTTTCAACCAGACCACCATTTGATTTTAAAGATTCTGAACGAAGAAATTGGTCATAAGGGGCTGCAGGATTGCAGTTACTCTACCCTATTCACGCTTTATTATAGAAGTATAGATTACGAGGAAAAAGAAAGAAGGATTTATTTTTTATTTTTTATTTTTTATTCCTTATTTTGCGGGTTAAAAATAAAATTAAAAAACTGCAAGGCTGTTGGGCTGGCCCAAAAACATTTTGCAGGCTTGGAACAAAAGCTCCGCAGTTTAACCCTCGAAATAAACAATGCTTGAATGCCACAACCCTCGGCCGGAAAATATCTACCTCCATTTGCCAACCGAATGCTACCCGCTTTCCTTCATCGTGTCTCTCACGCTCCATTTCCACTTGATCCGTCCCTGTCACGACCATTAAGGAGCGTCTGTTAAATATTATAACTAATACAAAAATTTTAATAATTCTTTTCTTGCGATTCTGGACGCAATCTTCCAGGACTCTCGCCCGCCGCTCCGATCCGATTCGATCCCCACAACCTTGAATCAGATAATTATTATTCAGTGAAATTAAGATGAAGATTTACGTGAAGACTCTCAAGGGCACCCACTTCGAAATCGAAGTGAAACCGGAAGATACGGTTAGTTTTCTTGACTGAATTTTTATTTTGTTTTTATTTTTGGAATTTTGGTTCGGATGTCAAATTTCCGTATGAAATTTTGTGTAAAATTGTTCCCTTTTACCTTCGATTTTCTTGCAAACTATTTCTGGGGTTTCGTGAATTTCGTTTTCGTTTTTTCTACTTATTGGATTTTTCTGGGGAATTTTGGACTTCGAGCAAGAGTGTTAGTTGACTGAATTTATGATTTTGTATTTTTGTTAATGTTGGGCTATTTTATAAGATTGTGTTGTGATGGCCTTTTTTCAGCTTGCTGTGCGTCAATTCGTTGGATTATTGCGATGTTATGGATTGTTCCTTTGTTTCTTGATTTTTTGTGTCTTCTGCCTGTGACTTAAGAACTTCTCAATTTTATCATGGCATTACGTATTGCTTAAGAATGGCTGTTGATTTATTTATACCAATTTTCATATGATTCTTATTTGAAGTTAGCAACGTTGATATGATGAAACCGAAATGTTGGCTTTCTGATTGATATTTCAGTAATCATTATTACACCATTGTGGTGAATGGGGGTATCAAGGTGGTTTTTGATGACAAGAGACCTCCAATCTCCATCATAAGATGGTTGATGATAATGGACATGATCGTAAAAATCATCTAATTTTCTGAAAGCAAACTAATGACAACTGAGAAAATCAGTGTATTACACTTGAAAGATTTGCCTAAGATTGAGGTGTCCCCTTTGTAGGTTATCATACCCACTCAAGAAGCCATATCAAGGTTAGAAGTAATTGATGTATCAATGCGCTGGAGTCATAACTGGCGTAAAAGATCATTGTTTGGTGCACATATCATTTTTTGTTATCTTCAAACTGCCTAACAAATATCTAGCTGCAGCCGGAGGAATTATTGATCTCATTACTAGAATTTCCTCAACAGCATCCTGGGTGTTGATCTCTTTCCTTAACTTTTTGATTTTTTTAAAGGCCTCGTTGGCCGCATTAAGCCGAGGATGTTTGTTTAGGCAGCTAATTTCCCAGCACAGCTGCACAAATTTGAACACAATCAATTAAATAAAAATTAAGCCAAGTCTATTTTGTATTCATTCCCAATGACGATATGAAAAACAGTGTCAGAGTTATACTGCTACCTGTTCCACAGATAGGAGGCATACTTATTGTGGGGATGTGCATGCATAATTACAGAGGATCTTAGTGAGTATAAAGATTAAAATTGTTGAAGCATTTTTAGTTTTATTTTAGGAAGTACACATGAGGATGAATATATACAATTCCCTTTCTTGGAGTGCATGCATGAACTATAATGTTGCATTTATGCTGATATAGAACAAAATATTGGGTGGAATTACCAGCCTACTCTTGTCATATGTGTCAAATAGTGAATGCTATGCGTTCTTTATTGAGTGCACATCCTGACAATCAACGCATGGTCACCCTCGACTGGGATATTTATATCTTATCTTTCTTTGTCTTATTTTATTTTTTGTGTTTAACCCAAATTTTTATTGGCACACTTCCTTCTTTTGAAGCATTAGATTTCTATGAGTTTCAATCATTTGTTATGTTTGGCAGGTTGCAGATGTGAAGAAAACCATAGAAAGTACACAGGGAGCAGATATTTATCCTGCTGCTCAGCTGATGCTTATACATCAGGGAAAAGTAATTAAAGATGGCACAACACTGGAGGAAAATAAAGTTGCTGAGAATAGTTTTGTTGTTGTTATGCTGACCAAGGTGAAAGTTGTTCTGTTGCTAGTTATTGAAAGAATAAGCAAAAATACATTATACATCCATAACTACATCCAATTTATTCTTTTCATATAATTTTTAATTTATTTTCTTTCCTTCTGTTTCTTTGTCATTCGTGTTGAGATCCCCGTCAGTAATGCTTGATATAGAAGTACTTCTTCGAGAATCATTTTATGATGCTTGAAGAATACTTGACTTGGTTCATTGTGTCTTGGGAAAGAATTCTTATAGATTGAGAAGATGATTAGATGATGCATGCCGTACATGCTCTCTATAGATCTGTAAAAAGGGCAGCCTAGTGACTGGTACTGCATAGATCCTAATTGAAGGGAAGTTTAAATCGGGATTTTATTAGAAATTCTACCACATGTGAAAGTTAAAGGTACCAGTTGTGAATGTAAACAGAGAATATCTACATAACTTGGAATTTGCAACAGATCAAATTTGGAAGGAATCGGTAAAACAGTAATCAAAATAGAATTGTCATTGGGTTTCTGTAGAATGCAAAAATATTGACCAGCCAAAATCTTATACCAAACTAGAATATGACCGAAGATCAACTATTAATGGCATATATTAACATTTCGAAGGACTTGCTGTTGCACAAACTTCTCATCGTAGATACATTTCCATGAAACAAAAATGTTGAAATATGCCTATGTGGATTCCACTACACAAGAGGTGAAAGGAATCAGAACGGATGTCCATAATATATTTGACTGAGACACATCCTATTTAGCAGACTGCAAATAATAAAACCCTGTTTTTGAGTGCAAATATTATCATACTCATTAAAGCTGGTTTTATCTGTGGGAAAGCCGTATATTCACATAGTTTTTCTAACTTTGTGAAAGCTGGAAGTACGCATACTTTGTATCAAAGCCAGGTATCTGCAACTTCCAAAGCATAGATGTTTCTTTGATGCATTTGCTGCTATTCACTGTGATAATATGTTATATTTATAATGTTCTTCTGGAAATGTTGTAGAACAAGGGATCTTCAGGTGAAGGCTCGACAACATCAAGTGCTCCTCCTGTAAAGGTAATGCCAAACTTGGTTTGCTGATTTTTTGGTATGATGTTTCTGTGTTTGATCAGACAAACAAACATGCTTGTTTTATTTGGCTGTTATTCTTCTAGACATCCCATATATTTCTGGAATAGGTAATATTTTTTGTGATGGTATCAGAATATACACTTATGAATTAAAGATGTTACTGATAACACATTTAATTGACATTCTGATTCTGACAACTTGACTAAATGTCTCCTGTATGAATGTAAATGATGGTATCTATTGTCTAGAGGACACTGATTCCCATTTTTGGATTCTCGCATGTGAAAAATGAGTATTTGTATGCATATTTGTCTTTCAAGTTGAAATATTTCTTTTATGCTTCAGTGGATTTTATTCTGAACTCCCATTGCGTCTGGCCAAAATGAGATGGAGATTAATGCAATATAGCCTCTTCAATTTTTTTTCCTGTACAAGGCTTCAAAATTTTTTACTGAGAGGGCAAAATTACATCTTTGGTTGTCCTGGTGTCTTGCCTACGTTGGAAATTAGGTGGCATCTGACTTTATATATATATATATGAATTTGCCGTTTGTGAAGTAATTGCCATTTGTTTTTTCTCAGTTATTGCTTCAGACTTGTAAATGCAAAGTTTTCTGTTTTTGGTCCAAACTTTTTAGGCTGTTGTTTTATTTGGTTGATTAATCATCTTGGTTGATGGTGATATCTCTGTTTTAGTTGATTCTATGTTTAAAATGAAAATAAAAATATTATTTTCTTTATATTTCTGATTATGATTCCAGACTGACATGAATATATATGTATCTATGTTGTCTCACTCTTTATAGGCACCAAACACAAGTGCCCAACCTACTTCAAGCCCAGTATCCACAACAGAACCTCCTGCAGCAACGTGAGTTTCCTATATGCTTTCTGATATTGCTTGGGACTTTATCAGTTAACCCTCCCCCATGATTGCCCTTGTAGCACACAATTGTAGGTACGCATGATTTTTGTTTTTGATTATTTTGTTGCATGGTTTTTTCTATTTAACAGGTTGGCTCCTGCACCTACTCCTGCTCCTATTCCAGTTGCCAGTGATGTGTGGGTATCCTTCACATAAGATTTGATGTCAAAACTCTATTTTTTGAAAGTCAACTTTCTGACACTTGATTCTTCTGTTGTTTTCTTGTGGCAGGTCGGATGTGTATGGCCAAGCGGCGTCTAATTTGGTTGCTGGAAACAACCTTGAGGGAGTGATCCAGCAGATTCTTGATATGGGTGGGGGAACTTGGGACAGAGACACAGTTGTTCGAGCCCTTCGTGCTGCTTACAACAATCCAGAGAGAGCAGTTGAATACCTATACTCTGTAAGTCTGTTGATGCCTTCAGCATTGTTGTTGGGGGGGGGGGGGTGGGGTTCATCAGAAGATATTCATCTGCTATTTTCTTGTGTTAACAACTCTTTCAGATTTAATCTTTCGTTTGGAACAAATTGATGCTAATTATTTTCACTCAACCTGTCTTTTCTTGGGAGGCCTGCAGCCGCACTGCTTTCCCGTTTTTCTATCTTACCTCTCAGTCTTCTATAAGAACCCAATGCCGTAATTCATTCTCAAATTTTTATTAATGTCACATCCAGTTATGGTCATCTGTTATGCTCTTAGGTTTTAAACACACATGTTGGTGGTCAGTTATCTTTTAACAATGAGGTGCTTCTAAACTTTACTGTCAGTGTTACAGAGATTTATTCTTTTATGTCCTAGCTTGACAAAGTAGCTAAATGCAACTTTACAGTCAGCGATTTTACAAAGTAGCTAAATACAATGCTTTTCTTGATACTATTATTTGGAGCCACTGGCCTCATTACTTATTTGTATATGGTCAGGGAATCCCTGAATCAGCAGAAGCTCCACCTACATCTGGAAGTGTACCTACTGGGCCTGGTACAAATATGCCTGCTCAGCCTCAGCAAGGTGCCCAACCAGCACCTGTGTCATCAACTGGCCCAAATGCAAATCCACTGGATCTTTTTCCACAGGTTCTTGTTGGCTATTTTATATATTTTTCTTTATTCACTTATACTCTATATTTGAGTTATGGAATATGGTACTCTTGTACAGGGTTTTCCAAGTACAGGCTCGAATGCTGGTGATGGAAACACCCTAAACTTCCTCCGCAACAGCCCCCAGGTAGATTTATATGATTCAGAAACCACATTGTAAAAAGTAGTTCTTACTTTTATTTTTTGAATTAACTATTATATTAAATAGCAAGACTTTTGAGAACATAATTTTCTTAATCTTTTGCTTCAGTTCCAGGCATTGAGAGCAATGGTTCAGGCCAACCCACAGATCTTGCAGGTGTTCTGTACTGTTATAAATATCCATTCCTGTTTAATTAACGGGTCATCTATTCTTTATTTCAAAGGTCTGAGTAATGTGTCTTTGTTGGCAGCCTATGCTTCAGGAGCTAGGAAAGCAAAATCCTCAATTAGTGAGGATGATTCAGGAACACCAAGCTGATTTTCTCCGCCTTATCAATGAGCCTATGGAAGGCGGAGAAAGGTATCAAAAACTTTCCACTTCGTGCTTGGAGCATTCTTTTGCATTTGTTACTGATTCAAGCGTTGGGTGCTAATGTGTGGTGGCTTTTTTAAATGTCTTATCAGCAACATAATGGAGCAGTTTGCAGAAGCAATGCCGCCGACCATAACGGTCACACCTGAGGAACGTGAATCTATTGAAAGAGTAAGTGGTGCATTCTGACTTGCTATTACTTTTATGGAGGGAATTTAGTGCTTCTTTAAGACTTTCTATGGGATAAATCTATTTCAAAGATTCATTTTAAAGATTTATTTTTGCAGTGGGTGAATGGGGAGATCTTTATCTTTTCCAGTGGTACAGAAGGCCTGTAAAGTATTGTATATGACATCTGTAATTAATTCTTATCATTAGAAGTCGTGATGGAAGCAGAGAATGGATTTAGCTCTTTTTCCACCGCTAATAAGATAACCGAGCAGCCAAGAGAAAATTCTGAGGGCATTCTAATCCAGATTTTCTTTGTGTATACAAAATATTATTTAAATTCATAAGCTGGGTTGAGCAACTGAAAAATCTTTTCTATGGCTTTGGAAATATTGCATTTTTGTTTGTGGTACAATACAGTGAAATTTCAACTGATTATTGAAAATGGTTTTGCGTTTCTGTCACCGCCTTTTGCAGCTTGAAGCTATGGGATTTGATCGAGCACTTGTGATGGAGGTATTCTTTGCTTGCAACAAGAATGAGGAGTTGGCCGCCAACTACCTCTTAGATCATATGCACGAGTTTGACGACTGATAATAGGAATTAAGTTGGGACACTCTTAATCTTCTTCAGTACTAATATGTTATATTATTTTCTCTCATGTGGATATGTTGGGGCCCTTAACCCCCTATCTCCGGATTTCATATCCTATCGCTGGATTTCATACAACAAAGAGGATGTCAGTTGAGATAAATAAATGTAATTATGTTGTTTGATGTCCAAGCTCTTGTCTTCAGCATCCATGTAAAGTTTCTTTTTGCAGGGTCAGCCAATTCCTGTGTTAATTTCCATGGGTTCGTTTATCCCTTCAAATGACCTGGGTTCTTAATTCGGTTGGCTTCATTGAATAATGCATATGCATAAAGAAATTTATAGAAGCACTGGTCAGAGCTTTTAAAATGCCCGTTGCATCTCAGTTTTATATGGTGGAACCTAATGAGAATAAACCAACCAAACCTCCCTATCCTCTTCGTCGTTCCCACTCAACAGATATAATCCGATCTCTCTTTTCCCCCGCCACCATCATTCCGTGGCTGCAGCCGCCTGCTCCATTAATTGTGGGCTGTGAAAAACACGCCACATCCAGCGCCGCCTATTCAGAGTTTGTCGATTAAGGGTCATCTCACCAGCTCTTACTTCCTTGAAAAGGGCCGCAGATGTATTGATCCAAGGCGAACGTACAACTCTCCCTGCATAACAGTACCCATTCTATCCACTTTTCATCGACCTTCTGCCTGAGCAAAAGTTGATGTTCAGAGCATGCGGCATTTTTCTCATCGTTTACATTTTTAATTTCTGTTATTTGGGCGCAGTGGGTGTTTTGTATAACATACATCACGATTTTTAAAAACAACTAATTGTAATCATGATTTTAAGCAATGCCTGCATATACCTCGCTTTGAATGCACACATTTCCCACAAAGCTTCGTTGGAGAAAAGGCTTACAGATCAGGTGCCATGCATGCGTCTCTTTATTACAAGCATCAGGTTACTTTATTACAGAGCCCATCCCCCCTGCAACCATTGTTAATTGAAATAAAAATTCAAAATTTTTGAGGATGCAGAGTTGGCTAAAAGGAGCAAAATTGGTCGACTATATATACAGATATAGATAAGGTATCCAACATTGTCATCGCTACGTACCATGGGCGATCGTGTTGAACTCGAAATGACAATATCGTCATCCAACCTCACGTGCCGCAGCCTTTGTCTCCACAAGAACAAGACCTAAGACGTGCTTCTGACTTCTTGTTAGACGGCGCCAGGATCGGCAAACTCAAGCACAAGCGTGATAAATACCCTAGATTTGTCAACCTGAACTCGGCATCGATCTACGAAAGCCTAGTTGGGTTATAAGAATCAATACTTGCCTCGCAGTGGTAACATTTTAGAGGATTTATGGACCTTTTCCCTCCGCCGGCGGGCGGTATCCCCCCAACAATATGCTGCCCGAATCTACATTTCCCACTGGCTCCACGATCTCTACTGCACATTTCGAGATGCAACAAAGCTTATTTCTCCACGATCAGACCGACGCATATCCAGTTAACTGCTGAAGATGCCTTGTTTATTCCAGTCATTTCTGATAACATAGATTGGTCGTCTGACAGCCCGTCTGGCATTGACAATTTTGCTATGAACCATAAAGCATTTTATGGTATACTGCAGATCACCAGGGAACACAAAACCTGGAAGCTTCAAACGCTTTCAACTCGCATGCTCGGTAGGCCCTGCCGGTTGTTTGATTGGCATACAGACAAGCAAGTCTGAGCCTGGTTGCCGATGGAGAGTAGTTACAACATACTGATGTGACGTCAGCTTACATCGTTGGAGTAGCCTGCACTCCGAACCCGGGTCCGAGAGACGTTGATGACTGTCAATTCCATTCTGCAGGGAATAAGCTAAACCTGGATCAAAACTTTGAGTTATTGAGCCGCGCTGTTCGCCGCCGATTCACTGGTGCAATATGAAGTCAGAACTGTGAGGAGAGAAGAGAAGTACCTCTTGCCCGACGACGCCGTGAATGCTATATATGAGGCATTTGAAGGTTCGGTGCTGAAGCATGGTTTTTGGATCGATTACTGTAGTACCGTCTGCTCCATCTACCACAGCAGAGGAATATGAATCAATTAAAAGTGTAGATTAATTACCTACATTTCATAGGTATCGGATTTCAGATTGGTGTTACTACTTAACATTGATGGGCACACTAGGATCCGTGCCCTAAGAATGTTGGTCTGCAATTAATGTTCTCGTCTTTAAGTTTGGTAATATCCTTCATGCTAATGAATGAAAATTTGATTTCATTAAAAAAAAAAAGAAAAAGAAAAAGGCAACTTTGCAATGCAATTTTCGTATGAGAACATAAAAAATGCAACTTATTAAGATGCAATGGGGGCAACTTGAACTCGCTGCATGTGACTTGTAACCTGATTGTTAAATCATTATAGCTTAAGATTTCAAAAGACGACATAATTAAGTTCATTATTACAGTGATTTGCGGCCATAATCAAAGGTTCAAAAGTTTTTATTTCAATAATCAAGTTTGACTTTGTTCATTGCAATGCGCAGAAAGTTGGGTAGAAATAATTGCCTGCCAGGAGTTGTCCCAATTAATTTGGCTGGTAGTTATTTGTGATATAACGGGTTACCAAACATATTGAAGGAAATTGAGGCGAATAGTAATAATTGTTTATAATTATTTATGATTTATTAATTTGTAACTAATTGTCTTGCATACAAGGTAACTATAATGACTATGTTCTATATTATTATCTACATGGTTCAAAAAATCCTTTTGTTTTTATTCTTATCTTTAATCATATTTTGTGGGCAATTTGAGATTAAACATTGCAAATGATCTTGAATTGCGTCATTCATAAAATAATACAGATGTATTTTCTATGATAGACTGAATCACGGCTGAATAATCTTTTGAAAGGATACAAAATAGGGGATTAAATAATCCTCATATTTATTTTGGTAAGGAGAATCACGAGGTACTGACTTTAGGAGACACTAATCCTATATTTAGTTAATATGCTTTTCTCATAATACTTCTACTTAATTGTACGTTATTAGAGTCTCAATTACATTGTGATGTTGATGAAGAAGATGAATACTAATTGAACAGTCAAAGGATGGGAGAAATTAAAGAAAATGATCGAAGTAATTTGGTTATATCAAATTTTTTATTACGTTTTTGAGGACAATTAAAAAAAAAAATCTATTTTTATCTCTAACAAATCTATTCTAGAGCAACTGAAGCCCAAGGGTAGATGATGAAATGGCTAACCTATACTTTTTAGGAATAAAGATTAATTCTTAACATCTTACCAAATGAGAATGCCCATTCCCTTTCCTTTTTATTTCTTTTGAAATACCAAAAGTCAACTATTTATTTTGGTAAATAAAAAAGAAAAGGTAATAGTAATAACAGACAAATTACCATAACTTTTTACACTATCATAATAATAATAATAATAATAATAATAATAATAAAAGTAATCAATTTTTTCTAATATCTTGATGTCTGGTTCGTAGCACTTATAGTTGTTGCTCGTAATTATTAATTGAATAGATTAAAATATTAAATTTATTAATTTAAAACAAAATGTAGATAACACTAACTTTTTCCTAATAATATTCTTATAAATTAAATATACTTCCATGAACTACATCTCATCTGCATCACCCTCTCTAAGCTTCAAAATGCACTAAGAAGGTCCCTACTTTTTGCCGTCCATCGTCAGAAAACGGATGGTGCTAAAGTTTTAATATGAATTTACAGTTCCACCCCTAACAGCCAACTTTATTATCCTATGGCCTAAACATATCGATACCTTAACATTACGTTAAATGTAACATTTTAGTAGAGGGAAAAGGCCAATGCTTTGCAATTGCTTCTTCCTATCAATTATTTATGAAAGGCACCTCTTAAACAATAAAAAAAAAAAAAAAGGGAAACCCAAAAATAGGAATATAATTGGTATTGGCAATAATCTTTTTATTACTTCAAGTGAAGTCTTAGTTTACTTTTGTGTTCCTTCTAGATTCAAATAAATCACAATTGAAATAGATTCATAGATTTGATATCTATGTAGAACTCATGTTTGAAAAAAATAATAATTGAAAAAGGAATAGAATTTGTATAGGTCGAACATTGCAACTTGCCTCTACAGAACTCACCCAACTGGACGACTTTTGACCCTATAAATGGGCACCACAGCTAATTCTGGATTTTTTTTTTTGAGTGACTGCTCCATGTTTATATTTGTCGGATCATATTAAACAGAACACCGACTCAATTTTCACACAATTTCGAAGTACAATAATTTTTCTACTATTTTTTTTATCGGGTTGAATAATTCCATTTTGGCATAAATCCTATAACATAATCAATATATTAGATATTGGGTTATATAATCTATTCTGCCTAGTCCACTAAATTCAAGGATTTCAAATTTTAATGGAGAATCTCATAAGAACCTCAAGCTGAAAAGCTTATTTTTTAGAACTTATATGATTACGTAAATTATAAGATATATTTTTTTAATTTATGAGCTCGTATATTCTAATTCTCAGAATAAGCTAGTAAATTGTTTGAATAAAAATATCAAGATCTTCTTATAAGATTTGGTTAATATTTATAATTATAATCAATTATAATTTTTTTAGTGTAATAATTATAAAAATAAACTAAATGTCATTAATATAAAGTAATTGAATATATTTATATCATTTTAAATATCTATAATGAAGTAGTTTATATGGTGTTCGAAAATAAGATGAGAAAAACCAACTTATTTTTAAATGAGTTTAAAAATTCCAAACGTCTTATTTTGAAAGTTTATAAATTACTTCATTAAAAAATTTATAAGCTCTCTACATTTTATAAGATATTTTGAAGAGTTTATAAACTTTTAGGTTTTGTTCGTTTTACAATTATGCACTTCTAAAAACATATATTCAATTATTACACTTCTTTTTATGTTTCTTTCTTTCTTTTATTTTTAAAAACACACGCCAAGATTTGTCAACAAACAAAGCCTTAATATTTACTTAACCCGTGAGTTGAACAGAAGCTGACCAGACAAAAAAACAGGGCCAACTAGTTCGATTATCATCTTCTCTTATTCATGCACTGGTTACAACTTGTGCAATATTTCACCTTTATGGCTGAACAGATGGTGGATTGGACGTTGGAGTACTCTTCAAACCCGTAGCATGACAACCGAAGTAGCAGGAAATTGATGCTTTGTTGCTTTCTGGATCGAACAATTGTTTGTGCCAAAGAGATGAAATTCCTGAACGTGGGTGGAGCTTTCTGGAAACGACATCGTGCAGCAGCCCACCAGAGTACGTAAGATTTTTTCCTTCACGGATTAAATGGAAAGCAAATTCTTTATTTGACGTGCCTGCAATTCATGAAAGTCGCTTTTTGAATGAACTCACATTAAGATATGCCCACTAAAGTGGGCCTCAATGGAGTTTAGGCATTACCCACTTACATCTGTAAAGTGTGGACAGATGAGAATTGGTTGCATGGTGTTCTTCCAGCTCCTTCACCTCATCTGGTCTATTTAGGTAAGCATCTCTTTTCTCCTCGCTATTTTGGGGGGCAAAATTGTCTATTGTTATGGACTTGAAGGCTCCTTCAAAGCTAATTCCAAGAAGTAACAATTATCTGTCTGCACTAATGAAAATATAATCTATTACCTATTATCACCATATATTAAGGATATGGGGCAGCTTATGGTTGCCAAGAGTGCGTGTACAAAAATAATCTCATTCCTTCAATCTATATCTTTTAATGTAAATAAAAATTAAGAATTAACTTTTAGAGTTGGTTAAATGCATTTATTTATTTGTTTGTTTTTACGTTTTCCCCTCATTTTTATTTATTTGATCTTTATCTATCCTCTCTTTGTTAACGTTTTTCCCTCATTTTTTCTCTTTCCACCTATGTTATTTTTGTCTCTTTTTTTTATTTAGATGTTTATTTTCTAATTTTTTGAAATTTTAAATAAATTTTTTTCATTAATTATTAGAAATTTAATAAATTTATATATATAATTTAGCACATGTCATTGAGTGTTCAATATTTGCTACCTATATATATTGTGAAGTGTTTGATTTCATTTTAATTGCACAATGTAATATGACGCATAATGATCATTTTACCTACAAAATACAAAACCACACATTTACTCTTGCCTTAAATCCTTTTGTTCTTTCTTATTATTTATTTCTCACTGGCCTCTTAATTTATCATTATTTGTTTTTTCTTTCCAGTTCTCTCACTCCCAAGTGATTTTCATCTTTCTTCTCTCTCTTTTTTTAGATATTATTGTATTATAAATTTTAAATAATGTTTTTTATTATTTAAAGTACAATAACTTTCTAAATCATAAATAATTTTACATATACAGAGTATGTTTTCCCCCATTTTTTTCTTTCTTATAAAAAAAGGGTGATTATTAAGAAAGCCCCGCCGTAAGGCGTGCAAGTTGTGGTGGTGACTGATTTGGGTTGGTTCGTGAGACCATTGAAAGAACCTCGGTGGCTCAGTCCAATCTTCGACGCTGGACCACTTGGTATCAGTCGTCCTCCAGCCCACCCCACCGGTTCTTGTGGCCATCAAACTTGGAGAGACAGAAACTTCATTTCATTGGCTGTTGGGGATAGAGAGAGGAGGCAGGGATTGACGAGTCTCCAATGATGGCCAGAAACTATTGAGGAATTGGTGGTGGGCACAATAATTGTGAGTGTGGGGTGGACATGTGGTGCTGCTGTGTTCAAAGGACGGATTTCAGAGTGTGTGCCAAGCAGCGTGGGGAATGAATGCAGACAAACGTACTTTTCTGCTTGCATGATTCTTGTGTCACCTCTCACGTCATTCCAGACACCACGTAACAAGCTATATAACGTATAAGAAGCATAAGGCGAGCCTAATCAAATTCAGTGTATTATTGATGGGCAGGACTTGTGAATTTAGAGCAGAACAATACCTATTGGACTAATGTGAGAGGTCAATCAAACTAAGGAATTGAGAGTATTATTTGTAGGCAATACTTACAGATTGGGAGCGTAACAACATGTATTGGGCACAAGTTAAAGAGAAAGAAACAGATGAACAAAGGAGGTCAACCAACTTGTGGAAAAACATCCATGAACTCGCACACAAGCATGTATACAAGGTTGCCTATGTTCTTCGTATTCTTTGAGTGTGAGACATTTAATTTATTCTTGATCTCTAATAATTTCTCACTTTCTTTCAACATGTGGCATTAAACTAACAATAGGTGTGGTGAACTTCGCATTAATCGCATTATTTGGATTGGGGCAGTTGTAATTATCCTGAGACTTCAATTCTCAAAAGTTGTCAAGAAATAAAAATCAAATGAATAGATAGTCATTCTGCAAAATCTACATGTGTTAATGGGGCCAGCAAAAGGTTTCTGGTAACTGGAAAAGAGGCTGTATTTCGTGGCAACCCTCCTTCCATATATAGTCCCACTTCACTTTCTGTCCTTGTCTTTGTTTCATGCGTAATATTCTAGTTGCATTGACAAGTAGCTGTCCGAGCTGCAGTATGATTGAACCAACTTCAATAATATAGAAGCAACTGATAAATCAAAGGTTTATTTGGTGAAATTGTGCACCTTATGTAGACTAGTTATGCCAAAGTCATGCTTAAGTCAGTGTTAGTAATTAAACTTTGGCATATTAAAATGGTGATTATGATCAGCTTTTCAAGTTAAATTTTGCTTTGGAAAATAGACTATGATTTTGTGGCTTTAATGAAACTTATTGAGTTGCATGAAGATGAATTTGGAAAAATTATAATTTGCGTCTTGTATACAGTAATTTGTTAAAAATATCCTTTAATTTTTGTCGTTAGCAAAAATATCCCAATTTTTAGAAAAATGGGCAATTTTGGAATTATTTGCTCTAATTTTGTTGAGATTTTGTACTTCTATAACACATGTGATACTCAAATTTGGAGCTTTTCAATAGTGAATTACAATTTGTCAAAGACAACACCAGCTGGAAGATAGACGAGTAAAAAAAAACATCACTTAAATGTCCGACGTATATAAAAGACACTATCTAGTAAGAAAAATTATAATTTTCATCCTTTTTATACAGTTATTTGATAAAAATATTTTTTAATTTTGGTTGTTGACAAAAATATCTAAACTTTTTTACACTTCGGCCATCTAATTGGTCTTTTTTGTATCCACGCCACCTTCTAGCTGGTGTGGTTAGGTAAATTATTTCAAAATTGTCAATGTTTTCAAAAGTTAAAATATTTTTGTTAATATCAAAAATTAAAGGATATTTTTATTAAAAGACTATATGTACAGGACACAAAGTGCAATTTTTGCTAATGAATTCCGTTGAATTTGTATTGTAATGATGGGGGAAATTTGGTGAGCCGAATATGGGTTTTCACTTTTCAGAAGGATAAAAAAGTTTGTTGATTAATTAGTCAATAATATTTACGGTTAATAAACCTAAATATTTGAAATACTTGTTTGTTGAATAGTAATCTTATTGAAATAGTAATAAAGCGACAAGTGTTTTTTTTTTTTTTTTCTAATATTAGTTACTTTATCAAAACTATGAGTTGGATAGTGATAAATTTATATAAATTTGTTCCAAATCATCTTGTTATCCAAGAGTTTTCGTCTTGTATAAAAGAATGTTTAGTTAATTCAATGAAATAACATAGCCGAACTCGTGCAAGACCAACATAACTTTTACCTATTAAATTCATATTACGACCCGTCAAAATGAAAGAAATGTCCAAGAATTAGGGGTTCACCAAAAATAACTCTAGCTAGTCGACAGGGAAATTCACGAAATTTGGGTTTTAGCACAATTTATTCTATTCAAATTTGGGAATCTCAGACATATTAAAAATACACACGCATAGATCGTAGTAAATGTCACGATCGCGTATCCATCACGATGGATGCACCACTGGTGCACTAAATCATTGTCCAATCATCTCTCATTTTACTAAGCACCCCTCTGCGTCTACGTTCATTAGCCATTTAAATTTATAAACACATTAATAATAGAAAAATGAAAAACTGTAAAACATATAAAAAAACTGAATTATGCTTCTCTCAAACATGGATGAATTTTTAGTAAAATTTCAGTAGAAAAGACAATTCTAGCGTGCGGAAGCCTTTGATTAACCCTCTATCCAGATCGGAAAGATTGTCAAATTTATTTAAATCTTAATGGCAATTATGTTGCCTAAAATGAATCAAATCTGTCTCCATATTGTCATTTTCTGTAATCTCTACACACTGTGATTTATTTTTATTTTGTTATTCCATTTTTTGGATATCTGTACTCGTATATAAATTAAGCAGCAACATGTATGCAAAGATTAAAATACTTTTTTGAAGTGGTGGTCGGTGTCCGAAAGATTTTTCTGGTATTTCTCTTTTGTTTTAATTGTTTTCTAATTCGTTTTTGTGATACCACAAAGCATTACGTTGGATTAATGATTGGAAATCACTGTGCTTAATCTTAAATGGAAGAAACTGTATCCAAATAGACATCAACTTCAATCATGATGGGATATCGTCTCGGATCACGCATGAAAGCAACTGTCACTTTGAGATTCTTGTCTGGTCATATCTAATCTACTTCTAATTAAATAACGTGAGAGTATTAAAAAATAAATGGTGCTAGAAATAACTAATTTCTTTAATTCTAATTTTTTTTTCTTTTGCATCTCAACACCCATTAATTCAGGCCACAAAATTAACTATTAAAATTGGTATACGTAAAATTATCTTTAAATTATAAAGTTATTATATTTTAAATAATACATTATTGTTTTTGAAAATTAAAAATATAAAAATATTTATAATAATAAAATAAGAAAGATAATAATAAATTAAAAGTGAGAAATATTGGAAACAAACACATATATGAATAAATTAAAAGAAATGAAACAATAAAAGACAGAAAAAATAAATATCAAGTATGTTTAAATTTGTAATTTTATGTTGTGTAATTAAAATAATGTCATACAGTATTCTTATGAAAAAAAAGAAAAGAAAGCAACCATCTCAACTTCCACCAACCAAAACAAAAAGAAATCCTTACAACTTAACTTGGCTTAGTTAAAACTTGAAAATTAGGGGAAAAGTAAAAGAAATTAAAAAATGCAGGACCCAAAAAAATCCAACCAGCCAAATTTGCCAAAGAATTGTCTAAAACTTTAATTCCAGTCCAGCAATGGCAAGACGACAGAAAACCTGTAGAGAAAATTTCAGAGCTGTCCTCGCTTCTTTCATCTATGATCCTCCACCGTTCTCCTCAGCCATATATTTATTTAGCTCGTACCGTTCTTTATTTCCATTTTTTTTTATCCTTTTATCTTTTCCTTTCGCTCTTTTCCTTTTGTTTTCTGGTGTATCCTACGTGTAATCACTTCATGGTAAGAAGATAATACGTGATGCCTATATATACTTGGCTTCTGGTTGCCTTTGCCAAATACACAGAACAAGAACTATTACGTCAAAATATTGTGCGACGATGAAGCGGAACGGACGCACTGCCGACAGGAAACAGGGTGGCATCATTACGATGCCATTCATCTTCGGTGAGTTTAATTGTTTCTCAAAGCACCATCAGTATATTCCTTACCATCTGCGTGTGGCTGCAGCGCTAGCTAACTGTGTGCATGTTAATCTTCTTCTTGCAGCAAATGAAATATGTGAAAAATTGGCTGTGGTTGGCTTTAGTGCAAACATGATCAGCTACTTAACAACCCAGCTGCACCTGCCAATGACGAAGGCGGCGAATACCCTCACCAACTTCGGGGGGACTGCTGCCATGACGCCCATACTGGGGGCGTTCGCGGCTGACGCCTTTGCCGGAAGATTTTGGACCATAACAGTTGCTTCCCTTATATACCAGATAGTTAAGTTTCTGGGTCCTTCTTACACTACTAATACTTTCTAATTCAGTACTCAATCTTGAGAAGTAAATAGCTGTGTTTCGTGCAAGAAAACATGCTGTAATAAACTATATTACAAAATCATTTTGAAGTCATTTAAATAATATTTGTTAACAATATTTTTTTCTTCAAACTTACCAACAGGGGATGATCAGCTTGACAATATCAGCAGTGCTGCCAAATCTAAGGCCTCCTCCCTGTGGAGACAACCAGATTTGCCAAGAAGCTGATTCAGGCCAACTTGCCATCCTCTACGTCTCACTCTTGCTGACGGCCCTGGGCTCCGGGGGAATCCGGCCCTGCGTCGTTACATTCGGGGCCGACCAGTTCGACGAAAATGACCCTAAACAGAAGACCGCAACATGGAAATTCTTCAACTGGTACTATTTCTGCATGGGGGCATCAATCCTGTTGGCCACCACGGTTATTGTTTACGTTCAGGACAATATTGGGTGGGGTTTGGGCCTCGGCATTCCTACAGTTGCTATGTTTCTGTCGATTATTGCATTCATATTCGGGTACCCTTTGTACCGGAAACTGGACCCTGCCGGAAGCCCCTTTACGCGGTTGATTCAGGTCTGCGTGGCGGTATACAGGAAGAGGAAGATGCCGATGGCTTCTGATCATAAGATGTTGTACGAAAATGAGGATCTTGATGCACCTATTTCTCTTGGTGGCAAACTTCTTCACACTGAGAACATGAAGTAAGTGGTCTCTTTAATTTGTTTGCGTTGCTTTGCTGTTGTTATCAGGTGCAATAATTCTGGCTTGCAAAGTTTATTCTTGGGAAATGTGGGAAAAGGTTTACTGTAACAGAGAAAGGCCTTGTCTGTTTTACGACTCGTAAATCTGTATGCACAATAAGTGGTGTGCTGACATACATATGTGCCGATGTGGAGAGTGAACTCCAGCAGAAAAGGCCCACATGGAACAAATATGAATAATACGCCCCACGCTGCATGATTAAATCAGGATTGCATTAATTTAGTAAGTTGATGAAATTTACAGGTTCCTGGACAAGGCCGCCGTCATAACGGAGGACGACGACCCAAAGGCCCCCAACCTCTGGAGGCTCAGCACCATCCACCGTGTAGAAGAACTGAAATCCCTCATCAGAATGGGCCCCATCTGGGCCTCCGGCATTCTCCTCGTCACGGCCTCAGCCCAGCAAGGCACCTTCTCTCTCCAGCAGGCCAAGTCCATGGACAGGCACCTCACCAGAAGCTTCCAGATCCCAGCTGCATCAATGAGCGTCTTCACCCAGACGTCCATGCTCTCCACCATAGTCTTCTACGACCGAGTCTTCGTCCCCATAGCACGCAAACTGACGGGCATGGAGCGCGGCATTTCGTTCCTGACAAGAATGGGGATAGGCTTCGTGATATCGTTGCTTGCCACCTTTGCCGCCGGTTTTATCGAAATCAAGCGCCGGCACGCCGCGTTGGCCCACGGCCTGATGGACAAGCCGCATGACACCATTCCCATCGCAGTGTTTTGGCTGATGCCCCAGTACTGCCTCCACGGAATCGCTGAAGCATTCATGTCAATCGGGCACCTCGAGTTTTTATACGATCAGGCACCGGAGAGCATGAGGAGCACTGCCACAGCACTGTTCTGGCTCTCGATTTCCGCCGGGAGTTACACGAGCACCCTGTTGGTTACTCTCGTGCACAAGTACAGCGCTAGGCCCGACGGGTCAAACTGGCTGCCGGATAACAATCTTAATAAAGGCAAATTGGAGTATTTCTATTGGCTGATCACGTTGCTGCAGCTTGTGAATCTGATTTATTACCTGTTTTGCGCCAAGTTCTACACCATGAAGCCAGTTCAGGTTCATAATGCCAGCGATGAGGATCAAAATGAAGGTGGGGTTGAGCTGACAGGACAAGTTTGAGGTTTTTTCTCAGCAGGATGATCAAGAGTTTAATGGCTCTTTTGACCTCCCTTGAATCCATCTTGTAAAATAATAATATATTTTCTAGATTATGTATGGTCATTTGCTAGCTTGATTCAGGGTTGCATAATCCTGATACCCCCTGTGTTTAGTTTCTGCTCCTAATGCAAGGCTAATCGATTTCTAGATGTAATTAGGTTGGCTTATGCTAAATTTCACAATGGCGATGGGTGTGTTATGAGTAAGTGTACTAATATAGAGACGAAGACAAGGAAATATACATCAAACTAAATGTGTTTCTCGGACTTCTAAATTAAACAAATCAAAGCTAAATCTGTTGAGAAAAAAGTGAAATGAATGGGTTAACAGATTAGCTAATTTACTATTTTTCTTGATAAAAAGATTAGACAAAACAGATTAGCTAATTTACTATTTTTCTTGATAAAAAGTTTAAACAACTAACTATCATTTAGTTGTTATTTTTACCTATTACCATGTGGATAATTTAAAAATGAGAATTTATGCTAGGTTTGAATCAAGGAATTTAACAGTTGAGGAAAAAGAAAAATGGTCAAAAAACCCATAAGGTCCAAAAATTGCATTTGTCTGGCCTCAGGCCCATCTTGAAAAATAACCCATTAGTCAGCTTCGAGTCTGGAAGGCCAGGACATTGAATTAACAAGCCCTCGTCCAATTGACCCAGATAAAAGTAGTTTTGCGAAATCGCAAATCAATAAACTGTTGGCCCAGAATGGGTTAAAGGTAGCGAAGCCCCTTGCAAATCCCAACTAGAATAGGGCTGAGCTGGCTGACTTATCCAGGCCAGGCCAGCACTCTGGTGTGGCCAACATCAATTTGTCGTCTCTCTCTCTCTCTCTCTCTCTCGTATTTTTGCTAAATAGATATGTACACACACACACACACACACACACTATACGAGGTATATTGCTTTTCAAAATTTAATAAATGGCATATTTGATGTTCATGTTGCCTCCATCTCTTTGTATCGTTGTTGTGACTAATCTTTCTTCAGAAGGAAAAATCATGCAATTTCACAATACATTTAATATCGCAATATATATATATATACACACACAACAATTAGTGCGTAGCTTAAACTCTTACGCAATTAAGCCAATTATCAGATTATAGAAAACATAATTGTCCATTTAATAATCGAACGTTGAGTTTCCATAACACGACGTCGGCCAATTTAATTTTGTCTGCCAATGTAAATCATAAGTTGACGACAAGTGACATAGGGCTAATCAACTTTTTTAAAAATGAAACCACAATTGGTCGATTATTCTTTGTCATTCCCTTATGCGAAGTGACAAGATAACATATCAAAATCAATTTGAATTGGCTATGATATAACTAATTTCCACACTCTAATAATGTCTTTGGGTATGTTTAGATTCTCATTAGAGTGGATAGGAAAATTGTGATGATTTGAGTGCTAGAAAAATTTATGTTTGGTATTAAGATTTTAGTTGGATAGAAAAATTATATATATATATATATTTATTTATTTATACACACACACACACACACATTCATATATAATAATAATTGGAATATGTTATAGTATATTAGTTTATAGGGTATATAAAATGAAAGTGAGTAGGGAAATTATAAGAATAAGTGATGATTTGATTATTAATAGGTATAATAATTAAAAAATAATTAATTATTTATAAAAGATAAGAGAGAAAAATTTTTGAATCTGAATTTAATAAAATTTATATAATAAGATGTTTAATTTGTCAAATTTTTGAGTGCAAATTAATAGTGGAAAATAAGAAATCCAACAAAGCCTTTGTAACTCAATTTTCTTTTGCATTTCATCCATGCACATGAATTATAAGTAAATAATAGATTTGAGTTCAAACAATAAGTAAAATTTGACAATCAGTTGCTCGATAAGATTCAAATTTATATAATATGAACTCAAAATCGATTTTGAATCACGTGGCAAGTTTGTATGAGAAAAACCTCAAATTTTGGGTCAGTTTCGTTTGAAAAAATATTTTCAAATCTATTTGAAGCAAATTTGGCTAACTTAACATCCCTCAAATTGAATCTTCTCAATAAATTGCCGACATTATCATCCTATTAATATATACTATTTGCTAACGGGGTGTTTGTGAGTTGTTAATTAAACTCTTGTGTGCAGGTATACAATGTACATACCAACCATTCAATTCAAAAAGCTAATCTTCAACAAATGCTTTCAAAATCAAACTAATTATTGAACTGTGAAAGTAACTAAGTTACTAATCAGATTAGTTCAATTATTTTTAAAAAATTAGTTATTTTAAATTATATAATATTATATATACACATAAAATAATATTAAATCAATTTTATAAAATAAATTAAAGTTCATTTATTAGTATGTCAAATGATAAGCTTTAAATATAACAATAATTCAATACGAATAAAAAATTTAAAAAATATATAAAAGGAAATCAATTAAATTCAAAGAAAAATATAATTGTTCAAAATTTAGTTTTTTGAAAAATTTTAATTTCGAGATGCAATATTTATTTTTTTAAAACTCAATAAAATAATTAAATAAATAAAAGTCAAAATAAAAATAGGTAGTGAAAATTATGTATACTAATAAATTATTTTGAAGTAACAATATTCATAAGAAAGCCTAAAAAGTATTTAATTTATTTATTTTTTAAAATGTGATTTTTTTAAATATTTTTGTCAATAAAAATACTACCAATTCAATTCAATTTTGACCAATTTTGACTAGATTTGACCAGTTCTCACTGGCTCACTTGATGGGTGGGTCACATGGTGGAACCAGACCGAAAAGACCTACTGATTCTTGGTCAAACCAGTTAAACTAGCTAGTTCGGTCTAGTTTTCAAAACCTTGTTCTTAAATGTTAAGCATATTTAGTTGGGATAAGATTGTCACAAAAGCAAGCATCTATATCATGTAAGAAATTACACCTTAATGTTGTCCTCTTCTTAGATTGCTTGATTTGCATGGACTTAGATTCTATCCCCCCATATTGTTGTTGTGTATATTAAAACAATATTGACTAAAAGGTTGTTTAGCTAAGCTTATTTTATAACCTATAAGATTATATAATATATAAAATATTTTATTCAATGCCCAACTCTAGCAAAAATTGCATTCTTATGTCTTTAATGCATCCTATATGTCTTGAATTTAACTCCCTTTTTTTATTTTAAATTGCTTATAAACTAGTTCAGGTTCACTCGTGTGATCCCTTTTATATCCTATCAAACTTTGTTCTCAAATACTTACATTGTTGAAGCCTTAAAAAGTTGAAAATTAGGCTCCACATGCTCAAAATCAAAATTTCCCTTCGGTTTTTAAATTTTGCGACTGCAAAACACGAATTGTGGCTGCAAAAAATGGTTCTATACCCGCAACATAAACCGCAATGTATACTGAATATGTCATGATTGCTGTACATGACCATGAAAAGTTTTGTCATGATCGTAGTGATGAGCCTTGCGGCCACGCCATCAGCTATGGAGTGTTCTGTCCTTTGCTGCAACTTAACCCCATGCCTGCGAACAAAGCTGTTACAGCCCTAATACTAATACCTGCGGTCACACAAGAAACGACAAGGCATACTATCTAATGCCACAGTCTTGCTTCGCTCAAACAGATTGGCTCCTCAAAACTACGAGACACGTTCTTGAAACTGTAGAGCTGATTGCAAAACGAGTCTGCATGAGCGTTTGAGGTGTTGTTTGGTTCCAAACTTCATTCTACCCAAATATAATCTCTTTCCTTGACACATAATCACATTCTAAGGGTTCTTAAAGCCTTTTATCATATTCTAAATATAAAAATTTAATCTTGATAAGATTTTCAAAATTTCTCAAAAAAATCCAAAAATTCATGCAATGATTCACTATGTTCTCCTATACCAACATCACCATCCAAATACTAATTCTTGTTGCCTATAATTTACATGTTTTAAGTGCCTAAAACATGTAAGATAAAATTCATATGAGCATGCATGAATTCTACAGAATTTAAATTGAAAACTCAACTTAAATCCTACGTGTTTGTGAAGCCAATGAATTATCCTCTTTTCCTTCTTCCTCCAACCAGTTGCTTTGAGTTTTAGCGATGGCAAAATATTTTTTCTTCTAAGTTTGAGAGGATACTCATATAGGGTGCTAGCAACCTAATGATGGGAAAATTGGTCTTTCATAATTTGGGGAATATTTCACACGAATTTTTTGTTATTTTCTCATCCAAAATTCAATCTAAATCTCCCAAAGTTGGCCCTTCTTGAGCATGGTAAGTATCCTCCGTCAATGTACCAATTTTTGGTAAAGTTTTTCTTGCACATAAATATGCATATTACCTTATGTGCTTACCTTAAATATTGTCACTCCATTTTACATGAAAATATAATAATACAATTAAGGAATTTATCTTTAAAATCTTTTACCAAAATTTTCAATGACATCCTTATAAATATTGCTATATGGTCCCAAAATTTTAGAGTATTACAACATTTATCACTAAGACCTACAAGACTTGCTACGGTGGTTTATAAGCAGCTAGTTGAAGCTATGCCTTTGGTCACTCCCACCAAAAGTTCACCATGCAACAATAATAGAAGATCAAGATCTACAAGAAACAGAGGGAGCGGCTATAGAAAGCTAACATACTAAAGAAACTACACAAGAAACTGCTGCAACTGATGTTTGTGGTTTAGATGTTCCAACAAACACCGACACTAATGTAAGCAATGATGTGCCACTAAGCGAGACAAAAATTGTAGAAGCACCTGTTTAGGGGGAGACACCATAGTCTCTCCGAGGGAGACGTCTGAAAAGATGCTTGATCATGACATCCTCACCATCTCAATCACCACCATTGAGTTCAGAAGGAAAAAGGACCAAAAGTGCCATGTCGAAGGTGTTGGAACCAAAACTAGATAGGATTTTTGCATACCGTGTGGCCTTTTACAAGTATTACAACAAATGAGCTAGAAAATTTGGAATTATGTTAAGTCTTTAGAAATTGAGAGAAAAGTTGGCAGATAAATTTTCACAAAGATTGGGTTTACTGCAATTTTGGACCAACTAGGGTTGCGAAGTATTGCAACATCTATTACCTTATACAACTACCAATTTGTGCATGAGTTTTACTGCAATCTTAATGAAACCATTGTTGACTATGACTCTTTGTTCCATTGTTGAGTTTATGTTTGGGGTCAAGTTGTGGAATTCTTCCCAAAAAGATCAATGAATTTCTTGGTCTTGTTAGTTCTGGATTTACAAGCATGTATCTACTGGATTTTTTGTTGAATCTTGATGAAGTCATGAATGTTTTAATAGGTGGTAAATTTGTGGAATGACCATAGGGGACGACGAGGTAGTCAACACATCTTTCCGTCAAATATTACTTGCTACTTAGGTTGGTTATTTGGAATCTTTTGCAATCAAACAATTATTTAGTGGTGCTAAAGATGCTAAAATTCTAATCAACTACTTGGGGAGATACCTGCAAATGAATATTGGGCATTTGATCTTTGATATTGTTGTAACACATGCTAGAGCAAAGACAATTGCTGAAAGTTTGTCTGTCTTGGACTGATAACTAGGTTACTACAAAGGCAAGGAGTGCCAATTCGACGAATGAGATTGCATTACATTGCCCATCAATGGGTACACTTTAAAAGTTTTTAAAAATTAGAAGTGTTAAGTCTTGCGGTTGGCTAGTTGCCCTCATGACTCTCTCTCAAGACTTGGAATTACAAATTTTGTAGCTATTGAATAAAAAGTTTAAACTTGATGAACAAATTGTTATTCTCTATTCTTCTCTACTATTTATTGTAACATCTCGATCCCATGACTTCAAGGTTAGATCGTCAAGCACTAAGATAGGCTTTACTACTTTTGTTCTCTTTGTAGAGGAATCTGCTTCAAAGGATGATGACAACATCCCATCAAGCGCCCTTTGTCATTTTGGAACCCAAAGGAGGCGTGTAAGTGCTTAAGTTCTTCTAGATGATCCATTATTTGCACATGCCCACAAGAGGAGTTTGGGCGATGATGATGATTCTGAGCTAGAGGCTTTTCAGGGAAAGTATTTATCAATGGAGAGTTTATGCTGTTTGCTAAAATTGTAGTTGGTCTATTTACTTTTTCTAGTTTATTAGACTTTTTAGTAGCTATGAATGCTTTGAATTTTTATGATTTTCTTTTCATATTTTAGGATTTTTTTATTAACAATATTAAGTTTAGTAATAGTGAATTATGTAATTGGACTTTTTGAGTTGTAACGCATGTCATATCATGTAGTGTAACAAATTTAAGTTTTGGCCAATATGAATAAAAGTTGGCATTTTATAATGGAAGTCTTGCCTTATTACTTTTATTTTGGAATTCACGTCTGTCAAACACTGGATTTCAATTGTAATATTGGTTTTGTGCCCTGTAATGACAAAGGGAGAGAATGTTAGTGTTACATTCTGACACATATATAGAGCATTGATGAGTTGTCATTATTCTTAGCATAACTTACCAACATAGTGTTGATAGGGCAAATCTTTTTCCTAAGCCGATTTTCGGATTCTTGGTTAACTTGTTACAACGAATGTTCAACATGATCTACCACAGCATTTTCTATATTTGTCAAAACGAATTAGACAATACATTCCATCCAAATGGTGATTACAAATTATGCACTTAACAAATTTAAGTTGATTTGAAAGGATTTTATCTAATTGATTTAAATATGGTTGACCTTGATTATCCAGAAGATATGGAAGAATCTAAACAATTGATTATATCTTGGCTTTTCCTTTTCCAAACCAAATTCAGCCAAAGCAAGCTTGATCTGTAGAAGACTTTTAGTTCATAATGATAAGGAAAGACTGTTGAAACTATCAAAAAATTGAAAACGAAAAAATTTCGAAAATGTCAAACTAGATGTTATCATATGAAAAGTATCATTTTTGAATATTTTGAGGATTGACAATCGAATTTCTTGGATTAGTTTTCCAATTTTATAGGCTAGCTGAACGGATGCTTTTTGGGGTCAATTGAGTGAACTCGGAAGGATTGCATTGCAAAACTTCACTCATTCAAGTTCGAACTCCAAGTTTTTCTTGGAAGAACTAATGTTCAGTTGATTTTCATTTAAGGATTTCGAGTGTATTGCACTGTTTATATCCTTTAAAAGATAGACATCATACAGAACTAATGAATTGTTGGTTTCACTTGTCCACAACTATCCACTAAAATAATTAAGTGGAAGAACCTCTTTTAGAAGAGGAAACTTGTCAATCAATACTAAAAATTGGGGTCGAGAGAAAATCTTAATAAAGTAGAGATATATGAACTTGCTGCTTAGGAGAATTAGACAATATAACAAATCAAATTAACTAACAAACTTAATGGTAAACCCTTAGCTTTAGCAACACTTGCTTTATTCGCAATATTGTCGATGAATCAAATGTTATTGTATATAATTTAATGAAAAATTGCCATTTAAATTAATGCACGAGTGAGTGGCATTATTTGTTAATTTCTCTCATCAATACCTACCTAATAAATAATAAGAAATAATTGATGAACCTAATAATTGAGTTGTTAGTTAATTAACATTTAGCGTGATTTACTTGGCCAATGACCCCAACACCAACCGTTGTTTATATTTATTTTCAAATTATGAATTTTAAAAAACATATTTTTTATATTTTTTAAATTTAATTTTGTTTCTCTCTATTATTTTTATATAATTTTTAAAATAAAAATATTTAAAAAAACATAATAAAATTTGAAAACAAACAAAGATTTGAGGCATCCATGACATCAGCGTGACAAAGGTCTGTCCATTTTTATTTTGGTGGCTTCAATGTACTATTTAATGTGCGCCTTTGCTTTCCACGTTTTGGCTGCTTATTGGTTATATACCGTGGATTTAAATCGCCACTATTACGATGGCCCCGAAAAATAAAAAAGAAAAATAGTGAATTGGAAGAGCTGGTTAATATATTAAAATATTTGAATGAATCTGGATTGGGTTTTAAAGTGCCCCTAAGTCTGATGGAGTTTGAATTTGCATCTTAATATTTTTTAGACTTAATCTCACTAATTGTCTCTAAATTTTACAAAATTGAAACAAGTAAAATTTAAATAATTATTGAACTCGGAGACATTACCATTCTATTTTTGTACTAAGTAATAAAATTAAATTTAAAAAAATATTTAAATTTAAATTTAAATTTAAAATTTTGAATTTGATTAGATTGTAAAATACTGCTAACTTAACACCCCTGCATTTAATGTAGCCTCTAAAAGTGTATCAGGGGACAGACCCACTCCCCATTATTATGGTCACAAGAACTTACGCTTAACTCATTCATTATCATTATTATTACCCACTAAAAAGTATCTCAACGTTTGTGCAATGACCCCCAATAAAGAGGTGTGGAGCATAGTCTATGGCAGCAAAAGTGGACAAGCACACATTGGAATACCAAAAGCATGTTTCCTATCCTGCAAGCACCCATAAAGTCTCACCATTTTTCTTGTAATGATTAAGTTGGTTTTCAGATGTTATCAGCTGAATGTCGCCACGCTTCAGTAGGTGATATATCATCAACAAACAAAGCAAAAGTTGCAGCCAAAATCTGATTCTAAGCTACCAAATCCAACTCCGAGTCTCAATTGTATGCTGTTTGTTTTTTAACTTTAAGGAAAGTAGCTATAGACTACTTGCGCGCCGGCTATTGGTCTGTCCACTTCATCTTGCGGGGGAAGTAAAAGAATTTCAAGCTCAAGTCAAAAGGTAAAATTGTATATTTAGAACTAGAATCCTCCATTTGGAAGTCATCCATTTCACTCTTTTGTACTTGAAGAAATTATAAAAGGAGTGTTTGTTAGGACTGCTCAAGCACAAGCTCAAATCACATCTATTGGGTAACGCCTCAAGGGAAATGTAACCATTCATTGGACCAACTAAATACACACACACACATTCGTGAGTTTCACATCATACTTTAATCTAAAAATATTGAGGTAATGACTTTACCAGTTACTCTTATTTATATGTGGTTTCTTTTCTCCATATTTTTTCAATGTGAGGCAACTATTCATATTTAAAATTAGTATTAGCAAGTTAGTTTCCCATTATAGTTTATTACTACAAATAATTAACATGGATATTTATCAACTCATGACGTTGTATCGAGCCTCACATTCACTTGTAAAGAAGAATAGAAAAAAGCTTATTTCCTGACTTGTTTTCTAGAACTCTGTTTTTTTCATGAAATAGGGATATTAATAAACTAATCTACTTAATTCGAATTCTATTAAATTCAAAAATATTTTTAGATTAATACAATGCAAAATTGAAATTAAACAATTTTTACACTCAATATCACTGTTTAGCTTAAATTTTATATTTATTTTCCGTTTTACAAAAAGGGACGAGCAAAATACAAGTAATAGTTGAGTTGGAATTAATTGGGCAATTGCTATTGAGTTGAACTTGTAAATAGCCGTATATAAAATCGAATTCGCGCCTACACTTGGCAAAAAATATGCTTCGTGTGTACAACAACGTACTTCGATTCAATAGCATGGACCAAGCAACCAACACACTTGGATCGTTCCTCAATGAACCAATTTCTTCACATGGGTAAACGTACCGAGTGAGGAAACCTAGTCCATGTGATAAAAGGTTCATTGGATGGTCCATCTTTCAAAGACCTTGTGAAAATTCCCATTGGCCAATGACAAGCAATCGATGTCGGATTCATGCTCCACAGTCCGGCTCTCGTATGTCACGTGGGCCTAAACAAAGGGGACAACTGCAGTTGTATCCTAAAATAATGAAATATTTGTAATTGAATCCTCTCTCCTCTTTTATCCTCCGGCCTCAGTTGAATTTAACTACTTTCATACAATTTTAATTGCTCCTAATTTAAACTAATACTGAATTATAAATAATTAATGAAGTTAAAAAGTTTAGATATCGTTACATGCATAAACTTTTAAGAGATGTATATTTAAAGTAAGTAGAATCGTAAAAATATTTAAAGTTGTAAATAAGGAAAAGGTATAAACACATTATTAATGTAGCGTGTTATAAAGTAGTATCACAAATGGACCCTTGTGTTGGTATTTGAGCAAAGTAGGGAACTCAAAAAATGAAAGCAATGTATGCAAATGTTGAAGACAAATACAAGAATATATCCCATGGGGACATAAGTGATGAAATTACTAAACTAAACTAATTTATTAAAGAAATCATCCTTCTTTTAAACGAAGATCATATGATTTAAGAAATTAAATTGGACAAAGCCGTGCAACAAAATTAATATCATTTTTAAAAACATATTAATTTTTAAAGATACAATAATCTACATAAAGGTAGTGAATAATTATGTTGGATAAATTATTTTTTCAAATCTAATTATATATTTTTTATAATAGAAAACATTTGATTAATGTCAAACTTGTTATAAAATAATTAAAATGAAATATAATTAATCTCATACATAAAATATAATTAAATAATTATTTAAAATAATTCTCAAAAACTTTATTCTCATCCTTGAAAATGAACATGTACAAATAAATGATAATAAGTGCTTGTATGACAAACAAAATCTGCAGCTCTTTAAACAAGGAAAGTGAGAGTTTTTGCGACAATTTATTGCGATCTAGTCCCTCATGCGTGACATTTATGTATTATACAAAGTAGTGGGGCTTAATAAGAGTATATTACAATGTCAAAAATGAAAAACCATTAGGTCGGGGGCAAAAATGCAGATAAATTTCGATAACCGAACATGATTCGCGCAGCTGGAAATCCGGCCTGACACCCTTTTGGCGTCTCCCCGCCAAACTCGCCAAAACTCGTTAATGATAAATATTTAGTACACTCCATTTGTTATTAACACATATTTATATGTTACAAGACATTATTAATTATAATAAATTAAAAAAATTATTATATTTCATTTTCTAAAAGATTAAAAAAAATGAAGATCCTGTCACTGAAAGCCTCCCACAAAATATCTAATCTTCAACCACAGTGTCCCGGAACGCCTCTCTCTCTCTCTCTCTCTCTCTCTTCATGAAAAGATGCAGAGTGGGGCCCCCTGAAAATATCAACCCCATCTCCTCTCCAGCACATGTTTTCTCGGCGCTGACCCGACCCGGACAGCCCACTCCCATCCCCATCCTCGCCCACTCCTTATATCACGCTCTCCTCTCGCCATCAATATTGAATGCGCGCAAGTTCTTCTGGTCTTGTGGTATACCTAATCTCTTTCTCTTCTCTTTTGTTGGCCCTTTGCTCTACTGCAAGGCCGTTTGAGGATACACTGAGGTTGAGAGCCTTTACGTTCTGCTGGAATGGAGGGTGCTAGTAGCCGTAATAATAGTACTATAATAGCGCCGTTTCTGATGAAAACGTACGAAATGGTGAATGATCCGACGACGAATGGGCTCATCACCTGGGGGAAGGCCAACAATAGCTTTATCGTTTTGGAGCCGTCGGAATTTTCGCAGAGGATTTTGCCGGTCTACTTTAAGCACCATAACTTCTCCAGCTTCGTGCGTCAGCTCAATACATATGTGAGTTTAATTTGTATTTGATTCTGGTATACTTAATGTGATTTTGGTGATTGAGAGAGAGTTTTTAATCTTATTGTTATGCGCCAAACTTTGTTCCTGAGGTGATTTTGGCGGAACTGTTAGTTAAATCATGAGTTCAAAGTATTGCATGCCAGATTCTTTTTAAGTTTATAATTTGTGTGTTCTGAAAGTAATTTTTCTTCCGAGCTTTTGTGTTGATGAAATTAAGCGTTCTCTATTTCTCTCTCTCTCTCTCTCGACAAGAACATTGACAGGAGAAATATGGCTTAGTGTTGTCAGGGCGAACTATTGGTAACTGGAAACCAAGGCAGGCGCCTGGAGTAAAAACTGATCAAACCATAACTTATATGACAAATTCAGGCTCTGGAAAGCCTTGTCTGTCATACATATATACAGAAAAACACAGCACATACACAGAATAAAAGCACCTAAATATGCTTAGCCATCGACGTATAAGTGTTTTTATGTAGACCGGCTACAACATACTTGCGCTGACGGACGGCGCGAGACCCATTTATGGTTATATATGATGCGGCTCTAATTGTTTGGACTTGGGACTGTTTTTCCAAAGTTTTCAGCACTGTTTGTTTGCAATGTAGTTTTACCTTTAATTTTCTTCATGAAAATGGAAAGAGACGATATCCTGTATTATAGTGAACTAGGAATATTTCCTGTTGTCGACTTTTAACTGGCTCGTGCCTTATTAGCTACCGAGCCAACTAACATGTTAATCCAGGTGGGACGATTGGCTTACTTGAGCCAGACGTTGAATGTCGTAAGTTGTTCTTAATGGACTGATTTATCCAATTTCTGGGTCCTTGTCTTCCTTTATTCTCCGTGGGCGAGTGGTTGGGTAAACGCTGTCACTGCAGCAACTTGTGTAATTTTCTCTATTATTTTGGACAGTTGCTCCAATTGGGGAAGTCCATAATTGCAACGTTGAATTTTGAATTTTAAGCTTGGTCTGGATGCAAATTATAATAAGAGAAAAGGTGGGGTGAAAATTTAAGAATGGTATAAGAGTAAGATTAGATAAAAGTGAAAAAATTATTTAGTTGAATTTGTAAAACGAGAATATTAAGAGGAAGAAAATAGGTAGAAATTTGCATCCAGATAGTCTATCGTGATATGGAGTATGATGCAAGAAGAAATGTTGCGATTTACTGGTGCTTGTCCAAAACTTGTTGGTGCAGGAAGTACAGAAAATCGCTGTTAAATTTGATTGTTGCTTTTATTTTATTAACGTGATTAGTTTATTTTATTAGCATTCCCTTTGAACTCAAGAATGTGGATTTGTGGGAATGGTTTCAAATTTTCATATATTAACAATAGAAAGAAACCTTGACATGAGTGCAAACTGAGTTGCAAAATTCCCATTATATGCTAGTTATTCCTCAAATATTGCTTGCTAGTTACCTCAGTTTCTGAAATGTGTAATATGCCAGAATCCCTTTTCTCATCTTCATACACATTCTCTATCTTCCTTGTATGATTAATGGTTTCAGAAAAGAATGCCATACCATTTTGACCCTTAATTTGCATCAGGGCTTCCGAAAGGTTGATCCAGATAGGTGGGAGTTTGCCAACGAATGGTTTCTTCGCGGGCAAACGCAGTTACTCAGCCAGATAGCGAGGAAGAAACATGCCAACAAAGCCTACATCCCACATCCCATGCCCGAAAACTACGAAGAGGAGGATCTGATAATGGAGATTGCAAGGTTAAATGAAGAACAGGATAGCTTAGAACAAGAGCTGGAGAGCATGAACCGGAGGCTTGAGGCAACAGAGAGAAGACCGCAGCAAATGATGACTTTCTTGTGCAAAGTTGTGGAAGATCCCGAGATCCTGCCCCGGATGATTCTCGAGAAAGAGAAGATGAGAAGGCTAACATCTGCCAGCAATGACAAAAAGAGAAAACTTGTGATGTCTACAGATTCATCCAATTCTTTATCCGGAATAGCGATATCAAGTTCATCAATGAGGAGTGAAGAGGATCAAGATCGGCCTAATTATACAGTAGCAGAATCAACGCCAATTTCCTCGCCTGGTGGAAACCTGGATTATTGCCAATCTTCGCCGTCGCTGGATATATCATCCCACGAGTGGTTGAGCCATAGCAGACAAAGCATGGGGTTGCCTTTGATCAGGCAAGAACATCCCAGTTATGCCAATCTTTCTAGTTCATCATCATTGTTGAGCACCTCCAGTGAAAGTGGGGGTTTTCTGGAGGTTGCACCACCGATAAAGGGCGGCGTCGCTGGGCATAATAGTAATGCAGGTGGAGTTGATATGAATTTTTTTGAAGGACTACTGTCTGGAGAGGACGCTAGTCCGCGGCCGCCTTATCCGTTCTCACTGTTGGGTGGTGGTTTTTAGCATATATTGCATTTATTTACTTGGAAGTATGATTAGACCTCGTAGCTGGTAATTGATTTGGTTATTTTCTTTTCGATTTTGGACTCACAAAAATAAATTTAAAAATTGCAATGTGTACTTAAGCTATTATATGCGCTTCTCCATTTTCGGTCAATAAATATTTTTGGAGCACGTGTAACATTAGCTAAAAGTGATTGAGTGTATTAGATATCCTAAAGTTAGCCTTAACTTTTCCTTTTACATCAGATGGGGGGGAGTCAAATCAGACATTGTGATCACCTTCGAGAAGGTAAATTTCTATACATGTTCTAATATTACAAAATATATGATGGAGGAAGAGTGTTAAGTGATTAAATTAACTGCCACATAAAATAACCGAATTCATATATTTTTTTCTCCCAAATTAAACCAGTGAATTAGTAAAGATTTCACGAATTAAAAATATTTCATAAGATTTAACAGACGAGGATCATAAAAGGAGTAAAGAGGTTACTATCAAATTCAGAAAGAATAGGTAATGACAGAATATCTTTTAAATCTCATAAGAAGTGAATCACAAATTAAAGACTAACATTAGTCTCCTACATTTTTTCCTTTGAATAAATCCTAAAATTTTTCTCTCTATTGGGCTTTCTTCCTATTTTTCAATTTGGTTTAACGTATAGTGGGGCTTGATGGCTGGCCCATGGGCATAGGTGCGCACCATCCCCCAATAATTCACCTCTTTCAAGGGACATAAATAGGGCTGGTAATAGGGCCTCCTCCTCCATCTCCTTTTCCCCCACCCTGCCCCATCACCTGCCCCACACCCAATTGATGAAATTTTACCAAATTGAATCCAAAATCAAATTTTATTGTCCTCCCATATTTATATTTCCCTCATTTTCTCTTTCTAGTAGAGTCTTCGATTTTGTGAGATCCATTGCTGTTGCTGCAGATTCTTGGAGTTGGCTTCAGAAAAATTTAATTTTTTGGAATATATAGACGCATTACGCACAATGATTAATTGCTCTTTGTGTCCTGTTTTTCAAAATTAATCAACTTAAGTTCCTTAAGATATCGCTGTGTTTGTCATACGGCCATTCTCAAATATGTTAACTAGGATGATTCTAAAACGTGCAAGCATTAAGTATTAGACAAGCTCATTTAAAATTTTATTTAGTTTTGTATAATTAAATAATTATTTTTAATTATTAAACTTATTCACAACAATAATTATACATATCATATTTATACTCATACTTATTTTTACTATAACCAAAAAGCGTGCTTTGCACGTGTAATATAAATAAATGTTATATTAGTAATTACATAATGTATTACTTATTGATTATTACATTATTTATTCTTAATATTTTACACAATATCTTATTGTTTTAAATTTAGACAATATTTTTTACTAAATTTATTATTATATTATTATTCATTTTGGATTTTTTTTAATGTGATATAAATTGGACAAAATTTATAACATTTTACTTGCAAATAGATTAATTAAATTTTTAATATTTTTTTAAATTACTATATGAATGCATTTATTTTGAAATTTTTTTAATGTGATATAAATTGGACAAAAATTATAACATTTTACTTGCAAGGTAGATTGTCTTATTAAATAATATATATTTACTGCTTTTCATTCAAACTATAGTTTATTTCCTTAATAAATATGCTTTCTATTTATATATGTTATTGAGTATCTATAATATGGATTGTTATTTGTATGTAGTAAAAGTATTTATTTATTTGTATATTTCAACACATTAGTTTATTTTATATTTTTTTCTCAAATATAATTTCAAAATTGGTATCCAATTATATCATAATCTATCAATCGTTCTTTAATATTTATGTGCTAATTTTTAAGGTTTTTTAGTTTTGTCAGATTAATTTATATTTCTAATATATCAGTATTATTAATTATAGCATATTAAAGTGAATTACATAAATATCAAATTTGATTACTTATCATGATTTTTTTTTTGTGTTTATGAATTTTTATATTTATAACAATCTTTCATAAATTTATCTTTCTATAACATATCAATTTGTTTCTCAAAATATAAATTTATTTTTATATTTTCATTGAGTTTTCATAATATTATATTTAGATTGATCTATTAAAAAGTTTCCAAAAAGAAAAAACTATATTTATCCTTACAATCAAAAGTTTCATATTTTAATAATTATTTTTTTATCTCTGTAATATTATATTACAAATAATTAAATTATAAAATAAAATTGTTTTATATCAAATAAATGTCATTTATTTAAAAAATTATAGTCTAATTTCACACAATTAAAATAATTTAAAACATATGTTTATTTTTAATACGGTAGTTGTGTTTGAAAATATTATATTTTGTTATTTATTTAAATTTTTAACTTGTTGTAACATTATTTATATCACTATTTATTTTATTTTTTGTAATTTTTTTTGATTGATCTTTGTGTGTATGATTTTTTACACGTTAAATTATTTTATATTTATTGAGTAGTATAGTTTTAAGTTAGTATCTTTCAAAACTTTTATTATTATTTAATTAAAAAAACAATTAAGCACTTGGTATATTTATAATATAGATGATTGATAATTATAGTAATTAAGTAATTAGTTTAGATAATTTAGAATTTTATTAATTTTTTTATTTTGATTAATATATAAATAACCACATAAGAAGTTTACATATATTAGAATTCTATTAGTACTCAACTATGAAAACTTTTAAATTTTAAATAAAATTTTATTTTTTTCTATTTAACCTTATTTTTAATATGAATATTAATATAGATGTACATTCACACCATGTCAAAAACACACGCTTATGAATTTTCATATTTACAACATTATTTCATAAAATTTTCTTTTTTTTAAGTATATCAATTTATTTCTAATACTATAAATTTACTTTCTATAGTTTAAGAGTATTTTAATAATATTAAGTCAGATCAAATATATTAGTAAAGTTCAAACAAATAATATGTTATATTCTTACAATATAAAGTTTCACATCTTAATAATTGTTATTCAATCTCCATATTGTAAATCAATAGACTTTAAGTAATAAATATATATACAATTAATAAAATTTATATATAAATTTTGCATTTTTAAATTGTTTGCAAAACATTTTCTATTTATTATTAAGTGATATTGTTGTGAGTAAGTGTCTACCAATAAATTTATTATTTTTAATTTAAAATAATTAAACACTTCATATATAATATAAATAACTAATATTTATAATAACTACACAAGTAGTTTGGATAGTTTAATGTTTTACTAATTTTTTTTATTTTAATCAATTTCTAAATAACTATACAAGAAATTTAAATGAATTATAATTCTATTAATATTTAAGTACCAAGATGCTTATTTTTATCTAACGAAACCATTTTAAGTAATATATATATAATTTTATGAATAGTATAGAAATACAAGAATCAATGGCTCATAATTCACGTAATAATTGTTTCCTTTAAAATTCATAAAGATTAGCACAAGACAAGTTTGTGTTAGTTTTGTATAGAAATTAAAATTTTAATATAATAATATTTCTTCTATGCCTGTTAATTTTTACTTTTATTTATTATCAATTTTTTCGCGACGTCTTATCCTTATGATTTACTTAATATTTTTATTAAATTTGTATTGTCTTTTATTAAAAAGATCATATTACACATGTTACATATTAAAATTTATAATATTTGTATTGTAATGGCTGCAAGAATGTATTAGTTTAAGAAATATACCTTCCATTTTGATACTTTAAATAAGTATCCATAATATTGATCATTTTTTTTGTGTAATACAATTATTTTATATTTCAATAGATTGGCTTATCACATAGTTTATCACAAATCATATTTTTAAAACTGGTATGCAATTATATTATAAATTATCATTAACCCACCATATAAACTTATCATTACACATCATTATTTAATTTAATATTTATGAACTAAATTTTCTGTTTCGTTTTAATTTTGTAACATTGATTTTATTACATAATATTTATATTTTTTATACATTACTAATTACTGCATAATATAAGTATTAAATTTGACTATTTCTTACTTTTTTTTTTTTTTGCATATCTATGCATTTTCATATTTAATAACTCCCATAGAATTATGTTTATTTAAATATATCATTTATTTCTAAAGCTATAAATTTACTTTTATTTTAGATGTATTTTAATAATATTATATTCACATTGATCTATTAACATGCTTTCAAATAAATAGTGTATTTTTACTTACAGTGTAAATTAAATTTCACGTCATATAATTTTTATCTAGTCTTTATAGTATTATATGATATGTAATCCAACTTTAAAATAAATTTAACTTATATCAAATAATTATAACATATTAATAAAATTAATAGTCGACTTTTGTACATTTAAAATAGTTTATAATGTATTGTTTACCTTGTAACTATAAATGTTTTTTTGTTAGCACCTACTTATTTATTTAAAACTTTACTCGTTGTATTAATATTATTTATATTGCTACTCATTTTATTTTTTGTCATTTCATGTGATTGAGATTTTATTTTTTATTATTTTTTAACACATTAATTTATTTTATATTTATTAATTAAATGATATAATTATAAGTTAGCATCCTTTAACAAATTTATTGGTATTTAATTAAGAACAATTAAGCACTTCATACACAAGTAAATAATTAATAATTATAATAACTAATAAATAATTTAGATAATTTAGGATTCTATTAATTTTTTAATTTTAATTAATTTATAAATTATAACAGAAGAATTCTAAATAATTTAGAATTTTATCATTATTTAAATACTTAAATTTTTATATGTTAAATGAAATTTTATTTTTACCTAACTAATTTTATTTTTACCATACACGAGTATTTAATTAAGGATAGATATATAATTTAATAATATGCTAAAAATATCAAGAGAGATACATATTTTTATATTGTAGTAAATTTATATTTTGTAACATAATTATTATTTTTATAAATTATTACATCATCTAATCATTATTATATATTATATATATATTTAAATAAATTATATTATTTATTTTATTAAAATATTTATTTCAAAAATAACATAATATTCATCTAAACACATCAAATATTATATCTAAAAAAAATCCCTCACAAAACACAGCCATTGTATAATTGTAATCAATTTGAATGGTTCTTGAGATTTGAGAGGTTTACCTACAAAGTACAATAATTGTGTTTACGAAAAAAATGGGAAAAATTCAGGGCCTTGTGGGACAGGTGGCTGGAATTTTAGGTACTTCTAACACTTTTTATATTCCCCAATTTCTCCAACATAGGAAGCGAATATCACACACACACACACGCACATATATATTCACAAAAGGCCGCGTGAGCACAGTCCTCTCGTTGTGATAAATTAGTATTGCTGGCAAGCACTTCTCACATCCCACCAAAAGTCTCCTCTCCCCCTGATAAGTCTCTGGCCCGAGCTTTATTTATGATGCTTTCCAACGGTGCTGCTTAAGTACTCGTGGGCCAGAAGGATGTACCCGTTTAGGTGGAAGAAGGATGAGGTTTTGACTACTGGTTCAAAAGGTGGATTTGGTCCTCGGACTACTCTGGCTGCCATTGAGTCATTAACCATTCCTATTGTGAGTTCTGTCTCCATTTTTCCCAGATATTTTCTCCGTTGATATGCCATGCTTGGGTTTTTCTTATTTCTAATTGCTTGTTGTTGGAAGTAGGTTCAAGAAGTGGTGTTTTTGGCCGATTTTAGATGTTCAGGGTGCCAGCAAAGGGTGGCTGAGATTATGTCTAAAATGAACGGTAAGTTTTCTTGGAACTTGAATGTCGTATGTGTTTGGGCTTTGGGTTTTGCTGGGGAAATGAATAAAGAAAAAGGTAGGTGGCTCTTAGGGGGTAAGCCTTGTTCAGCCATGGAGGCGGTCTTTGAGGTGGTGGTCCAAGGGATATCCGACCGTTGGATGCTAAAGCAAGGAAGTCTTTTATCTCCTTTGACTTTCTTGAAAGCCTCTTCATTTTAGCCCTAGTTAAAGGATTTCCCCATGGGATTCCTTTTTGGCGATAATAATTTGGTGGTGAGAAAGTGATAACGTCGTTAGTCGTAAATTTTTTGGTTGTGAAAGGAGAAAGTGATTTCTCTTGTGGGCTCAAGCCCTTGGGGGTGAGAGTGATTGGTGGGTGCAATTACCAGCTATCTTGACTGGGTACGTAACTTCATAACAAAATTGACTGTGGGAATTAATTAGGATGACAATAATGTATCTAATTTTGTTGGACTTGAATTTGCTGGACAGTTTATTCGTGATTAAGTGGTGAAGAAGGTGATAAATGCATGCCCTTCAACTGATTGTTGCAATTATTGCATGAAGTTTCATTTGATTCATTTGTCTCCTTCTTCCCTTTTGCTTTCTTGCTTATTGTAATATTATTAACCGTGCACGATACCTTACTAGAGTGCAACAAGACTGGGCATGGATGTCTTTGTCTCTTCACCCCCATACTGGACCGGAATTACTAATGTTATGTTCTCATTTCATGTTGCAGGAGAGACTGAATCGGTTGTGATCAGTGTTGTGGAGAAGAAAGTCACCCTCACCTGTACATATCATAACTCCAATAAACTGCCTGGACATCAAATTTCCTCTGTACATCACAACTCATGGAGCAAAGCTTCCTTCATCCTGCGACTGATGGGCTCCTCCTGCAGTTGAATTTCTATCTGACAGATCCAAACAAGTTCATTGAAGAGCGGATATAGATTTTATGTACCACAAGTCAAGTCTCTAATTACGCACCAATTTAGTCATTTCCCCTTGGTTATTGATATCGAGTTGGACCTGTAAACCTATTTATAAATTACAACTTTCATACCTCTAAACCTACCTTTGCACATGAAAATAGTACGTATAAAGGGTGCATCTTGTGTACAGATTTCAGATTCGAGCAAAATCAATGAATGGGTGCTTTTTCTCTGCAAAGAACGTTATTTGGGCATCTTTACCGACTCTGCCATGCAATGTTCAGAGGAACAAAACGTCCCATATTACCCTTTTTGGTCATGTACTTTCTCAGACAACCAACTTTTTATTTGGCATCTGCTTAGGTCCCTACTCCATGCCAGAACAGGTATGTGGGTTTTTACTATCATAGCATGACCATTCTGCAATTTTTCACGAAATCAGTATATATCCTCCTCATATGAACCTCCACCTGCAATTCTGTCCAATTTGGCAAGTAGTCCTGGATGTCCTAAATCAGCTTAATGTCACTTGAAATTAAGCTCTAATGACCTGTTTACGGAAAGAAACAGGTCTATTGCATGGTGATGAGGATTAATCCTGAATGCAATTCTTGCAGCAAGAAGACGAGAAGAGTCCTCCTTGGGATGAAAGGTACTGCATGCGTCGTAGAATATCTTCTCCTCGGTTTATTCGTCTCCCATTGTCTTGTAATAATAACAGAGGATTTGTCCTCCGTTCAGAGAAGAATTAGAGACACACTTGGTAGACAAGCAAGACAGCAAGGTAAGCATTTGTGGACGTGTTGAAGAAGTGCCCCGTCCTGGCAGAACATGCCTAATAATTCATGGAATATACTAATTCCTCATCACAAAACTTAAACGTGGATTCAATTCTTAGTTATTTTACATCAAAATACATATTCTTAACTCTTTGTACCTTTGCTTTTACTAATTAATGTAATAAATAAAGGTAGCTTGCATAACTTCAGATTCTTTGTAATCAGATTCAATAGTGATATCAAGGCTATACGTGTGTGGTTCCTCATTCTTTTTGTCAGTAATTACAGATAATTATTTTGGAGTCAGGTAAAGGATTTTAAATTAAATTGAATTGTGTTTACTGTAGTCCTGTTGGTGAATGAATTTGTTCTCACTGTCTTCTGACTAGTTTGTGGTGTAAGATCATAATTGTGTACAGATCTAATACACAAGGAACAAGGGGTCTATTTGTATACGTAGCTAGTGCATATTGTAACAACCATTTTATATGTTGTCTGATGATTGTACATTCTAAATGCAAAACGTTGTAAGAGATACTTTACACGAATCTATGACATAAGACCAAAATGGATAAAGCAAAAAATCAAGACAGGGGATTCGAATAAAAAGATCATTTAAGCATTATAAATTTACAATGAAGACTTTTGTGATTTTAAAAGCCAGTGTATATTAAGTAATTAAACTAATTCATAAGAAGGCTTTTGCAATAAACATCAAGATTTACATGAAAATCTCTAGTGCATAATTATGATTAATTGAGAGTTAGGTAAATAAATGGAAATAAAAAGTTCAAAAGATATGAAACAACGCGAGGCTATTTTTGTTTGTCTTTTATCACTGGTGATACGAGTACCCTTCACCCATGAGATTCCTTGTTTCCACACTTTTTTTTATCTCTTCGTCTCATTAATATGTAATAGTCACGTAAAGATATGACATAAAATTTAATATACTCTTCTCTTTATTTAATTTTTGCATGTATTTGTAGCTTACTTTTGTTTTTAGCTAAATAAATTGTATACATGCTCGTGATTTTTATTTTTCTTGCCGTGCAGGGTTGACGCTTCTCTGCTTCTTATTGCACTATATTGAACTAATTAAAAACAAAATTATCGTATATACAGTTGTATTCCAACTTTCTATTTTTGCCGTCGTATGTTGAAATAAATAAATAAAGCTGTTACCTGTGTGGAAATTGCTATATCCAGAGAAGGGGAAAAAACAATTAAGTAAATATACAAATTTAATTTGTAATTGAAGATTAATCTCGCCGTGCATGCATCGACATTGTCCATGGAAAATTCCATCAATACCTTCTAGAAGAATTACTCGGTTCAAATTGCCATTTGCTTGCTTGTGGCAGTTGAATTCATCATGCATCAACTTTCCTCGAACTTTCTCACCGCTCGTCTTTCACACTACAATTGTCGCGTGTATCTCCATTCTCTTTTCATCTTTTCTCGTGTTTAAGGCCATATTTACGTTATATAATAAAGTAGATTGAATTATTTTATATTGATCAAATGTACTCTATAGATGATTGAAGCCGTTCAATATAAAATTATAAAATTAGATCATGCTTATTTTTAATGATAGAATAAAAGACTTTTTACAATTTTTTTATTTTACTTATTACATGATTTTAGCTATTTTATTGTATGTTTGCCATGTATCACGAGAGCTCTTCTCCATCAAAATAAATATGCAATTAGCATTAATAAGTACTTAATCCCACCTAATCATATAAAACGAACATGGCCTCGTGGGATAACTATTTCTATTTAAGAGTACTTACAATAAAATAAATCAAAGTGTTGAGATTTTTTATATATTATCTAAAGAACTATTTTAACCTTACATTAATAATTAATAATCGAATTCTCTGTTTAATAAGGTTGTAGTAGGAAAAATAAATATAATTACCGTCATGCTTACTAAATATAATTATGAATGATTAATTAATCCTTTCATATGTTTTTCCTTCAATACAATCCCGTGGATTAGATTATCACTCAATAAAGTGAAGATGCCCTAATTCTATAAGGATTGCAAAGAAAATGTTCATCTTTTCTTCCTAAAAGAATTACATACTCTGCATAACTCTTTCAAGTCTTGCAATTAACACCTAAACAACAATTTAAAGCCCGTTGGCCCTCGCTTTCGTGTTGTTACTTGCAATTTTGTCCCTTGAGTGTGGTGAAGCTTAATCATGTGCAGTAAGCTCAAGTTACTGCTACTTTTGTAGCCGTCACATAATTCATTTGTACGAGATTAATGTAATTAATTAATTAAGCTGGATGGTCACCAAACCCCAACTTTGTGTGGGGCACCGTTTCTTGCTATTATGGCAATCAAAATTGATTATTTTCATACGATTAGAGTTTAATTTCAAGGTACTTATTGAATGAAATCAAATTGATTGCGATTGAATGCCCACAGACATGACCAATAATGATGCAGACTTCTTAATCTTGTGAAAAGTACTTTGTATCTTTTCCGTTTCACATTAGAACAAAGTACAGGTGAGGCCAACCCCAATCACGATCAGTTTTTGGGTAAGTTGGACATTGAAACTATAATTTACAGTACTTTATACCATGGTAAGAAATATGACAGAATTGCGCAAAACACCGCCCCTCCAAATAGCCATTGAATCATTAATTAGAGTTGCTAATTAAGAAGCAAAATTGCATTACACATGTACTATCATCATGTCAAAATTGTCCATTTATTATGTTGAGACTTCTCATCTAACCACGCCTTTAAGCTCAAAATTTGTAAATTAAGGAGTAAGAAGAATCACAAAAATTAGTTTAATGAGGTCTTGAAGAGGCATTCCACTAATTAATACAATATTTTAAAAAAAATTGATTCACTTGTAAATAATTAAGACGGAAGTCATTTTGCACGTTACGTTGATCAGGACGTTGTCTGTGGACACTATTTGATTCAAGAAAATTCTAAATAATTAAGGCTATGTTTGGATGCTAACTTTTATCTAATCGCTACGCCTATTACTCATTCAAAATAATTATTTTTATCATTTTCTCTTTCTTTTACAATATTCACTTCCAAAATTAAGCTCAAATTTACGACTTAGTAGTAATTTATTTTTAAGTTGCTTTTTAAAATAAATAAATAAATGAAATCTGTATATTAAAATTCGCTGGAGAACTGTACACGTGGCGAACGCGTGCAATTGGACTGGTTGACCTGCCACTTCAAACTGACCGCCTACCAGGCTACCTCCTCATCCCCAGAGTCCCCGTTTCCCATTCTCCTTCAAATCAAAGAAAAAGAAAAAGGAAACACCTTCGTTAAGAAGATTTCTAACGACATCTTCTGCATTAAACCTCACAGAGACACACACACACACATGTATAAGAAATAAAAGCACGAACACGTTCATCCACTCATAGATAAGTCTTCCACGCTCTTGTCATCAACAAAAGGTGCAGGCGGGCAAAGCTCGTTTGTACCCTTCTGAACAGCCAATAGTTCAGTTCTTTCATCGGTAAAGTAAATAATATGGGCATGAGAAAAAAACTGAAAGCTTTTCTGGGAAGAGCCTTCAAAACCTCAAAATTCAAAGCCTCGGTGGCTCTGGCCATTTCCCGGTTGGCCGTGCTCAAGAACCAGCGCCAGGCGCGGTGTTCCGTTGCCCGCTCAGACGTGGTCGAGTTCCTGAACACGGGCAACCATGAAAGAGCTCTTCTCAGGGTAATTTCAAATATACCAGCTATAATATTTTTCAATAATATGTCTTTTGTTTGGATGGTTGATTCTGACGATATACAGGTCGAGCAAGTGATCAAGGACCAGAATATGTTGGACGTGTTCGATGTGTTGGAAGGATACTGCCATCTTTTGGTAGAAAGGGTCAACCATATTGAACGGGAAAAGTCGGTTTTCCTTCCGTACCAATACTTTCCATCTATTGAGACCGAAGGTTCCTTGTCTATAGTTTTTTTTTCTGATCAATTGTTTGATGGATCTTTCTTGTAGAGTTTGCCCCGAAGAGTTAAATGAAGCCGCATCAACTTTGATCTTCGCGTCCACGAGATGTGGAGAATTCCCTGAACTTCGAGAGATTCGCGCAATTTTCACTTCCAGGTTCGGAAAAGAATTTGCAGCTCGGGCTGTCGAATTGCGCAACAATTGTGGAGTAAATCCTAAGGTATGCATGCATATCTTCCATAGGTGATTGAACATATCCAAAACAAAAATCAACGCTACGGCGAGTTTTAACACGGTGATATTTGGACTGCAGGTTATACAGAAGCTGTCAACTAGGGTGTCAAGCCTGGAGAACAAGATGAAGGTGCTCAAGGCCATAGCTGCAGATAACAACATTGATCTTCCCATGGAGGAGACCCTATCGGAAACTACCACAATGGTATGAAGCGGTTTTCATTTAGTTTTAGCAGAAAGATGTCAATTGTCATCAGCAAAGGCACAAGTTGATAAGCACTAAATTAGGACTAGTCGATGCATATATGCCAGGACCATCAGGATTCAGGCCTGGGGAAGAAGCGGAAGCAGGGTTCATCTTCTCCTTCGGGAGTTCCCAATCCAGGAGAGGACAAAACAGCACGTCCTGACGAGATAAACATGGGTGAAGAATCTTCTGATTCAGTGAAACTGATTAGAAAATACAGGGATGTGGCTGATGCAGCCCAGGCAGCCTTCGAGTCGGCAGCCTATGCAGCAGCTGCCGCCAGAGCGGCGGTGGAACTGTCCCGGTCTGAATCCATTGATCCTGACGATCCCAGCAGTACAAGAAGACAGTCGGGCACGATCCATGAACCTATGAATTCTAAAAATTCACTGGGGCCAGAGCACATGAAAACTGAACCGATGTTTGAGAAAATCCACCCAGTTCGAAACCATGATTCTGAAACCGAAGATGGAAGAAGTTCCCCGGTCAACAAGGCCGGAATGGAAACGCTGGAGCCGAATGAGAGTAGAGGTTCGTTTAAGAGATCGTTTTCTGATTCAAGCTCCGACTCGGTAGATGACAATGCAAAGGGCGTGATTAAGCAAGGAGATGTTGTATTTGATCAAAGTGATGGTGAAGACGAGCAGACAAGCTGGATAAGTGGGAGTTATGACATGGATGCTGGTGTTAAGGATGATATAATGGAAAACGGCCGCAGACCTGCAACCGAGCTGGAGATTAATGGAAATTCGCCTGCACGGTTTGCTGCAGTGAATAGAAGTGAAAGCGTAGAACCTCTAAACATCAATAGGAGGCCAATCTCTGTGAGAACCAGATGGGCACGTGGACGGTGATGAACATATATTACGAGTTTAATTTTCTGTAATGATCAAAATGCGAGACTCTGCTTCAGCATTTCTTTTTCCTTTTCATTGTTTTATTATTATTTTTTTCATTGTGGAGTCTGAAAATTTGTCAGTTTCGTAAAGTTGAGCTTTGAGGGCATAAGTCGATACTGCTCGCATATGAACACTATTTGCCCTGCGACTCTCTCTCTCTCTCTCTCTCTCTATGGAAAGAGACAGCTTTGGATTATTTCAACGGGCGATTGAGTAACTAGAAATTATGAATTAATTGATTCAAAGTTAGTTGCAAATGTTTGGACTTTTGTTTCTTGAAGATGCGTATGTTCCATCTGCTGATTTGTGTACCTATGGCAATGCTTGTTCGGTAATTTTGGCATTCACTCTTCACATTTTTAAAATTTTATTTATTTCTCTTTCTCTCTCTTTCTTATTAAAACACTCAAAAACGCATTCTCAAATTTAAAAACATAACCATGTAGTAATACCATATTGTGTTTTTTGTTTATTGTGAGACTGTTATAGTAATTATTTTTTTGTTATTTTAATAAATTGACTAAAATGCTTTTAGTAATAAGTTTAGTGCATATTATGTATTATGGTTATCTAATTTTTTGTTACTTAAATTAAAAGACAAAAAAATGTTTCTACATGGTTACTTGCATCATAATAAATAATATGCAGTAAATTTATTACTAAAAGCATACCCTCATTTAATATATTTTTAATCATATACTACATCTTTGGTGGACTATGAATTGAGCTATGTCCAACAACTTTAAATATCAAACAATTTAACAGTTTGAAATTGTTTTATTTTTTAATTTTTTTTATTGATGTAATTAATTATACCAATCAATATAAATATATATATATATATTATATAAATAATTTATTTATAAAACAATTGATAAAGTGTTGCCCTTCAATTTTTGGACTAGTATTTTGGCACCCTCATTGCATGTGCAATAAGCAATATTTTAAAAATAAATCTTTTAAATGAAGTATTTTTATATTATTGGTATAAATTAATTATATTAATAGAAATTTTTTAGAAAAATAAAAAAATAAAAATTGATGGAAGCTATTAAATATAAGTTCAAAATGGTTAATTTTTTGTTGCAGAAAACGATATGTTTTTACTCATAAACTCTCTATTATATTATATTATATTATATTTTTGTTGTATTGCAAAATTGAGAAAAGTGGTTGTAATTTAATTTATTAAAGAGAATATTTTAGAGCATATTAAACAATCAAACAAAGGTCTCGTGCATTATAAATAATATAAAAATAGATACTACATAAGAATGTAGTAGAGGAAAAAAGATATTGCTAATGTCATAGACAAATGAAGTTAATTGGACTCTTAAGAGATTGGGTTAATTATGAAAGAATATTTTGAAGAATACATTAAAAGACCAAACAAATTGTTGGCCCATAATACAACGGTGCAAACTAATAAAAATTACATACTCTATATATGTGTAAATTTATTTTTAAATTATAAAATTGTTATGTTTTAATTAAAAGTAAATTTTTTAAAATTAAAATATATAAAGAATGTTTCAAATAATAAAACAAAAAATATCAAAAGGATTTGAAATAGAGGACATTTTGAAATAAAACGCAAATAAAAATAATAAGTTAAAATGAAAAATTATAGAAAGAAAAAAATAAAAAAAAGAAACTATGTGATTTGATATTGTGTAAAAATAATTATTAGTTAAAATAAGAAAATAGAGAAACATCAGAAGAATATGAAAAATAAACATTGAGAGAACATATATATAAATTATAAGTTAAATGAAAAGAGAGAAAGAAAATGATATAATAAAAAGATTTGACATAAAGGTAGTCGCAAAATTTACTTTTTACAACTAACAAAAATATACATTATTTTAATTATAATAAATTATAAATTAAAATTAGTTATGTTAAATGTTAAATAATTCAAATTTATATATACTTTTAAGTTTGATTAATTTAAAAATTAATTTTCTAAATTAGTAATTTGATCACTTTACTTAGAATTATAAGAAGAAATCATATAAAAAGAATTAATTTTGAATAAATCTATATTTTAATTGTGATGGAATATGAACTTTCTCACAAAAGGAATATTTTTCTTATAATAAGAAATCATAAAATGTGAAAAATCAAATTAATTACAATAAACAAAAGTATAAATTTTTTTATTTTAATCGATACAAAGATTAAAACTCATTTTTTAATACACTAAACCAATTAATTAATTATTATTAGTATAAAATAATAACTTTTTACTATAATATTATTAATTAATTAAATTTAAATTAAAAGTGTTCTCCCAAGCGGGTGATTGGGCAAGGGAGGGATATGTGAAGATGGGGGATGAGGCGAGGCAGGAGGAAGGTCTTGACAATGGAGTAGGGGGTGGGAGAGGCATCTCCTACCTTGCCCTGCCTCATTCTCATCTATAGAGCGAAATGGCTTCAAATCACAATTTTATCAAAGAACGTAAACTTGCATTTGACATCCTTACACCCTACTATTATTAATAAATTCTGGTAAAATATGAAATGGACAAAATACAAAGTCCCCTACAATTTCACATGAAAACTCCAATTCCTAGAAAAACACATAAATTTCTCTCTTAGGCTCTTATCCTCCAAATTATAAAAAAATTGGTGAGATGTCATGCCCCAAGAACTCCAAATACTTAAATGAGTACACTTTTGCATGTTTTATAGGACTTGGACGTTAACAAAAGTATTTGTAGTATATCTTGTGCTTGTATTTATAATAGTTGTTGAAATAATGTAGAATAATATAGTAGAATCGTGCAAGTATATCAAAATAGTTAGGACTTGTGTGAAAGTGCTCTAAAATGTCTTTAAACACTTACTAGAGAATTCTAGATTGTAGAGTATTCTATAGACTTATCTTGTACTATTAAATTATTTAGATCTCCTTTGTCCATTAGGGAAGGCGGCGAGCGTCAATAGAGGGTAGAACTTCATTGGTGATCCGGCAAGTTTCAAGCAATTTAAGTGAGTGCTCTTTCTTTGCAACCTTTAATTGGATCTTTATTTTGTATTGTCATCTTTTAAAGTTCTGACACCCTTCTTTACATACTTGTACAAGTCACTTTGGGGAAGTGACTAAAGAAAGGCTAACTTAACTAACTGTTGAGACGATGAAGAAGTTAAGTGCCGCATGACTAAACTTGTTAAGGAATAAGGTTATGCTAAGTGGCATCAAAGTTGAAGTCAGGCTTATGTGAAGAAAAAAACTAGTAGAATGGCAAATAACGAGGCTATTATACTGGCCACCACGACCACACGACCAAGCGTGGTAGAGAGAAAATGTCCTTATTTAAGGAAATAAGAAAAGGGACCTAAGTAAGGGTAGAGAGTCAGGCTCATGGGAGACAACCCTTGGAGAGATGGGAGAAAGGTTTGAAAAGGTTAAGCACATCGTTAAGACATTAAAAAAGTTATAGTATGCTACACAACATCGAAAGTCCAACGATGGACTTCCCTAAATCTAAAGTGTTAGACAACTAGCCAGATGCTAAGGAAGTCGAAAACTTCCTTTAGCAAATAGAGTTGTACTTTGAAGGAGTTGGTATCATTAATAAGGCCACTAAGGTATGTATTATTTCCCTTTAACTTACTAATATAGCTATGCTTTGGTGGCGTACAGAGTATATTGACATAAAAAGATGAACTTGTAAAATTAATACTTGAGACGACTTCAAACATGAGCTCGCCACTTTTATCACAAGAATGTCATTTATGATGCCCAAAAGAATTTGAGGGAATTATGACATGATAAAAGGGCCAATATAAAAGTACATGAGTAGTGTATGTCACTAAATATCAACCCTAATATGATGAAAAATATGGAGAAAATAGCATGACCCAAGATAGAGAGAGAATTGAAATTGTTATCAAACTAGGGCTCATTAAGTGAACTTGACATGTGAACAAAATTCAACATATGTTATTACATGCACGCACGCACATATGTGAAAATATCCAACAATTTAAACGCAATAATAGGAGGACTCAAACCGAATCTTAGAAATGTTGATGACAAATTCCGATTTCTACCTACAAATATATAATTTGTTATAATTAAATCTATTTTCTGATATCTAATCCAATTTATAAGTACAAATATGTCAAAGCCGATGATAGAGATGAAAACATGTTAATAAAATTAAAAATATACAAGTACACATATGAGTTCGTGTTTATATACACTTTTATATTAGTGATAGAATTTATATTAGTGACACAATGCAAGAGATGAACTCTTGATACATGGTAGAAAAAATGGTTTTGTCATTATTGTGTTAATGAAGGGTACATTTGTAAATCGACTTGTTGTAATTGTATTATTAGGGTGCAACTCTTAATAAATAGTATAGATAGAAAATAAGTAACTTTATCATTATCAACTTGAAGATAATTACATATGTAAATTTATTTAGAGTCATAAATCATTACTGATGGGTGAAGGGTTATTTTTCTTTCCTTTATATCTTCACCCCTATAATCATAATCGCTATGTTTATTTTGGAATTATGTATTATAAAAATACATATTCAATTATTATATTTTTTATTTTATCATTTTATTATTTTTATTTTTACATAATTATCGAGATAAAAATATCTAAAAATACACGTCAAAATTTAAAAATAAACAAAGCCATTGATTTTGAATCGATCCATGATTTAAATATGGAAATATAGACATTCTGTGTTAAATTTATAAAGTTATATTATGAATCTCCATGTAAGTTACAATAAAAAATTAAAAATATAAAAAAAATACAAAGCTAATTATTTATTTATTAATGTAGATACATACACACGGTATATATTCTGCATGCACTCTATTTCAGAAATTACACAAGAATTATTTGGCATGCGTCTCTGTATCATTTAATTAATTGTATATTTATGACGTGGTAAAGCGTACTAATTATTGATAATTAATTTAATTTCCTCAAATTATAAGATATTCTATTTCCAATTTTATATATTGAGTTCATACACTTGTAATTACTTTTGATATAGTTTTTAAATTTTAAACAAATATCTATAATATCTTTTAAAATGGTATTTTATTCATCAAGTGGAATCTAAAATACGTTTATTACTAAATGCTTCGCTTAAAAGTAGAGTAGTATTATTCACTAAGTTTAAATAATAAAAGTATTTTAATTATCCCCACACTTGTATTTAGTATTCAGATGGATATATATGGTATAAAAAATTTACCAATGGAGATGCATTTCCGACGAATTTTACATAGACCTTTCTATTCCTTCAAATCCCTGTTGATGAAGTTGAATATATTTTTCGCAAAAGGGGTAAGAAGTCGAATCATTTCTCAGTTCTCACGGCTGGCGTGAATTGATAATGCCGACAAACGGAACGTCGGACAACTTGCTCTGCAATTTCTTATTATTTTCGTTATTATTATTATTATTATTGTATGTATCATTATCATTATTATTATTATGCAAGTATTCTTACTTCTCCATCGATGGAGAGAGAGGTTACGTTTAGAAGGGTTTTTAATGGGAGGAAATGCTGTTGTAAGTTGTATTGATATAAACAATATAACATAGTTATGTTTGAAATTTAATTTTTAATTTAATATTATGGTTTCATATTCGTCATGAAATATATAATTTAACAAAATATTTATTTAAATTTAAATTTAAAATGAATTATATATATATATATATAATACATTAATTATTTTTTAATTATTATACTTATTAATAATAAAATTAATATCAATATGTATTATACATATATACTCATGTCATTTTTTTATTACATGTTAAAATATTATTATTATTTTTATATATTATCGTATTATTTAATTATTATTATTATTATTATTATTATATAATCTTATCAAATTATTATTCAAGTAAAATTTTTATATTTGAAATTTTTAATTATAAATAAGTATGATAATTAATTAAATATATAAATGAAAAGTAAAATTAAATTTAAATTTAAAAGAAAATTTGGAACTCGGTTACGAACATAGCCACAGAGAAGATCAAAAGACAGCAAGCGTCGCTGGTTGCGGCTTTCAAGTCAACTTTCCACAAGAGTTTCGTTCGACATTCCTGTTATGTGAAACTCCGGCGCGTCGAAATTCCAGCCAGTAATAACTGCTCGCTTCGAAGAAACCTCTGAGCGACGATGGCGGACGCCGCCGTCGAATTTCTGCTGGAGAATCTGAAGCAGCTTCTTCTCTACAACGCCAGCTTGATTCTCGACATCAAGGATCAGGTCGAGATGCTGTACAACGACCTCAGCTTGTTCAAAGCTTTCCTCAAGGATTCCACTGAAAAGCGCAGCAAGCACGAGACCCTCAAGGCGCTGGTGAAGCAGATCAGAGACGTGGTGTACGACGCCGAAGATGCCATCGACACGTTTGTCGCCCACGCGGCGGCGCACAAGGCTCGGAAGCATATAGAGAGAGCCTTTCACATATTCGATTATCCGGCGAAGCTCCGCGGGGTGGCGAAAAGCATCGAGCAGATCAGGGCGAAGGTGAAGGATATCTACGAGAACAAGAAGTTTGGGTTTGAAGCTCTCCACATTTCGGATGGATCTGACAAAAGCACCAAAGAGAAAAAGGTGAAGGAAACGAACATTTCTCCCTTCTCTTCGCTGTCTACTCTCAAATACAGAGTTGTTTGTTCGGTTGGTTTTTCAAGCTTGCATCTTTTAATCTGAAAATAGTTTACTAGATTTTGATTTGACGTGTTGCGGAACTGAGAAGGTGTGGGTTTGATTATGATTCAGGGAAGTGAGCTAATGTGAGGCTCAAGAGTGTTGTTTTGCATCATCAATCTTCTCTCCAGGATAGCAATAGGTTCTTAAACAATCTAGTGTTCATCATTCATTACCTATCAGCTTTCCCTACTTTCTTCTGGATCGATGTTATCCGCAGCAGCAAGTCCAAATTGGCAGTCAATGGCCCCCAATTTCCCAAAACTGGATAAGGTCCGCAGTGCTTAGGACTAAGCTTCGAAACTCTATCTTCATGTAAAGTATGTTTTCTATAGGGTCGCAACTTTAGAAACACCAATCCCCAGCTTCAAACTCCCTTTTAATCCTCTTGATATTGATGCAACAACTGTTTGATCTCTTGTATCAACAAAACTCTTTCCCGTATGAATTCCTCTAGTCAAGCAACATTTAAAGTTATATATAGGCCAAGGTTAAAATGTGAAGGAGTCTAACATTAAGGAACCTCAAAGGGGTCCTTCCTAAAGTTTTAAGGTAATTAGTATTGTACCACCATTCGGATAGCCACTTAATCCGTCCATTTCTTAGGTTTTTCGTTACACGTGCATCTTAGGTAACCTTGTAAGCATTTTTACGCTTTTTCATCTGATAATTTGTATGAGGATGGTGGGCAGTGGAAGTTGGTGTCTGTTAAATTCAAATCGAGGAGGTGAGAAACACTTAAGTATAGGAATGTAATCTTCAACCATTTTGCCTACATCTATGAATAAATGCCCAAAGAGCTACATAATTATACTTAATTCAAAAGATAGTAAGACGATCGCCTATTTATCTATGAGTATATGTGATGAATTGTAAATTATATGATACATTTCAGGCTCTTATATTATTATACATATAATTTAATTTAAGGCAAGCGAGGTTTCCCCCATGTGTGAAGGACAAGCATCATATACACGGCACTACTCTTTTGTGTTTTTATCCATTACCAAGTTTTAAAATTTGTTATATCATTCTCTGCATGTTTGCTGATCAGATGAAGCTCAGCTTAAGTTTTTGTGGGCTTTCTTAAATTATATTGATTAACAATTTTGCATATACATAGGAAATTTAGATAAATATAGAAATATATTGTGACTATTTTGGTCTGAAAATTAAACTATTCATCCCAAATTTGTATTGTAAACATGTTTTTATTTCATTTCTTAATTATTAGAATCCTTTTCTTGAGCTAAGTCATTCTTGACTATTGCATAGCCTCCTATTGTTGAAGAAGACAATGTTGTGGGTTTTGAAGACGAGGCAGATAAAGTGATTGAACTTCTCACAGGAGGATCTGATGAGCTTGAAGTTATCTCAATTGTTGGGATGCCGGGGCTTGGCAAGACAACATTGGCCAAGATGATATACCGTGATCCTCGAATTGAATATGAATTCTACAACCGTGGATGGGTTTACGTTTCTCAAGACTATAGCAGAAAGGAAGTGTTCCTTCACATTCTGAGTAATTTCATCCAACTCACTGATGCAATGCATAAGATGAATGATGAGATGTTGGCTAAGGAGCTTTGTAAGTTGTTGGAGAAAGGAAAATACCTAATAGTTTTGGATGATGTTTGGACCGAGGAGGCCTGGAAAGATCTCAAAATTGCCTTCCCCAAGAACGATAAACGGAGTAGAATTTTGATAACTAGCCGCATCAAGAAAGTTGCTAGGCATGCCAATCCCAACTGTGAACCCCATTACCTGCGATTTCTAACTCCTGAAGAGAGTTGGAAGCTACTCCAAAGAAAGGCACTGGGTGCAGAGAACTGTCCTCCGGAATTAGTGAAAGATGGAAAGCATATAGCCAACGAATGCCAGGGACTTCCACTTGCAATAGTGGTTATTGGAGGGATTCTTCTAGAAAAAGGTACAGACTGGTGGGGAACGGTTGCTAAAAGTGTTGATGCTTATATTGCCCTGGATCAGGAGAAACGTATGGACAATTTTATAGCTCTAAGTTACAATCACTTGCCTTACCACTTAAAAGCATGCTTTATCTACTTTGGGATGTTCCCTGAAGTCTTTGAGATCCCAGTGTGGAAATTGCTTCGGTTGTGGATAGCTGAAGGATTCATACAGGAGCAGCAGGGAATGAGCTTGGAGAATATTGCGGAGGAGTACCTAGAGGATCTTGTCAACAGAAATCTGGTGATGGTAGGACAGTTCAGATCAAATGGTAAAATTAAGACATGCCGCATTCATGACATGCTGCATGAATTCTGCAAAAAAGAAGCGGCGGAAGAGAACTTTTTCCAAGAAATTAGACATTTTGATCAAGGTACCTATGTGTCTTTCAACCCAACCTTAGAAAGGTACCGTCGCCTATGCATTCATACCCGCGTCTTGAACTACATTGCTTCAAAACCAGTTGGTCCAAGAGTTCGTTCTTTCTTGTGCTTCTCTACTGAAGAAATTAACTTACCTGCTGAGCACATTTCATCCATCCCTGGAGCATTTAAATTGCTTAGAGTTTTAGATGCTCGGTCCATCATCTTCAATCGTTTTCCAACTGACCTTACTCAGCTGGTTCATTTGAGATATGTCGTTCTTTCCAGTAATTTCAAGATTCTTCCTGCGGCGATCTCCTACCTCTGGAATATTCAAACTCTTGTGATTGAAACATCTTCCCGCAAGCTCGAAATTAAAGCAGATATATGGAAGATGATACAGTTGAGACACGTAAAAACAAATGCGTCCACAGCTCTGCCAGGTCCTCTTTCCAAATCAAGAAAAGGTAAAGATGAAGTTCTGATGAGTGGGAGCCTACAAACACTATCGTCAATATCACCTGAAAGTTGCACAGAAGATGTGTTTGCTCGGGCTCCTAACCTGAAAGTTTTGGGCATTCGTGGTCAATTATTTAAACTTCTGGAAAACAAGAGTGGAAGTATGCTATTTGATAGCTTGGGGAAATTGAGTCATCTTGAAAATTTGAAGTTGATCAACGATGCATTTCCGAGCCCACCTTCTGAAGGGAAACTAACTAGCCTTCCTCTGAAGTATAAATTTCCTCCAAAGCTGAAAAAACTTACTTTGTCAGATACCTTACTTGATTGGAAGCACATGTCCATTCTTGGAATGTTGGAGAACCTGGAGATCCTGAAGTTGAAAGACAATGCATTCAAGGGGGAGTGGTGGCAACCTGAAGACAGTGGTTTCCGTGCTTTGAGAGTTTTACACATTGGAAGGACTGATTTAGTTTCCTGGAATGCTTCGGCTTATCACTTTCCCAGGCTTAGACATCTTTTCCTTAGACACTGCAACAGCCTTGAAGCGCTCCCATCAGGTTTTGCAGATGTTTCGAGCCTTCAACTAGTTGACCTCTACTGTACTACCAGATCAGCTGCCGAGTCTGCTAGAAAAATTGAGGACAAAAAGATGCAGATGCAAGGGGGGCAAAACACAAAAGGCACCAGATTTAAGCTCTCTATTTATCCTCCAGATCAATGAATTGACAGGTAAGTGAAATTTCTGTTCAATGCTGACTTGAAACCTGTTACGCTCAGAAAGCCAAGACCTGCTAATGGTTGTGTTCGTTTTGGTTTTGCTTTCTTTCAATTTCTAATGATACGAGAAGAACAGAATATAACTCAAGTTTTTTTGTTTGATAGTACCTGAGGTATATTCATTGACATATATTGATAATCTACATGCATATCCTATTTCCTACTTCTTTGTTGCTTTCAGCCATATGACCATTTCATTACCGAGTAACTGCTTCTTTAGTCTCTCTGCAACTCAGTTGCTATATTTCAGTTGTAATTGGGATGGTGAAAATCTTAGAAGTCTATATTATTTGTAAGGTGTATTATTGTATGAAGCAGAATAATAAGCATGACAATGTTAGTCATGACAAGAGTCTTTTCTTTCCCTTTGCAATATGATTTAATGAGGGACTTCATTCCTAGTCCAAGAATTGAAATTCTTGGACTTGTACAATTGGTGGTAACTCAGGCTTCTCATGTAACAGCAGTTAAAAGGCGGGATTAGCCAATTTGATTATGTGGATTTATCTATAAATTCTTTATCATAGCTGATGTTATACGACTCAATTACATTTTTCACCAATTCATTCTTGTAATATTGACCCTTTGATTTGTGCAGGTGGGAAATTTTGATGCATGGAGCCTTCATTTCTCTTATCCGGGCTTGTTGCAACTGCAAAAACAGAAGACCACGGCAACTCATTTTATTTGGTGTGTTGAGATTCAGTTCATATATATGTATATTTCATGACATCCAATTTGCTGGACTTCTGCATTGATTTTGTTTCATTTATGTGCAATTCGCTCTAAGAGATTCTTGCTTGTTTCAATGAAGTTTGTTTGTGGAACTCTTGCCAAATATCCCTGGCTGTCTATTTCTTACTTCTTATTACCAGTGGAATTGTTGAGACAACTGCACTTCATCCCAAACGTTCATGAACTTATTTCTTCTGCTGCGATTTCATGGCTGAGCCAAGAACATCCCTTAAGTAACACTGAGGATTTAAATGCACGATCTTTTACAATCAATATAGCAATTTGTAGCATTATGTTCAATTGAGAATTTCCAGTAGCTGGTGCAAGTCATGTTCGCTATTTCTAATTGGGCATCCCTTGGCTGTTCTGCAAAAAGGCATTAGCTGAAAGGCTGGACTGTCAAAACAACCCTAAAATATGCTAAGAAGAACAACTTGGACGCCATTAGATAAACATTAAGCATTCATTCAGCAGTTATGTTAATGTCACTCTGCTCATACTTTCTTTAGTTTTTTTGCTATTCTAACAGCAGCATGTATTGTTCTATTTGGCCCATGTGTTTGTTTTGCTTGCTCCATATCTCGATTATTTAATTCTTTATATCATCTTATTACCGCGTTTCAGAACAGCAGAATGATCTCTTGATGCCATGAAGTGAAACTAGTGCCAAAACCCATGATGGTCTAATTAACATGCATAAGCGTGATTAATTGAGTGATGGTTGTAACATGTACGTATCAAGAATTTCATATGGCATGGTTCGGACGATGTGAGAAAGAAGAGTGGCTAATGACCTTTTTTCTAAGTTTAACTTGCGGGAAAATGGTCTGCTTGACACTTGGACATGTTAGGCTGTAAACTGGGGGAAAATTTTGGGTCTCCGTCATAAATTTTGGTCCAAAAGTTTAACAGGTCGGAAGACAAACTTGTAATGAGCCGGAATCAGATTCAAGTGTATGATGGTTTCTTATTTGAGATTAAGTAAACATAATCTAAAGGAAAAATTACAGTATTCTTCTTTAAAGTTTAGATTTTATGTAAATTAATGTATATATATATTTTTAATTATATTTTCGACTAACATCTATATTCATTTAATAAATGGATTTTGAACAGATGAATTTCTCAAAAGAATATATATACCTTCTTTGAAGGATGTGTATGTAATTTTTTATATTTGAGGGCTTGATCTATGCAAAGTTTTTACTCTTAATTCAAACTATGAAATTATTGTTTAAATAGATCTGTTTTTTTTTTTTTTTTTTTTTGTTATTCATTTTTCATTATAAAGCTTCATCATTCAATGTCCTAGTTCGTAAGTAAACACAATCAGATACGAGTAGCCGATGTTTGTCGAGTAAATTACTGCATTATAAAGGTAAAACTCAGCGTAAAATTGCCTGAATCATTTTATTATATTGGAAAGTAAGTAAAAAAGTAACATAAACAATTGACTTTTGACTCATTATTCATTCCAGAGGCCTTTACATCTAACCACACAGTTCAACGCGTTGTATGCCCAAGTAAAGCTTATCTAATGTGGCGAACTAAATGCATACACAACTGACGCACGTCACAATTAAAATTCAGTATTAACTATGAATGAATCTTCATAAAAGAAATAAATACCAAAACATGCACCGTAACACAAAATCAGGTATATATTCTACACATTTTGCTGCCATTTGGAGACGACTTACATGACCATCTTTCCCACTGCCCTTCTACATATTGACCACCATTAAAGCAGAGCTTCTACCTCAGGCCCTTAACTATACACATACAATCCAAAGAATTCCCTTTGTTCCTCCATCCAAGTATCAGTTCAAGCTCCTCGTATGGATGTTCATGGCTATTTTCTATACGAAAGGCAGACATCCAAGGCTCACTCCTTCGACGAATTTCAAGAGGAAGGTGCTGTTTTCTATGATGAACTCAGAAGGCAGGTCCTGCAACTGACAACTGAAGATGATGATGGCGATGAAGATGCAAACAAGAACAAGATTCTGAACACAAAGGGAGCCCGAGAACATGGCCTGTGTAGCATTCCACAGGCTAGATGGTATCATGATTGGCCATGGAACAAGGAGGACAGTGCTGCCGCAGCACCTGCGTGGACGTTGAACTTGTGGAGAAGTGGAAATGGTACTGGCGTTTTCATACCACAAATTGTTCAGTCTAGAAGAAGAAAAGGATTAAGTAAGTGACCTTTTACCAGAGGGGTGTCCATTTTTTGTGGCTTGTTGATTACTTTACATATGGTTGACTGTCTTCTCTGTGGATGTGGCTGCAGGAAGGAAGAATGAAAGGGCAAGCACAACATACAGGAGGGTAGAAAGGGCGAGCTGATAAGTAATAATTATATTCTTTTGTTTCTTCAGAAACATGCGAATATTTACCAATGTATGTGCAAATCAAATAATTTGGTTCTTGAGTTAAAGTTTGGTAAGAAGCTTTGGAAAATCATATTCGGTGATTTTGTATTCTCCAATCCGATTTTCAAGTTTGACTCCTATTTAATGAACACTAACTTAACATATGCATACTGTATAATCAAACTTGAGGCTTATTTTTTGCTCTCGCGTAAAGACACACACAACAATTGGATCCCGCAAAAAACCTCAGAACACAATTAGCCATAGCTTTTGAGACTCTTTTCCATACTATGAAGCAAGGAAATATATGGAAAAGACACTACCCTACAAAAGCTCAACTTGTAATCAGTTGGAGTGTTAATTCAAGCTCCCTTATTCAATAACCAAAAGAAAAGGTTTAATCCCAAATACTACTCAACTCTTAATCCTTTGTTCTGAATTTTTACTTGGTCCGCATTTTGGGTTTCAGCTCGAGTCTTTTTAAGGTAAAATATTTTATGAAACTGCAGCAAAAAGTTACACAATGCATCTTCCACAGGATTTAGACTAAGCAACAACTGCTTCCTCAGTCTGATACTGATAATCTATTCTATGGTTTATTACTTCTCTGGCCCGAGCACTTCTATGCTGCAGGCGTTGGTGCAGTTTTTCTGATAGCTGGGTGAAAAATGCTGCATCCCATCTGCTTATTAAAGAGGGGTTTTCCGCAAAACAGATATAAATAGATGTCACTGCACTTTCCACAACAACCATTGCTAGCCCAACCTGCAAACACCAGACACTTGTAAGCAGGTGATGCTTGGCGTTTGCGTGTATGAGGATTGGGGGTGACAAGGTGAATATGAGCTTCATACCAAGATCATTCCCATCAACATGGCAGTTGATCCCACCATTAATATACTCTCGGGATGCTTGATCCTAGTCCATATTGCAGCACATGTTCCAGCAATGAGTCCACCTAAGACTGTTCCCATGAATAAGACAGCACCTGAACAGTCATATGCGATAAGCGCTTCAACACCTGTCGACTGGAACAACTCCCAGGCATCTTTTGCTGAATGATTGAAGCTTTTTCCATAAACAGCAATCTGGATAAAAAAGCACACCAGTATGTTATGAGCATCACTTCCCATCAGCTGTCGCTGACAAGACACAAAAGCGAAAAATCAATAAGACCTAACATCTTTAAGCTCCAAAGTACGAGCATATAGGAACTTACGCTGTCTTTAACATAAGCTTAGCTAATTCCCTAACAATATGGAAGTTTCACGGAATCAAATTTGACAGATAACTGCAACCAACAGAAGTGGATAGCCAGAATGATGACCCTTGGCGATAGAATAAGACAAAAAAAAATTAAATGACACTAATTAACACATTACTTTTTCAAGATCTAAAATTCTTCCACTCGTACCTCAAAATTCAAATGTTTTTCTTTCTAGTTCTGGAAGGCTCTGGATAGGATAAAAAAGCCCCATTTGGTGGCGAGCAAGTGTTTTATTGGGAACATCAAGATCACAAATAAATTTAATGTATTCTGGAAGCAGTTAGTAATCCCAAATCCTCTTGTTTTAATTGGTCTATAAAAGCATCAAGATTCTTCCTAGTGCTGCATTTTTAATTCATTTCACATCCATTTTTACTTACTATTTACCATAGAAAGGCAAGAAGATATCAGTGTCCATTTGTTTCAAATGAGTTTGTACATCAACAATGGTAGATGCATACATGCGTCTATAAACATCATGATAAAATGGCAGGAGTCAGGACAATAAAAATGGTAGTGCCACCATATAGTAGAACATATACCTGGACATAAGCATATTTGTTGAACCAGCGAACCAAAAACTCTACTAGATGAAACAGAAAATCAACACAGCAGAGAAGACACTCGTTGCTGCCAATTTTTGACCTTAACCCCCTAATCTGTGATGTCCATCAGACAAGCTGTCAGTACTGCGGCACCCAAAGTAAATATATTTGTAGTTTTAGTATGCATATTCATTGAAGAATATATTAAAAATGAATTCATTTTCTCACCTCCCACCGTAAAGTTCGTATAGCAGCTGTAAAAAGTGATCCATAGCATATGCTGCCAAAAGAAGTAGTGATGGCACATTGCAAAGAACTCATCACTGGTTTGGGAGGCATTGAAGTCGTTTCTCCATCACCATATATAAGAACAAGAAAAACCATACCAGAAACTATGACATGGACAACATTACAGAGAACAGCACCAGTCCAAAACAGACTCACTGACAATACCTGTGCACACAAGTGACAACACTATGTTTATGTTCCAAAATTAGAAGTGTCATCAGAAATATGCAGTAAAACCACCTAAAGGATGATATGTAGAGCAAAAAACTTGCCAGCTCACCACAAGAAGCCACCAGCGACCACCATCACCCATTCCTAGGGCCACAACCCCTGCTGCACCGAAAGACCACAGGGCTAACCACGAAAGCATTACTAGCAGAAAAATACTAGCTATTCGTGTGACCTCAGGAAGGTTCCATACCATTTTCATTGCTCTTTGCAGCACAAGCATGGTAAATGGCAGCCTGTTGAGAGACAATAATCAGACTGAAACCAGGCATATAAAGATATCTCACTCTCTCTCTTGGAGATCAATTTTTCACCAAATAAAATACCTCCTTTATACAGAGCAACTAATAGGGGGATCCACAGAGGAACACATAGTTAATAGAAATAAGCACATGTTTCAAAAGAGTGCGAGATGAACTTTTGAAAAAGGATTGTATTTCAGAAAACACAAAATTGAGATTATTCGTGAGAATGGGGCTAGCAGATTACAGTTTATACAATAATTTACTCCTCGACACAACATCAAAAAACATTTAAGAGAGCCACAGCTTGATTTGCGTCAGAAGGTAACACTTTCTCAAATTTCCTCGATCCATTTCCATGAATAGGTAACTTTTCCTCAAATCACAAAAAGGTGATTGACTATTTCTAATCTACTAAAGACAATTAAAAGAATGAGCAATTTGAGCAGTTCCATGAAACCAGGAAAGAACATAAAAAGCAATTTCAACCTTGAAATGCAGATGAAGTGCTCAAATGATTAATCATCTTCTCAAAGTATAGTTAAATAACCTCTTTCTCCATAGAAATGAAGATCAAGTTATAATCTAACCTTGCAAAGTATAGAACGATAGCATCCGAATTAATTTGCAAATTCTAGAACTTTGAAACAATTGATTTAGTAAAGAATAAGATTTTCAAGGGCATCAGAAGTTAACTAAAGATAGGAGTTGAGAATTTTGCACACCTATCTATCATGGTTTTCTAAGCCCAACACTTGCTTAACCCATTAACCACGAGTTAAACTCAAAGATGTTAACCACAAAGTCACAATGTTTACCCGTCAACGACTACTATAACATACAAGAATTGTAATGCAGCACCAATAGCAAACACAACCCCAGAAAAACTGCTTGGGCCAAAAACACAGCAAGCTGATGACAGCAAGATTTGTAGTTTACCTGTCAATGACTGCTATAACATACAAGAAATGCAATGCAGCACCAATAGCAAATGCAACACCCCAGAAAAACTGCTTGAGCCAAAAACACAGCAAGCAGATGACAGCAAGATATGTAGTCAAAAGGTGTACTGAGAACTTCAATATTTGGCTTGCATGTGAACCAAGCAACAAAAACCAAATCCACCCCAGAACTGCCCCAACTCCACCAGCAACAGCATACAACGGCCAGTAGTCTTCAGTTAAACCATCCTTATTCTCAAGAAACCCCATTGTGTACCGATCAATATGTAGCCTATCCAGTTTCTTAAACCTATTTAGCCCAAATACCCCAAGAACAAAACCTACCACAATCAGATGTGTCATAAATATCAGCAACCAGAAGACATCGTGCCAGTTACGAGACATCACTGGAGAGATTCCCTGAGAAGACGAATGACCCCCCGTAACATTCTGCAATCAATTTCACAATTTAGTCAACTAAATGGGATGGGAAAATTTTTTCATTTACATATTCAAATTTTTACCTCCAGCAAGGACTAATTATACATATAAAAATTCAATATATGACATCTTCACCAAATATTTTCATCAAAGCACTATGTTAGAATTTTCAAGTCCACTTTAGTTTGAACGAGTTGACCAGGATCCCCATAAAATTTTGATTTAAATTTGAATAAATTGAATAAGTGGCAACACTTCAAACCATAAACTTCAATAATATTCTCCACTCCAACCAGTCGCTTCCCACATTTTGGGCAAGATATGGGAATATTAGAAACTCTTTAGAAATTAAAAAGAATAGAATATTCATATAAAGCAAGCAGAAACATTCACTTTTTGAAGAGTCGTTTATTTTATTAATTCATCCAAATTTTACAAGCAGAAACAAGTTAATCAAGACAGTGGTAATTTAAGAGAAACAAAAGAAAAGACAATTAAAAGGGGACTTTGATCAACTCTCCAACAAAATGATTGGAGACTGTGGTTGCATTAGTCAAAAAAGCATAGATAATATAATTTAGTAAATTTTAAAAATCAATTCACGAATTCTCCTAGAAGTTTGCTTTTAATACCAACTCAAAGCCTCAAATTCGAGAAAGCAAATAAAGATTATAATGAAAATTTTCCAACTTACTATAGTCTGCACTCCATCTAAATTCCTCATACACATCGCCGCTCATCTCATATGATCCACAACAAATATCCACACAGCCAAAAAACACACGAAACCTCCAGAAATAACACACACATACAAGAGGACAATCAAATCCAATAAACGACCACGAGCACAAATGGCGTAATTCAGTAAGAACAAGTCGTCCGAAAAACCCAACCAAAAACCCAAACGAATCCAAACTCATATTCGCAAAGGCACAACACACAAGCTCGCAAATCGTACCGATTGCGGGGTTCCTGCGACGGAATCATGCGAGGAAAAAGAAAAAAACGACGACGATGACTGAAATTCGCTCATTAGGCCGCTGCTACAAGAAACTTGGAGAAACTAGTCAATGTAATGGATCGATAGATTGTTGGGTAGCGGACGAAAGCAATTATTTTGCCAGGGAAAAGTGATTGTTGGTGGGCAAATTTGGGGGAACTGACGTAACGGCTATCATTTGAGGGGGAAAGACAATTAAAAAGGGTGGCTGCCCCCCACGTAGTTGCCACGCTTTCATCACGATTTACGACGTTCAGTTGTGATTGTCGCCACGCGCTTTTATCCTTCAATTACCATTTATTACACTTTTCTCAGAAGATAATTAATTTTTTAATTTAAAAACGAAAAAGAATAATTTAATATTTTTTCACTCACCCCTACACTCTCTCAAATATTTGAACTCAAGTGTCAAACCAATAATTATTTCCTAAAAGACACTTTAATAATTTATATACACTAGCAGACACGATGCACGTTTGCTTAAAAAATTTAAACTTACAATATACTATATAATAATAAAATAAATAAATAATTACTCAGTAAGAAATTTCAGTCGTCATATTAAAGGACACAAAAAGCTAATCAAATTTAGACTTGTACACTCAAAGAGGCAAAAATTGAAGATATAAAATATATATTTATATTTAATTAACGTGGATACATGGGCATTCGAGAATGACGTGACGTTATCGTAAGACATGGCTGTCCAAATGACTTTAGACCAAGTTTCTTTTTATTTTCATTTTACTTTAATTTCAGAATTTATTCTACTTTCAAGACTCTTGACTACCAATTGAGAAAATTTTGGAATTCTTTAAAATGACTAATTGATAAGACTAATATCTATATTTTATCTATATTAATATTCACTACGGAGAATTTGTTCATTATCAACAAATTTTAGTAAGGAAAATAAATTTATTACTAGTTAGCAAGGAAAGTAGGAAGGAAAAACAAATTTAAATCTATCCATTCCCGAAACGAAAATTAGATACAAAATAATTAGTTACTAATTTTACAAACGGAATTTGCATCAATTAAATTTTTTGCTATTATTTACTCAAAATCACAAAATTTAGCAACAAAAAATTCCTTTCAAAATGCACATATAATGTACTCAGTGTAAATATTCTTTAAATTTAAATAAAATATTAAATTTCTTTATAAACATTCTATTTTCTTCTTTTTATATTTTTAAAAATACTTCTTTTTTAGTATGTCATGTAATCCTGATTAGATTATTGTGATATTTCATTACGAAAAAATCTAACTATAAATTCATTTATATTTAATTAATTTTTGTTTTTTAATTTTTCTAGAGTCTAACTAAGAGTACACTACAAAAAAATGTGTCTTTATTTATGACCAAATTGTCATGAAAAAAATTTATTTTGTCACATTAATCAAAATAATTGATGAAATACTTTCATCACATTATTATTTATATAAATGACAAAATAGTTTTCCTCAAAATATTACTTATATACTGTGATGGTTATTATTTTTCTCATAATAGTATGTATCAGTTGTGAAGTTTTATCAATTATTTTAATGTATTATTATTCACATTATTGTTATTATTATTTTAAATAAATTAACAAAAACAATAAATTAATTTAATTCAAAGTGACTTTTAAAATTTTAAAATATTTATTAGAAACAAAATCAACTATAAAATTCATTGTTATTAATTTCAAGAATTTAAAATATATAAATTATTGAGCAAAGTAACATGCAGGTGTGTATTTAGGGGTGACCTCTCAAACTTTCAAAACTAAGGTTAGTGTTCAAATCCTTCAATATTAATTAGTGTCTAAATTAGAGATTAAATGAGAGAGAGATTAGCAAGCAAAATAGTTATTTTAAGCAATTTATTATTTGTAATGAAATTATTCATTGCTAATAAAGAGAGAAAAATTTTGTTGTTAAACTTCCTAGTTAAATTTAGTAGGAAAATTTTTCCTTCTTCTTAAACTTCCTAGTTAATTTTAGTAGGAAAATTTTTCCTTGCTGAATTTATCTAAGGAGCAAATCACTTAAAAAAACAAAATTCCTTATTTTGCAGGGAATTTAATCTTTACTAAACATTGAATTTTTTTTAGCGATTTTTTATATTTTAGACTAAGGATGGTTTATGTGCTTAAACTTATACAATCAAAAAAATGGTCTTTATAGACAGTGAAATCTCCTCCAAATTGAGTCAGGTATTAAAATTAATCTTTGTCTAGCCTGGATTACAAACAAATATTAACTTATTAAATTTTCGTTTGTTTCATTATTCCTCATTTTAATCCATCATATTTTCTTCCAATTTGGTCTCATAACGGTAAGTTCTCATGATTTTTCTCATCCACGGTTTTTTTCTTTTCTTTTACAAATAAACTAGAATTTGATATAATTATTTATACCCCTTCAATATGATATTTGGGTGATTTTATTTTATTTTATTTTATTTTTGAAAAACAAATGAGAATAGTAAACATATTCATCTAGTATTTCCATCCAACAGAAGACAAATGACTGAAGAATGCAGGGTCAAGGGTTTCCTCTCTTGATTGTGATGGTATATAGAGATAATGATTAGTTTATAGAGTATAAATATATATATGTGTGTGTGTGTGTGTGTGAGTGTTTGTATGTATATATATAGAGAGATTAATTTGATTATAAATATGTATACTTATTGAAAAATAATTGATTAGTTATATATGCAAAAGGAAAAAATTTTAATTTTAATTTAGATAAAAATTTTATAGTGTAAGATGTATGGAGTTTGATAAGATAATAAGAGGTTTGGAGTTGGAAACGAACATAGCCTTAACTTTCTTTAATTTCCAACCAACACAGCGATGCATGTTGTCCCCTATAGCACCAATTCCCCTTATGGTTTTGGTGCTAATAACTCCATCTTAAATTAAGAGTGTTGTTACATCAATATATTGATGGAGTAAAGTGTAGGGTATTTCTTACTATATTGGGAGGATTAGCACAGAAATGATTTAGCCAATTGCCATCAAGAGTAATTAGGAATTTTGAAGACTTCTCCTCACGTTTCCTACATCAGTTTGCTAGTTATAAGAGATACGAACGTACGACAATATCACTTTTTGATATGAGACAAACCAGTAATGAATTCCTCATGGAGTATGTGAAGAGATTCTCAAGAGCAGCATTCGAGGTCCCGTCAGCAACTTAGAAAGTGCTAGCAAGTGCTTTTGTACAAGAACGAAAGACAAAAGATTTTATCCAATCTCTAGCAAAGAAGCCTGTCAAAGATTTCGATGAGGCGTTGCTAAGGGCAGAAAAATACATTAATATGATAGAAGCTTGGAAAGAAAGGATAGAAGAAAGAAGGACAACACATGTCGCCTAAAAGGAAAAGCAAGTCCTTCTGCCTCGACTAAACCCAACAAAATAACAAAGAATATTCCAGCTTACTCCCCTCAAAGCCAACAGGGAACAAATGTTAGTATCTATAACAGATACAGAAATGTTGAAATGGCTGCAAAGAGCATACATTCCTAAAAATTCTTGGCAGAACAAATTTTGCAAGTTTTACAATGAGCATGGGCATACAACGAAGGAATGTGCAAGTCTTGCAGGGCAAATAAAGAATTTAATAAGAAATAGACATCTCCAAGGGCATGTAAAGAAAATAGAGTAAAGAAAAAAGGGAAAAAGTGTAATGAAGGGACGGAAAGACCAGGGCCAATAAAAAAAGATTTTATTAGCATAATGATAAGAGAGGAATCACGAAGAAGAGAGAATAGTAAATTGAGAATAATGTCTCTTAGTGGGAAAAGACAAAGAAAAGTCAATGAAGAGGTGATTAATCTCTCCTTTGTGTCGAATGATTTGGAAGGAATAATTACACCGTACCGCAATGCATTGTTCATCACTGTAACTATAGCTAACTATGACGTGGCGAGATGCTCGGTTGATAGTAGAAGTTCGATAGATATTATATCAATTGAGGCATGCGATAAGATGAGTTTGGGAAGAGAATGTTTAGAGTGTGCAAAGCATACCCTATTTAGTTTCACAGGGAAAACTGCACAACCACGAGGGAAAATCACCTTGCCAGTCTCCATAGGTGACAACAACATAAGGAAAGTTAGGATGATTGAATTCTTTATGGTCAATATATCACCAGCATAAAATATCATTTTTAAGAGACCAGTCTTAGCAGAATTCTAAGTAGTCACGCCATATCACTTAGCCAGTAAGTTCCCTGTTAGGGGAAGAGTAGTAATAAGAGGGGACCAGGCACTTTTCAAGAAATGTTATATAAAGGCAGTAAAGAAGGAAACACCAAAAAATATGAAATGATGGATGAGGCAAATGGAGCTAGTGGAAGAACTGTTGTGGGTTGAAAGATGTTCAAAAAGGAAGCTAGCTACGAAAGTGGAGAGTGCACTCTAGGATTGACTTAAAGATGATCTGATTGAATGCTTAAAAAAGGATGTGAATGTCTTTGCTATGTCCTCAAAGGAATTAAAAGGAGTATCCCTAGTGTCATGAAGCACCGGCTAAACATAGAAAGTCTTGAGAAAAAAGTACTGATTTTTGGTGAAGTGTCAAAGTTGATTAAAGCATGACAAATAGAAAAAATCAAATATCTAAAATAGGTATCTAATGTGGTGATAATACCCAAATTAAAGGGGAATTGGAGGATATGCACAGACTTTAGAGATCTGAATAAAGCTTGTCTAAAAGATTGTTATCCATAACCAAGGATAGATAAGTTAGTGGATTCTATATCAGGATCACAACTGTTAAGCATGATGGACGCATATTAGAGATACCATCAAATTAAGCATGATAGACGCATATTAGAGATACCATCAAATTCCATTAGCTAAAGAAGATTGGAAAAAGTAAGCTTCAAACTCCCTTCGGTACTTATTGCTATAAAGTAATGCCATTTGATTTGAAAAATGCTAGAACTACTTATCAGAGATTGGTAGGTAAAATATTTAGAGCTCAAATAAATAGGAATGTGGAAATATATATAGATGATATGATAGTAAGGTTAAGACAGAAAAGGGAGCATATCAAAGATTTAGAAGAAACATTCCAAACACCGAGGAAATATGATTTGAAGTTGAACCCAGCTAAGTGTGCCTTTAGGATAAATGGAGGAAAATTTTAGGGATACATTATAACTTAAAGAGGAATGGAGATTAACCCAGAGAAGATTAAGGCAATACAAGAAATGACAGCACCTAAAAACATCAAACAAATGCAGAAGTTAACCGAATGTATCATGGCACTAAGCAGATTTATTTCAAAAGCAACAAACAAAAGTTTGTCATCCTACAATTGTTAAGAAAGACGATTCAATGGACAGAGTAATGTCTAGAATCTTTCCAACAACTTAAGTAATACCTTGCTACATTGCCTTTACTTAGCAAGCTAGAATCTGGAGAAAGGTTATACATATATTTGTCAATATCTGCAATAACGGTTAGTTTAGTTTTGTTGAAAAAAGTAGGAGTTTAGATGCTTGTATATTATGTGAGTAGAATGCTCAGGGGCTTGAGATAAGATATTCAGAAATAAACAAGTTAATGCTGGCACTGGTAGTAATAGCTAGAAGGTTACGACCTTATTTCTTAGGATATTCTATTACAGTTTACACCAGACACCCACTTAGATAAATAGTAACTAAAAAAGAGGCTTGGAATTGGATAGTTAAGTGAGCAGTGGAGTTGGGGAGTTTGATATTAAAAATCAACCAAGGATGGCCTTAAAAGGGCAAAGCTGTTGTAGATTTTATAACTAAAACAGTAAAGGAGGACAATCCACCATAGTGGATGGCTCATGTTGATAGGTCATCTACTCAGAATAGGAGCAGAGTAGGGGTAATATCGACAAGTTCAGAAAGAGGCGAACTTAAATACACCCTGAGGTTGGATTTCAATATTTCTAACAATGAAACTAAATACAAAGTCTTGATATAAGGATTGAACATGGCAGAGAGCATGCAGATAAAGAGAATAATCATTTATTCTGACTCCCAATTAATGGTGAAACAGTACAGGGGAGAGTTTGAAGCTTAGGAAGGCAATATGAAAACTTATCTCAATAGGATAAAGAAAGTAGTGGAAGCATTCCATGAAGTTGAATTGGACAAGTCAAGAGGGAAGACAGCTAAAAAGTAGACACTCTAGCCCAATTGGTCGTTGCAGTAGAAGCACCATGAAACATAACGTTGCAAAAGGCTGAAATGATAGTAGAGATAAGTAAGAATAATTGGAAGACTCCCATTTTGAAGCATTTACAAGGAGAAGAGGTAAATTGTAAAACAAGGCAAAGGGTAGTGTGATTATTGATTGTAAGAGAGAATTTGTATAAAAAGTTACATGACATACCTCTGCTAAAGTGCCTAGGAGAAAAAGAAACAAGGAACATGTTAAGAGAGGTGCACAAAGGGTGTTGCGGGTCACATGTGGGAGGTGCAGGACTCACAAGGAAAATTATAAAAGTTGGTTACTATTGGCCGACTATGAAAAGTGATACCATAAAAATGGTTCTAGCATGTAAGAAGTGTTAAAAGCATAGGGACTATATCACTAGGTCGGCAAACGAAACGAGTTGGATGGTATCCCCTGCCCTTTTGCAAGATGGGGTATGGACATTATAGGACCTTTTCTACTAGCAACAGGACAGAAGAAATTCTTGATTGTAGCAGTAGATTATTTTTGCTAAATAGGTGGAAGCTAAACTGGTGGTAAAAATTACTGAGCAAAAAATAATGAAGTCCTTGTGAAAAAATTTAGTGTGTAGATATGGAATCCTAAGAGAATTGATATCAAATAATGATAGACAGTTTCAAGGAACAAAAATTCAAAAATAGTGTGAAAAAAATAAAAATACATCAGGAATTTAGTTCAATAGCACATCCACAAACTAATGGGTAAGTTGATGCTATTAACAAAATTATAGCACGAGCTATCAATGCAAAGATTGGAAGGGCTCAATAATGTATATATATCTATTAATTTGATCATAATAAATGTCATAATTAAAAAATAATTAGTGCGTTATAAATGTAAGAGAATGAAAATTTATATTTGAATTTAAATATAAAATTTTTTGATTATTATATTTAATAGTGTAAAGTTTGAAAGTTAGATCATGCACAGGCTAACAAAACTGCCATGCAAAACAAAAGCTGCTGTATGGATATTGTCTTAAAATTAATTGTCTATTTTGTGGTATTAATTTGAAGCTAGTCATTCCCAAAAGTAATTGCTTTTGATGCAAAATGATTTTATGTCTCATTGATACATTTAGATTTGAAAAAATACAAGATTTGAATCAAGGATTTGAAATGATTCTAATATAAAAATAATTTTAAATTCATCTTACTTGTTAAAAATATAATTCAAAATAAGAATTTAAAAATTAAAATTTTATTATTATCTAAACAAATATAAAGATTCATTATTATAAATTTAAAATTCATTTTCTCGAATCCTTCTTCAAACAGGCTAATAAAGAAATGTCATTTACTTCTCATCTTCAACTTGTGGCACGTGTCCTATTATGCAGATACCAAAGTTGAAATTAGAAAGCATGTGGAATGGATTTTGCTTTAACGATGGCTGTGACTTTTTTTTTTTATTATTGAATTTTTAGTTTGTTTGGAATTCATACAGTAAAAATTATTTTTATTACACCATATTAGTATTATATAATGTATTAATTTTATTTTAAATTTAGTTTGTACACACATTAAGTTTGCATAGTTGCGAGTAATTGATTCCTATTCGGACCAATATTATACTTTTTATTTGGCTATGCTTGGAAGAGAAACACAATTCTCTTCCTTTTTTATCTGACCAAAATATACGCGTGCACAAAAATAAAATTCATCAAGCTAATTTTCTCTCTTACACTTAAAAATAATTATCACCTTCAATATTTTTTTACCACTTAAAGTTGTATAAATCCTGTATTGGCCGTAATTGGGTATTTTTTAAGCCCAAGCATTTATCGTGTTTTAGGCAATGTTACATGAATCCACTTTTTCTTTCGAAATTTTGTATGTACGATGCTGTCAAAATATGAATTTATTTGTAAGAATATAATGCCCATTTGTGCGGAAAGATTTGGCGAAATGAATTTCAAATCGGCAATAATGAATCTATGATATTTATTTGGATGTCATTATATTTTAAAATTTTAAAATCTCATTTTACATCATTTGAAATACTCTTTTCATATTCTTTCTTCAAATTCAAACCAACCAATCCAAACATGACCTAAAGGAATTTAATTGTATAAATATAAAACTATTCCGTAACTAAAACAAGACCTAAATGTATAACTATAAAGGTATTCTGTAATTTTTTTTATATTCACTTTTCACTTTACTTGTTCAATTGATTTATAGAATATATTTTATGCATACACAATTTAACTTTTACACTAAAAGTTATTCCTAACAAATAAAATCACACACACACGCACGCACGCACGCGCACATATTTACATCTTTGATCATCTTTACACATGTATAATAATTGCCTCCAAAAACATATTGTCAATAATTTTCACAATTCCTAATGCATCTATACATTTATATATTTATTCTCTTCCTCGTACTCATATAAAAAAAAACCAAACACAACCACAAACACCCTTTTTGGGTAATGAAGTGTGACGTTCAGATTGTAAGTAAAATTTCACTAATGAGATTTGTTCCGGACCGTTTGTCATCATCAATACAGACTGGAAGAGGGCCCAACAAAAATTTGTTTCCCATGACATAATATGACATCTTCTGTCCATTAGGCCGAATCAAAAATTTCACGTAGTATACCTCTTTCATTCGGAGGGTATTGAACAAAGCTTATTTTTCGTAACTTATAATAAGTTACTTCAATTTTTAAAATATTTTTAAAATTTATAAATTAATAAATTTTATTTTAAAAATAAGTTAATAAAATCTTTGATAAGATTATTTTATAAAATTTTATTAAAATTTATAATTATAATTAAATTTTTTACTATAATAATGATAAAAATAAATTAAATATTATTAATATAATATAACCGAAGATGTTTATGTCATTTTAAATATACATAATGAAGTAACTTATAACATGTTTAAAAATAAATTGAGAAAGTTTAATTTATTTTTAAAAAATTTATAGATTTCAAACATCTTATTTGGAGTGTTTATAACTTTTTTTATGAATAAAGTTACTAAATACTTAAAAAAAATATATAAGAATAAGATGTTGAGACGAGCTCATCCAAACACCATCTAAACTGATTGCTGCTAATTTTGTTAGCTTCATTTGATTCTGCTCCACGTCTCATTTTCTTCCCTCATTTCTACGAGAAAATATATATATTCTCTTCGGTCCTTTTTATGTAGGCCATTTGTCGAATTACATAAATTCTATCTCCTCGTATTGGCTCTATTTTTCTCTTTACGTCAGCCTGTGATTCGAAATTGGCGTAATGGCTGATGTTGCTCTGGTGGTCTTCACGAAAAATGGCTTTTGTGGCTGTAGAATCTTCATACATGAATTGCTTGCTTACAAGTTGCAACATACCACTGTAATCAACTGTGGTTATGATTTAGATACTATTTTGCATTGTTTTCATGATACACTAAGACAAAAGTTTATTCTTTTTCGATAATTGAGATGCTGGAATAAAGTTATTGCCACTACTCCTTAAAAAAATATATCGTTTAGGATAAGGGTGAATGATTGCCCATTTTATTCTTCGCTGCTTGTGATGCGTTGCCCCTTCGAATTTGCAAGGGAGGGATAAAAAAAGAATGAAATCAAATCAGTGGATTTGACTTCGTTGGTTTTATATTTTCGAGTGTATATGTTTTGGTGTGTTATTATTATTATTCTTTTAAATTATCTGAAAGGAAAAGAGTTAATGATATAAAATTTTGAAGTGTGTTTTGTAGTAGAAAATTGTGAACAAATGTAACATATGTTTGTTTCCTCTTTACCAAAACGAAACATGCATTTTAATTATTATTTTTTATATTCTTTCTCATTTTTCGTTTTACGTTTATATAATTTTTTAAAAACTCACTTAAAAATACGCATTTAAAATCCGAAACAAACATAGTCATTATCATTTCTTTAAAATATATGTAAAAATTCTGTGCTTCATATTAACTGATGTAGGATTTGGTGGGCAACCCTATTGCCATCTTTGCTGCAAGGATAGGACTAGAGAGCATTAATGAACTTCGATTATGTCAAAATAGTTTAATAAATATTTTATAATTTGCTTGTTTTTTCATAATATTGATAAAAAATTATACAAATAATGTGTGTTTATGATTATTAGAAAAATATATTATTTTATTATTTATCATAAAATATAATTTTTAATATTTTTGACAATGCTGCTAATAAAAAATAAAGTTATTAAAAAGTTAGATTATAGCAAAACTTCGTATAAAATGAGATAAAGGGAAAAGTTTTGAGGAGAGAAAAAAATAAAAAGAGATGTAATAAATCAATTTTGGTTAAGAAGTACAGAAGAAATAAAAAGGGGGATAGGGATGATAGCTACTTTAAAACCCTCTCACTTATTATACGGTACGAGTGAAAGTATTTTTTTATGTTTTTAATAATTTTAATAATTAAAATACAATTACTAAAGAACTAAAATTATATTATAAAATTTATAAAAAAAGGGTGGGGTCGGGGGGGGGGGGGGGGAGAGAGGATAGACAACAAGTGAAAAAAAAAAAGAATTAGATCAAAAATCCCCATAGATAACGGAAACAATAAAGAAAATATAGATATCTTTCTAAATTAATATTGTGGAATTCAAAATTAGTTAGAATTTTACATATTATCTATAACTATACTTTATTATTAAAGTTTTGAACCTTTTTTGATTGTAACAAATAAAATTACATATATATCGCTCTTTAATTTAATTTACATTATGTTTATATTTATGCTATTAAGAATTTAATCATAACAATAATACACTAAGTAAGTTCACAAATATATTATTATACAACTTTATAATGTCAAATTTGTCCACTATTATTATTATTACTATTACTATTATTATTTTTTATTGTTTTTAATTATAATATTTTTAACACAACTATAAAGTAAATGTTTAAATAAACAAATCTAAGCTATTAATAAAATAAATCTAATAATTATTTTTATTTTTATATTATATTAATTTAAGCACACATGTAATATGTGTCCAAATTACTTAGTTATATAAAATATGTGAAAAGGGTGGATAATTTCTCAAAGTCAATTTATTAAAATACTCTTTCTAAACTTATTTTCTTTTAAATTTTTATACTTTCTTTTTTTTTGTTTTTCACTCGATATTTCATATATCTTCATTTTTTACTCATTCATTTTATGGAAATTGTATAATATAATTTTTATTTTTGATAACTTATTTTTATTACTACTTTTTTAAAATATACTAGATTTAAGTTTTATTATCGTGATTTTTAATTTGAATAATTCACTAATATTATTAAAAAAATTTAAAATATAAATAATTTTTGCTTTATCTCCATAGTAAAAAACTATGTACGTACCCAGAATAAATAATTTTTTTAAATGATAATTATATAATAAAATACATATATGCTACGTATCTTAACATATTTAAATAATCAAATGCACACTCACGGATAGAGTGTGCAACGTGCAATGAGCTAGTTGGCATATATATACGTGTTAACAAAGAAATTGCAACAACGACAGTTATATTAAATTACTTGAAAGAAAATTGAAAAGCTAAAGGGAACAAATGCTGTCAATCACCACCGCTTGTTTTCCATTTTCTCGATCGTCTTTCCTCTTAAGCACAAGTTCTTGTCTTTATAGATTCATCAGTCGTTTATCTCTAGTTTCATGTCCCCACTTCTAATATACGTTTTGAGGATTTAGAGGTAAATTCATAAATTATTTCAAAATTAATTTGTGGACGGATGGAAATTATATTTTGTGTCTTAAAAGTAAAAAGTGAGATAGACGGTAAGAAAAAAATTATTATTATTATTATTGTATATTTTTATTAGAATGTTTGAAATGTATATTTTGATTTGATAAGAAGAAATAAAAATGCGTTAATATTAAAAATTAAAAGTTATTATAACTAGTGAGCGGTCTTTGATTTTTCATTTTTACGTGGTTACCGATTAAATGAGATTTTTTTTTTCCATTTGTGTTCAGATTTTATTAATTTTTAACGAATCGACTTCTCGACATGCTCATAAAAATGGCAATTTAAAATTAATTTTGCTTCACTAAAAGAATTCTACATTGCAAACAAGTGAGATACACTAAGAAAAAATATCAAGTTGGCTCAATAATAAATAAAAACTATCATCATCACCAATTCTAAACGAGGTTACAACAGAATTGTCCTTTTTACTACTGAATTGTCCTTTTTATATTTATTATGATATTGTCTATCTTCACTTTTTTCTAACATAATATTTCTCTTTTAACTTACTTATTTTTGTCTGTCATTTGCTTTTTATTCTATTTCCACACCTCACCTAGACGTTTTTTTTTGGCTTCTCACGAATGTTAATGCACTTTTAATTTTTTAATTTTTTTTATTATATTTAATTTAATTAATAAAATAATATAATTGGTGGACAAATTTACACGCTGCCTAGTTTTTATCACCGTTAGGGCGACAAACGGCCTTTCTCATGCGTGCGTTCCTGTTGTGCAAACTGAGACAATAAAACACTCATTCTGTGCACAGATTCGTGGACGCCGCGCACCCGCCGTCCAGGGGATTCCTGCAATCCGCTGACTCGGAGATCACCACCGAGTCAGATTCGGAATCCAACGCTCGGTTGCTCGGCCACCCTATATATAAGTGTGATTTTGATACCAGCTCTAACAAGAAGAGAGCTATTTGATTTCTCCAAAAGCCAGGATCCTTTTTTTTCTCCTTAATTAACCCTCTTTTGTTTACTGGAAAATACAGGAAGAATCATGGGTCCCTCTGTTGTCCAAGTAATTCGCCGCGCTCTCTGTTGTGTACCGAATTGTGTTGTTGCTCTCTGATTTTTAAGCTTTCCGAGTGTTGATTTGCCTTTGTGAATCTAATAGGGGTTCACGAAGTCGCTGGCAATGACGGTGTTATCCGAGATCGGAGACAAGACGTTTTTTGCAGCTGCAGTAAGACATTTGTTCCGGAAAAATATTCAATCCGGCTATTACTATTTCGTCATCTTTTTTATTTTGGTTGATTCACATATGATTTTTTGAGTGGCTTCGTTAATAATTTTTGGTTGTTGGGTCCACGGATCTGCTGGGATATTGAACTAACGGCGCTTGGCGTTAGATTAAATAAATGTGATTTGTGCTATTAAGTACCTGATTATTGTGCTCGTTAAGTTGGTTTATATTTACCTGTTGTATATCAAAAACTTTAGCAGTTCAGCAACTGAAAATGTTGTTTGCAGTTGATTCCGTTGGAGGTATTCCCTAAAAGGACATTTTCCCCCTATTTTCAATTTGAATTTGATTGTTTACTGGGACATAATTTGATAATCAAAGGAGGCCGCGAATAACCAATAAACTGTGCAATTGTGGCTACAATATGCAATTTTAAGTAACGGTTAATTATGTTTGACATGGGTCAAAATGGGTGGTCTGTGTGGCCTTTTATTTTTCTTTACTCAGGTGGGTTGGCTGGTTTGTTTTCTGGAATCTTGCAAATTTACAGATGATCAAACCATTTTAAGAATGCAGAAAAAATGAATTCCCAAGATGTTTAGTTGATGGTCTGGCAAGGTGGGAGGGAGGATGCTTGTTGCTTTGGTAGCCCTCCCCTCATTATTCTGTCAGAATTTATGTAAAGCACATTTGGGAGCATTTTATCAATTAATGATGAGAATAAGGAATTTAAAGCATTGATGAGTTGAAAAGGAATGTTCAGCCTGGCACATATTATGCTTTATATCTGTTGAGTGTAACAAAAAGTAGAAAAACAGTAGTTTTTACTTGTTAGTCAAGTGTGTTATGAATTGGTACTGGGAGAAATAGGGATTAAAACTACAAATGCTTTAATGAGGTGAAGATGTTTAGTTTAAAATAGGTCGAGGATCTCAAGGTCCTTGTTTAACTTAGCTGATCTTTTAGACCTTTCTGTAATTGCCATTTTCATTTTCGACGGTTTCATATTTTGTTTTCTTTTTGTATTGGATCTTCATAACAGAATCTCATTAATAGAATTTCAAAGTTTTTGGCAATATTAACAGATAGAGACTCTGAATTATTTCTTGTTTCAGATCTTAGCAATGCGCCACCCCAGAAGGCTTGTGTTGTCAGGTTGCCTTGGAGCTTTGATTGTAAGATACTTGTATTCTCTGATTTCATCTTGTTTGGGTGTGTTCATAAGTTGAAGCTCTTAACTGATTGCAAATCTTTGTTGATTTGTAGGTTATGACTATCTTATCAGCTGTTGTTGGCTGGGCTGCTCCAAATCTGGTGAGTGGTTTGTTTTAGTGATAATGCTTGAAGTGGATGTGTAACATGCTAAGTTAATTTTGACATTAGATCTCAAGTAATTTACAGTGCTATGTTTCCATTTCTTACATATAATATATGAAGAAGTATAAAATGACAGTGATTGGGAATATGTTTCTCTTACCCTTTTGACATCTTGTTTGCACTTCAGTGTTTGTATTTCCTCGGGCAAATTAACCCCTTTAATAAATGACTATTGTTATGGTTATAGATATTGTTACTATAAATGACTAGAATACTTGTCCTGGAGATTTATTTGAACTTTATATTTGGTTTCTGTCCTTAAAATAGCATTACCTTTGTGCTTTATATGGGTTTCCCTTTATGTGGGTGCCTGTATAAACCCATGAGGTAGACTAGCTTAAAGCTGATTCCCGAAAACTGAAGCCCAGCCTTTGAGTCCGTGCCAACTAAACTTCACAAAAGGAGAAAGTGTGTCATTCATTGTTGTGCCTGGAGAGATTGCTATTATTAGTTGGTTATTAGGCTTTCCCACTGGACATATTCTTCTGATACGACACTCCTTCAACTTTTTGGCATCATTCCTAGAGTGTCAGACTGACATGGTGCATTCAAGATTTTGCTCTATGGAAGGGTGGGATCTAGTGTGTGTGTGTGTGTACGCGCGATTATTGTTTCACTCATCTTTTTGGTGTATCAACTATGCCACCCTAGCAATTATGGCACAAATTACACCAAGAAAGAACGTTTTTTATATTTTATTGGCATGGTGACTATTCTTTGTAACATATTTGTTCCATTTGTCTCCTACGCAGATCCCCCGTAAGTGGACTCATCATATCACAACATTATTGTTTCTGGGGTTTGGTGTGTGGTCTCTGTGGGATGCATTTAACGAAGGGTAGTGAACTATTGTCCTTATTTGTTTTCCCTCATACCCTTCTGTTTGACATAGATATGGTTCTCTTAATAATTTCTTAGTTAACGTAATCTTGAGTTTTTTTTCCTCTCTCTATCTTCTGTCAACATCCTCGACAGGGAGGCTGAAGAATTGGCTGAAGTTGAAAAAGAACTGGTTAGTTCTTGTGTTTTATGACTTGTCCCGAAATAACACTACAGTTAACTGACTTCATTTTATGATATGCTAGAATGCCGATATCAAAAGTAATGGTGCAGAAGCCAAAGAGAGTAAGGAGGTAAGAATATTATCTACTGTACTTCCTGCAACGCTATCTTCTTGGTCTCGGATAATTTTTTCAAATCAAGGGAAACTGGTTACTGGCACAGCAGAATTATAACTTCATTTATTTAATAATGTTTCTGTTATGATATAATCTGCTAGAAAATATTTAAGGTTTTCAATTTTTAGAGGGCATGTTCATTTCTAGTAATTAGGTTGGATAAATTATTTTATCAAGTTTAATTACATATTTTTTATGGTGAATAAAGGCCCATGATAAACTAACTAAAATGATAGATAAATAACACATACAACAAGTGTGATAAAATAATCATAGTGGGCCTTTATCCTATCATGCAAAGTAAACATGGCCAAAGTTGACAACGATGCAGCAAAATGCGCTTTTATGTCTTGTATTAATGAGGATACACATGCTCTACCTAATTGCCTTATTTAACCTGCTCTTAGCTGTGATATGATTGTTGCATTTTACGGGGTTTGGCATTTCAGAATTAGCAGTAAATCTTCTAATTATTTTTCCTATTCCATGTTGTTACAGGATGCTGATGATCTGAAAAAGCAAGCTCGGCCCTTTCTTTTTCAATTCTTCTCTCCCATCTTGCTGAAGGTTCTAAATTCTTCTCTGTACCCTGCTCCTTTGCGAAAGCTTACTTTTTGTTACTAAATATTTTGTTCTCTCTTTCCATAGGCTTTCTCCATAACTTTCTTTGGAGAATGGGGCGATAAGAGTCAGGTAAACTGATGATGGAAAAAGGAAGTGTTCAGTTACTCTATATGACTACACACACACACACATATTCATTCCCATCTAATGATTACTATCTGTTTTCCAGCTTGCCACAATAGGTTTGGCTGCTGATGAGAATCCTTTGGGTGTTGTTCTCGGTGGAATTCTGTAAGCCTTGCTTTGGTCATCCATGTGTTTGTGTTTAGTACTTGTTTGTAGCTTCATAATGGCTTGATCATAGAGTTTGATAGGAAACTTACTTTGCACCATTGTTGGTTTTGATTTGGTCTTCTTTTGCCTTGTATCAGTGGACAAGCTTTGTGTACTACAGCTGCTGTCCTTGGAGGAAAAAGTTTGGCAACTCAAATATCTGAAAAAATTGTAAGTTTCTGGACTTACATTGCCTTTGACTTTCTGTTTCCTGAAGGAGGAAAGAGAGGATCGTGTTGATGCAAAATTTAATTGTGATATAGGTCGCACTGTCTGGAGGAGTACTTTTCATTGTTTTTGGAATTCAATCATTTCTTTCAACGGCGGAGTCATGAAAACTCCCAAATTACTGAAGGTCAGTCTGAACTACTTTTAGTTTTCTAAACTATTTTCATGATTCTCAAATAGAAGGTCAATGGAAATATCATGGCACAGTTCCCTTTTTTAGCCTTCCTGCAAAAACGTGACACTGAAATTTTCTTGCTTTTGTTGTTCACATGCAGGAAAGAAGATAACTCTTTGTGGCTGAAAATAGGCATTTTCATCTTGTAGTTATCCATTAGCAATTCAGGGGATGACAAGACATTATAAGCTGCAGCAAACAGATTTGCAGAGCAGACCTGTCAATTTGCAATATAATGCTAAGTTGAATCTGATCACAAGAAAGTTGGGGATTATTGCACTTTTCTTCTTTTATACCTTTTCTAAATTATCTTATAATATCCCATCCATTTTATGAAGTGTTCATAGATACATGCTACTACAGTGAACTGATCAACTTTTACTTCCTTTCTCAGTAGTGAAACATATTCTGGCCTCAGTGAACAGCAGTGTGTAAGATTTAGCTGAGTAAGTCCATAAAATCAAAAAAGGTGAGAATATCCATTTCGTGTTCTAGAAGATATTGCTTCAACCTACCATAATTACACCTGAGGGTGCTTGGGCGATCTTATAAACTCTAATCGTGTAAGTTTTTCGAGGTGTGCTAGCAGAAAAAAGTTTTAAGATGTGGGAGCTTATAAAAAATCTCTTAAGTCAGTTGAACAACCGGCAGTATCCCCTCTTAGTACACATCAGGGCAAAAGGGAAAAGAAACAAATTCAAAGGAAGCTAGTCATTACTTGTTACATGAAACTGGACTATCGTCATTTTCGTGTATGTATTATCAGCATTTTTCTTATATTGTAAAGATGACCTAGTATTATTGACCTGTATGGCTTGCCAAATATTGTATGTTTTTTTTGAATGCCCCCTGTTGATATTCAGAATTCGTTCCACATTTCCTCACAGTAACTTTGAGGAGAACAATTAGCAGTAAATCTCGTATGTTCCATGAGACCTTTTTTTTGTAAAAAAAAAACCATATTTAGAAAATAGACTTATTTTATGAAATAAATCCGGCTTTTTAGGACGTTTTGGTAAGCTTAATTGTCGATGACCACATAAATTCGAGCTTTTGTGGCATTTTTTGAATGAATCTGGTCGTGCACGCATCATTCTGTAGCTGTTGGATTAACGTTTTGATTACAATGGTTTGTCGTCTGTGTTCTCAGTAATTACCCTTTCCTGTTTCAACTTAGATGATGCATTCTTGTTAATTTGAAAATTAGATAAAATAATTCAGTTTATTGGTGTTCGTCTGGTTGACAAATTCATTTGAGTAATTTATCCTCTTCCCCTCTCTGAAGAAATTATTTTTTCACCATATCTGACTACATTAGTGCAAGACATTAGGAGTAGTTCCACTCATTGTTGGCACATGCATGTCTCATCATCTGCAATAAGTATTGCTTGGATTACTCGTAGATGCCCATTATGTTTCTGTGGAGTCATGTCTAGGGGTACTGGTAGCAGGTGAATGTTTAGTGCTCCAAAATTCAATATCAAGTAGGCGTTAGACATTCATACCACTACTTTTAGCTTTCTTCTATATTGGATATTTATCTTTACTTTTTTTTTTTCCTTAAATCAAAATTTTTACTATGTACAGTATAAGCGAGGCAATTTATTGGCAGAATGACTTAATGTTAGATTCTCTGTCGCCTTCTTTGGTTTCTATATGGACCATGAGGTACTTTAATCTGGTCCGAAAATTAAATGATTTCTATATGGACCATTAGGTACTTAAATCTGTCCTAAAATTAAATGGGATTGGGTAGTCTGCCCTGCTAAAAGCAAATTCTGTCTGATTAGAAGGCGCTGTTAGGTACTTCAATCTATCCAAAAGTAAAAGTAATGGAATGGTGTAGGTTGTACCTCCTAAAGCAACGTGTGATTAGATGAAGTCCTTTGTTATCGAATGTCTACTTTTGGGCGTCAATCTAAAGATGCTTTTTTCAAATATTTGAATATGTGATTGATTTTTACCTGTAGGGAAGTGATTTGCATTCTACCGAATAGCGTCTTGGATCTCAATTATGTTACCAAGCAATCCTAGAGGAGCTTATGAGTTATTTACTTAGATCCTTGTGAGAAAAAAATGGCTTCTACATAGCAACTTAATGAATTCATGTATGACTGCTGATTATGGTGGATGTACTTGGGAGGGAAGGAACTACTCACTCTGAGGTTAATTCTGTCCTGCATTTGGCAAAAATCTTGAACATGAGTCTTCATCTCGTTGATTCTGTGCAACCATCAAACTTATTAACTCTCCTCCAACTTGCTAGCACAAAGTGCCAAAGGTTGGACTATGTCATATCACGATTTCATGCGAAGTCCCTTTTTTCCCCTTCCCCAATAGAAGCAATGAAAGGGTCATACCTGTCCACCATGTAACATTAATGGCAGGAAAAGTAGTAAATGTCTAAAGAAAGTCTGTGCAGGGTGAAAAATTGGTTTAGATAAGCTTTAAACAACCCCAGCAGACTTCTTTCCTTTCCTTTTTATTAACTTTAATGATGACAGAAGCGTAGTTTAGGCGAAGAAAAGACCATTTACCAAACACACACGCAAGGGTGCATTGAGATTAGTGGATTGCATGTCTACGTGTGTAAATGATTTCAGCCAACTCAAAAAAAGAGAATTTTTGGGTCCAGGTTAACTGGGAAACTGGAGATAGTCATAGTCAATTTTCCTATTATGCCATTGATTCCATAGTGCCCCAACTCAGTGCTTGAAATCCTTGCTAAACTAGGAATCGAGTGTAATAGAAATTCATACATTTTTCCAACCTGCCAACTCCTTGCAATTGCATAAAATAAGAAAATCTTTCCTTCAAAGCTCAGTTATTCTCAAGACAGAAAGCACCACATTTTATGTGTAAAATTCATAAGTTGAGGAATCAGCAATAATATTCCGAAGCCCACCAATGGTTGATGCGAACATGATGAAAACTCCGATAAATATGCATACCTGAAACTCACAAGATTTAGTTTTAGTGTCTGCACTTTCTATGAGAATGACTGCTGAGAATGTAATTTTTGTTTGTTTACCCAGTTGACCATCCATGAGAGGCTGAATCTCTGTGGTTTCATTATTTTCAGCCATATTATGCTGGGCAGCTGCAGATGTTCCAAGCGCATTCAAAAACTCAGATTCCATTGCACAGTGATGATAATCAATAATAATTTAAAGCAAAAGGCAGTCTTGAAGGGCTCACAAAGTAAGAGGTGGGAGCAAAGCCAAATCCACCAAAGAAACCAAGGAGGTCCCCAAAGAAAGGAAAAGTCACACCAATGAATAGGGTGAAAGCTGCAAGATATAAAAATGTAATAAAAACACAAACAAAAATATAATTCTTTTGGACTCTGCTTAATATCTTCTTTCGCTCAGTTGAGTAACAGCCTAATTATACTCTGAAAATATTCTTACCAACATAAGCTGAACGAAAAACAAGCCTGAGCACAAGTCCAGGTGAGATGCTCAGTCTCTTCACCACAGTTCTCTCAATTATGTCAAATACTGGCATGGCATAAACCTGCAACATGATGCATGGTTAGTCCAATGTTCTCAGACATACAGCCAACAGGCATTACAGGATCACATCCTATCCATTAGACCTGATAGCTTCCAATAACATGAACGACCACCATCAAATTGGCAGCAGCGATGAGCCACGCCGGCCTCTCCAGCGCCACCAGAACGTTGTCATCAACATCTTGTCCAAACGCCCAGTACCCAATCAGGGCCACGGGGAAATAGCAGATTGCATTGATGAAATAGGCCAAGACTGCGCCTTTCCACATCGGCACCCTTGAGGGTTTCTCGGGGGTGGACGGAATGGTGGCCTGGATTTCCAGCGCCACGGCGTGGCCAGCATAGGCAAATGTGATCTGCCCCAAGGCATTGAAGACTCTGAACATGTAGTCAGCCCTAGTGGTTTTATTGTACGCGTAGCTCACGTTTGGGGCTCTCCCCTTGCTCAGGCTACCCGCCCAGGCTATCGTTGAGTAGCTGCGCCAAGAAAGCAGTATTATACTTTGTGACTACATAATTGGCATACTAAATGAGCCTGGAAAGGAATTTTGAACTCTTGACTTTGAGCTAATTTTCAAAAAAAAATTGGAGTACCATAGTGACATGACTGCAGCTGCAAGTGAAACGCCAGTGACAGAATTGAAGTCCGGCAGCTGAGAGAGGAAAAAGTGGAGACCTCCAAAGATGCAGATCCAGTAGGACTGTCTGATTGGGGTGCAGTTGATGCAGGCAATTTCCACGAACTTCATGAGGCACTTCCCCCCGGTGACCATGTATACTATGTCACAGCCCACCTGGACAATAAGCTGCTGAGGGAGCACTATCCATGGCCCTAGTTTAGGCCCAAAAGCATGTTTGCCAAGGTCATAGTAACGGTCAAAACGAACCCCAGGAACGCATTCATGGAGCTGTGTCATCTGCCACATGGTGTTCATGGTGATGCACCAAGATAGCACCATCACAAAAGTCCCAGGTCCCCTGTGCCACAAGGACAGAGGCATGAAGATAGAAAACAAACCATGCTTCAACCAAAATATTGTGCAAACTAATGCAATCAAGGATTAGGAACTTCGGACAATTTCTAACTTCAAGAACCACCCCAAATGATCTCATGATTCTAGTTTCTCGGGAAACTTTACAAACACATGCTTATGTAGCCTTAAAAGGGGAGATAAAGCATAGTACCATCCCAAGTAAGCCATGGCATAGGGCAAGCTGAGAACCCCGGCGCCGACCATGGCCGTGACAGTGTGGAAGGTTGAGAACCACCATTTTGCCTCACGAGCTGGACCATTTTCTGCCCACTTATCATCTGATGGTACTTCCTGTTGCAACACATGTTATGTACAGATAACAACTAATAATAGAGAATGACCATGGCAGAACTTACTTTGGGTTGTGGAGGAGAAGCCGAAACCATTTTTGCAACCAAAGCAACCTCTCACCAACAATGCAGGAGTTCAGTGCCCATCCTCGTCTATTTGTAGTGGTTTTGCGCAATGATAACTTGTATTTCATCAACTGGCTGACGTGGGTTCCCGTGGGCCCACATCAATAAAAATTTGAAAAAAATGATATAAGAGGACGGGGAGAGGCGGTGCTACGATGATGCACCGCCCAAACTCCTCCATAGAGGAGATAGCAGATCAGCAAAGCTCGCAGGCAGTGAGCTGAGCAGGCTGACAGAGTTGTGGTTGCTTAACGCTATTTTAGTAAATTGGTGAAATGAGGAACACTCCGGTACTATTCTTTTGATTTTAACTCATTTGGAAAGTTTTTAAATAAATCCCTTTCTTGTACTGTTACTTACTTAATAATAGAATAATTTTGAGAGCTTGCTACATACCTTATTAAACAGTAAATTTGTGTTGTTATTTATTGTTCATATTTATTTATTATTAATTCACACGTTATTTGATGACACGTGACTTCTTTTTTAATGCTATATGATTAATCTGTCCGATGAATTGGGCAGATATTTTAGTTTGTCGACATTTAACTTTGGGACTAATATTTATTACTAGTGGGGCCAACACTTGCTTCAATAATAAGCCTTTTTAAGTTCCTTGGATAAAGATTAGATCACTTAATTATGCCAATTAAAACGATGAGTAATGATTACTTTGGCACGAGGAGTGGTTCGAAATTGACTAAACTTGAGACTTTTTGCACTGAAAGGCTAGTGAACTGCATCGTGGGTGCGTATATCTCAATGGCTTCAGCAATAACAAATTCGGATCCGTAGTCCCACAAATATTAATTAAGGAAAAGAAAGCATCTTATAACTTTAAAATATTGAATTCTACCCATTTTTTAGGGGATCCATTCCGTTTAAAAGCACACGTATCAAAAATAGTGAAGTAAACGATTGTTCCTCTGTTAGAAGATTAGGTAGTAAGAAGGGGGGGCGGGGGGGACTCGATTGCCTAAAATTATTCTATTTGCAGTGTGTATTAGCATATTTAAATATTTATTTTATACTTATGCAAAAAAAAAAATCGTAATTAGAAAGAGAACAAACATAAGAAATAAAAATAAAAACCAAAAATGGTACCTTTGTGGAAGAGGAGTATATATGTAAATCTATTTAATATAACTATATTGTATAGACAGATTAAATTAACATAATATAAAATTAAAAATAAAAGTATAACTAATTTTATTTGTGGTACATGTTTGTATATTTAAATATTTATTTTATACTTATGTAAAAAATATTCTAATTATAAAAAGAAGTAAAAGGAAAAAATAACAAAAAATTGATAACTAGATTGAGGAAGGGTATATGTTTACATTTACTTAGTCTAATCACGTAGGCCAACTCTTAATACACACACACACACACACACACTAAATAAATATAGATCATCCCTTTATTATTGAGTTATCCCCCCTAAATTGATTAAACTTTGCAATTTTTATTGCTTTCCTCACCTATAAGAGGCGTGCATTGTCAGTTTTTTAATATTGATTAACTTAAACTGACCCCTTATGGTTGTGCAGAAAAAACTTGATTATGGGCTCAGATTTGGAATTCAGCCCAAACATTTAATTGGGTAAAATTTAACTAGAGTTAGCCCAATTAGATTCTTAAACTTGTTTGGTTATCAGCGTATAGTGCCAAAGCCCAACTGAAATTGTGGGCAGCTAAATAAAGGGTATCCAAGTTTTTGACCCATTTTGGAGCCTAACGAAACGGAACAATATAGAGTTAAATTAAACGTACCAGTGAGAGGAATCAATGGTTGGAAGATTCCGAACTTAGATAGAAAACCATCAATTTCGTAAATAATTAAACACCACACACACACACACACACACATTATACTAATATTGTGTGGGCCCATTCGATCTCCCTCCTAGTATATTCATTAGATGCATGCCCCAATCAAAATCACACTTAAAATAAAAAATAAAAAATAAAAATTCAAATGAAATAAAAAATACTAGAAAATTAAAAATAAATAATGAAATTTTTTTATAATGTTTAAGATAAATAAATTTAAGTAATTACTTAGTATGTTTTAGTGACGTGATTGCTGCTGCCAGGGAAACACTGGAGATGGAGTTGAAGTCTGGGAGCTGACACAGGAAGAACTGATCGGTGGGCAACTTGTGCAGGCTATTTCCATGAACTTCTTGAGGCACTTCCCTCCAGTCACCATGTATACTATGTCGTATCAGACTTGGACAATGAATTGCTGGGGAAGCACAATCGATGGTCCAAGTTTAGGTCCAAACGCGTATTGCCCCAAGTCATAGTATCGATCAAAACGAACACCAGGAATGCATTCATGGAAGTGTATCATCTGTCTCATTGTGTTCAAGGTGATGCACCAGGATAAAACCATCACTAGTACGCCAGGGCCCCTGCAGAAGAGGCTATTTAGATAATATATTAAATTAGTTCCAAGCATAACTCCAAATTCAAAGACTTGGAATTTTGATACAATTGGTTAAATGGGAGCTTCATGAATTGATAGCAGCTCAAATCCCAACTGATTTTGAACAGCAGACTGGACTTGGTGTCAAGAGGCTCATGATATATGACTTGGAGATCAATATCAGATGAACATGATTAATTGTGCCCTTAGGGAGGGAGAATTGTAACTTATACCAGCCTAAGTAAGCCATGGCATATGGCAAGCTGAGGACCCCTGCGCCAACCATGGCTGTGACAGTGTGGAAGGTTGAGTACCACCACTTTGCCTCCCTGGGAGGACCATTTTCTGCCGACTTATCATCCATTGGAACTTCCTGTGACACACAGCAATGTTAGATGCCAATTCATGAACTTGTGAGGAACCAAATCAAGTAAATACTTTGCTCTTAAAACAATGAGAGATCAGAATCAGATATAACCTGGGGTTGTGGGGGTGATGCTGAAGCCATTTTTGCAGCAAAAGCAATCAACTTGGAGATTGTATTGTAATACAAAGACTACGTATCTACCAGCACCTTCTTCTAGTGGCTAATTAGTAGATCTTTGGTGGAATAAAGGTGACAAGATGACCCTTTTCATTTTATTCGCTGCCTTCGCTTTTTAAGTAAAAATTAGCTGGCATCCTCTTAAAGCTAATAATGATTTATGAGCATGATGACATGAAGAAGATATAAATGGATAGTGGATACAAGATACGATGCACTAGGCGTATATGTACAAGTTGACTTGGCAGATTCTTGTCAATTTATGTAGGTCGAGACTTTAGCCGCCAGAAAAGAGGAAAGAGAAGGCTTTTCCAGGTTTCATCTGACCTCGAAACGGCTTATTAACCAACATATTTAAAGTTGCTGAAGGAATATACGATCACTTAATTAGTTGAAAATACGACATGATACGCACTAGCAGTGGCTTAACTTGACCAAATGATAAAGCTTTGTGGCCATTGCACAAAATATTTAAAAATTAGCTTGCATCATCTATACAGAATGTTTTCTAAGTGTGCGTTATTCTGTATAGATGATGTTCAAATTTATTTTTTTTTTTTAATTCAGTTTGTGATATTGGCGCACGGTCTTAAAAATATTGTACTTGGGGCATTATGAATCGAGTGGCATCTTTACATGCTCATTTTCTTTTGTTATAAATGTCACAACACGAACATCTAGTATATAATGCCATTGGATGCAGCATCACCTGACGCACAATGGCCAATTTCCTCCAAATATGTCATTACAGCATTGTGCTTACGGGACTTATTCCACTAGTTGCATTTCAGTTGTCATTTTCGTATGTCTAGTTCATCAATCAGACTAGGCATGCTGATTCCCAAAAAATAAGCCCCTCTTGCAATTTCGGTTAACGAGGATTGAAGTTTCAAAAATGCAATATAATAATAATAATAATAATATTGCCACTTATATGGGAGGGCTGGGTTGTTGGCAGCCACCAGTTGAAGTTTGAGAGGGTTAGGTGGTAATTACCATAGGTAAGCCATAGATTGGTTACTCTTCGTCAAGCACAAGCAGCATATTTAACAACAACAAAAATAATTAAAAGAAAGAAAGTTTGGCTGTGAATTTGGAACTGCTTAAATCATTGTTCCACCTCCATTAGTCCTATGGAGCTGTCACCGCAAGTCCCTATTGTTGCTTGCCCAATACAACTCACAACCCCACTCCCTTGTATTGTGTGTGTGTGTAAGATTGTTACCAACTATATATATACATTGATCATCCCATATACACAGGAGTTCTATCTACAGCTGGTGAACGGCCAAAAGCTGGCGGAATTGAGTTTATTAACTAGAGCAGCACTGTCAAGTATTTATGGACAAGGGATAAGAAACTAAGGCTATGTTTATTTTGCATTACGCTTAAAAAATACATACTTCAATCATTATACTTTTTAAATTTTAATTATTTCTCTTTCTTATTTTTACATAATTTTTAAGAAAAATACATCTAAAAACACACTTAAAAACCAAAACAAGCATACCCTAAAGAACACTACCAATCTTCGCAATTCTGTTCTCATTAAAACAGCAGCATTGATATTTGTGAAAGAAAAATGGGTGGGGGCAATTGTTACTCATCAAAATAAATTATACTAGCAAAAGCTCTGACTCGGTATGCTGCGTCTATTCATTTAGAGAATGAACTCTTGTTAACCCATATAGGCACCTCCAGGCATGCTTGGTAGTCCTTGAGACGAAACTTGTCCTTGAGACAATAGCTGAGACCGTCCAGCACTTTGAGTGTAAGCTTGATTCATACCTGCACTCACCATTTGTTGTTGCTGCTGCATCTGCGGGATCTGTTGCTGCTGCTGCATCTGCGGGATCTGTTGTTGCTGCTGTTGCTGCAGCTGCATTAGGGGCTGCTGCTGCATCTGTGCAAGGGGTTGTTGCTGCATCTGTTGCATGGGTGGTGGTTGTTGCAATTGTGGAACCTGCTGTTGAGGTTGCTGCTGCATCTGTTGGAGTGGCTGCTGCTGCTGCTGCTGCTGTAGCTGGTGTAGGTTCTGCTGCTGCATCTGCTGCTGCTGATTTGCTGAAATTTGTGGCTTAAACACAACCATATCCTGCAAAAAGGATGTCAATAAATGGAAGCAGTAAGACCCAGACATCACGATTATTGCTTAAGCCAGCACAACGATATTCGATGTTCAATTACACGGGTGATAAAGCTGTATCATCTTACCCCAGGGAAAAGCATTCCAATCAAACGATGCGCTTTATCAGAAACTGAGAGCAGCAATGTCTGAGATGGCAACTGTATTACAGCACACTGTACAGAGAATTATGAGATTTACCGTCAAAACAACATTTTCACAACTTCTAAGGACGGTACGGATTTACCATCAAAACAACATTATCACAATTTCTCAGGATGGTACAAATAAGCCAACTTCACCTGAACTCTCTAATCCTGGATCAACTTTTTCTTTTGGGTTTCTCATTCAGTGAAAATATGGCCATAGGGGTAGCGGGGGGTGGAGTCTTAGTGAGGGGATCATATTCCATGGATTATACATTTATGATACATAAATTCCTATTGAAACTCAGAATCAAGATATCAATCTGTTTTGGGTAGGTGGGTTAAGATAGATTAATTCAAGGGGAAAAAAGGTGAATGTCTTTCTTCAACCCTCAGAATATAATTTTACTACTTTACACCACTTTCTTGCTGAAGCTATTACATTGGTCAATCTCTCTACCAAAAGCTATATTTCAGGAACAAGTTCAGTCAGATCAAATGTATGAAGAGAATCGGTACATCACCTAATTTTGTTGTGCACTTCTTTAGTTCCAGTGTGGTCAAATACGAGGTGAACAGCTAAATAACCAAGTTATTTTCTGTGCTTCTTTTACTCCATGCATATAAACATCTTCAAGAAAATGTCTTCTATTTCATGCATAATATTTTTCTCAGAAGTTCATCTACTAATGGTAGTTGAGAAAGCATTTCTAATTGAAGCCCAGTATTTTGATCACACTAGCGGCAGTTTAAATAAATACCAAGGGAATGAGGTTCACTCTGACAAGACTTACAAGCTTCTTTTCTTGGAGCTGTCCAAGAAAGCCATGCTGATTCATTGCCCGAAAAACTAGAAAATCAGCTTTCCCAACATATTGCCTGGCATAATGTAAAGTGGTGAATTTTCGTAACAATTGAGTAAAACCAGCAACAGATCATAGTTTCTCTAAGGTGGCATTACTTGTTGTTCATGTGATCCTGGGATATCAGGCGAACTATCTGCATTGTTGGAGGCCAATTTGCCGCAAGCCTAAATGAAGCACAAATTTAAGTCAACTTAAATAGGGGCAAGTAAAACGCAACAAATAATAATAACAATAAAATAATAAAATGAAGGCCCCACGTGATATTGGGCCAGCAGTTAAAACTGGCAAAAGTTGGCAATGAAATATCTGGTAATGCCGAAAGGATGTTCCCAAAAATTTAAAAGCCCTTAGTCAATGACTCTATCCGAAATCTAAAAGGAAAATCCTGACAAATATCAACACACCTAAAGGACAAGTTTTTGCACAAGTTCATTTTTTACCAACCAGAGATTCCATTATTTAGCAAATTGCAGAACCCCGTAGTAATAACAAAAGGCTGGTCAGACAAGGTAAGAGAACCAATAAGAGAATGGCCTTACGTTTCAGAAGCTGAGGCATTCCTGTATCCCTACAAGGACACAGAAAAAGAAAAATAAAAGAAAATAGATTAAAATGAGAAAATGCATGGAAAAGAAGTAAATCACCAGAGAACTACATGCACACCATGCCATAAAGCAGGACAATATGATTATCACAGGAATTTCCATTTACATTAAAATTATTTTCCAAAGTTAGTAGGTTATAGCACAATAAAATTATCCACGATCAAACTCCCTTCTTATGCAGGTGCCACATACCTCCAGTTTGGTAATAAAAACAGGCTGACCTTGTCTCTGTCCAGATAAGCTTCCCTGGATCATCCCATCACAAAAATTTTAGAGATTGTAATAATCAAATAATTATTGCCTAACTGCATTCAATTGTTTATGTGTCATCATTTATTCAGGATTGTTTATCAAATTTATGTTGCTTATCCTTAATTTACAAAAAGGGGCCCTCAAGACGGCATCTTCAGTGAAAACCACACAAATTGGTCAACAGCATTTGTTTCACAAGTAATCACATGAACTTTAAAACCAACCAACTTGATTGCTGCGAGGAGGCAAATGATCACTAATGCTATAAAAAAACAGACCTTCAAACTCATTTTCATACTTTCATTTTAAGATTTATCAACTCCCCTTTCTGAACAGAAAATAAGTTTGACAATAGTAATTTTGTCTTGACTTATATTAGTGACAGTAGTATTCAGGCAATAGTAATAGACCTCGGCTTTTATTTAATTAGATGAGGCAATAGAGTAACAATGGAGGTGACCAATCTTCCAGTCAAGAACAAGATTGTAGAAGCAAAGTAGAGAACAAAACATACAATAAGCACAGAGAGAAAGTGGAGCTCCCCATACCTAATTATACGAAATGAAACCTTCACCATCATAGAGTGCACGCTCCACACCCAAATGAATCTATTCTAGCACTGTACTTAACCTCCATAGTGCAAACTTCTATCACTTCAAGCTTCTTTTAATGCATTACCCATGGAAAACCTTTCAATCGAGACAACATTTTTCTACTCTATTTTTGTGTGGACAAAATCACGTGTTAGCATAAAATTCTAACCGCTCATTAGCTTCAATCCATCAAGCAGAACATCTCAGTGGACTGTCTTGCATTTGAGGTTTTACATGTTAACTAGATTCTGTTAATCACTCCATGAGTCAGATACATACATTTTATGCATGGAGCATTTAGTTTAAGATTGAATCATGCACAACGGTCAAGCATTTTTTTACTCCATTTATCAGAGTAAGGCGGTGTTAAAGCTGGGGACTACTCGCATAGAATAAGATAGTGCAGTTGACTCTCCAACCATCTAACAAAAAGAACTCCTCCTAACAGCACTCCACAGAACCACATCACAGTAACAAGTAAATCATGTAAAATATTTCACCCCAAAAGATGAACAACTGCTACAAGATCTTTATTAAGCAATGATTCAAAATAGAATCTTCAAAACCTTTTTTTCTAAAATCATCTGGATATGGATATTTACCTCCCACACTTTGACATATTTTGACTGTGCCGCTTGGAATGTACTCGGTGCCTGCTGATTCACGGGCATATTTGTCCCAGAGCTGTTGCTATTCACACCAACAGGCTGCATTCCTTGTTGTCCTTGCTGAGATATGCCTGGAGTGGGAATCATCGTGCCAGTTCCAGAAGGCATACCAGCAGCACCACTGCCACTCATCATGTTCTGTTTCGTACTCAATCCTGTCTGTACCATTTGCGTGACAGGAAGGTTTCCTTGACTCATGGCTGGTAGTGTTTGACCCAGACTAGCACTTTGGAGATTATTTACAGGTTGTGACATCGCAAGGCCAGAATTTCCAGATACATTAGAAGCTGCAGAAATATATGACGCGGGAGCTGAGTTTGGTGGAGCCTGTCCAGCTGCTGATACAGGCAAAGGTCCTGTAATTGATGTGAGACCTGGTGGACCCGATGATATTACATTTTGAGTAGGAGGCATTGAAGATGCCATTCCACTGGATATCATATTTGGGAACACAGGTGTTCCCCCCATAGAAGGAACTCCAATAGATGTTCCTCCAGCAAGGACTTGACGAGCTGCGTCATTTAAAATTTTCACATTTGCTGCTGGAACAGCTGGTCGCAAGGAGGGTGTTAAATTATTTACCGAAGGTTTCATATCTGGTACATTATCATTTGGAACCATAATCATGTCCTGAGTTGTTGATATTGGTGAAGAAGCTTGCAAGCTTGGAACAGCTGCTCGAGGAACAGATGAAATATGTGGAAATGCAGGCCCTGTCACAGAGGTCACAGTGGTGGGCTCCTGAACAACATTAATTGATGAAATCTTCCACATCAGAGCCATGATATCAGATAGTAAGAAAGTTACCAAACTTTACCAACAGTGAATGTATAAAATTAAAACACGCATGCCTTACCACTTTTACAGTTACAGGAGGGGCATTTCCAACAGATATTGGTGGCCGCACCAAGACAGATCCATTTGCTGAAGAGTAAAAGACATATTATCAACATGAAATATATATACATTAGTACAATGTTGCGGTCCATCTGAAACAACTGAAAAAATGTCATTGATATCATCAACTTCTAATTATCTTAATAACCTCATCATTGAAAATTTCCGATTCTTATGCTGAAAAGAAAACCTTAAAAGGTTTTCTATTTTCTCCTTTGCTCCATGAATTGGTATCTTAAAATCAAACAAATTGCATTAAGCAGCTGGTGTTTGAATCTTTTCCATCAGGCACAAAACTTAAAAAATAAAAATAAAAGAAAATAGATATTTATATTAATGGTAGTTATAAACAATGGAAGAACCACAAAGAACTGAAGCTATATTTCCCCAGCTTATCCAAACAGAATGTCAATTCTTGCATATTGATTATCGTTTTCAAAGGTTTAACTTTCATAGTTGTAAACATTAGATATGCAAAAGGAACCTATAACAACTCAAGTTGTCTAGTTTATTGAGATGCAAGATCATGGACCCCAAGAAAACAAAGATGAAATAGGCAAAAAGCTAAATTCAGCACAAGAAAGTCACCTGATGGAACTGCAGGTTGCCCTGAAATGGGAGGGGCAGGGGTCACATCTGCCTTGACTGGGTTTTGATTTGATGGCAAACTTGTCATTCCAGACCGACTTAAAGAAGAACAGGCCTCCACAAAATTCTCCGAGATTAGGACAAGGAAGTGAGGATTCTTCGCATTGTCTATAGGTGGATCTGTAGCTCGCGGATTGCATTTTGCCTGAATTAACAAGGTGAGTATCAGCATTGTCAACAGCCATGAAATAGAAAAATGAAAAGACAGCACCAAAAAAAATGCTTTCCAGATTTGTTTAGGGTTGCATGATGCACGAACTTTGGTTTTGAACAACATAAACATAAGAAATGGCAATAAATGATTTACATTTTTTATTCAAAAATCACATGCCAACAATCAGGGCCAACTACATAGGTAAAAGAATTGAAATCAACTGCAATCCAGGGTTATGTGTTGCACCAGCTTACAGCACGAGCTTGATACCATTCTCCCACTGATATTTTAACTTGAAAATTATTCAAATGTCTAACTCAAAAAGAAGTCTGACATGCAGAGATTAGCAAGATAAAATTTTCTGAAGGTAAGACAAACACGAGCAACATATGCCTGAACAAATTTTAGGAATTCCAACAAGGAGCAGGAGAATGAACTTCATGAAATTCAATATCAGTACCGCATTATAGATTCCTCTAAGTTTAGGAAGCTGCTTTGGACAAATAATGGAGAGAGAAATAGCACACTGCAAAAGAGGAATGCTCATGAGTTACTTGGTAACATGAAATGAATTAGAGATTTATACGATCAGAACTTTTTATCAGTACCTGAGCAAAAGATTTTGCTAATGCCTCTGCATCAAATAGACGATTATCAGGTTGTATTTCAATACTGTTGCTCATTTCTGGATTCTGGTGTTGTGGGCGATATACTGGTGTGGATAATGCGTAAGGGTTACTTGCAGCAACAAGAATGCAATGTCTTTGTCCTTCCAAATTTTGATTTTGGTTTCCATTTGGAGAAGAGAACATCTGGAGCATGCATTGTTTATTGAGAATACATAATAATAGATTTAAAATGTATCGCTTATTGAAAACGCAAATTTATGCATGTGCTTCGAGGAAAATAGAAGTACCACATACCATCAAAGCTTCTGCTAGCCCTTCAGCAATTGCAGCATCATTGAAACCACCACCCGCAAAAGGTATAGCTGAAAGCCACTGAAAGAATATATCCATGTCTCTAGTCCAACCACTTCGTTGAACAAGGCAAGCTGAATCATGTATGATGGTATTAGGAGGAGAGAGAGCAGAAGTAGGCAGTGCGATGCACAAGCTAAAATTATTGTATCAATTTGGAGAATCTCCCTGATATTGGAACTTATAAATAAATCAGTAAATGAAGAAGAGAAAGCCTTAGGCTATGTCGGTTTCATTCTTAACAAAATAATACACACTTCGATCATTACGTTTCTAAATTTTCTGTCTCTCTCTTTCTTAACTGAGCAAATTATTCAAAAAATACACCTAAAAACACACATCAAAATGCGAAACGAAACATAGCCCTAATGTTCAAGTTTCTTTAAGTATTCAGCGTAGATAGTAATAAAAATTCACTTGATTCCCACAATCAATTAAACTTGAAGCAAATTTCAAGCAAACACACATTTATTGACTTTTGAAATTGACGTCGTAGATCTCCCATGAAGATTATGACCCATCCTACCCCATTTTCTGTCTTCATTTAGAAAATGGGGAGGGACGAGGGAGTGCATAAGTATATGGAATTTAATTAAGGATGGTTGGGCCAAAGAAAGACTGCTTTGATATTGTGTATCCATCCAATCAGGATTATTGAAGGCAAGGTGAAGAATGTATCCATCTATCTGAAATTATTGGCAAGGAGTTTTAATTGCAGAGGCCATTGAGTCATTGACCATTCAAGAAAAAAATAAGAAACAACGACAGAAAGCAATAAATTTGAGGCACATAAAAAGACAGGAAGTAACCACCCGCACCTATACAGTGACCCAATAATCTAAGTGAGACTTCAAATAAAATTTCATTAGCTTATCCTCAGATATGGTTCCCTGGTAAACAAGGAACTAGATTTGGTGCTCTTATAGTTGCCTCAACCTAAAAGATAGACCGAAATCCCAGAAAATATCATGGCTTTGTTTGTTTTCAAATTATCCACCCTTCAAAATCACACACTCAATTATTACACTTCTTCTTTATTTTTTTCTCTCTCTTACTTTTACACAATTCTCGAGATAAAAACACCTAAAAACACAAACCATAATCAAAACAAACAAAGCCCATGTAATTAACTATCCCATTGGCAGCTTAAGTACAGCCAATGGGGCAGAGTTAAAAAAGTACCCTTCAAGGAAAATACATAGGGCTTAGGATTAGTATTGAACTCCATGCACAGAGCTCAACTTGGATAACAAAGAAGAACTTCAAAGAATAGAAAAGTAAATGGAGCAAAGACTAAGTTCTTGGACCGTTTAGTGGCACTTTCCAAGGATAACACTCAGTCTACAAAGCAAGATAACATCACCACAAAGGTCTTGAATGTGTGAAAGAAGAATAAAAAACGCACCACTGTAGGAACCATGAGCATTGAACATGACAAGTGAGAGCTCAAAATTGGTGGTAGATGACTTCTGAAGAATATATTAAACAATTAGAAGATGAAATCAACATGTCAAAGGGCACTGCATGTTATATACAACAAAATGGATACTATCTAAGAACAGTTGATGATGAGTAAAGCAAACACTAAAAAAGTTATTAGTTTTGCCTACGTTTACCTGGCTGCTGGGTTCATTTCCACAAAAGCATCTGTCGAGATAGAACAGAAAAACCAAAAGGTTGTAAGAGCTTACTTTAAACTATTGGAAAATTTAAGAAATTCATTTATAATCTCAATTCCTTCAACGTTGATTGGACTAGATAACTATAAAACAAAAACATTATTAGAGGGAAGAGATAGAGAGAGATGTTGGGAGGGGGGGGGGGTGCAGTGTTAAAACATCGGATTAAAGAATAATTCCAAGAAGTAAATGATGCATACATGCCAGATCAATATCATTCCTACCAAGGTATAAGGAAATTAAATTGCTCCCCCCCCCCCCCCCCGCCCCCGCCCAAAAAAAAAAAAAAAACCTAATTAACATATTTATGAATATTCGATCACTGGCAGCCTTCTCTAGCAATAGAAAATGCAATCAAAATGCTAGAATGGCTATTGGCTACTAGTAATACTCAACTTAAGACCAATTATGAACATTTCTCTATCACATCTGGTCATGGAATAAAGTGGCCTGTTATGACAAACTGACTGATGCTCCATTCGGCTATGTTTTCGTGCATGTGTTCCTTGGATGCAGATATGCACAAACAGCAAGGGAATGGCAAAATTTTGGATCACTGCAAAAACTTAATGATATGCAGTTCATGTCTCTCACCTAAGCTTTGATTTCATACATGACTTTATTTTCCCCCATATTCAGTGATGAATTGACAATATGCATAATCCTGAAATTGTTTTAAGATTCGTCTAAAATTGACACAAAGGTAACTATGCAAAACGATTGCAGTGCGTCCATTTCTAATAATGCCTCTCATTTTTTGCAAAAAATACTTTTGAATATTTGCGCCTTGAAGCACACTTTTTCTTGATTGCATGGTCTACTTTTTAACCAACTTCAGATGTTACTCCTTAGTTTTTTTGAAAAACTGACTATGAGAGGACAAAAACCAGCCAATTATTCTGCTGCAACTAGGAACGTTCTTTAAATTGCAATTGAAAACATAGGGAGCGAAAACATAGGGAGCAAATGCACCAGAAAAAAAAAATGTTCGTCAATTTAGATCACGAAAAATATACAAAAGATCAAATTTTTTTTAGTTAGGTTAAGAAGCCAGAAAAGATAAAACACCCAAAAAACTAACATTGAACAAACTTCTTCTTAGTTGTCAAGATAATATTAGTGGAAAATATCTACAACTGATAGAGTTAGAAGAAAAAGACTACGATAAACGCAAATAAATCTCAAGTGAAGCAACCAAAAAACTATAGTCTAATCCCGAATTGTATTCAAGGGCTTATTCGACGCAAAAAGTGGATAAAAATTCGAAGCAGTAATTAATAATACCAACTCTGTCAAATTCCCTATTCACACTAATTTTAAAAGCACAAAAGGTCTGATTAAATAGTATTTGATTGACGCTTATTTAAGGAGAAAAACTGCCGAGTTTAATCGAATGAATCCCACAAGCAAGCCAATAATAAGTAAACAATCTAGTATAAAAACATATTTCACGTAAGTAGGACGACCAGCAGGGGGGGAAGCCGGAGTACCGGATGATCTTCTCGAGATAATCAGAGAGGATGGTTTTCCAGAAGGGCCCGGTGGCGGCCGTGCCTTCAACGGCCACAATCAGCTGTTTCGTGACCATCGTTGCCAGAAAATCTTCAACAATTATTCAGGGCTTTACACTAGAGCTGATCTTTCCCTTTCCCCTCTGTGTCGCCGAGAAATTTTCCCTCGCTCTTGAAGCGGGCACTACTTAATTGCCCACTCGCCCGCTCTGTCTGTGGATTCTCGAAGGGGGAGGATGTCCAAAAAGAGCCTATGAACAAGGTCGAGGGAAATTACAATTTGCTTCCAACATCCAAGTTATCCATCAAATTTTTACAATTTCTTTTCTTTCACACTCATGTAGAAAATTTACCTCTGCTTGATGGGTTTTTTATAATTATATCAAAGATAAGATTATGTTTTATTTCATAATTTTGGCGTTTATATCAAATGGAAATAGTGACAATATTTTTGGTTTTTAACGTGTACTTTTTAAAATATCATTTATATATCATTTTTTTCTTTTTATTTTTTCTCTCCGTTTTCATATATCATATGCTGTGTTTTAATTTTTCTCTCTCACATTTGACTTACTATGTGTATTTTCTATTTTTTTTTTACTTTAATTTATTCTACTTTTTTCTCTTTTTTTCTTTCAATTTTTTCCTTTCTTTTTAAATAAATGATATAAAGTTTAAATATGAAAATATCATCAATTAATTTGTACAATTATGCACGCCTGTTAAACGTGGTGTGGTCACTTGTAAAAGTGATTTATGTGTATTTATATACGCACATATTTACTGCGCTTGACTACTACTATGCATACTTCTATTTTAATTTTTTATAATTTTTTCTTTTTCATTTTTTTAATGTAATTATACACACACACACACACACCTATTCGAGTTTTATATATTGTCCAATTCATTAGTTTTATTTTCTCATATACTTATAATTATCCATATGATGTGTTAAAACTAAACGTCCAATTTTAATTACATAAAATTAAATTTAAGTATTCTTAATTTAATATTTTGTTCTTTTATTGTTCGTTGTTTATTCTCTTTTAATACAATCTTATACTTTTTTCACATTTTTTTATATATTTCAATTCACAAGTTTTTAAATATTTATCTATAGTATCTATTAATAAATGTATAATTAAATTGCATAGCATGAATTTACTATAATGTCTTTATTTTAATATTTTGTTTTTGTTTCTTCATTATCTTTTAAGATAATCTTATACCTTTTTGTCTCATATTTCTGTATCTTTTGCTAAACGTGAAAAAATTCATATAGAGAGCGAGTGATTATAAATAAATATATTGAATTTATATAATTAATTTTATAGAATAACTATTAAGTTAATTCAATTACATAAAATCTTACTATACTATTATTTCAACAATTGAGAGAAAGCATAAACAAAAACAATAAGTCAAAAGAAAAAAAAACAAATGATAGAAAAGATAAAAGAATAGAAGATAAGGACAATTCTGTAAATGACAATTATGTAATTATATACGTTATAATCAAATATCTTTGTTGAAATAATAAAATAGTAAAAATTCTAAGTGATTTGATTAACTTAATAGTTATTCTATAAAAATATGAATTCAATATATTTATTTACAATCACTCTCACTCTCTCTACGATTTCCTACACAAATTATCATCGGACACTATTAGGTAGATGTCAATGTCGCAATATTCAGAAAAGAAAATGATAAAGACATTCATTAGCATCCTAAAAAATTACTTTACATTGGATGCGTAACATAAATTTATTTGTAATTGCAACCAAGGGGAAAATTAAAGAGCTAATGAATGTTGCAGAAGATGGACGGTTGAACAGCACCATATACATGAATGTTGCAGAAGAGGGACGGTTGAACAGCACCATATACCTGCAGTGTTCAAAACTTATTCTGTCTGTCACATTCAATGAAGTTCTTCTTCTTCCTTCCTTTTTTTTTTTTTTTTTATTTGTTTTAATATTCAAGTTCTTAATAACATCAAGTCACGTCTTTATATTTTTACATATATTGTATAAAAATTATAGAGGATGAGGGGGGGGCCAGTGGGGTTCAAGAGGAGGTGAGGCTGGTATCTCCGTTATTTGAATTCACGTGAATGATATTTTCGTTGTTTTAATTCGCAGAAATAAAAACATAAATGATGGGTATTTTGATAATTTTATTGAGTCCAATTAATTTTGTGATTTGGACTGTTTAATAACATCAAGTAACATACATATTAGATGAGCCAATAGAAACTGCTTTATGTCACACTTTGTGTGATTGTCAATATTTGGGTTGTTTCACAAAGGTCACGTTTGTGGAATCCTTCAATTGTCCTTAACTTGACAAGTAAAAAGGTTTTGAATCAATTACAAGTATGTGTAAGAGCCTCAAATGTGAAAAAAAAAAAAAAAAAAAAACATATTTGTTAGTTAGGTCAATTCACTTGTCCCATATTTTAAAGTTAAAATTTAAAAGTCAAATAGTTAAAATCGTGATTGAGTAAATAAAATTTAGAATAATTTTGAACTCTACAGCGTCCGAACTTCGATTTTTGATACCCACCATAATTTTTTTGTATACATACAACATTCAAATGGATATGTATCGTATGTATATATAATCATATAACAACTCAGTTTCGTTAATTATGGAATTTATTGTTTTATACACTTACTCTTAAAGACGAAAGAAATCAAATCCAAAGTTTTCAAATTCGAATTGGGCCGGTTGGTTTGACCAATTTAGCCACAAACAATCAAAATCAGTCATAAATTGATTTGTATTTTTTATCAAAACACAAAAAAAAAAAAAATCCTTTTTATAAAATAAAAAATATTTTTATGTTTTCAAACATTTTTACCTTGTCAAAAATTTATTTGTACATATAATTTTCAGTAAATATCTTTTTACCTTTATTTGTTTAACATGTTCATCTACATATTATTTCAATTTAGTTATTGAAAATTTAAATATTGCATCTTATAGTTCAAAATTTTTCATACTAAGTATGCTGTTTCTATTTTACAAACTAAATTTTCAATATTTATATTTTTTATTTTAAATTTAATTTAATTAATTTTATATTTTTATAATATTATTTATTTTTATAGAGTTATTAAATTTTAATGTTAAAAACTTAAAACTTATCATTTGGCATATTAATAAATAAACTTAAATTTATTTTAATATTATTATATGTGTATATATATAATATTACATATAATTTAATATAATCCACTTTTTGAAAATAGTTGAATTAATTAAACTAATGACTCAATTAATTACCAATTCGATGATTGACTCGATTTTCAAAAACATTGATCTGATGTGGGGGAGGGGTACGGTTGCCGTGCATCACATCCCTTAGCCTATGGAAGAGAAACCAAGAAAAATATCAACTTCAATGACTCTTATTTTAATCGCGCATCAAAACTGCAAGGGTCTGGTTAATTAGATTTTCCAGACAATAAACAAGTGCATTTACTTTGTAGCCACTAATATTAAGTCTATTTTATTAATAATTAAAATATTTGATATTAATAATATTATGGTGTGAGAAACTTATGCTAAAATTGTCCGTACGTTAGTGCGTGTTGGGGCAGTCAAAATGCTAAATTAGCTTTACAGATCGAAAGTCAACTTAAACATGGCATATATCCAACGTATGCGTCGCACTCCAACCTTGCTGTAATTAATAAAGGGTTTTTTAACGGTTTATATCAATTTTTAATTCATTTATTAAAATATTTTGATTTTAAAACTGTTTAAAAATTTACACTAATTTCGTAATTTGAAATCACAAAATTAATTAGACTCAATAAAATTATCAAAATACCCATCATTTCTGTTTTTATTTCTGCGAATTAAAATAACGAAAATATCATTCACGTGAATTCAAATAACGGAAATACCAGCCCCACCACCTCTTGAACCCCACTGGCCCCCTCACCCACCCACTGACCCCTCATTTTCAATAATTTTTATACAATATATGTAAAAATATAAATAAAATAATTTTTTATATATAAAATATAACAAATAAAAAATTTATTAATAAATTAATATATAAATATATATATATACATCAAATAATTATTTATATTTTTAAACATAATCAATTAAAATCTTTTATAAAACAATATAAATAAATATATATATTAAATAATTATTTATATATTAAAACATAAATACCTCCTAAGGGTTGGGGTTCCGTGATATATAATTATATGATACATATTTATATATTTTTTTATAAAATATTTTAATTGATTATATTTAAACATATAAATAATTATTTGATATAGATATGTATATTCATATATTAATTTATTAACAAAATTTTAATTAATTATATTTTAATAAATAAAAATTATTTTTATATATTTTTATATATATTGTATAAAATTTAGTTATATTTTAATAATTTTTTATAAAAGTAAGTATTTTTTATAAAATTCATTCAGATAAATATTTTTGTGAATTGTATTTATTTAGTTATTTTTTATGTTTTAATATATAAATAATTATTTAATATATTATATTGTTTTATAAAAGATTTTAATTGATTATGTTTAAAAATATAAATAATTATTTGATGTATTTATATATTAATTTACTACTAAAAATTTTATTAGTTATATTTTGATATATAAAAAATTATTTGAATTCACGGGAATGACATTTCTTGTCTCAATTCACAAAAATGATAGGTATTTTGATAATTTTATTGAGTCCAACTAATTTTATAATTTCGAATCACAAAAATGATAGGTATTTTGGTAATTTTATTGAGTCCAACTAATTTTATAATTTTGAATTATGGGATTGGGGTAAATTTTTAAACAATTTTAAAATCGGAATATTTTAATAAATGGATAAAAAAATTGGTATAAATTATTAAAAATCCCATCAATAAACACACCATTTATGCTACGAAAGTTTAAACTAATTGTTAATTAACAGCGAAATTTGTGCAGTATATTATTGCTATTAGCCAAGGAATATAGACCAGAACTCTTAATCCTTTAGCTAGATAGGATTACTATTCGATATTTCTAAAATCTTAAAAATTATCTAAGAATAATAATTAATAAAAGCAATGATTTTTTAAAAATACTAAAAAATTTTAGAGATAATCAGAATACTTTGTAACTTATATTTCTTTTAAGGAAAAGGGTTACTATTTACAGAATACACTAACTATTATAATTTAGTATCACTGTCTATCTTACTATTAAGTTAACCATTTAAGGTTTATATTGCGAAAATGCAATTAAAATGGAGCTGTTGAATATACAACGCATGATGCGCTGCTGCCACTATAAAATCTTTAAATAGTTGTCAAATAATCAAATGAAAATGCTATTAAGGCAATATTTTTTTACCACACACTCCGATTCAATCAGAATTCAAAAATGTGTTAACTTCCATGAGAAAAAATAATTTATAGTGAAAGGTTAGGACAAGCGTTGCAGTTAAGTTATGTTTAATTTAAAAATAAGAAAGATGATAGCTAGTGGAATATATTTCTACAATATTGTTAGTACCCATCAATATTTAATCTTATCCCTCTTTTTATCATATTCAATCAGCAACTAGGAAGTTGGAACCAACAAGCTTTTGTATTTATTGTACTCGTACTAACAGATATAACATGCGACCAAAATGTGAATGGAAGAAGAGAACACAAAGAGCCATGTATAGCCCAATAACCCAAGCACCAATCCGTGTGAAGTTAGGTCAAACAAAATTCATGGGCAAGAGAGACGAGGCATATTTTTTGGCCCAACTTGAATTCCAAAGGCCAATACATTTATAACCAACCCTCACCACTCTAACCCCCAACCCTGACCCTAACCAAACCTTTCAGATTTCCATGTCTACTTAATTAAGGTTGTAAGTCGTCGTCATGACCTGTCTTGTGAATAATACTACTGATTTACAGTTATAGCATATTGCACTGTGCTGGAAATGGAAAGCCAATCTGATTTGGAACTTGGGATATGCCAGAAAATATGGTCTCCAATTTGGGAAAAATCTGGATTTTATTTGATTCTTTAATTTGCCCAATGGGTAAGGCACCAAAGAAAAATAGGGTTTCGTGCATTGCAATTAGCAGAGATGAATACACAACAAAGAAGATATTTTTATGTTTTGAGTTCCATGAAAAGTCAATTTAAACTCAAATTAATTTTTATTGCAATGTGAACAGACTACTCCTTTTTACATCTTCTCAATCCTCTTACTTAAATTTTATTTGCGTGTGTATGTATCTTTTAGGCCAAATTGTAGTTTAAATACTGCCTCCTTTGGCACTTGATTGGTCACAACAAATTCAGGACCAAATATATATTATTAATTCGGTGGTTACAATTGATGACTTAGATAACGATGGTATCTCATACGAGGCGAGATTGTCGAGGGATCAGAATATCTTTCTCCTCTTACCGACAAGATAACGCAAACAAAGACGAATATACTCCCCTGTGCTAATATCTCGTCAACAACTGGCTAAATTATTAAATAAGGCCACCCAACCTCACACGGTGATGCGTATGCTTGTAATGCCATGGGAATATTCTTGGAAGGGGGCCACTGATCCTAGCAAGACATCACTCAAAAGCCCACCAGTTTTTCCTTTACAAAATAAGGGAATAGAACAAAGTTTGTCTTTTTGAGGTTGGATTCATCCACAATTGCTAAAAAATAATTTGATTCTTATGAATGAATGATAATGGCCGTTGTAATAACTTTCCAGGCCTTGACGGAATTTTCTGCGGAATTGTTGTATTTGTGCCGTTAGCATTGGATATGAAGTGGTATGGTCGATTTTTTTTAAAAAAAATAAAAATTGTTGGTTGAAGGAAGACTAATTAACATTTCGGGACTAATATTTTAAAGAAATTGAGTGTCTTGTGGGAAGTGGGTTTGGACACAGAAGGGAAAAGAGTTTAATTCCCAGGATTGTTTATTTAGCCACTTTGCTTTCTCCACAAGTAGAATATTTCAATGAGGTATAATTGAAGGAATAGTTGATTATTGATTCCACAACTGGAGTAATTTCAGCAGAGCACTGATAATTCAGCTGACAAGTATTTAATTAGATTTTTGTACAAGTTTATTTGGCCAAGGTTGGTTCGCTAGCTCTCCCAAAATGTTATATCAGAAAATTTTAATTTTAATTTCAATCTATATAGAGTTAAAAATATAGATAGCTGGAAACGAATTTACTCTAATAATAACAAATGGGTTTTGGAATTTTTGTGAACCTAATTTTCTTCTCTTTATTTTAAATGTGCATTAAACTATCAAACACTATCATCTCCATACATGTTTTTCTATTTTTGAAAATATTAGTTATGTTTGGATACAAATTTGCATCCATTTCCCACCCATTACAATTTATAATGCTAAACACATTATTCAATAAAATAACTCTTTTTGTTTCTAAATTTCTGCACTAATTTTCCTCCCACCACACTTAGCATCCAACCAGAGTTATTGTATTGGTGGAAGGAATGGCAGATTGATTAAATATACTCTTAGGAATATGATGCAATTGCTGTTACTTCCAAAGTTATCGTGCATCTTACTACTTTTAATAATTTTATTAAATGTGTAGTAAAAATATAATTAATGAAGTAGTAAAAATTAAATAAAATGAATGAAAAATTTCTTTGTAGCAACAACAAAAATATATTTATATTTCCCGATATATAATTCACTTAATTACAAGTCATGATTATATGAAAATGAATAATACTAAAAAGTTGATCTAACGAACCAATATAATTTTAATCTAATAGATAAAAGATAAGATTTATAAAATAAAAAAGATGAAAACTTTAACATATCAACAAATTTATTAGAATTCTGATACTCTTGAATGCATAGTTTCGAAGAACCAAAGGCGCTTTATTTTTATAGTTTTAATATATTAGTTAATACTGCACACTATATGCATGGCGCAAAATTACACATAAATTTTATAATTTTATTCATTATAAAGTATTATGAAATTATCATATTTCATGAGAATAAAATTATTCAAAATGAAAATTATATTTAGACAATTAAAAATTAATATAGAAAATAGGTTGGAAGAAAAGAGGATACGAGACGAAATAAATATTTACATTAATTAAAGAAGAAGAAAAAAGAAGAAAAAATTAGTTAGTCTAGAGCCCTCGTGCATTATATTATAGTGCCAATAATATAGACGGACTAAAAGAAATAGAAAAAGAGATAAAAAAAGAAGGGACACATAATAAATAAAAAATTTATATCAAAAGATAGAGAATAAATAAATAAAAAATAAGCCTAGTTTAATAAACGAAATGGAGGATAAGAAAAAAATTAAAGAAAGGAAAAACAAAATACATTAAAAGAAGGAAGAAAAATAGGTAAAAGTTTGAAAAACTAGAAGAGTATTTTAGGAAGTATACGTTTGGTAAGCAAAAAGTTGACATTTTTTTTATCAATTATACTGTTTATATACATAAATTAAATGAATTATATCGATTTGAGATTAAATTTTAATTTTACCCAAAACTCTGTGACTTACAAGGAAGTTGGAAATTTTTAAATTTTCAAATATAATTCCAAAGTCTCAACTCTAATAGTAGCAATCTAAATAATATTAATAAAATTTATTCCAATTTCTTATTTCGAAACATTTTTACTAAACCCTACCTTAATTTGGTTCACATGTACAATTAAATTGTTATCTGCAGATATTAACAATATATATCGAATATCATCAATTTTTAGCTGAATATTCTTTTGCTATCAATAAAGCAGCCCCAAAAACACTCATCTATATTGATAGCACTGCTCCTTTTTTTTTTTTAAATTCTTTTTAGTTTGATTATTTATTACATTTTAATACTTTATTATTTGTAAATGAAATTATTTACATATTTTAAGTCTGATTCTAGCAAGGCAATGTCTGGATCCAAATTAACATTCATCTAAATCATTTATTTCAAATATACAACACATTAAATATATTTTTTTTTATCTCAATCTTTCTCATATTTTTATACTATTCCTAATACCCGTGCCAAATATTCGTACTTCGAAAATTGGGTCCAAACAGAAACTCCATCCATGATTAATCAAGTTGACTGCACCGTCAAATGCAAGCCTCCAAGTCCGAGCTACAGGAAATACAAATTAACTTGTGCAAGAAACCAAAAACATGATTCGAATAATAGATCAAAAGATATGGACGAAATGGACCCAAAATGGGACTCCATCCCCAACTATTTAACCGAAAAATTTATGAGTCATCGTTGTAAAAATTTCTACAATTTTCCCACAGGCAAAAGAAATCAGTAAGCCAGCGAGGTAGCGGTTACGTGAGTGGAGGAGGAGTTGGCCGGGGAATGCGATTGACCTCCGCCATCACTGTGGCCGCCTCGATCCTCGGACACCAATGGCTTATGCTGTCTCTGTTTAGGGGAGGCTGATGCATCTCGGAAGGGTGGCGGCACAGCAGCCACAGGGGCGTAGATTCCATTAGAAGTGGCAACGCCGGATGCCTGATCCCCGGACGTGGCGGTTGTAGGCATTGCGGCATATTCCGGTGGCACCCATATGCCTCCCACTACCACGAATTGAGGCGATTGTGTGTTGTTGCTGTTGTTTTGGATTGAAGGGCTGGGCCTTCTCGTGTGCAGACGGTATTTCTGTAACGTGCGACAAGGAAAAAAAAGGTTTAGAGCTTGTTTAATATAGCTAGCAACATTCATGTTAACATAAAAAAGATATGCTGCACTTCTAAGGCTTGGTCTATGTTTGAGTGTTCATTTTGTACCATTTTCGTCTCATCAAAATTTACGTTTTCAAATATATATTTTAAGTTTTAATCTACGTGTCAACCAGCAGACACGGTAACCGGAGAAGAATTTTGAAAAACGCGTATTGTGATAGTGAATATGGAGGTAGAACAAAGGTAATTACACAAATCTTCTTCCTCAAGCCTAACTCCAAAGATTAAAAGTGGTTGATTCCTTAGCACTATTATTATTGACATTTCTACTCAATTGGTCCTGTCTTCAAATGAAAGTTTCACCCCCACAAGTTACAAGTGATTCTCCACCAGTATGATTTGAAAGTTACCAGATGTTATTCCATTACAGCCATCCAGGACCCACAATCAAGATGTGCCAAATCCAAGAGAATCTTAGCCATGGAAAACTGTACACCTAAACCTTCCTACTTCTCTTTGCCAAGGCAAGCTCTTTGGGAAGGAATAACAGAAAGGGCAAACACAAACCTGTAAATGACTTTTAACCTCATCATTTGTGAGCCCATCAATCTTCATCAAATCCCTAATTTGTTTAGGCGTGGCAGCTGCAATTATCCAGTCGATAAGAACAACAATAATCAGTCACATGCAGAAAAGTAAATACCTAATCACATTAATAGAAAGATTTGATTTTTAATAGTCAGCACACCGTGTGAACCACCAAGTTGTTGAAGGGCTTGCAAGAATCTCCTGTGCAACTCAGGTGACCAACACCTCCTTGCCTTTCTTGGAGACTGCCATTCCCTTTCTTCCTTCTTACTTCCACCGCTGCCGCCGCAGCCTGCCCCTGCCGTGGAACTGGTGGATAGTGGTGGCCCTGACCCATTCACTGGCCCCTGGGTAGGAGCAGTTGTTGCCCCAGCAGTGTTGTCAACATTGTTCTCTTTCTTAAATGGATAAAATGCACCATTACTGCCATTGATTTTCACCTACAAGACACCCACTTTTCTTGGTGAATCCTAAACCCAAATTTCAAGGAAAAAAAATTCAATCTTTTCTAAGTTTTCCGATCCCAGAAACCAAGAAGCACTTAATTTACGGAAATTGCAATAATACTCTGTGAAATTACCTCCTTGGGAGGTGGATCTGGGGTTTGATTCCACAGCTGAACAGATCTAAGCCAGTCTGATTTCTTGGAGTTCTTATCATTACCAGCGTTCATTCCCTCTTTATTACCAACATTAGTCTCGCTGATTTGCTTCTCGGACTCTTGTTCTTCGCCATCAGAATGAGACGAAGGCCTCTTAATAGGAATAAACTCCTCGAAAACTGGTACCTCGCTAGACGTCTGCTCAGAACATTCGGACTGCCCATGTAAATTGTACTCTATCGTCGTCCCTGATAACTGCTGCTTGCATGCCTCAATTGCTGCAAATTAAATATCAAAATTATCGAACCTCTCTCAGTGAGTACCCACACACGCGCACATACAAACATACAGACTGACATGTGTGTGTGTTACAAACCTTGTGTCACGAGCTCCAGAGAAAGAGGGAGTTCGCGTTGGAAAACTTGAATCTTGCGACGCTCTTCCTCTAAAGCCTGGATATAATCTTGACACCTCTGCATTCTCTCAGAAAAACCGCTGTGATTATGGCTGTCGATCATCATCTCTGATTGATTCTGGATGCTAATTTGTTGTTTCTTTTCTTTTTAACCTTAATGGAATTTGAGTTAGCTTGTGAAATGGGCTGGGGACCAGACGAGGAGATTATATGTGGGAGAAAGGTTTTTTGTTTTGTCTCGGCATAGAAAGATCCGAATGAAGCTACAAGAATAAAGGAATCTGCGTAGAATCACCAAATGGAATAAACTCGGTTCATACGAAATAAATATAATTACTCAACGAACAGACGGTTATATATATATATATATCTGTATGTATTGATTTATTTATGGCTTCTTTGTTTTTCCGAAAAGTCTAGAGCGAGAGAGCAGAAGAAAAGGCGATGAATTCCTGTTTCGGTTCTGGTCTTTGAGCGTAGTAAGAAACGAGGGGTGCGTGAGAACGTCGAGGCGTCGCGTACACACGAATCTTCGAACAGGGGCGTTAGAGAGAGAATTCTTGTGAGAAGAAGAGAGGGGGCGGGGGGGACCTTCGGAGTTGAATATTCGAGGGGTGATTCCTGATAGGGGGCTAGCTTTGACGCGACGCGTTATAATTTAGATAAGACCGAAGGGCCACCTCCTTCTCGGGGGGCCGTCCCTTTGTGGAGTAATTGGTCTTTGGTCCTTGATGTCTTTCGTTCGTTGAATTGTGCCCCCTTGAACTTTTTCATTTTATAAACAAGGGCATCTCATTTTTGACTTTTAAGGCAACGCGTTAGTATGGCGGCAATAATTTATCGAAAAATAATAACTAGAAAAAGTAACATATTTTATATACGTATAAATTAATTTATAAATTATAAAATTATTGTATTTTAAAATAATAGAACATTAGAATAAAAATATAAAGAATGTTGAAATTAATGAAAAAATAAAAATAATTAGAATTTAAAGAGAGAAATTTGAGAGAAAAACAAGTAAAACATTAAGTTAAAAGAAAAAATGATTAAAAAGTAAAAAAAAATTAATTAAGAAAAATTTTGTATTTTTATATTATACAATTTAAAAGTCTTGTTTTTTTAATAATATAAATAAATATGGATGTATGTATAATACATAAAAGAAGTAATAAATATTAGTAATCATATTTGAGCGTGTTTAATTTTCATAATTAAGAATAACAGTTGACATTAAAAACATGTAAATTAAATTAAAATTCAAACTTTTAATAAAATACATACGAATAAATTATATAATCCACACATACACCAAATATAATATTCTACTAAAAAATTTCTTAAATGCGTAATTTTCTCCATCATTGTCTCTTGAATGTATTGTGCAGTCGTAAACACATATCCTGAAATTCCTCGACATAAATACATGTATCTATATATATACATATATCTAAAACTCTAACACAAGAAGATAATAGTGTGGCCCAATGTAGAAAAAAAGAAAGACAATGGGCCAGAATTGCAATTTCACCTCCCTAATTGAAGGAATATACTTGAGAATCACGAGACACATCGCAAGTGGGAGAGGAATCTTCTTGAAGGGCGTGATGCTCACTCTCCCCACTACGGCGTGGGGTAAGTCAGTGTCATTTAGTGAAACGTTGTTGTAATGGATCTGACCCTTCACCGCCTCGAAAGGCCACACGGCTCGTGCGTGGACACTCGTTGCATGCGCGTCCTGCTCCATTTTCTTTTTCCGGGTAGGGTAACTGGATATAATGGATCAGGTGCGGGTAGCCCATACTCCCGAGAGTGGATGTATTTTCTCAGTTTTCTCTTTTTTGTCTGCCCATGACCGCATTGGTATAATTCTATTCGAATTTGTGGATAATTAGGAATTAATTGCGGCGCTGTGTTTGGTTTCTACCCTCCACTATTCTCCCACGTAAAAATTTTATAAATTAAATATTTTACTTTATAAATTTATTCAAATTTAAATTTAAAATTTTTTCTTTCTTACATTTTATGACTAATTAATCATTTTTTAATTATTATCCTTATTTTCAATCTAATCAACACCCATCCCTATAATTTTTTAACTCAAATTTATATATATCAATACTTTATAAATTTATATTATATTACGTCATTCAATTATTATTACATATTAAATATCTATAATTTAAAATTTTCATCTTTTTTACAACTTAATACCTAACATAATTTTTCATCTTCACCCAAATTACTCAAATTTTCATCCTCACCCTAATTAGGAAACAAACACAACCATGACGTGATCGCACACTTATTTTTCTGTTTGGAATCGTGGAATAATTTATCTTGTTTAATTAAGAATAAGATATTAAAATGTAGCCAATTTTTTTCATTTTTCTTTTCAAAATTAAATGAATTTACAGTGTGAGGGGAAAAGGCACGCACGTAGTTTGAAATATAATTACGAGTGCAGAAGTCGTTGTTTTTTATGTGTGCGTGTGTATCTCAAAAAAAATTAATTATTGAGAAAAATAAAAGTAATTTTATGAAATTTATTATACAATTCAATATGGCTTTAGTAATTTTAAGACACCAAAATTGTCTCCCCGAATATTTAAGCTGATTGATTACTTGAATTGAAAAGTTCAGTTTTGGGCTGCATTGGATATGCGGGTTCGAGGGCACCTATGGGTCGGGTCACTCAAGGCCCATCATTTATGGCCCAGATAAGTTGGGTCCAAATCTTTTATTGAACTACTTTTTTTTCAATTGGCTTAAAGGAGAAATGGTTCTTAAAACGCTAATTTTGCATTATCTTAATTTTTAACAACTAATCAATACTATATACTTCTCACTGTTTAAATATGCTTCAATTTTAGTTTTTATAGACAATATCTATTAAAAATTAAACCTTTATCCCGTTTTTTTTTTTTAATCTTATTTTAATAAAACTAAAGGATTTTGTTGTGCGCGTGCGCGTGCGCGTGAACTTCAAATATTTTTATGTATCATTGTGAAAAAAATTTAATTTAAAAAGAATTTATTTTATTAATATGAACTTGTTGCTATGAAAGCCACGCAAATAGACCGTTTGATAGTTCTTTCGAGGAAAAAATGGAAAAATGGATATACACACAAAAGCGAAATCTCATAACAATGGCCAAACACCCAAAATTTAATTAATCATGAGACGTTAAATTGTTAATGCATAAGATTAGTAGAAAATACTCAAATTTTGCTAATTTTAGGAGTTAATTTTACTCGATTTATCAAATTTTTGTTATGAATGGTATTGTGTGCTTATTGATTATTATAAAACATTTATATTATACATTTCAAAATCTCTTCGCCCTGCCATTTTGATAATAAATGGAACATAATAAGCTACATTTGGGTAAATAATAATAAATTTATGGATTATTGGTTTTGGTGGAAGCGGTTTTATTATTAGACGATACATAAAGAAACTACGATCTCTCTTAAACAAAATAATTAAATGGATATAATTGATTTTAATTTAGACTTTTGATCATTAATTTGCTCGTTGCAATAACAGAATCAAAATTCTCCCTCAATCGGGCACCAGCCAGATTTATTATTTTTCATACTTTTGTTTTTATTTCCAATGTTTGTCTTAATAACGTCGAAATAAAATAATGTAAACATAGAATAATTTCTATATATAGATGGAGATGGATGAATACTTGCTGATCTTTGTTTGGAAGCGATTTTCATCCCATCTAAATTTACTCTTCCAAATATACTAATTAATAAAATAATTTTTTTTCTTTTCCTTCATTTTACTTTTTTACTATTTCTAAATTTCTAAATTATTTTTCTTTCCAGCACAATTTGACACCAAACAAAGCCTTTTTAAACTTGCAGGGTTGCTTGCACAGGGAAATTAGGGCTATGTTTGGAACTCCTTTTTCATACGTCATACAATTTATCAAATTTTACATTACCAAATATATTCAATAATATTTTTATTCAAATTTTTTTCTTTTTAATTAATTAATTATTTTTTAATCAGTATAGTTATTCATAAGTAAATAAATATACACACACACACACTCACATATATATTTATTTATACCTTAAAAATTAATCATTATTCATATATCCTATTATATCATTCAATCATTATTATATATTTTATACATATATAAATATACAAATTTAAATAAATAATATTATTTATTTTATTAAAATTTATTTATATTTTAAAAATTAATTACTATCTTGTGTGTTATATATTATTCAATCATTAAAAATATTTTATACATATATAAGCGTACAAATTGAAATAAAAAATCATATTCACTGCATGAAGACTTTTATTCTAAGTATATTATTTATTTCTCACCAAACGTCATCTTCGCCAAAACTCAAACCCAGACAAAGCCTATGTGTTGTACATCCTAATTCACTTGAATTAGTCCCAAGATGGAGCTAATGATTTGGTTGTCTGCAATGTTCTTAAACTCAGACTAGACCGGCTTATTTGACCGGTTTAACCGGGAATTGGCCATCTATCTGGTCCAAATGCAAACAAACCACCTATTTAATATAATCGGTCAACCGTTAGGTCAAAATTTTTTCCTTTCTCTTGTGTCTCGGTCTCGTTGTCTCGACTCATCTTCTTCTTCGCAACATCGCACCAGAGCACCGCAGAACTGGAGGACTTTCTTTCGCTCTTTCTTGCATCAATCATTGTCAGGAGTTGCCGAAATCACTGTTTGCTTTTGCTAGCATCATTTTGCCTAGGTAATTTCAGCCATAGCATCTTGCAAAACATGCTGTTTCGGAAGGCACTAAGGCCGTGACTAAGTTTACTGGTTCTTAGGCTTATTTTTGGGTTTATGCTATGTGGGGATTTGGGTATTGGTGGTTTCTGCAGGTTGGATGTAAAGCTCATTGGTTTTCTAGAATTTGTGGCATTTTTTTTGCGCAATAGAATTATGGAATTTTTTAATAGGTTTTCTCTTAGAAGTGATTTGCAGAATCGACAGTTGATGTTCAGTATTTGATTTCTCCGTCTCTCTTCATGAAGAGTTCATCATCTCTTTTCAGTTTGATTCCTTAATGATTTGATTGTTTTATAAACAATTACAGTTTCTTTCAATGTTAACCCGTTGGTTTGATTTTATGGAATGATCAATTTTGCATATTTCATGTTTTCCTTTAACCATTTTTATGTCGATTTTTTCAAGGTTTGTGAGGCCAGAATGGCTTGACTGCAAATGAAAGTTTACATTTTATCTTATACAAAACCTTCACTGTTATCTATTTTCAATGTCGATATCTGCTTAGTACTCAATTATTCATTCATCGTGTGCAAAAGGAAGGAAAGGAAAAAGGAAAAATTCACTTCTGATTTTTGGGCGTTAAATATAATTGGATGTCTATCTGCCATTTAATTCTGTACAGTTTGAAGATGGAGTCAAGTAAAATTTACAGAATCAGCATAATGCATGAGTTTCAATCCTAGACAATTTATACATTTTCTTATCGTTAAATAATAATTTAACATATATATTTTATTTTGTAGTCCGATGGAAGGTACAAGCTCTCACTCTACACCAAATGAGTCTCAATCTATTGCTGATGGAAAATGATAATTATGTGGGAGTAATCCTAGACAAAAGAGAGACATAGTATGAAGGTATATCTCCGAGGTAACGAATGCTGAAGGAAGAAAAATTTTCACTTGTGAGTTTTGCTTGTCTATATTTAAAGGTGGATGTATTAATCGCATAAAGCAACATTTAGCTGGAGAAAAAGGAAATATTGCGAATTGTAAGAAAGTTCCACTAAAGGTTCAATATATGATCAAAGAATCTTTGAAGGAAAATAGTGAAAAGGCAAAAGATAGGCGGCGAGGTAATATAGAAATTGATAAATTTGCAGTTGATGCAAATTTGCATGATGATGGAGATGATGACATTCATAATATTTTACCTCCACCAACTCAACATGTATCACTTCAAGGAAAACATCAGAAGGTTGGGCAATCGACGCCGTCAAACAAAAGAAAAGCAACGCTTGGACTATAGAGTTTCTTCAAAAGTGATACTTGTCATCCTTTTCAATCCACTATAAAAGCTTTCTTGCAAAGTAAAGAAAAATGGCATGATACTGATATGTCTATTGCATTGTGGTTTTATGATACATGTATACCTTTAAATGCTTGCAATTCTTCATATTTTCAAATTGTCATAAGTAAAGTTGGGTCATAGATACACTGGACCTAATTATCATGCTTTGCAAGTTGGTTTTTTGAATGATGCTAAAAAAAAAGTTGAGCTTATTGTTGATTCTTTTAGAAGTAAGTGGAAAGAAACGGGATGTACAATAATGGGTGGCGGATTTAGAGATTCTAGACAAAGGCCATTAATTAATTTCTTAATTTATTGTGTCACTAGAATCTTATTTATAAAGTTTGTTGATTTATTTGGAATTGAGGCAAATGCTGAAAATTTGTGCAATTTATTTGTGGAAATTGTGAAGATAGTTGGCCCAAGTAATGTGGTTCATATTATCACGGATAATGCAAGCAATTATAAGGCAGCTGGTGAATTATTTTCTGAAAGGTATCACACTATTTGTTGGTCACCTTGTGCAACTCATTGTATTAATTTGATTATGAAATATATTTGTAAATTGCATATCGAAGATTTATCTATTCTTGCTTCTAGAGTGACACGTTTTATTTATAATCACAAATGGTCTCTCAATTGGTTGAGAAAAAGAGAAGGATAGAAAGAAATTATTCGACCTGGAGATACTCGTTTTACAACTACTTTTATTGCACTAAAAAGTTTATATGTTCATAAAGAGGACTTGCAAGTAATGATAGTCTCTTCTGATTTCAAGAAATGTTTGAAAATTGATATTACAAGACAAGTTAAACAAATTGTTTTAAGCGACACATTTTAGAACAATTCAATTATTGTTGTGGGAATTGGACCTCCACTTCTACGCTTGTTGCGCATTTGTGATTTTGATGAAAAACCGGCACTAGGTTATGTGTATGAAAGCATGTATAGAGTGAGGAAGCGTATTAAAAAATTGTTTAGGAACAAAAGAAGATTCTATCAGCAATACATTGACATTATTGATGCAAGATGGGATAAAATGTTGAGAAGAAATTTGCATGCTGATGCATATTTTTTAAACCCAGCTTTTTAGTATGAGAAAGAATATTTTTGTACAAATTCAGAAGTTGTGAGTGGATTGTTGGACTACATTGATACAAGAGTCGATAATGAAAAAATTGAAATTTATAATGAAATATCTTTATATCGAGATAGATTGAAGAGTTTTGCCAAACCAATTGCATTGAGCATTGCCAAATCAACTCGCCCTGGTAAGCTTTAAAATATAGAATTATATCTTTTTGCACTATAATTTGCATTACTTTTAATATTCTTATTTAATTTCTTAATAATTTTATCTTGGTAGATGATTGGTGGAAATTATTTGGAATTGATGCTCCATATTTACAGAAGTTGACTATCAGAATATTAAGTCAAACAGCTTCTTCTTCTGGATGCGAGCGTAATTGAAGTGTCTTTGAACGTATTCACACTAAGAGGCGAAACAGACTAGAGCATCAGAGGTTAAGTGATTTGGTTTATGCGCATTATAACTTGCGTTTGCAAAATAGGTAAATACAAATTTGTTATTTATTATACTTTATTCTCGTATGCCTAATTAACAAATTTGCTAATTTAGTGTTTCCTTCTTTTTCCTCTTTCTATTTGTTTTAGGATTAAATATAATAAAAGACATTATGACCCTGTAGATTATGAGTGCATAGATAAAATAGAATTTTGGATTGTAGAAGAAAATCCTCCAGGTGAACTCGAGTACGATGATTTAAAAAACATATTTGAAGAAAAATTACCAAAAACTGAAAAAGAGTCTAGCTCACAACCATCTACAGGTTTAGTTAAAACTATTTGTGTTTCCTTTTTTCTTGTGGTAATTTTCATTTATAGTGATTTAATGTTGATTTTTTTTTAATATTAGGAGAAGAAACGGATATCTTTATAATTGAAGACATTAATGTTGAAAATTTTGATCCTCAAACTACATTTGATGATGATGGTGATGGTGATGGCAATGGTGATGGCGTTGAATATGATGACTGGAATTAAATTCAAATTTAAGATTGATTGTGTCTATATTTTTTTAATTTAAATGACATTGTTACTTTATTTTTTTAAATTTTAGTAATTTAAATGACATTGTTGCTTTAATTTTTTATAGATATTTATCACTATATCATGTATTTGTCTAATTAAATTAGATGATTCGTTTAATGCAGAATATATTTATTTTAGTATATTTATTTTTGAATTAATTACTTTCTATATAAAAAATTTATACAAAAATATATTATTATATATATTAACAGGTATTCACACACGGATAAAGATATATATATGTTAATATATATAATTAAATTTATAGTCTAAGTCAACCGGTATTTTAAAATTAATTAAACTGATCAAATTAGTAATCAGTAAATCGACGAGTTATCCAGTTCGATTATCGATTCAGTTTTGAAAACATTGGTGGTCTTGTTGTTAAAAAGGACAGAGTCAGACCGTATGGAGACTTTGAGTGGCGACGTGTTTGAGCCCTTACTACGTAATAATAAAAAAATACTTGATTATGTTAATTTTTGTTTTTGAATATTTGTTAAAAAATTAGGTAAAAATAACAATAATATTAAATTTTTTAAAACTATATAATAATTATAATGTAGAAATGATGACTATGTTTCTATTATCTGACAATCGGGAGCCCACAAGATATGCCAAACAATCAGCAACAGGATTACCAGCAATCAGTTCACTCCCAACTGCAAATTATTAAAGCTTACAACAGAGACGTCTCATGGATTATAATATCAAGTAGTGTAGTTAGAAATCGCGGCCTGAGGCTCAGCCGCCTTCGCCGCCGCCGACGGCTCGACCGAGGGAGACGGCGCAACCGGCTTGACCACCAGCTCTCCCGGCAGATCTTTAATCCCCTTCAAATAAAAGGTGTAAAAGATCTTGAACGGGAACACGATTTGGTGCAGCTTGACGGTGCCGTACGCCCCCTCGAACACCCCCGACCCGCATTTGACGGCCAAGTAGGAGTCCTCGTACGTCAGGTACGGTCCCTGCACCGAAATGTGGCCGTAGTCACCAAAGTAGAAACTGTACACGGCCTCGTACCGGTCGCCCTCCCATTCGGGCACGTGTTGGATTAGGACGCAGAGACCGGCAGTGATCCCCAGCCTCTTCTGCAAGTCACCGGAGTAGAGCTTGTTGGAGAAGGGGACGAGGTCGCCCAGCGAGTTCACCTCCTTCTGGCTCAGCCTCAGGTAAGCCGGGCTGCCGCGGTCGCGCTCGTTGATCTCGTACACGAACAGTTCTTGAACCTTAGCTGACAAAAAGATCAATTGACAATTTCGTTTCTTTTACATTAGGGTTTCGATCTTCACGTCGAATCTAATGCAGAGATAGAGAAGCGGTTTAGAATTGCTTACTTGGTGTTGAGGACTCGTGCTTTGGTTTTCTGAAGAAAAATGCTTGCGTAGTGAGACCTTTGCAGGATCTCGCCGTCGAGAACTTCTGGAGGCTGGTTGTGGAAATCTTGACGTCTTTTGTTGCAAGAGAAGGCGACAAGTTGAGACCAGAGATTCCATTCCCCTTTGAGGGGAAAGGAGAAGCCGGTTGTGCCTTGTAATAGAATGGTTTCAGGGAGTTGGTACAAGCCATTGATGGAAATTGTCAGGAGATGATTATCTCAAGAATTAGTGGAAGTCACGGGTTGATGTACTGAAGAAGATGGATTAGATCTGAAAGACGAGGAAGGGTGTGTGTGTATGTGTTGGACACGGAATGGTACAGCTATATAGCTATTAGGCTTATATCTAATGCAAATTAAATAATATATATATCTCTCTCTGATTACACCCACACGCAAACACACAGAGTTATGATTCTAATTAGAAAATTTGTTCGAAAAAATGGCGACCTGCATGTTGTTTCATGTGGAAATTCACACTTATAATTGATAGGATGGAATATTCAACAATGGCGGTGGGTGTATGTGAGACCAATCAATTGGCACATCAGATTGCTCATTCCTAGAAGGTCCATTGCTGGTCGGTCTTCTCCATCTCACCAGGGGTGTCGCAGGTTTTGTCATGAGCAATAAATATTACACGAGATAGGTTCTCGAGTTATCGATTAATTATTTTTTAAAATATAAAAATACATCAAATAAAAAAAATATATTAATGAGACATCAAATAAAATAAAAATTACAAATAATCAAAAATAAAATAAGATAAGAATATAAAAAATATTTAAAATGTTTAAAATAAATAAATTCACACATACTTAAATTTTTAATCATGCAAAACACAATTGGTGTTAAATATTTTTTGTTGCATATATATATTTAATTTATGTAACACTTTCATATAAAATCAAAATTATAAAAAAAACCTATATTTTTATTTTATATTATTTTTTATTTACTTAACATTTCATATAAATTTTTATTTAATATATTTTTTATGTTTAAAAACAAAAGAACCAAAAATATAGTTGATTAAAGTTTGAAATATTGCCACGCTGGACCTCGGACTGAGTTCTAGTTTGAACAACACATCTGGCGACAGCGAGCCAAGGTATCCTTATTTTACGGGAACGTGTCCGTGTGTGTAATAAAATAAAAACCTCCAACGAGTTGACCAGAAAAGTTGGTGAAGTCCTAACAACCACATGCGAAAATCCACCAAAAGTAAAAGAAGTGAGGTGAAGCTGGAGAGAATTCTGATTTTGGGGAAAATTTTCCAATCAGGGGACAATTTTATTTACACCGACGTTGTTCCCTAACACGCAAAGTTTAAGATAAGCAAGTCGCATGGGGAGGTACATCCGGGGTTCACACTACAGAGGGACGATGAGTGCTGAGTTGCACTCATTTTTATCATAATTTTGAGTCAGAACCAATCATAGAAAAAGCTTTTCTCATAGCTTGATTTTGAATTAATAGGATCTCATTTTCATTGCTCAAACTACTGTTGTACAAAAGCAGAAGTTTTATAAGATGTAAATCTTCCCAAACCGTGTGGACATCAAGGAATGGGTCCTCAGTACACTGTTGTGATGGTTGGTTGACCTTTATGAAGAATAATAGTTCTCATGCAGTTTAGGAAGGGGTTTCCGAAACAAAAAACAAGAATCTTGCCTATTTTGAGCCCACAATGAGAAGCGATGTGCACTTGTAATGATCAACACAATAACTGCAATGTTTCTCCTCCATGGCAAGAACAAGTTTGAGACAGCATTTCCAATCACAATCTCTTTCATGGCTTTCCATCACTGTTGTCTAGGGTAGAATATGAGTTCCCTGATGCAAAATGCCCCAGGTTATTCCTGCCTTAACTTCATGTACCTGCCCTGAAAATGGTTATTAAGTTACCTCTTTAATATGTAGTCAAAATCTCAGCACCAGTTTTTGTGATGAGAATTGTATGCTCAAACTGCGCTGCAGGTCTGCCATCCGCAGTTAGTGTTGTCCAATTGTCTTCCCAAGTTATGCATTCAGTGGTTCCCAATGTAAGAATTGGTTCTGCAAGAATAGTGAATTTCTCTTTTTCAAATGCTCAAAAATGTAATCAAATTCCAACAATGTATTCATTGAAAGAGAGAGCAAGAGTGATAAATTCATCTTAGGTCCATGACAGTCACAAAATTCAACTCTGATCAAGAAAAATTTGAAGAAACAGATTCTATGAAGCACAAACAGCATCATCATATATTCTTGACTTGTATGTCGCCAAAGATAACAAGTAGGGCAGAAGTACTACTGTGCCAAAATATTTTCACCCAAATTGTAGAACCGGAAGTGAATTATCATAAATTTTCTCTCAGCCAGTAATCTGGGTTGAATTCTTCTCTTGGTTGAATTCTTCTCTTGGATGCCTACTTAATTACAGTTCAACATTGTAACTGACAAGGGAAAATCAAATATAACAGTTTTTAATAAAAATTTAGTGCAAGGGAGACATGTAATATCATTTAATCTCATAAATTCAAGCATATAAATTAGGAAAGCCATTTGCGTCTTAAACTTACATTACTCACCTATGGTAAATGTTTGCCCTTCAACCATGTGACCAAACTCGTCATTACCTATCAGAAAAATCACATTTTTTGTAACCAGAAAAATGCAACAATAAACAAACCAAAGTATATACATTAATAAATAAATTAAGAAAGTGTAATTACTAAAGGAAATTACGACTTCAACTACTCTGTATCACTTGTTATCCATTAAACGTATTTTTTCAAGTTCAGAATTTCTAATTTTAAGTCAACACAACATGACAAAGAGACAAATGGAGGCAGCGAAGAGAAAGAGAGGAAAAAATTAGAGAGAAGAAACTAATGGAATATTTATCAATTTTTTAAGAGGTAGCTACTGACAGATCAAGGGGACAAGTTGATTTTTCTAAGTGGTTGTTCAATAATACAAAGTGCATATAGATTAACAAATGAATGGATCACAAAGATGAGCACTCACGGTGGTGAAATATGAGAGGTTCAGAGTGAAAAACAGTCCCAATGCCATGTCCAACAAACCGGTCCACAACACCGTAGCCATATTTTTCAGCATGTTCACTGAGACAACAAACAAAAGAAGTTACATTCTTGTGGACCACAAAAAGTCAATTTTCAACTAAATCTATATATTATGTTCCACCCTGAAGCTTCAACTTCAGCAGAGTGCAGTTAGCCAGCTAAGCCATTTGTGTAAACTCAAACAAGTATGCTTATATTACTATAATATCATAAAAGAACATTTTTCTTGTTTTAATTGTTCTAGGACTTTCAAACTGTTCTCTTTCTGATAATTATGTCTGCTGCAGCCCACATATTGACATTATAAAGAAAAATGAATGTATATCACACTGACAAGTTGGACGAAAAGGCGAAAAATAGAAAATAAATCAAGTAAGGATAACACCTTTAAGCAAAATAATTGAACCAAGAATGGCTAGAATGAATCAGCAAATGCTAGTCACTGAATTGGGTAACTAATTATAAGCATGTTAAATGAATGATTAAATTGCAATAGGATAAGGGTTACCTGTAAGTAATATTGAGATACATTGTCACAATCAGATGAAGGGGATGTAAGAAAAAGAAAAGAAAGTTCATCTATATAATAGAAAAAAAGGTTCGGGTTAATAATTTTTATCCATCATAAGGGGCTTTGCCTTCACAAGTGATATTCATCTAATTTGCTTTTGCCTTCACAAGTTTTACCCACCTCATGTAGTCAAGACAAAAAGAAGGAAGATCAACCCCTTTGAAAAGCGCTTAAGAAAGATAAATGAAACTATAGCCTCAAGAATTAAATCATTGAGCTGGCATGCATAAAGCATAATATCTGAAGAAGATGGTCAAAGTTTGATCATTGTCATACTCTGAGTGACCCACACCTTGACACAATTGCCTTGATTTAACTTTCTTGGTTGACACAATTACATCTCATGGGCAATTGAATGACACAAGTACCTTATCCTCTTTCCAATTTTCCTGAACAAGGCACCATCTTTGCAAACAGCAATGCCTTTATACAAGCATTCTTCTGTCACCTGCCATTGAACGTAAACTGTAAATCAATGATGCATAGAATTAATCAAATAATGCCTCTCAACTAACTAGCTACAGGATGCAATTAGATAAAGCCACGGACTTATGCAAATAAGATCAAACAGTACCTTTACTAACCGTTTCACTGCATTATTTACATTGCCACAAAGAAAAGTCTTAGATGTATCTCCGTGATAACCCTGGAAAAGAAAATGTAGAACGTGATTTATCATAAATAGCTTTACATGGTAACCATGTCTGTCTGTTTTACTTCCTTTGTTTCCTCTCCTTAGAGATCCCCATTGCCGTGCTCCAATGAAGAGATCCTATTATGCCTATCAGCTTTGTACCATATAATTGTAGTAACTTTGCAGGGAAAATTAAATTCTTCTTTTTTTTTGCTAAATTGTGAAAAGATTTCCATTGAAAGGGAAGAAAGTCGTGTTTTTCCCAATTTATCACTGATAAGATACCATGAATTTGATTCCAAAAAAGAAAAGAAAACTAGATTTTGCCTAATTTTGGGTGAAGGATTCATAATATACAAAAACAGAATTTCAGTTCTTTAATTGCACATTTGGTTTCAAGTAACAGGATCAGAAGCTAAAGAAAACCCTAATGATACACATATCAAAATTGAGTGAAAAACAATGACCTACAACTCACATTTAAGTAGACTGTCACATCAATGTTTATTATATCACCATCCTGCATGTAAATAGAATACTTTCAAATACTGGAAATGAATTCAAGACGGCAGAGATTGATGAAAATATTACGGAACCTGTAACTGGCGTGAATCAGGTATTCCATGGCACATACACTCATTAATTGATGTGCAGACACTCTTAGGAAAGCCCCCATACCCTAATGGAGAAGGGTAAGCACCAGCATCAATAATCATTTGATGCACAGCTTTATCAATTTCATTTGTTGTTACAGAAGGCTGAGATGAAATATAAAATAATGTAAGTGAACCTTTATATATAAATTTCTATAAAAAAAAATCCTTGCTAAAGTCCTTAAATGATGTTCAATATAGGATAAAGGGCCCAAATGCTTTCGAGAAGCAGGGTAAAAAGCACATCTCTCTAATAAAGCCAGAATTTGTGAAAATGGAAGCTTTTTAAGACTAACCAAGAAGGATGAAACCATAACAAAAATAACTTTAACATCATGATAGTCTAATCCACACAACTAAAGGGAGGAAAGAAGTTAGTCAAAATGCAATTAGTGTGCCATAATAACATACAGCTGTTGCTAATTATAATAACATACAAATATTGCTAATTAGACTCTAGATATTTTTTGCTAGAATTATAAATAGTGTTTTACCTAGGATTTTCATGTTTATTTGTTTTTAAAACAAGCTAACTTGCGACACACATTTCAGTTAAGAGGGTGAGTTCATGACAAACCAAACTTCGTAGCATGGTCACACAGAAACTCGAAGTATTTATTATAATAAATAAACTAGAATATGTTAATCATGTAATCTCAGAAAGACAGATGACGGCTAGCATAACAACAGTATCCATAAACATCTAAAGCTTTTCTACTTGCAGTAACTCATATGGGAAAAATATCAACATGTTTCACCAGAATACAATACAAAAGGCCACAAATTCTCACCCTAACTAATGTTCCTGCATAGTCTAGCACCCTAGCAGCAAGCTCACATGCTGCCCTCATGTGAGTAAGGCCTTCTGAATCATGAATTTGATGTTCTTTTGAAATTTCTGGCAATGATTTCGAACTAACATAAGGAGGCTTCGGAATATGATCAGGCACAGTAAGTTGTTTCGATACCTTTCCACGCCTTAAAGGAGGAATTCTCTTAGATGTAGGAGAAGTTCGGAGCTCACGCTCCCTGCGTCAATAAACAATGTATAACTATCTTCTAACAAATAAAACAAGAAACAACTACAGTAATAACACTTACAGCTAGTTTTAAATAGTTTTAACTGCAATGTATAATTCTTATAGTTGGAAAGGAATTTATTATATAGAAATTTAGAACATAAAAGTGAATTCCACCAGGAAGATTACTAAAGGAATGATAAATTAAAGTTTCTGAAACAATGACTCCCAAGATTCCAGCTTACCAAAAATTAACTTACATTAACTACTCACACCACAGACAAACAGATGGTTTCGTAAAGAAAGAAATTTCAGAAAAACAAGAAAATTTTAAATCCAAAGAATTTTTATTTATCTCCCTATAAGCTTACCAAAAGATCATAGTGAACCATATATTACCTTCTTATTCTGATGGCCTCCTCCAAGCCGGATATCCTCTTCGAATGAACAAAAAACCGCCTCGTTACTTTTAAATCTTCATGTCATTGCAAGAACGCAGACAAGAAAATTAGAGCCATAGTCACAAGAAAGAACCACATATCATAAACGCCGTTTAATTAAGCAAGCAGCAGTTTCAAGATTTTAAGGACTCCCCATTTGAATTGGGAGAATGTTCAATTGAATACCTTACAAGCCTTATTTCTATATAAAAAAGCAATGTCCAGTATTAAAACATTCTACTCGGGAAATTCTGGCACAGGACGAGAAATTGAAAACTGAAAAGATTTTCACATTAAATTGATTGACAAAAGAAAAAAGCGATAGTAATTGTTATTGTAGAAAGTACGAACAGCAGAGATACACTCGTAATTTATGCAAAGGAACATACTGGGGAGAGGAGAAGCGTTGCGGGAGGTCAGCGGAGATCCCATTAGAAGAGTGGAAGATGATGAGAGCTTTGGTTCGCCGTGGACAAGAGAAGGTGAGAGTTGCAGGGACGCTGCTGCCTTCGAGACTGAGATACTCGGAATGGCCATTCTTGCAGGGAGAGTGAGAGAGATTCTGGGCTTTAGGTTTTAGGGGCAAATGAAAGTTTAAGGATAAGGGTAAGAGTTCTTCGTTTTCCTTAGTAAGCACACATTATGTTGAAAAATTATTTATAAATTATAAAATTATTACAATTTAAATAATAAAATTTATTAAAATTTAAAATGTAGAGAATATTTAAAATAGGAAAAAATTAAAGATAAAAAGATTTGAAAAAGGAGAAAAATTGAAAAAAAAACTAATAAAAATAATATGTTATAAAAAGAGAAAGAACATAATAAGAAAATAATTAAAAATGGATATACAACATCTACCATGTTTAATTAAAAAGTTTTACTTTTATAATAATATGAGTATAAATATATAGTATATAAAAGAATTAATGATATTCTTGTGATCCATATTATTTTTATAAAAGTTCATATTTTGGTTGGTATAAAGTAAAATTTTATTATTATTTTTATAATCATATTACACGTAAATTAGAGAAAAGTTAAAAGGGCGAATTTCAATTTTAATAGAAACACGCGTTCACGCATTATGTATGTTTGAAAGTGTAAGTGTAATGATGTAAATTTAGGCTTTATTAATTAAAATTAGTATTGTAAATTTATAATATGAATTAAATTGAATAATATTGTATTGGTTAGTGCTGTATATTGCCGTTGACTGCGCCAAAAATATATATTATTAAAATTTATAAAAATTGACAAAAACATTAGAGAAAAGGAACCTGTCATTGTAGAATATTGGAGCTTTCAACTTCTATTTCTTAAAGTAAGATTCATTTAGTTAGCATAATTCTAAAAATTTTTATTGTTTTTACTTTTTTTACACCTTTTAGTAAAATCTCCTTTTAGATTTCCAATAATTTTAATAGAAAATAATTAATCCTACACATTAAATATGATTAAATAATTGTTCAAAAATAATCTAAATTTTAATCCTATATTTAAAAGTAAACATGTCAAAGCAAATAGGATCAATTTAGTCTAAGTGATAGTACACTCCACATATCCCATATTAAATAGTGCTTTCTTGATTAATTCATGCTTTACTAAAAGTATTTTCGAGACAACAGTTGGAAAAAAAAAAACAAACGAGAAATAAATGTGAATTATATACTTGTATGAGTGGATTTTTAAGAAAAAAAGATAATTATCATGGATGATGTAATGTGGTTTTTTTTAGGATTTGAAATTGGATAAATTATACGTGATGGTTTTAATATAAGTAAATAATAGATAAGAAATGAATTTTGAGATTTCTTTTATACGTACCAAATATTCCTGTTCTTTTTTCCTTGAAGCATACATGCCGAATATTATTAAATCATAAAAGAAAATTATTTTTAACCGAGATTGAGTGGCAGCCCAATGACAACTTACAAATCCACAAACGCTTTGATTTTAAATGAGGTGGGCCAATTGTTTGTAGTGATCCAAAACAGCTGACAACCCCAAAAGACAAAGATCAGACCCACCTTGCGTCTAGGGTTGTGTTTGGTTTCTTGTTTTAGTTTTTCCCCTTTTGATACAAATATTTCGGTTGTCTCAACAAGGCATCTTGCATGGACATAACAGAAATCATAGTCAATACTTATTTAATGAAAGCATCCAGTTTGTATGATTACATCCATGTTCAGTGATAACCATAATAAAAAATTACACCCACAGAGCTCTAAGCTCTTGCTTTTAAATTCAATTAGGTCGAGTCTGAACTCAAGTTCTGAACTTTTTTCTAAACTTAAATTCGTTGCGGCTATGTTTAGTTTTAAATTTTGACGTCAAAAAATAAACACTTAATCATTATACTTTTTAAATTTTATCTCTTTTTCTCTCTTATTTTTACACAAGTGACAAAAACACTTAAAAACACAAATTAAAATTTAAGAACAAACATAGCCTCGACTCAAATTTAAAATTGAAATTAAACTCTATTAAATCAAATCAGTTCTAGCACGAGTGGTTGTCAAACTTAGATTGCCAGTTATACCCCTATTCCATGGTCGAAGAAGGTGTAGAATGGAAGCAATTTAGCTGGGCTGGGTTTATTTGGGTTTGGGCTTCCATCGAATTTGACCCAACTCAATACAATCCAACACATGTTTCATCACATAGCCTATTAACGGAATTTGGCCCAAAAGCTGTACTGCCAAATAACAATGCCAGCACTCTCCTGGCTGGACACACACAGACGCGTTACTCAAATACCGTTGGGGTATTCCAGAAAAAGCCATCGCCCGGAGTACAGAGATTCCACTTGCCTACCTACACTAAAGTAGTGTTTATGGTCAGAGTAATAAGGTGGAAAGGATCACTTGTTAAATCAGATACGTCGGGCAATTCATATAAAGACAAGTCTGCAGTTGATTAATTCTACTGGAAAAGGGAAGAAGCTTCCTGAAAATCGTCACGTTGGTTATTAGGTGTGAATAGGATAAGCAGCAATTGGGGCAGCCAGTTGGCCGTCTGTTCGTCCCGTGTAGAACAAGTTGGCAAGAACAAGATTTTTTTATTCTTGTCCAGCGCAAAACTAGGTCGATTCCATTACACGCATGCCTCATCACTTGCAGCGTATCGTTCCTGTGGGCACCTCAACATGGGCTTGATTAATACATCAGTAAAATATATCCAGGGGACAATCAATCATGTGTCCTTCCATATGCTGGTAATTAGTTTATGACTAGGTTCAATATTCTTAAGACGTTGATTTAAAATTGAAGGTATATTGTTATTCTGGAAAGTAGAAAAGCCCAGATACTGGTTAGCCAGATAACAGAGAATATATTTATTTACTTGTTAATTTATTTATTTTAAAATAGTATGTAGTGTGGAAGAATGAACAGTGGCGAGAACGTGAGTAAAGCAAGCGATCTGAGGTGACGGAAATTGCTGGGAATGTTCTAAAAGCTTAAACAAACAAAATTAATTTGACTTCTCCTTGAAAATCAAGAACTTAACGTTATTTGTTGACACTGTCGCTTCTCTAATAGACTAACACCATCTTTTGAATTTTAAATCAATAATTTGTCAAATTGAACGTTATGTTTAGATCCAAACAAATGCCCATATAGAGAACTAATAAGATTAATACTCTCTCTCTCTCTTTCTACACACAAACACACACATATATAATTTCAGTTGTTATTGTTTCTTCGACTTTGTATGCTTCCATAATTAACTTAATTGCATGGTTCATGAGTACCGAATGTGTCGTTACTAATTAATCAAGTCCACATGATTATTATTATCTATTTTTTTGGTAAGATTAAAGCATATATAGTCTTCGCGGTTGATAGACATGAAGCCCTCATGTTAAGATAATTAAAGAAAGTTTATATTGCTTAATTAATTAATCCCACTTAATTATGATATCAATTGGGATTCGCTTGTGAACCAATTAAGAAATTAAATCAAGAATCAAGTATATGTTATAACCTAGAATTTTGTTTGTCATCAGATCAATTAATGCACAAGGGAAGTAGTTTAGAATGGAAAAGGAGAAGGATTTTTACAGGCATTCGAGATTGCTTTCGTGATTCGATGACTGCATAAAATTCGAAAAACCAGATTAATTCATGTACCATATAATTGTATTATCACTTATAATCATACAGCAACACACGAATAATTAGTATATAGAACTCATGTAAAAGATACGAACAATTAGCAGCAATATTCTGCACGGTAAACGAAGCTAGCTTACAATCATTAAATCCTTAATTATGGAGAAGAAAATTTTAATATACAAGCTTACTCGCAAAGGAACTGTGCTCCATCTCCATTGAAGTCATTTTTCTCAATGCATGACTCAGAATTCCTTAAGAGGTGACAGGATTTAATTGGAGGAGAATATATTTGATTATTTATCAAGACAAACATTGATAAGTAAAAACATACACTTATCTTCATCCAATAATTATTCTGATATTTTTTTTGGGTTTTCCATCAGATTTAAATTGCCAGAAACAAAGGATATGTTTGTTTCCAAATTAGTACCTATTCATCACTATTTAAAATTCTTCCAAACCAAACATATTGCTATACAAATTTTATTTAAATTCAAATTTAAAATTTTCTCTCTCACCTTATATAATTAACTAATATTTTTTTAATAATTATACCTATTTACAATCAAATTAATACTAATTCCTATAATTTTTCTTATTCACGTTTATTTTTTTATTATCTTATAAATTTTTATATTATCACATTATTCAACCATTATCACATATTAAATATAAAGAGAGATATAATATATATATCTATATATATATATATATAATTTTCTATAAATTTTAAAAACCAAATATAAATTTTCTGTACCCATACTAATACGGAACCAAACATAAGCAAAGCCCCAAAGCAGTACCGCATTTGTATTCACTTCTTTGTCACAAATCTAGCACAAGAACGTTTAATGGCTAACATGGAAAATAATTAAAGCTATAATAATTAATTATTACTAGTTACACACAAAAACACATATCAAATCATAAATATATATCACTGCAACTCTTTCAAGAAAATTAACCATCCAACAGTAGGCAACAATTTGTTCAACTTATGATAACCCAACATTATCCGTGGATGGATTTCCGGGTGAATATGAAGATGCATGATTACCCACTGCCCCATCAGTGTCTCAATTCTCCTTGCATATGTATCATGAACGGATACTTAGTCATGGGATATATAGTTGGTAAAAAAAAAAAAAAAAAACATAAAAAAAAAAAAGGAAGATAACAATCTAAAATTTTGAAAACAACAAAATGACAGTTTTCTGTTTCCTTTTTTGTTTTCCTTTTTGGCATTTCCATTTTCTCAACCTAGCTCGGTTCAGCTGTCTTCAGCTACCCTTCATTTTTTCATGTCTATTTACTATACAATTTGGAAATTTTCTTGCAACTTGCCACACCACCATCCCACTCCACCTTCTCATCCCTTTTCCCCACCTAAGCTAACAGTTGAAAGCAAAAGAAAACAAACAAAAGTAAAGTGGGGAAAAGAAAGCCAGCTAGAAACTAAAACTAAATGTCATGTGGCATCGACAACCCTCTGTTTCTTGCGATAATCTAACCCCCAAATCTCCACTTCTCTCATCCTTTTCCCGCTGCAGCTGTCATTATTGCTGTCAATGGCGGCACTGCCACCGTGGTTTGGGGTCTCAAATATGTTCACCCCAAACAGCCTAACCATCAGAACTGGTTTAGCAGCAGGTGCCTTGGATCCGTTATTTCTTGATTTCCAATCGATGTACAGCTGCTTGTCAGGGCCCGTCGATCTCAGAAAACTCACAATGTCTCCCGCCTGCAGATCCTTCTCCTTCACAAATCGGCTCCATCCCTTCGTCAGGACGTAGCTCTGGCTGCTGTTCCAGTACGAATACCGAAACCTCCACACCTTGCCTCCCAGGTCTTCGAAGTTCAGTAAAACGCCTTTTGATGTGTTCTCGCTCTGCAAGGGGAAGTGCTTTTCGGCGTGTTGCTTGGGAATAACCAGCCTGTTGAGCTTGCCGACGTCGCTAGGCGTCACCGCCTTTTCGAAGAGCTGTTCCCGGGCCTTCGCCGCTCTGTCGGAGCCGTCAGAGAAGCCAAATAGGCCATCTATCGCCGTCCTCTTCCCTCCGTAGTTTCTCCTGCTTTGCTCGAGCTCGTCATGGTAGGTGTGTTTCCTCAGCATGTCGACAATCTCGGACTTGGAGTGAGAATTCAAGAAAGCGGCTTCTACCTTGTCCTCTTCCGTTTCCGACAATGGCTTGAAATTCGTGACCGCGTCGCGGCCGCGGAACCGCTGGGCTGCCGTGTCGTACACTCTGGCGGCTTCTTCTTCTTCGTTGAAAGTACCCAGCCAAACCCTCTGGTGCTTCTCGTAGATTTGCGCGCCCCACCTGCCATTAGGCTGAGGGACTACCCCTTTGAATCTCGATGAGGGCAGCTTCCTCGACTCGGCCTCGACGCCGTTTTCTGCGTCGATTATTGCACTCGTGCCGCTGTTCACGCGGCAGAGGCTCTCTGGCGACTTGGCCGCCGCCGCAGGGGAGGTGGACGCCAGCGTGATGGACAAGGAGTCGCTGGTCCTGCTTTCATATACACAGCCTCCATCCATTTTATTTCTGTTTTAGAAAAGGAAAAAAAGGCTTGTAACGTTAAAGAGAGCGAGACGATATATATTCTTGCAGAGAAAGGCAAAAGACAGACGAAGGAAAGAAGAGAGAGAAGTCTAAATTGTGAAAGACCAGTGGAGACAAGGCATGAATATATAGAGGAACGGAGGCGAGCCTTGAGTGCGTGGAAATATTATAATAATGTTACACAAAGTCACAAAGTAGCTGCACATTGTAAGGATCTTGGAAAAATTGAAGATGTATGAAGGTGTGGGTCAACCCTATAGATGGTAAGGAACTAGGAAGATTCATGAGCCTGGGAGTTTGTATTAACTATGGCCGTAATGGCAAGGCATGTACGTGTTTTTGTGTGTGTTGTGGTATTTGTAAATTTGGCGTGGGGTAAGACGATGAGAGCAAGTTGGTGGGATTCACATGACAGTGGACCTTGTGTGGGTAAGTTCATCCCCCGAGCTTTGCTGTTTCCGCTGACCCTCAGCTTGGTCTCCCTCTAAAAAAAATAATTACAGAAATAGGATAACTAATGATACGTGCATGAAGAAGCTCCCCCATCAAATTAAAATGAAATCCCAAATTAGATCAACACGGAAATGGAATGACGTTCATTTCGTAAAATTGTATCAAACTGAAAAACAATTTAGTATACTAAACTAAAGTTGCGGACTCATGTCGAATCGAATTTTTCAGCTTGGTTTGATTTTTTACTTGTAATTTCCATTCAATATTTTTGATAGTGGAAATCAAAAAAATCTTTTACTATTTTTTATTTTTATTTTAAAGCTTGTTTACATGATTTTTATAATTTTTATTTTTTTAAACGATGTAAGAGGACACAAAATGTAACATTGATAAATTAAGAGCATAAAATAAAAAGACAATTATTACTTAATAAGATATAAATAATTTAAAATAAATAATTTAGTATTCGATTCGATTTTAATATCAAACTAAAATTTTTTATTTGATTTTAATATGTATTTAAATTTTAATTTTATTTTAGTTCGACCAATTTATCGCATTGTCAGCACCCAGTCAGCAACATGTACTAAGAAATGAATATGTAACAGTGTATAAGGAACAAGCATGGTGGGTTGGTCCACATATGTGGATAAAATTGATGCAATAAAAGCAAGGGGCAAACAAAATAATAGAGGTGGTCTGTTGAAGTATCAGCATCAGATTAAGATGAAAAAGAGTGTGTGAGAGAGTGGGAGTGGTAACAATTCTGCTTCCACCGGGATGGGGATTGTTACGGGCCACCGGTGGCAAGGCATGAACAGCCTTGAAGACGAAGGTGTTCATCCACCAACCCTAAGATCTTACCTGGCATGATTTGATTCGTCTCCTCCGTATTTCTTTTGTCTTCATTGGCTAGGTTTAGCTTAGTATCTTACACGCGTTCTGCCTCCCACAATCGGTATCCACAATTTCCACCGATCGCTTTTTCCACTTCTTAGTCTTCTTTTTAATTAATGACTTATTTTAAGAATATAAATTAGAAAAAATATATATATACAAGCAAATTTAGCCGAAAATGCTTTGCAGACTTTGTGATGGTTTGGACAACTATCGACACATCAAAAAGTAGAAACCTTATCACTGACAGTGAAGTATTTCTGTTCGGACAAAACGAGTAATTTGGATAAAATCATGTTTTGCACTATTTTTCTGCCCAAATCCTTGTCCCTGCTTCTGGTTTCATAACAATACTGGCATTAATAACCGAGACTGAGCAAACCAAAGACTAGGTTCTGTAGGCTATGGCATCTTAAAACTAACCCTTTTTATTCTTAAATCAAGTATGTGCCAAATAATGGTTAGTCACATGAAAAAGTGTAAGAATAATTAAATAAAAATAAATATATATGGGTTTTTTGTACGGACAGGTCCTCCTTATCTGAAGTGGCCAACTGCAAGTTGAGCATTAACCCAGCCATGGTTTACATTGGCACCATTAGAGCTAACAGATTTTTTCTCACTTTCTTCCATGGCCCCATTTGAAGATTATTCCACTCGTCGAGGAATTATTTCATGAAATAATTCACGCCACTAGTTCAGTAAGAAGTCTTGTCTCATTACAGTATTCAGATAATGTCATATGGGGCGTGCAATAAATGCATGCTTTAATATGCTTATAAGATGAAACCGTACACACGCATATGTAATGATGGAAAGAACTGGTCATACTGGAATTTTGACGCTGTTTTACGATTCATGTTAATATCTATATATATATATATATATATATATAAATTAATATATTTGTATATTTCATATTGAATAGTTAATTATCTATTACCAAGTTTTTGGATGATGGTGAGAATGGGATTATAATAATTAATGTGTTCATACCATTATTTGGCACTCCTCGTAGGTGGGAACGCGTGAGTGATATATTTTTTTTCTTTTCTTTTATTTCTTTATTTATAGATGGTGTATTCATTGCTCTCCGGTCCTTTACCCAAATTACCCCTGCACTAAATAAGTACAAATTATACTTAAATGCCAGTTATGTTCAACTTATCGGATTTTTTGTGTTAGTTTTGGTTTGGAGATTAGGAAAATACATTGCTCCATCTTACAAAATAGTCTCGTTAATTACTACGGTTTACTATAAATATGATTATCTGTATAATGTAATTTTTTAAAATTAATTAAATAATTTAAAATATATAAGGAATATTAAAATTTTAAACTATAAGGTGGCGTATATTACGAAAGAGTTTATGCGACTAATTAGTCAAAAATTTTGAGATGGACATCTTAATTAACAAAGGGACAACATTTTGGACAAAGAAGTAATTAACTAAAGAATTTTCTATTTTATTTGTAAATTGTGAATATGAGAATTCGACGGAGAATAAAAAATAAAAAATTGAATCAAAATGTATCTTGTTGCTGTCTCCATCTTAGGACCCTAACAGAAGTATATTAGATTAAATTGCTCATGATCAATTTGAAAGCATAAGGTAATAATGTCTATTGTGGTTTCTTTTGGGTAATAATGTTTGAACTAGTAAGTAAACATAATTTTGAAAATCCAAACATAGAAATTACTCATTACTAATGCTATTATGTTTTTCTTTATGTCACAAATGGGAAAGCTTTCTTTTTAGTGTTATCTTCTGACATCATATTTTCATAACATAGTATAAAGAAGGTATAACATATAAAAAGTTCAGAGTAATTAGATGCACATAATGAGTAGTAAATAACAAAACTAATGTCATACATTTTTTTGCGCAAGCGATGGCATATAAAAATCATAATTTATGTACCTATTAATTAGTGGAAGTATACTCATCTATGTAATAATCTCATTACTTATTAAATATAAAATTAATTCTATCCAGAAGAGACCCTTTTAAGCATACGTCACCCCAATCATAAAAATTATTAAACTTATCTGCATAATATTTAAAGATATTTAATTAATTCTTTAAAATTTAGAAATTATTATAAATTTTCCTATTGTGTAATTATTCTTGGCCCTCCAAAGAAGCAAATTGTAATTTGCCTATACATATGGATTTCCACGTAGACAGTGCATATATACTATGAAGGGCAGATCATATGTGAGCAATATACCTTACACTAAAATAGGAAGATAATCCAAATTCATTATTAATGTCATTTTCAGGCATCCATTCTGTGGCAAAGGAGCAGATTTTATTAACAATCTAACGTACACATGACAAAATGCTGGGCCACTAATTATGGTACACAAATTCTACATTGAAATAAACGTGGTTATTTGAAAGATACTTCACAACAAATATGAGAATTTTGATGTCTGGATGTTAGAAATTCAGGGGGCGATTGTTTTGATTGAAAACTTCAAATAGCAACCATTACAAATGGGGATATGGCATAGATAGCATCATAAAATATTACGAGTGATAAAAAGTCATATTTGATGTTTGTGTATAATTATATGGGTAAATAAAATATTTTATATCATTTACAAAATAAGACATAAAAAGAAAATAAAAAAGTAATAAATTAAAATTGAGGAAAAGAAATGAAATATGAAAATTAGAGTAGAATAACAATTAAATATATGAAGAATTAAAGATAATTTAATATTTATATATAGTACAGCTAAAATTCTTTTTATTTATATATAGTACAGCTAAAATTCTTTTTATATCATAACGCATTGGAATGAGAATTACATTACTTTTTACATCTATCTTCCCTTTTGTGGATAGTTTTTATGTTATTTTATTGATTCTTTGAAGAAGCAAAATGGGATTTTGCATAGAATTGTTGCAAACTTTATTTATTTGGGAATCCATTGTTAGGGCCTTGTTTGGCCATCCGCTCACGTCACTCCCTTTCTAGTACTTAAAAACGTTAGATTTATAATGTAATGAAGTGGGACAATCCAAATCCTACTATCTAGAACCCATCTAGTAGTCAAAAATTTCTTTTTTTTTTCAACTAATGCAATACATGAGTAAAAGTATAAACAAATACCGTTATTCTAACTTATCTTCAACACATAACTAACTAATTTGCTGACGTTTAGTTGGTGAAACAGTTATTCAACACGAGGATAATTCCTCAATCTTCAACTTTTATTTCTAACTACCAATGCAGATAAACATAGATATGCACTTATAGTTGGGGCCAATTCTATTTCCCTTTTGTGCTCCTCTTTGTCATCAATCGTCATCATCATATCTCCACATGCTTCTCCATCGTCATCATGCTATCTCTTGTCAGTGCCTAGACCATTCAATTCGCCCCTTTTGCATGCACAGATGCAAATACACCATTCTGATATTCATTCTCGTCAAATCGGTTGGTGATTCAAGTCATTATGTCTGAGAAACACAAGTGTGACTAGTCTAGTAATATCACTAATTATGGCACTAGTGGCCTTATTACACATGGCATGCCATTATCACATACCAATTAGCTTAAGTGTAATTAAACCACCAAAGCAAAACCAAAAGTATATGTTCGTGCATATCTGTTTTGCTTTTCCCACTTATTCACACATAATCTTGAAGATACCCCAGGGAATTAAGTAATACATCCGTCTGCGAGAACAACAAAAGCGCACTTTCCAACTAACGCCTAAAGGTTTTCAATATTTCATGTACGACGGCAGATGGGAATGCCACCTCAACCTCACCACCTAAAATGCGACTTTAGCGTCACCTTCTCAATTAAAATACCAACTTTGGCACGTTGATGATAGCGAAAAGCATCACGGAATCTTTGATTTCTGTGGATTATGATAGATATTTTGGCCCTTTAATTGGACCAGTTAGACATAATATTATCCCTTCACAACATGACAAACAAAGCGTCGCATCTGCCCAAAAAATCAAAAAAAAAGAAAAGAAACTTGCACATGACTCATAAGTTGATGACACAGAATTTGGACAACCGTCTTCTGATCTTGTCATCATAAATTAATGATGGATTTGCTGTTTGTCTCCACGATTTGTACTGCTGTCTCGTTGTGTGTGCGCGTGTGTGTCTGTGTGAATCTTTGCAAGCTACTATTTTGTTTATTTATTTATTTAAAAAAAATAGATGTAGGATGGGGAGGATTTGCAAATCATCCATAATCTTGTTCACATGAGTTTCTATTGAACTAACTCTGCAAATCTAATAGCAAGATTATGAACCGTGAAACTGTGTTGCAATTGAGGGACAAGTCCACTACAGAATACGCTACACCTTGACAATCTGATCCAAAATCATAATTTAATCTATTGGGGGTAAAAATCTTTACTAGAAATTACATCAAAGATTGAGCAAGTTGAGGCAGTCACATTAAATGCCTTGATGATTGCTGCTTTGCTATCTTATGCTTCAAACTCAATGAAGTTTTTAAGTACTTTATACCCACTACTTATTGACTATTCTGTGAACACACTCCCAGATAGCCCTTGTGGGTTTTGTCCATTAATTAAGTTTCATTTATCTTTATATTTATTATGATTTATGTAGTCAACACGCTTATGCCCTGTGATTTGTTTGTCTTCCAACTAGCCGTCCCACTCTATAAGAGCCTTGATGTTCATTTATTTGTTTATTTTATTGATAATACATCTGAGAAAATTTATCTATATCATAATTACAAGAAAATCCTATTTTAGAGATAAGATGTTATGCATTTTTATTGACAAGTAATTTTTTCATTTGTTTCAGTGATGGCTATGTTTGGAAGGATTGCGTTGGCAAGGAATGGTGTTTGGTAAGAGTTATACTGAGTTGAGTAGTATATTTGATTGTAAGATTTCGATGTGATGAAAATTTTGATATATTTAAATATTTATATTATATAATAATGATTGAATAATGTGATAATATATAGAGATATATAATTTTTAATTTTTAAGATATAAATAAATATAAATGTGAGTATATTTATAATATATATAGATATTGATTTAATTGTGAATAAGTATAATAATTAAATAATAATTAATTTTTACATGTACGAAAGAGAAAAATTTTAAGTTTAAATTTTTATAAAACTTTTGTTAATAATACTTTAGTATCGTGAAATTTAATAGAAAGTCGGGACATTGATAAGTGCAAAATAAATGTTTTCCGTAAATTTAATGATAACGATAATTGTTCTGTCAGTGTTATAAATTAGCAGTGAGTTGTTTACAATTAGGGACACATACATATTGACAAGTTGATAAAAATAAAAATTCCCACAACGATTTAAGTTAATATTGCACACGTAACTAAATAATTGTCGTCGAAAGTGATAAATTAGAAACAAATCATCATCATTGTTATTGCTGCTGAATTCTTAAAATCATTATATCGACAAGATAAAAATTGTTGCCAGTCATCACATACTTTAAGTAATTTTTGGCATTACCATTTAACAATTAATCAGTACAATTTTCATTTTTTTTGTAGTATATTGGAAAAGAAACCTTAAAATTATTATTATTATTATTAGATTAATTGAAAATATTTAATACTTCGTGTTAAAATGTGATAGTTTATTAATAATATTTTTGGGACAATTAGATCTTTGACCAGTGCTTCATTTTCTTCTACTGACGTGGAGAAGACCCGCCTTTTCGGGTCAACACAGAGGTTTGAATCCGGTGTGGAATTTCGCGTGACCTTGATTATAAATTATATCCAGCTGTCCAAAGCTTAATCAATAAATGAAGTAATTACTGTTGCTTAAACATTAGAATTGTGGTCTTAACTAATATCTGAAGGTGCCTATGCTTCAATTGAAGGCATTGAATCTTGAAGCAACTTCAAAACAATATAGACTTGGATTAATTTTTCTGTTGTTGGATGATAACGTTTAAAGTGAGAATTGTGATTTTGAAATTGTTAGATACTATAAAAAAAAATCAAAAGCTTAATTAAAAACTCAGATATTAATTTCTTGCCATGGTAATGTAATTGAAACTGTCATTAGAAATTGACACACATACACACACACACATATATATATTCCTAAAAAGCGAATAATTCAATAGTGATGTTTGTACACTATTTGAGAGCTAATATCCTGGAAAAAATGTTTCATTATTTATTTAAAAATACAGCAATAGTTTCATAATTGCTAACCGCCCAAAGTGGAAAAGAAAAAAAATTAATTATTTTCTGTCATGAGATACAGGACAGATTAAAAGGTTGTCGAGCGTTTTCTTTATTGTGGGGCGATGATATTTTGACTTTAGCTTTTTCATTTTCAGTCAACTAAGATCCAACGTTTGCATAATTCCCAATTGTGAAAACATTTGCCAAGGGTGATTTTAAAACCTGTAAAAGATAACATCATCTTGAAATGGACTATAATCAGATAAATTCATGTGAAAGCCTGATTATTAGGTTTTCTTTTTTTTTTTTTCTAGATTATAATAAAACCATATTTTTAAAAACTAAAATCAACTACACACTGTTTTTCCAAAAAAAAAAACTAATATTAATCGAATCATAATAATATCATGGAATTCCTTGTCAACACCTTGCAAAGACATATCCGTAGAACAGAAAATAATAGGAAGCAAAAGAGTAATTTAATACGTGATGTCTGAGTGTCTGATTTTCTCTGCTTTGGATGTGAAAATTTGTGAAAAGAATTAAGACACGTAATGTGTCACCCTCTCGAAGAATTTTCGGCCCTTGGGTTCTTGTCATGGATCGAAGACTTTTGAATAAGCAATTAATTGCACATTAATTGATTCAACTCCAGTATCTAATAAGACCGTTGCATGTCAAATCCAGTTAATTCACATAAACTATGTCGAGTCAATTTTTTAGGGTTCTTAGGTTTTATAACGATTGAAAAAAAGAAAGAAAAAAAATGGGCTAGCTTTATATCACGGTTGCTAGAAAATTTAATTTTGGACGATTATATGTGTGTGTGTGTGTGTTACAAATAGACTTTGGTTGCATATTATGTAATCATGAAATGTTTTATATGTTTTTTTTTTTCACTTTACCCTTTCAATTTTTATTTGTTTCATTCATTTTTTCACGTTAATTTATTTTTTCAAATTTTTTTCTTTCTTTTTTCATATTATAAAGTTTATGAATAATACGTAACATTTATTCTTAAGAAATATTAATATATATTTATTTATCTATATGCAGCATTAAACATTCTTTAAGTTTAATTAATTATACTTTTCATTCTTCTTACTCAATTTTAATTTATTCTTTTTTTTTTTTTAACTTTTCAGCCTTGTTCTTTCTCTCTAATTTTGTAAATGATTTAAAACATTACTTGTTTATTTAATTTATATAATTATAGACATGCATCGTATGCCTTTCTGATCACTAGTTATAAATTATTTTTCTTATGACAAATTTGAGACATAACTTGTGCTATTTATTTATCTGTAATTGAAGAAGTCATATTTAACCACTAATATTGCAGATCAAGTCTACGTACAAAAACCAACAATCAAGAACTCAGTCAAAGAAACATACACCCTTAGATGAAAACAAAGTCATGGAATTAATTATATGGCCACTAGGTCGTGCAAGTTGGAAACTAGTCCTATTACATTTGCAGCCAAGTTGCTTTTGTTGACGAGAGAGACTGTCAAATTGTTGTACCTACGTACAATTGTAATAAATAAATATATATATATATATATATATATATAGATAAAAGGTGTGTTAAAGAATAATCCAACGTATATCTTGGACAACAACAAAAGTTATTTCGAAAGAAATATTATTATTAATGATATTTGTAAAAATTTTTGACATAAAATTTTTTAAAAATTTGTTTGAAATTATATCGATCTTAATGCAGTTTAAATCTGCACTGACATATAAAAAAAAGGTAACGGTATCAAGGCGGAGATCTGAAGAAAATTAACTCTTCCCATTGGCTGAGATGTTGGGTCAGATATATTCCCCTCTTCTTCTTGCAATTAATTAATTTGTCAGCCCCATCTCAATTTTTCCACGGTTGATGGATATTAGTTAACATTTATCGGGGCTTGAAAATTCAAAGGATTCCCTTGCTATTGTCTTTTGGATATTTCAAAAAAAATTCCAATACTAGAAGCACGTCTTAATACCTAAGAATGGAATATTTTAATTGAGACACTGATCTTTATCCTTCATTTTTTCTGTCTTCTTTATCCTTCCTTTTTTTTTTTGTCAAAAAATATTGAATGTTTTGGGGTGGTTGCTAACTAATATCTTTTATTTCTTATACATGAAAATTATAATTACTTATTTTTTGAAAAAAATATCGCCAATAATATGTAGGAAATGGATTAATTGGACTTGGACGACAATAAATTTCAAGTTGATTATTGTATGGACCATGGAGAGTAATCAATGAGAGATGGTCACGTACATATGGGAGCTGGCTGTATATGTTGCCGACATGGCACGCACAAACACAACGTTACAAAGTCAACATCGATTAGGACAACTTGGGTTTTGTTGTAATTGGCTGGCTGCCGGTGGGTTTGTTTTTGTGATCTTCAATTGCAGATAAGCATAATCCCTGTCTACTCCACTGTTACCCCGCTAGCCATTCAAAAACTTCATTGGCATTCCGTTCACCATAACATGTTGGATGTGGAATTTTACCATGCGTGTTTGATAATTAGATATATTTGAGTGTGTGCGGTGGATTACACTTTTGTTTATTATAATAAACTTTTTAGTCTATTTAAAGGCGATCGAATAAAATTGTAAAGTAAATAAGTCGGATCATTTAAAATAAAGTATAAGTGATTAATTATTATATTCATTGAATAATTTCCAACACAACACACATATTTGTATGGATGTGTTGAAAATTCTCAAACATAGTAGCAAAAGACATGGCGTTCAATTTCATCATGTTCATATATTTAGGTTAAAAATTAAAAAAATGAATACGTGCAATTCAATGACGCGTTTTGAATTGAAGTTCTGTTATTGTTATTACTATTATTTAGTGAAACGAATCTTGGTGAAAAATGCCACTTGCCTTTGGGGAACGCATAACGAGGTCCACCACCAAGTCAAGCAGATGCAAGCCATACACTCTTATCTCATCACGGGTCCAAATGAAATCTTATTTTTATTTTTTTTTTTATGATATTGTGAACATGAATACTTTCCCAATACTTAAATAAGATTTATGATGGGATCGCCCCATGTGTGGCTTTGCTCGGTTTGCATGCAACAAACTAGGTCAACCTAGTTGATGGCTTCAATTCAGGATTTTAAAATGAAATTAAAAACCAATGCGATGTAGGAGGAGATTTAAAATTTTATTAATCTTCCTTGATATTTATTGCAATGACTTATAGATAAGTATATTTGCTGGGATTATGCTGCACCGCGTATATATCATGTATCCTCAACTAAGAATTATTAAGAGAGATGAATATTTCAGCTCTTGTGAAGAAGGAGGAGAAGATATTCCACATCTACCAACAAATTGAATATTTCAAGTTCGTTCATTATTATTCAAGTATTGGCAAACTTGATTAAAATCGACCTAATTAAATCTTCTTGAATTACAATCAATAGTGCTGCCTGCCCTCCATTGTTAATTTTGGTTATCACCTTATTTACAACTCAATTTATATATATATATATATATAGATTCTACATTTTTCTAAACCAAATAAGCTGGGATTATTTCTTTGGGCGTTGCTAGTTTTTCATTTTTCCTTTTTTCCTAAGACATTAATTAGGCATACCTAATTGGTATGTACAGTACTGATCAATCAACAAGCAAGCCTAGAGTTTTGTTAGGTTTGAGGCAAGCTCAAAACCATAGCTTTCGGTCTTATTAAAATATTAATCAGCCATCTAATTTCTAGCACTCACTTCATGTGTGCTAACCAAGAAAGCAATTAAATACTACTAATTGCATGCTTAGCCGACATAATGTGCAACATGTAGCCCTCGGAATGAGGAACCAGACAAACAAGTCAGTCTTAAAACCAAAGCCTGGTTTTCTTTGTATTTAATTGGATTCGAATTCTAATTTGCTCGGTCAAAAACCATGGATGTGATTAATTATCAGGCGTGAAGAGATAATGAAACCTGGAAGTGGAAATGTCACTCAACTAGGGACAGAAATATATGTTAATTATATATATATTGTCATAAGACCTTAGAAAAGTCGTTGTTTTACTTGTCATAAAACATCTGAAAGTCAGCATGGGTTTGCACAAGCTGGAGAATTATCAACTTGGGCTTTTTTGCTGCCTAATTTCTGGAGTCTAAAGTCAGAATCCCACATTAACTTACAATAAACAAATAAACAAGACACCATTGTTAGGTTGAGTCTTATTCGGCGTTAACAGCGTTTCTCATCTCTGTTTTATGCACCACTAATGACCAAGTCGTGTTTTCAAATGGACAGCCTTGATTCGTTATAAAAATGACAAAAATTAGTACCTAAGTATTCTATTACATTATAACAAAAAAAAATAGTCTATTAGATTAATCAACAGTTTCTTAACAGTGATGATCAGCAGAAGAAAAACCAAGAAAAAGACACTATCGATCATTATAATTCTCTCTATTCTCCTTTTTCATCTGGTTAACCACAGATTTAATGTTCATGACTAAGGTTAACTGAAGGCTCTAGTTAATAGTGACTAATCTATATCTATATCGGTACTGTTTAAGAATGGGGAAACTCTATTTAGCCTTTTAAGTCATTTCTCAAAATACTTCTTGATGGCTTCCAAAGGATAAAACTAAAAAATATTTATTTTACAAGCCTTAACAACTTCTCTTCTGTATCTGTCTATACTTCACAATTTACCTTTATTTTAATATATTATAAGTTTCTTTATTTTTTCTACTATATTTTAATACAATTATATATTTTCGTTTTCAAATTTACTATATCTTTCAATTTACTCGTTATATATGTAACTATTTTTAATTATTATTCACTTTTAAATTTATAATAAATTTATTTTTATTATAATTCGTTACAATAATTCAAATTTTACAAGTTATAAAAATATTCTTAGGGCTGTTGAGTATGCCATACTTGCTATAGCTATTATGTGTTAAGCCCCAAGGCACTCATGTTTATTTTGGTTTTTGTATGCATGTGTGTGTGTGTTTTACATATTTTTTCAAAATTGCATAAAATTAAGATATAAAAAGAAAAAAAATTTAAAAATATAATAATTATAAAGCTGGTATTTTTTAGAGAAAAACAAACCAAACACAGGTAATTCATGAATAATTAATTGAAAACCATGCAAACTCTGCAGTTTGTACGTTCCTTTCTGTTTTATTGTGCTGTAGCAGCTTTTGACAATTCTACCCGTCCGTGGGAAACCCTAAAGATTCCCCAGTATTCATCCGCTTGGCAGACTTTGTGCACCGCACAAATCATGAAATACATTATTATTATATAAATCCCTCAGCTGTCTTTGCGATGCCTTCGTATCCCTCAGCTTTAATTCCAACTATTAACAGTGTCAAAACCCTTTTAAACTGTTTAAAATATTAAAATAAACTTAAGAAATTGATTTACTTTATCCCCTTTGAAGTTGGGATGCTATGACCTGTGGAATTCCAGGGAAATGCGATTAATAGGATTAAAGATCTAAAAATTATTTTAAATGATAAAGTAATCTTATGATAATTTAATGATGTGTCCATCAAATTGATCGGTTAATGTGACTATTTTTGTTTTTCTAAAATGTCCTTACTTGTAATATTTTAAAAAACTATATATCATTTTTTTAATTATTTGTGTCTTGTTATAAATCAATGTAGTCATATTTATTATATAATTCCACTTGATATTTATTCAACAAAATTAAGTTATTGTAAATTATATTTATTTTTTCAGTACTTATAAATATCAAATAATTATATTTAATTTTAAATATTTTAAAAATAATTAGTAATAATCATATTGAGGAACAAAAATATTTTTTAGATAAAATATCAAATGGATCAACTAATTAGAATTATTTTATCACACCTGATGGGTTAGATTATTTATCCAAAATTTTGATTATTTAGTATCAAGTTCATGTTTTATCCTGGGTCTTATCCCTCTAAGTGAACATATAATTGTGTGAATAAATTAATTAATCAAGACCAATCACGAACAGGCCCTCAAGGGATTATTTTATTCATCAAAAGTTATGTTTACTTTAATAGACAGGATTAGAGTTCAAGAGCTTGTGCACTTTGTTTGATACGATCAATGTCCTAAGGATTATTTGAATGATAATTTAATCTTAGGATAGTATAATACTTTGTTCACTAATTATAACTAAATATAAGATAACTTAGTGGCTATTTTTGTTTTGCTCAAAATACACTTATTTCAAAGGTTTATTAATGATTATATATCTTTTATTTATACTTACATCTCTTACACCAAAATCACTGATGTAATATCTTCTATAACATTTCAATTGATATTCACTCAACAAAACTAAATTATTATAAGTTATATTTTATTCTTTCACGATACTTATTAATATCACAAAATTGTACTTAATTTTAAATTTTATAGTTCTCATGAGTAATTTAATTAAAATTTAAGGGGTAAATATGTCTTTTGATAAGATATCTAACGGGCTAGCTAATTGGGATTTTTTTTGTCAAGCCTACTAGATTACATTACATATCTAGAATTTGGAAAAATAAAACAGAGCTTATATTTTAACATGGACCCTTATCCTTTTAAGAGAATATTAGATTAGGCTTGATAAATTAATTTATCAAATCTATTCCTACTAAGTGAACAAGCTCCCAAAGTAATTATTTTGATTGATTATTTTATCACATATGTTGAATAAGATTATTTATTTTGTAATTTAGTTATATTATACCTAGCCTCTAATTAACTAAGAGCTTTATCTGTGAAAGTAAATATTGTATTAGTCCATATAAAATTATCTAACCACTCTAATCCTTTAAAATGAACATGCCCCAATAAATCTTGAAATCCGATTTCTTCCATTGTGAATGTAATTCTGGGACTAAGGATTTCATGTTGCCAAACACTGCAGTGCACTGATTGAACTCAAAACCATTCAAATGAATTCATAGGATTGAGGCAAGGATCAAAGTGAAACAGACCAGTCAATCATGAAGCAATGGGACCCCAAAGGGAAGGTAAGGAGGATCCTACTGGAATGATTTTAATTGAATTAGGATCAAGACTCATCCAAAACCGAAAACAGGGTTTCAAGAATACAATGGGCATTGAGGGGTTGCTGGAGGTTGTGCGTTGTCTTGTGTGTGCTGAAATCACGAATAGACCTATCGTGAGATACATCGCATAGAACAATAATGGGTGGAGGTTCTTCGAAGACCCCAGTCTGATACAAATTGATGGGAAATGCCATGGCCCATTATTAATCAAGTTGCAGCTTCATGGCATTTATCCTAGTAATACCATATAATTTATAAGATTTTTTTTTAAAAAAAAATAAGTTCATTTAGTATTTGAATAGAAATAATAACATCATTTTAGGAGATTTTGTTAAAATTTATAATTGTTTAATTTTTTTAATGCAACAATAACAAATATAAACTATATATCATTAATAAAATGTAATATGATAAAATTTATGTCATTTTTAATGTATAAAATAAATTAACTTATAACATGTTGAAAATAAATTAGAAATAGCTAACTTATTTTTAGAGGTTTGAATACAAGCTCTTTAACTAAAAAAAAATTACTAAACACTTATAAGAACTGTGTTCGTAACACGTGTTTTACTCTTCCAACTTCACTTAAAACTTTATCCATTCAAACATATCACTCAACAAATTTTTCATTTAAATTAAAATTCAAATTTTTTCTCTCTTACATATATAACTAAATAATTATATTTCAATTATTCATCTATTTATAATCAAATTAATATACACACACACTCACATTTATATATATTCACACCCTATAAAATAATCATTATTCCTATATACTATTACATTATTCAATTATTATTCTCTATTTCATACATATTCAAATAAATTAAAATTTTTAAATTATCAAAATCTTATAACCAAATATAATCCTTATCTCAACACAATTCACACCAAACATCATCCTTTAACAAAACCCCTCTCTCAAACTTAGTGAAGATATTTTTAAAAACTTATAAATTTACCCAAACTCGCATTTAATTTCCACACGAATCATGTATTTAAGATTTACTTACATTCTAATTTTTGTCAGAACGTATGCTCTTTCTGTCTTCAACAATTTTAACTAGATAATGATAAACATGAAGGCGCCACTACTTCCTTTCCTCGCATCGTTGAGGATTGCTCTAGGTATGTTTGGATCCTTGTTTGTATGGGTAGGAAAATGGTGGTAATTTAAGTGCGAGAATTTTATATTCGGTTTATAAGATTTACGTGAGTAGTAAAATTATTTTTATATATATTTAATAGATAAAAATGATTGGATGATACGATAGTACGTAAGTTTATAAAATAATAATAAAAAATAAACATGAGTAAAAAAACCATTTGTAAGTAGTGACGAACAGTTATTAATTTGGAAACAAACATAGCCTCTAAGTTTCCTCCGTCGACAACTGGGATGATTATATTTATGTAACAAAGCAAGAAAATATCCGATTTGGGATGGAAAAATCTCTCCAAATTTGCGATGTGATTGTGCATTTTGGGCCACAAACATTTTTAAAGCAATGTTAGCAACTGGACCATAACATAGGATTTGGGCAATGTACATTTGGTATTAAGGTGATCAAACAAACGTGTCATTGGACAGGCCCAATCCAATCCGATTGGATCAACGAGGGAGCACCATCAGATCCCGCGGCTCATATCATGTCATTAAGGTAGGCGATGAACACATTCCATGATTCCTTGCAACGTTTTATGTAGCCATCTTTAATTTCTCTAGAGATGATTTTTTACTGTAAACTGTAAAGAAGAGAGTAGAGATCAGACACAACGCTGAAGGCAAGGACCACATGGTACTGATGATGATCCGTATTGAATAAAATCTAGAATGTTGACATCGTTAGGTTATGTATGATAACCAAATGGCCAGAAACCGATTATAATACAAAAGTGCATTGGCCTTCTCCTTCCGATCATACAAACAATGCGGTATTCCAAGACCAATGCAATTTCTTACACAAGCGTGACTTAAAAAATGGGAAATAGAAAAGGCAAAAAGTCATCCTGATGCGTCATCTTATAAGCTTTGTACCCTTTGCACTTTGCATGACAAATAAGCCTCAATATCTACATCAACATGGTGAGCTGAAACCTGTCAAAAATTTTGTTCCCCATCAGGTAGAAAATGCTGATCAAATTGCGCTGTCACTTCGCATAAGTCCTTTGGCATGTTGGCTTTCCATTTCAAGAGCCATCAAGGATTTCTGCCTATGATACCGGTTTCTGTTTGAAGCAAGTGCTGTGGAAAAGGCAACAACAGAGGGTGCAAGACATCATCGATTTATTATGTGACGAAAATAAAGCACAAACCAACGATGTGCAACTAAACTTGCAGCAAACCAATTGTTGGGTAATGAACTTACATATCAGTTCATGAGGTAGGCCAAAGTCATACTCATTGTGCTGTCTCTTGATGCAGCAATAGTATATCCCAAGCAACAGTACAGAAAGAATTAACAGACAAGATAAACCTATTGCAATTTTGCCACCTGTAGATAAGCCATTTTTCCCCCAAAATAGAGGACAATCTGGTAAAGAAGGTCCGCCACACAATCCTTTATTCCCTGAAAGGCTGTGAGCAAATAAAAGAGCTGACAACTAAAAATGTTCTAATTAACACTATTTAGTTTCCTCACTTGTTTGCATATATGCAAGGGGAGTTACGGGGAACTGCAGACATTTAATCCGTGTGACAGAACACAATCGTAGCTAAAATTGTGTAAATGGTCAACAAGAGGAAAAAGTAGTATGTGGAAGAACAGAGACCAAGAAATAAATTCATACATCAAGATACATGACTTACTCTATAGCTCCGCCACGGACTCCAACTGAAAAAAGTTGGTCTGGAACTTGCCCTTCCAATAAGTTATCATTCAATAACCTTCGAAGAAACAACACGGATAAGGAAAAAATCAATAAACTTAATGTATTGTGTGCACATGATAAAGCTTTTCTTAATAGAATTAAACACATTAAGATTTGTAGTCTTCCATCAAGAGGAATCAGAAGTCAACTGTTGCGTGTAACAAGAAATGAGTCTAACTGAACATTTAATAGGATTGTATCCAGAAACAGCAATTTTACATCATACACAAGAATTTTTACAAGCTTGCCGCCAGTCATTTAAAAGAGCAACTTGTAGTCAGTCAACAACCTACCATTATAGTGCTAAAATTCTTCATAAAACAATAAGCAAGCACACAACTTACACAAGCTGCAAAGTAGATGAAGTTAGACTGTCTGGAATCAACCGTGTTAACTTGTTTTTTGACAAGTCCCTGCATTAACAGAGCAGAACGAGTCATGAAAAGGCGGACTCAAGAAACTCAATGCAGCACCGTTATATTGCAATCATCAAGGAAACATAAATCATCAGAACATGTTATGAGTATGCAACGGTATATATCTAATGATTTAGATCATTAAGATATATCAGAAGTGAATCCAGATTTTTGACAATATAACCAGAATATCTCAACAAAAGTTAAATGTTTCAGCAAACAAAAGCAGTAAGTAGGATAATGTGATCTCACAGCTTCACAAGTGATTTTTGACCCAATCCTGAAGGTATATTACCTCCTAAAGAATTAGAACTCAAATTCCTGCACAAAAAATGAACATCAAATAAGTAATGAGTTAATCATGGAAAGAAAATTCAAGTAACTAGAAAGGAAATACACAGCAGTGTTCAGCTGAACAGCATTAGCTAGCCAACTTGTTCATAGTGAAAACACAGCTGTTTACAAAATTAAAGATGAAAATGCTTAATCTGTAGTTGGTACAGATAAAATCATATAAAAACAAAAAGTTCCAACAGGATAATGAGGCCATATACATTTTTAAGGAGTTAATCCATGGATAGCCTCTGTGTTGCTGCTCCAAACTCAGTATTACATCTGTGTTCTTTATTTCAACATTCAATTTCATTAATAGAAGAATGTTCAAGTATTGATTCACCACGAAGCCAAAGAAAAGTATCAATGATCAATCAAAAGAATATTAATGCCACTCATCATACCAAGGTTTCAAAACAGAATTTTAATTTACATCATTCACCTTTCTGTGCAGATTATTCTTTCCTACTGCTATTTTTGATTTGAAATATGACAATTTTGGACCTTCCATATATAGAAAATAAATGAAACCTGCTACGTCAATGACACTTAAGGGGTACTAAATGAGTAGCTGCATTAATATTTTCTGTAGTACGATCAATTGCTACTTGTTGTCTGAGCAGTAATTCATTTATGAATTGGCCACTGAATAAAAATTAAATGTGGATACTTACAGGCTTACCAAATCCGTCAAGAGGCCTATTTGATCACTGATGTAACCTTTCAACCCTTGGCTACCAAGATCTCTGGAAAATAAGATGACAGAATGGTCTCCTTAAATGGAAATAATTAACTAAATACCACATTTCTATGTGGCTTTTACAGTGGCGAAAAATTTTGGTGTTGGCTGAAACAAAGTTAAACTAGATGTTTAAATGGAAAACAGAACCTGTCATATGGAAGCAAAATTCAAAGTATGCAAATTTCAAAGAGATGTAGACATTATGAATGCATGGAGTAGCATCAGGAACCTTCCAGCTGCTAAGCCAAAAGTTTGCAATGCATTTAGTTCCTCTATGACAGCAGTCAATCTCAGTCCATTTGTCAGTACAGCAGTGACAACTCATAACACAATTTCCTAAAGGATATATTAATTATTACATAAAAGAAATTCTATTAATTGCAGAAAATACTTTGCTGTAAGAAGATTGAATTATTTGTCAATAAAATTATATACAAGCACTAAGAATGTTGCACAAAATTTCATCACATTTATGCTTTTATAAACTTTATGTTTCTGCACATCCCATCTACACTAGGCAGAATATATAGCACCCAAAGAGAAGAAACACTTACATTTGGGTCACGACAAGAGCTGTTTCATTCTTTGTGGGATGACATGTAACACCCTCCCATGCATCCCATATGGTAGGGGCACAAGGATCTCCATTCCAACCCATTCTGTCGGGCACACGAAGAGAATCCTTCAGTGCTCTCATTGCAGCAACTGCAAAAGTTGTCTTAAACTATCAACAGTTTCACTTTGCATCATGTTATAACCATTAGAACAAACTCCACTTTCTTTCACAATTTTCCCCTTAAGTTTCCCAATTAGTGAAGTAAGCCCATCTGCATTCTTCCTATACCTAAAATTAACCACACCAAACAACTACTTTCCTCAATCCTTACAACCCAGAACCCTCAAAATAGACATAGCTACAACGAGCATAAGAAAGCCAGAAGACACCAGAATGGTTCCCATAACAATTTTAAGCAAAAGACTGAGAAGAGGAAATTTCAATCAAATTAGTGAGTTTCACAACATCCCAAGCAGTTCTGAATCAAGAAATCAGGATCCTGTCACTAAAGGCCCCAATATCATTTTTGACTAAACCTATGCAATGTTCATTATGTTCGCCATCACAGAATTATTGCTATTAATTGATAAAGGACCAGGCCAACAACAAAATTATCTACAATCAATCACCAATAATAGGAAATATGTGTGTGTGTGTGTGCTGTCAACTTGTAAATTCTGGATTAACTAGTTCGAGTCAGTCGACTCCCCCCTTTCTTCTCTAACCCTGCACACTCTCAGCAACATAGCAAGAAGCATAAATAAATCTATCGTTTCCTATATTTCCTATAAAGATCCACTACAATAGAGTCATATAATACATGAAACCATTCCTCAAAGACATACCCTGATCAGGCACGGTCTTGAGATCAACAGGCACAATTGCATAATTCTCAAGCCCACAAATAATGGGGGCGCCAACCACCGACTCCAGCCTCACAGTCAAAGTAGTGCTACTCAAATTCTTCACAACATAGCTCCAATCATATGCAGCAAAACCCCCAACCTCCTTAAACACATCCACCCTACTCACATTCTCCCCATTCACCGACACATCAAACACCCTCTGCCCGGCCTTTCTCACACTCACATCAATCTCTGCGAAATGGAACCACAGCAAGTAATCCAGCTTGGCATCCACAGGCAACTCGTACTCCAGCATCCCACCCCCCTTCCCCAACGCCGTAATTGCCGTCTCGTAAAGCTTTTTGGGGAAATAATTCGGACTCCTTTCCGCATTAACTATGCTCTTAATGGCTGAAATGGCCTTGATTGTCGCTCCATTAGCGATGGACACTTCCCGTAAGCGGAATTTGGCATCAGACTGCCACGACCGGCCGAAAATATCGGTGTCGTTGCTGAATCCAGGGCCCCATTGATTCGAACCGGAGGAAAACCTACCGTAGTTAATCAAAATGTAATTGCTAGACTTTTTTGCATGGTCAAAGGGGTAAGCATTATTGTCAACTTGAGTCAACTCCACGGACCCTACTACTGGAGAATCAGTGGCGATGCTGTAGAAGCAAAGGTCCACTAAGGGTTCATCTTGATAAAAGAAGAGATCCGAGTAGGCGCCCGAGCGAGAGACCGATTTGGGCCAAGGGGAGCGCCAGGAAAAGACTAAAGTGCCCTCGATTGAGACTTCGAAGGAGGGGGAGTGCGACTTGCCGTCGAAGTTGTCGTAGACGGTGAATGTGCGGAGGAAATATCGGCCTCGGCCGGTGGCTGTGGGGATGGAGTAGCAGTTCTTCTTGCCGTAGGAGATGGGGAAGTAGCGTAGTGTCTTTTCCTGATGGTGGTGAAAGCGGAGGGGCTCGGAGACCACGGAGGTGACGCCGCCAGAGTGGAAGCGGTCGGAGACCCAGGTGGTGCCGTAAGCGTCGGTGGAGTTCACGAGGCCGCCGCAGTTAATGTGTAAACGGTACTCTGCGAAAAAAGAAACGAATAATTAAAACAAAAAAATCCGTGAACCAAAAATGGTAATTACTAATTAGAGCAGTGAGCCAGCAAAGAGGTGTGGATATTACAGATATAAGAGGTGGTGGCGAACTTACTGAAAGGATGGAAGACAGAGAGGGAAGAAGGGAGTAGAGAGAGCAGGAAGACGAGGACAGGAAGGAGGGACATGGTAAGTAATTCTACGGGGAAGATGCTTGTTAACGTTTGCCGATTGGACATAAAGTGGGCATCGTCAAAGCGAGAAATACCCCTTAAACGACGTAAACGGAAAAACGATGGCAGATAATCAGCGATTTGAACAAACAGATCTTGCGAGAGTTTCTCTGCAGTCCTGCCTAATAGACTGAGGAGAAAAGAAGACCGGGGGGGGACTGGGACTCTGAGGAAGAAGTGGGTCCGACAGTCCCAACGAGGAGGTTCCCTGACAAAGAAAGCGACAGCGACAATGTCTTCAACTGAATTCACATTTGGTAGCTGCCATCCACTCTTTATGCAGCTATAATATCCTCAGCTCTTAAAAGCCTTTCCGGTAATGAATGCTGATGAGAGGAAGTGCCGTTGGAAGATCGGAGATGCCAGATTTATTTATTGGATTTACATCTCCAAGAGGCACCATGGCAGCATTTAAACCACCTGCAGAGAAGAACATATTAAAGTAATAATTGTTTTTACATTTATGACGCAAAAGAAAACGGAAAAATATTGCAGTCCGACAAACGAGGAGTACGAAAATTGAACTTTTATTTAGTTGAACATTGAGTACTTGAGCAGCCAAAGAAGTTAATGAAGGATGGGCATTGAGTGAAGGTTTACTTCTTCACAATTATTTTCAGTACAATACTTCGAAAAATCGTTTCTTTGTTATCTCGAACAGCGATTGTAAAAGAAATTGTTGTGTTAAATAAGAAGAATATCTATGCTGTGTAGATAAATGGAAATGCATTTGACAATGGCCGAAAATCCCAAATTCAAAGCTGATTATATATATCATAATTTTAAGTTATAAAATAAAAAAAATTAACTAAATAATATAATTATAATATTATAATTTTATTTATTTATATAAATCTTTATCAAGTTCAACATCGACAAAACTCTAATTCTGGATCCATGGATCAAGGGTTTTAGACGTGGCCTCGGGACTTGGAAACCGAAATCTGGCGCGGTCTTCCTCTACGCACTTCCCGTTAAAGCAATCGCACAACCATTAATGAAGTTTTTAACTTACCATAAAGCAATAACAGTTCAATATTATTTGTTGTAAACCATAAAATATATGCATTTCGTGTCTGGCGGTGGGGTAGGTTTGAAATTAAGTAGAAACCCGTGAGTCCGTGACGAATCCATCTTCATTCCATTCAGAAAAGTGTGTGTGTGTGTGTGTGTGTGTATTATGAAGTGGGACTCTTTTTATGATTTGGTTGGACGCATGGAATATTAACTACAATATATTAATGTGTATGAAAATAACCTTTTGCCATGTTTAGGCTTTAGAACATGTTTGGATGACATGGTTTTGGGTGTATTAATGTTTAAAGATATTATTAAGATTTTTATATTCCTATGACGTTTGATTTGGATTATAGTCATTATACGGCGAAAATGAAGAAATTTATGTCTGAATTTGTGTTTTTCTAATTTTTTTGGAAACAAAAAATATTATTATATTAAATTACATTTAGTTAGTGAATTTTTCATGCTATGTATAATAGTATATATTTATATGTAATTTCAAGGAGTTGTTTAGGTATACAAAACATAAACATTATGTTTGGAACCTAAGTTTCACACTTAAAACTCTTTCTACAACTTCACACTATCAAATATACTATTTAACAAAATTTTAAAACTCAAAATTTCTTTCTCTTACGTATATAATTAATTAATTATTTTTTAATCACTATACCTATTTACAATCAAATCAATACTTATACATCTCATACATATACTCACATTTATTTTTATTTATACCATAAAATCTAGTTATTATCTTTATATATTGTTACATTATCCAATCAATTATATATTTCAATTCAAATAAATCATACCATTTATCCTATCAAACTCTTCTTCCCAAATAATTCCTATCAAATATCTTATTCAACAAAAATCCCTCTTCCAAACAAACATAGCCAAAGAGAAAAGTTTATGCAACATAAAAGAAATATCATTTTCAAGAAGAAATTGATGTGATTTTGTAACATATTATTGAGTTTGGATCTGTCCAGCATTAGGGTTTAGTGTTTATAGTGCAAACAAGTTAAAAGGCAAGCAAATAGGATAAGCAGCACCTTGAACTCGGAGGAGGAGCGGTCCCCGTGAGGGCGGCTCCACCGCGCACCGCGCCTCCGACAGGCGATGACTGGCCATTTTATTCTCGCAAAATTCCGGACAAGTTGTGTGTTAAAAAATGCAAGTCCATCAACAGATGACATTCGTAGAAAAGTCATGTCCTTCGCAATATTTTCAGTATACCCTGAAAATGTCATCTGTATTTCTGCATTGAAATTAAACAACACTGTCCCCCAAAAAATTCCCATTTGCTTGGATAAAGTTTTGAATTGCTTTCAACAATCATAAGGGGTCGAAGCTTTCAGAAATTCTGAAGGGATATGAAGAACAAGGCGACCTTTTTCTCAAAGGCCATGTTGGGTATGATAAGAGCTTAATGAATTGAATTATTTTATTATTAATAAAATTTACACACTTTATGAGTGTGTGAAATTATTTATAAATTATAAAATTATTGTATTTTAATTAATAAAAATAAATTTATTTAATATTAAAAGTATAAAGAATATTTAAAATAATAAAATAAAAAATATCAAAAAAATTGAAAAAAAAGGAGAGAAAATTTGATAGAAAACACAAACAAAAAGTGAAAAGAGAAAAATAAAAGATTAAAATAAGGAAATTATTTTATTCTACATTGTGTAAAAATATTTAAAATAAAAAATAATGAAAAATTAAAAGAATTTATAAATGGTAAATTTTGAGAGAATATATAAGTATAAATTGTAAATTAGATAAAAAGAGAGAAGAAAATGATAGAAAGAATAAAAATAATTAATATAATTGTAATTACGTAATTTTGTTAGGTGAAGCCAAAAAATCTTTGTTAAAATAATAATATATAATTATGCATTTTAGTTGTAATATACCGAATCTATAAGTAATCATCAGCTTTCATTTTTAAAAGTGGGCATGATATTAATCTATATATAATTATTTATTCATCTTAATAAAGTGAACATGTCATAATGGAATGTTCTTATTGAGAGATAGAATTACAATCTAAAATATTGTTTTGAAATTTACATGAATTAATTAATTTTTAATAATTATATTGAATAAGTTTCGTTATTTCAAGTGATTATATTTATTTTTTTATTATAATTTTAATATACGAAGTATTCAATCAATAATATAAGATTTAAATAGTTTTTGAATTACGTATAAAAGAATCCAAAATTTTTTATTATTTTATTATAACTTTTAAATACAAGTATTTATTTGACAATTTAATAAAATTTATCCATAATTTTAATAAATTGTAAGCAACATATCATTGGCGTTAGTAAAAAAGTAAAATTGTCAGATGAGGTTAATCAGAAAAATTAGGCCAAACTAGCTAATCGCTGTGCGGTCCGTGAAACTGACTGATTCTAATTTTCGTTTTGCTATCTCACTTTTGACAAAATAAAGCCCCGTTTGTTTGGTGGGAACGGAGTCTGACATAACGAATTTAGCTGGTAGGAATGAATTTGATTGAAAAAGCAATATCTGGACACTTGTATTACTGCATGCGCAACCAAACGACACAATAAGGATAAAACAAATCGTGTAAATGTAACGGAATTGTAAGTAATGTTATAAAAATATAATTCAATTTAGGAGAATATAATTCAATTTAGGAGAAGTTGTAGAAACATATACACGAGCACGCGCGCACGCACACACACCAACAATAAAAACAATATAAGGAACACTCTATTTATTAATGTAGTTTGGAGGTCCTTTCCTACATTTGCGGACATTAAGTTAAGTTGATTTCATTATTACAATCAAAGTACAGTAAAAGATATGGTAAACAACTCTCAATCCTCACCATACAAACCTTACATCTTCTCCTAGGCTCAACTTAAACATCCTTAATTTGTATTTAATTTAATTACCCTTAGGCTCAACTTTCAAATTACTCGATTGGTTTGTGTATCAAAGGTTGTTCTCACCCTTAAAAACTCATAAAGATAAAAATGATTCTAGCACTCTCATGATCAGACGAATGGAATCTCTATTTTATCGTGCATTCGTTCTTTCTTTTCTTGTGCCTTAAAATGATCTGATATTTATAGTTGTAGAATATGTGATTCTAATTCATCCAAACTTCATCATTCTTTAGTTGATTCCTAATGGGTTTCTAATGTAGATAAGGTTGCAGGATCTTGATTCCATCTTTGCACGGAAGTTTTGTTCAAGTAAGTTGAGGTTGTTTATGTAACTTCCCAACATGTCTTCAAATAGGCTTCTATTTTATTATAAATTTATCACTTTCTTGAATTCTACTCATTATAGGTTTATGAATCCAAATAGACTTCAAATATTGAGTATCCTTAATTATGTTGGATTTTGCATGATAATGTTTGTGTCCAAATATGCTAGTATATATATGTAGTAACAATCTACCCCTTCGACACATTTATGGCACAAAACATGTAATAGACACTCAAATCAAGACAAACAAAAATTGAAGTGCATAAGGTGTCTTTCTTCACAAAGCAGTGTACTTAACAATGATCATTACAGTAATGTGCAATATCTGGGTTATTATTACAACATTGTTCGAAACATAAAGTTTTGTTTAACATCCAAAAAACAAACAAACTCCCCCTCATATGCAGCTTCTTACTTCCTTCTTGTAGCTTTAGGAGTCTTGATAGGTTATTACTCCCCCTTTGTACAACATATTTGCCGGAGAAATGGCTAACAAGTAATGGCTCTTGGACTAGTTAAGTGAGGCCAACAATGGCTGTAACATGGAGAGAGAAGTTGGATCATCAAGTGAATGTCATCTAAGATTATCAAGTGTAGCAACTCTAGAAGCAAGAGCATCGAACAAGGTCAAGTTTTCATCCTCTGGTATAGGTAAGGCAACTTCTAATTCCTACTCAAGCACAGTAGGTATATCATTAGTGTTGATTGCAACCATACTGGAGTCAAGGTGGTTGCTTGGTCCAGGATCAACTCCAATGTTAGCATTAGGATGAGGTGCTTTTGGTTCAGGATAAAAAACTCCAGCTTCTGGTTCACCAGACTCTTCACTAGGTAAATGCACACCCATAGCCATCAATGTTGTACGTAGAATTGCAACATTAAGGTCAATATTTTCTATTTCAACTTGAAAATTGTTGACTGAATGCCTTAAGACCCATCGCACACTTAACAAAGTTTGTACAATATCTAACAAGTGCTATTAGGATGGTGGTGGAGGCGTTGTAAAAGCAGAACTGGACTCAGCGTAGATAGATAAATCATTGATTTTCGTAATTTTGCCTACTTTTAGCTTCTATAGTATCATCTTCAACTTTTGCACCTAATCGTCCTTCATCACTCTCAACTTGTTCTTTTTAACAACACAAATCTTAGTAATTAAACCAGGGTAAGGAAGATAGGTCATCACATTCTCTTTTTCAAAAAAATGCACGATGTCATGGTAAAATCAAATATCACAGATTTACCACACTCTTATTAACTAGGGAATAGAGTAAGGTAGCCATTTCACACATAACCAAAATCACGTTGGTAGTAGGTAGCCAGTTATAGGTACCAAGTTTATACAACAAAAAATACTTCAAGATAAGCAAAGATGGCTTCAAGTTATTTGAATTTGGCCACTTAGTTATACTTCATCCAGTCAGCACACTTGCAATTCTATTATAATCAATACAATGTTTTAGCCCACATGGGGCATCCAAATCACATGGAGACCATCCTAAAGTCAAGTTGGTCACATTAGGAGTGAATCTAATGAACCTCCCACGAACATACACTTAGTAATGCCATCCACAGTCAGAGTTATCAACTCTCTTAGACATTAGCATAAAATTCATATACAATTCAAGCAATGTAGTAATCATAAGCTTTTACTCACACAAACAATCCATGTTGTCTTAAGGAACGCTTTGTTGATGAAGAAAAATTCACAAATTCCACTTGTGTGAATTTTTCTTAACCAATGAAGCATTTCAAAATAAATTCAAACGAAGAGATATACCCATCTGATAAGTATTGAGAATATCTTCTTTTGAACTAATATTGCTGTAATCTGACTATTTTACAGATGTTGTACTAGATGTTGCAACATTGTAAACTATATTCTGAGCTTTCCTTCTAACAGAATTAAAGGCAACGTAATTGCTTGTTTGATTCTCGTTTTCCTCAGATTCTTCAAATCTTTCTTTAATTCAAGTGGTGTTTATAGATTTCTCTTATTTGTTAGCACAGATTGTCTACATGTGACCATAGCCGCCACACTCATAACATTATGAACCTTTCTTCTATATATCAACTTTCTCCTTCTTCTTGAAGTTTTAAGGTTTTCCTTTGGAAATTTCTTGGATGAATTCCTAGATTTATTAGGTTTATTGAACTTCTTCTTTCGTAGGAATCTCTTGAACTTTGTGACTAGGTATGCTGTATTAATATCAATATTAGCGCAACCACTATCCGAATTACTAATGTCTTTACATTGAAAGGCAATATCTTTTTTCTTATCCTTCTTAGCGAAATTTAAATTCAAATTTATAAGGATTCCATGAGTTTATCTAAACGCACATTGTCTACGTCTCTTGCCCCTTCTATTGTAGCTATTTTGGGGACAAATTTCTAAGGCAAAGAACGTAGGGTTTTCCTTACAAGGTTCACATCATAATACCTTTTCCCTAACTGGAAGCCTTGATTTGCTATATGACGCCACTTGCCATTAAAATCTGCAATTGTGTCATTTTCTCCCATCTTGAGATTCTCAAATTCAGAAGCCAACATCTACAACTTAAAACTTTTAACCACACTGGTTCCTTTAAGAGTATTTTGAAGAATCTCTAAAGTTTCTTTTGTGAACTCACAAGTAGAGATTAACTCAAATTATTCTTTAGCAACACTTGTGAAAATTACAGTAATGCCTTTAGAATTACCTAGCGCGGAATGTCGTTCGTCAACAATTTAGGCCTTTGCATCCTTCTTAAAATCTATGCCTCCGGTGTCCGTTTTTGTTAGTAGATTCAATTCAAATTCAATGGTATTCCAAACTTTCTCATCTTGTGATCTAATAAAAGCAAACATTCAGACCTTCCAATATGGGTAATTAAATCTATCAAGTAGTGAGAACATGTAACTGAAGCTCCTTCCTTAGTGCTCGTGTCTGTAGATTCTTAAAAGGTACCAGGATCACACGCGCTTTGATCCAAGCACCTTGGGCAACTTGACTCTAATACCACTTATAAATCACAGTAAAGTTGTAGATAATGTTGCAACAACACGGTTCAATTTAAGAGAACCTGCAAAAACAAATTCACAAGCATATGCACACACCAACAACAAAAACAATATAAGAAACACCTAATTTATTAACGTAGTCTACATCTGTGGACACCAAGCCAAGTTGATTTCAGTATCACAATCAAAGTATAGTGAAAAATATGTTAAACAACTCTCAAGCCTCATCACACAAACTCTACAATTTCTCCAAAGATGGTTCATCAGTTGGTGACATTAAAATACTCTTGTTTTGTATGTAACCTAATTATTCTTAGGCTCAACTTTTAAATCACTCGACTGATTTGTGTATCCAAGGTTGCTCTCACTTTCAAAGACTCATAAAGATAAGAATAATTATAGCATTCTTACGGACAGACGAATGGAGTCTTTATTTTATCATGCATTCGTTCCTTTTTTTTCTTGCGTCTTGGCATGATTTGCTATTTATAGTCGTGGAATATGCGATCCTAATTCATCCAATTTTCATCATTCCTTGGTCGACTCCAAATAAGTTTTTGATGTAGATAAGTTTGTAAGATCTTAATTCCATCTTTGCATGGAAGTCTTGTTCAAATTTGAAGTAGTCGATTAAATTTATCCATGTAACTTTTCAACATTTTTTCAAATAAACTTCTAATTAATTATGAATTTTTCACTTTTTAAAATCCTTTTTATCGTCCTCAACTAGATTTTAAATATTAAACATCTTTCGCTGTTGCAAGACAGTGTTTGAATCCAAATATGCCAACGCATATATATAAATATATCATTATACTGAATATTGTAGTTTGTTCATATTGTTCGATTAAAAGTTTATATCAAATTTCAGAAAGAAAAAACCTTTGATAATTAATAACCTGTACAAATTATTTTTAATATTAAACATAAAATTATTTGCATTAAAATATAAAAGAGAAACCGATAAAGATAGAGTTACAATCGAAAATATCTCACGGAAGGGAGGAGAAGCGAAGAATCCGGTTCATGGAAGGAAAATCGCGCAACCGGTAACCCTGTGACAAGGCAGGAGAAGCGAAGATGAGCAGATTAAGAGGAAGTAGAAACACAGCCGAAGAGACAGAGAGCAGCATGGAAGAAGGAAAAAGGAAGAAGAGGAGACGCGATTTGGATGACCAAATCGGAACCGGATCGGGTTCTGAGTTGGAAGTCCGGAGGATGTGGTTAAGTATATACTACACGAGTGTCCGGCGGTTGCTGGTGATTCAGGGCAGATAATTTTGGTCAAATTTTTGTAATTTCCCCCGAAGGTCTTTTTTATTATGCTTTTAATTTCGGTTCTTACTATAGGTTCTTGCAGGGTCTTTGGACATGAAATGCCGTCAGCTAAGTTACCTGCCGCTGCAGCTAAATCAACAGAAGCAGAAGCTGAACTGAGCTATATCCTGTAATTTTTTATCGAAAGCTAAAAGTGGAAGTTCGAGCATTTTTTTTGTGAACATTGCCTTTCATAGTCATTTCACAGAAGAAGCAGAAAAATCAGCATATTCTTGTTGATTCCATGCTTACGCATGAGAATATTTGACCGAGAATGATAAATAGAGAAGTGGAGTTGGATGGGGACCCTGAATTATTTGTTGGACCTCCACCTGCCGTGGTCACAGAAATGAGTCTGCCAATGAAGCAGATCGTTTGAGGAGGTTCTCTCTATTTTCTCTGTTTATAACCTAGACCTTTTAGTTTCTCAAATGCTTCTAATGCAATAAGTTTTATAATGGTTATTGAATGGGGCTGATTTCTCTGTTTTGTCTTCAGATTACTAGAATCATTGGGGCTGAGGAAGATAGTCCATACGATATTCTTGGTGTCAATAACATGTCGGCTGAAAACATTACAAAGACGTATGGACCTGCTAGTGTTTGGGATATCTCAAAATCTTATGTCAAGCTAGAGGTCTCCCTCTCAAATAATCTATAGTCATCTTCTGTTTGGTCATATATTGCATCCTTCCTGCACTCTTGATGTGCGTGTATAAAATTTTCCTAGACAAACCCATTGCTCATGTTGTGTTATATAGGTCTTGGAAGTTTTCACTAATGGTTGGTCCTGACAAATGCTCTCACCCTCAAGCTCACCAAGCATTTGTTAAGTTGAGGAAAGCATTTGCTCAATGGTAACGTCTTCAAGTTCTGACAAGTTCTCCCATTTTCTGTGTGATTTCATGCATGCATTTCAGTATTTGGAAGTAGAGTTGATAGTTATTATCCAAAGATTGAATGGCATTCAACATTTCTGGTGTTACTTGATATGAACAAGAAACTGTTTACTGGCAGGTATATCTATGGAGGGTGTTGGCATACTCCAGGCGGAGATGGATGCAAAAGTTGCACCAAAGAGGGATGAATGGATGACCACATTTCCTCCAGAAGGTAAAGTATATGGCTTAGCTGTTATACTTTTGGATTTCTTGCTTCCCATCTTTCTGTCGCTACATAAAACCTGTACAGGTACAGGGCATGTTCTTACGGGCGATAGAAAATGCTGATCACTGCTTCCACTAGTATCTATTGTAACTATGGTCTGTCTTTGAGCGTTAATCACAATAGAATGTATGTGAAGTATTATCTAATATTACTAAATAAATCCTTATGGAGACTCTGGATTTATAATTTCTCAATTGAATTATGCCACTGTTGGTCGTTCTTGGTGCTTAAACAACCACAAGTGTGTTTCTGCTGCTGAAAGTTTAAATTGTACTTGTGTTCTGATATTATCTTCCATTGTTTAGCCTGGCATGACCATGCATTGGACAACAAGATTTAGTCAGAGATATAAAGAAGGATGGGTCGATACAAGTGTCCGGACAGATACACCTACCTTCAGAAAGAGCTCAATAGGGCACGATGAAGTACATTAATTCTCTTTTTAGTTTTCGATTTTTACTTTTTAATGGGTTTAATACACGGGAGATGTTTTCCAGGCCATGGTGTCTGACTGTATGGTGTTGTGGCAGTTACTTGAAAGCCTATAATGAGGCTGCAGCACTTGCTTCAAATGAACAAGAAAAGAGTGAGTCCTTAGAGTCGCGCAAATAAAAAAAATTCAAGCAGGAGCCAGTGAATAAGGATTGGGAGGGATATCATCCGTGGAAGCCTTGGGACCATGATAAGGAATTGTGTGGTGGAAGGCAGAGCGTAAAATTGGACATGAACAACATGGCCCAGGATGGTTCACGAAGGGGTCAGAAAGCAGAATCGCTGAGAATATTTGGGTTGTACAACCATTTATTGGAAAATAAGTATTAAAATTGTTAAATATAATTAAATGTCTGCTATTTCCAACAAATTTGACGAGATAATCGTGCCATTCTTTTCTCCATTCCGCTAAGCTTCAATGAATTATCTTGCCGAAGTCTTTTGTAGGGTAGAATCTCGGGGTAAATTTTATGGATTGTAATACGTCAATCTGTGCCTGTTGAATCTTGAAAACTACAATATAAACCTTTATGGTGCACCACATGCATGTCAATATCTTCTGGCCTCTATAGCTATCATGGTACCTTTGACACTACTCGTTGAGTATTATATCAGAATAATTATTTTTTGTCGGATATATGAGGATGAATCATTCCTGGTTCTGTGGACTGCGTGTACGTGGAATTGAGGTTCATGGAGTTGCTTGGTCTTTCAATTCTAAATATGTGGAAGGAGGAGGGTTAATTAATTATTAGTGTAGTAAATCTGTGTTTGGATGCAAATTTAGAAAGTTTTTCTTTCATCAAAATCTATACTTTCAAACATAATACTCAATAATATAATTCTTTTTATTTTGTTCTTTCTTACTTTTATATTATTCTTAAATATTTACCTCAATTTTACCCTCACTATAATTTCTCACTGGTCAAACCATGTCGTAACCCCTTGTGGAACACTCACTAATCAACATTTTTGCATAATATTATGAACTAATTATATCGAAAGTTGGCTAAAGGAAACTTTCACATCGAGGGATTTACATTTGATACATTTTTATTTCGTTATGCAAGTTAATTGTAGGACTAGAAAATGTATAAATAACAAGGAAAGAAGATCAGAAAATGCATGCCTCTCCTGCTTAACTTAGTCTTTATTTGGGCTTATCCAAACAATCACTATTGGGCCAAATCTAGTTTTGGGCCAATCAAGTAAAATTGCGAACCTCTCTGGCCCAACGAGTTATCAGCGGTGTCCTTGGTGTGCAATACCTTCCTCGCCAACCAAAAAATACTTGAAACTCAAAATCAATATTAAAATAGAAAACATGGCTTCTATAAATGACATCTCATTCTGGTATCTTTACTTAACCAGTTAACTCAACCATACGAATATAGTGATGGTCTAATATTCCTACAAATGGTGAGTGATTTATTGACTAGTACTGTCATCTGGGCAGTTCTTTCGGACCTTTTCCAAACTTCAAACTACATTAATAAATATATAGATGAAGACTGTTTTATTATGTAGTTCATTGATTTTTGAAAGTGAAATGAGACATATCTATGTTTGTAGTTTTTGTTTTAATTGACACCATAAGTAAATTAGAATTCTTAAAGCGCGAAAAGAGTGGAGAGAAAAGAAATCAAATACAAAAAGAAAGTGTGGCTTACGTACGAACAAAGGCTCTTGAACAAATTCCAATGAGCTAAACCATATATTATTTTCTCTTAATTTGAAAAAAAAATTATTTATTTATATAAGCGAATCCACGGGATAAACAGGAAAAAGATATCAAATAAACCAATACCAAATTAATGATGAGCATAACTAATATAAGTACAGACATTTAGGTTCAATATAACTTAATTAGTGCATGAAAAATATATATTTTCGTAACGGTGATTGCGTGATTATGGCATGTAATTAATCTTTGGTTCTCAAAACAACTCTTATGAGAAACCATCACCTTGGGTTGCAGTTGCATGTCTAGGCTTGTACCATGATGTCCGTTTCCATGCAGGCAATCCCAGTACTGGGCACAGAGGATGCTTTCATACAATTCAACCGTCAGTTCAAGAGATGTGAACACAATCCAATTGCATGGAGTGACAGTGAAGCCTGATGATGCCAGTCCTGACCTCTTCTGTGGATTTGAATTGATAGATTTGGGTGGGGGAATTGGTCGGGAACTACTGAAATCCACGGTTCAGTATAAAGTAAGCAGGTAAAAGAAACGAAAGCATGGATGAATGCAACCAGCAATGTAGGAAGAATTTTGTAGACATGCGCGCAGTAGCCTTTAATGTAAATTAATTTTCCGCAGTCGTTAATTCATATCCGATGACAAATTAAATCCAGTGGAGTCAACATTCGATAGACAGAAATGAAAGTGAGAAGTTTTGATTCACGTGTAATAAGAATAGTTCCATATACTTGATTATTCTTTAAGCCAAAAAAGGAAAAAGAAAAACGAAACGGAAAAAAAAAACAAAAGGAAACCACCCCTCAGGGCCGGAGCTGTCTGTTCTCATGTCCCGGCGGTGGACTTCTGGAAAGACAATTGTACATTTATATTTTAGTAACATTAAGAGGAACTTTCATACCAACGTGAACATACTATTGTTGCAAAATTTATGTTGTCACATTTGTATACAACTTGCTGTTAACAGAGTTCAACAATTATTAATATTTCAGCAAATTTGGGCTTTTCATAATAAACCTTAGGTTGGATGTTTTGTTGGATAATTCTTGAGTCCAACTGCTTAATATAGCTTATGGCACAAGATTAGGTGAACTTTGTGTTGATAATAAAGACTTGATGTGAATGTGACGTGTTAAAATTAGAGTAGAGCAAACAACTAATAGATATGCATCAAGATTTGTAGATGTCTCCAAATTGTGATTATATTATTTTGGATATTGTTGTAACATCACTAAGGTAATTGGGATCTAGTCAACTTTGTAGGAATTTGTAGCTATCCACAAAACTTTGCATCAAATGAGGAATTATCACTCAACGAGTATAAATACCACACCATTTCAAATGCAGAGAGCGACCTCTAAAGACTTCAAATACTAGTTATGAAAGTGCTAGACTTCTTAAGTGATCATTGTATTTGAGTGAGAGTTGGAGTTCATGAATGATATTGTTAATATAAAAACTAGTTGAGTGAGTGAAAGTTAAGCCGTAAGGTAGTTAAGTTAAGCACAAAATTGAGATGTTTTAATGCAATCAACCATCCGACCACCTTAGAAAAAAGTGTGGGGTTTGTGTGAGAGATGTGAGTATTGTTCACCTTTATAATTTTGTGATAGTGAAAAAATCCTGACTTATTGTCTGCAAAGGTGTGAATAGATCTTCAAACTACATTAACAAATACTGATGTTCAATATTTTACTTAATTGTTTGTGTATGTATCTATGTGTGCTTGTGCATAAGTAATTGTTACCGCAAATTCCTTCAATTGAGTTGTGATTGTTACAACATTATCCACGACATTGCTATGCTTTTAAACCATAACTCTATGAATCATAAATGTCATGTGTTCGACCTACAATTGGATTTCGGATTGTTAAGCCTTTAATCATGGAGTAGCACTGAGATATATATACTAACCGCAGTGGCCGTGCTGTCTCCTGTACGACACGAAGAATACTCTAACTAAGTGGCGTACAAATTAATCAAATTAATTTCCAATAAAGCCTATATAACATTCTGTACCGCTAAGAAACTGCAATTAATTAAGTGCTAATCTCAACTTCGCACGAGTTTCCCTTCTGAAGCAAAGGCTTCTTGAAACTCGATCCCCACGTAAGATTACAACTGTACAGGGACGAATAATTAAAATAAAGATTAAGGGGTAATCAACAGGTCATTAATTAGACCATCGTGTAGAGAACAGGAGAGGCAACAAACGTATAAACCACGAGACCCTTCACGTGTGCCCTCACTTTCTTGTTCACTACAACCCACATTACTTTTTTATAAACCCACTTTTCCATTATCTATTCTAATAGCTTAATAAAAATTCTCTGTGATTGCGACGTGAGAAACAACAACAGGCCGCGATGGCACAAGTATTAAGATTGACCTTCATGTTAAACTTAGGGTTAGCTGGTGATATTAGTGAATGGGGAGGAACACGAGACAACGAAACTGGGATTATGTTGCTCGCTCTTCGGATTAATTAATTCACATTAATCTGTCACTTACTTGGGTTTAACAATGACTGCGGTGGAAGATTAAATTAATGGACGATGCTACATAGAATTTAGTATTGCTGAAGGTTACAACCTTGAAATTTCTGTTTCTTGGGGTTTGAAGGTGGAGGGGATGTGGCATGCAATGGCATGCACGGCAACCTGTACTTCACGTGTCTGTCTTTGACTGCTATTTTGATCCATTTGTTTCCTCCAATTTCAAATTTCCCCAAAACTCCAAATTTCGGCATGGGGATTCCAAAATATTCTTATGAAAATGTTGCACTAAAACACTTCTTCAATTTCTTTTATATTTTATTTTAGGCTTTTTAGTGTAGTTGACAGAAATTAAAAGTTTGAAATTACTTATTGATATTTTTTTTCTTTTGCTTTGTGGTAAATACATTAATTAGTTGATCAAATAACGAAATCAATTCTTGGTTTAGTGATTGACGATCGTTGTCTAAAATGTCATGTACGTAATCCATTTTAATATTATTCAAGCTGTAAGTCATTTATTTTATAATGACATTACACATGTAAATCCACTTAGGCAGCATAAATATTTACTTTAAAAATGTTTCATCAGCAAGCCAGTGTTAAATTTAATGACTAGGATGATAAAGACATAAAGTGCATCATCTTAGTAAGTCAATAGTGCCATCTTATCTTGCTACTATGAGTTAACATTTGACCTATCATTTATAAAAGCTTCTATCTACATCACTCTATGATTTATCATTTATATGTGATATTCCTGCATAATAAATACTTAATAAGCATATTAGGATTTCCACTTTGATTCAACCAAAAAAAAAAAGCACAAAAAATAAAATAAGGTCATGAAAATTGTAAATATATATATATATATATATATATATGTACAGCTGAATAATTCCTAATCCAATAATTCTCGCCCCCATCCCATTATGTTGGGTAGGTAAAGCCTACACATATAAAATATTATGTAGCTAGAAAGCCTATGAGAAAAAAAAAACAATCTTTTAAGTATAACATACCAAAAGGGCATGGCAATGAGATCACTCTGACACCCATTGTTTATTTATTTTTGAATGTTGTTGTATGTTTTTAATTATTTTTTTTAGAATAATGTAAAAGTAAAAAATTGACAAAAAATAAAAAGTAATAAATAAGAGTATGCAAAACAAACAGAGCTCGTACAATTTCATTAGCCCAAGTATTGAAGATTACAAAAATTACATAAAAATTCGTTGGTAATAATAATAAGTACTAAAAGTAAAGGCTAGTGAAGAGGCGAGGGGGGGGGGACACGGCTTGTTGTAAATTTCGAATAGTTTTATCAATTTTAATACGTTGGCGTGGAATTGAAGTGGGGGTGTGGGACCCTTTGAGGAACTGTGTGGTGAGATTAGGAGGGCACTGCACACCCTTTGATACCCCACAGTAGGCTCTTTACTCGACCAATCTTAATTAGGACCACACCCACAAGCACCCTATAAGAACCCCTCTTCACTGGCCAAACTCTTCAGACAATATTCTCTATTGCAACACAACCCACAAACCCACGTCTCTCTTCTTTCTTGCAAGAAGAAAAGGAAGGGTTTTTTTATTTTTATTTTTTCTTTTTACATCAAGAAGTTGTAAGAAAAGATGAAGATGATGGGCAAGAGAAGGATCTCGAGCAGAGGGATTGGAGAAGTCCTGAGGGAGCAAAGGGCTAGGCTCTACATCATCAGACGATGCGTCGTCATGCTCCTATGCTACCATGATTGAGGTTGACTTTTTTGATCCGTTCGCTGACGAAGACGAAGAACTTTAATTGTGCCCTCTTTTCCTTTTTTTGGGTTCTCGACTTCGTTGGACTGTAAATAGCTGCTGCAGTTTAGCTTGAATCTTGACAATTTTGTACTCTTTGGCCTTATGGGGCCTCTCGTACACCAAGTAGCTCGAATTGGAAGTACTATTGCTCTGATGATTCCGACTTATGCTTTTGTTCTTACTTCTTCCGATCCCTCTTGTTTATCCATTGGATTATGAGAAGCTGCTAAGAACAGCAGCAACAACAACTATAATTGGCATTCAATTAGGACTGATTTTAACTTGATTTTCTGGGCTGAAAAATTGTACGCATATTTCCTTTACAGAATACAGATCATGATATCTGAGTTCTATTATTTAAATCAAAAAAATTTCTGTCCGCCCCTTTAATTTGCATAAGTATGTATGGGCCTTAAGCGGAAAGTGGGGATATTTAATCTTTCTTCTTTATCTTTCATATTCTATAATGCTATTGTTTGAAACTTTTTGATTTGCGACACTTACAAAATACGAAAGGGAAATACATTTAATTTCTAGAGTTTCTGTTTTGCACAAAAAAATGGTGTGGATATTTTGTTTCTTGTATATATTACATATATTAGGTCTTTTCCTTTAATTATTTATACGTTTACTCTTGATATGAAATTTCTTCTGTTAAGAATCAGTAATTATTCAGATCGAAGGCTGTTTTTTGATCAATAATGCTCACTGGGGAAGGTTTTTTCTCCTCAATTAAAGCCAATTTATTGGCTTACTTTTTCAATGACTAGTGATTGGATAACCAGCAATCTAGAAAGGGATGACATGGTTTTTGATCAATTGTCTGTTTTATGACATGCTTTCAAAGTTTTCTCAATACTGTAAAGGATGCCGATCTCGTTATAGTAACGATACTTGATGGATCTGCGAATTTTTTTATAAATGACAAATTTTTATGTTTATAATAAAATAATATTATTTTAAACTTAAAAATAAAAAAATTAGAAAGTATAAGAAATTGGTAAAATAAGTGGATTGAAAATATAGAAAATATGAGAGAAAAACATTTAAAATTATATGAAAAATGAATGGAAAAAGAAAGAACAATACAAAAATATTATAATAAAGGTATCATAGTAATTTAAGATTGTTCAATAAAAACTAAGCCTTAACCTTCATACACACACACACACACACACACACACATGTATGTATATAAGTACTTGCATATATTATATAAATATTTTCAAGTCAAAAGCATATGTGAAAATTTTAAAAGAGAAAAATGCAATAAATAGTGAATTGAAATATATAGAAAAATTGAGAGAGAAACACATGGAATTATACTAAAAGAGAATATAGAAGTATAAAATAATAAAATAAAATTATTAAAATAATCTAATATTGTGCATTCAAAAATTAAAAATCTGTGTGAAAATGACTAGTCTCAGGTTTGGAAATACAAAACCCCCTTCCCAATAAATAGTCAAACTTTTTCGAAATAAATAATAATAATTAATTAATTAGTCAAACTTTTTGCCAACCTTTCGGTACTATTTAAAGGCACGTTTGATAAGAGATAATTAATCAAATCTTATGAATACGAAATTAATTAATCATGCTTTATTGTCGTCTCATGGCCACTTAAAGAACTTAATGATAAGATATAACTATATTGTATAGGTGTTCGATTTTTTATTTTCATCTTTGTTTTGATACTCATTATTAGGTCCGTTTTTTTTTTTTTTGTTTTTTTTTTGTTTTTTTGAGACCACATTATTAGGTGGTTATTGGTCGACATAAAACAGTCTTAACCCTGGACGAGTTCACTAATGTTATCTAAAATATATTATTTTAATCCATTACCTGTAAATTAAAAGATAATCTTATTCGTTTGGTATACCTTGAACCAAACAACGTGAATTTATTAAATTATGGTTTTTTTTATGAAAGTACTTCAACTAATTAAAAACAAATAATATTGTGTCTTATCGGCCTTGTCATATTGTTGCTTAATCCGTGTCCTACTTGGCTATGACTAGGAATGGAAAGGGACTTCCGATTAATAATATGATATCTCAAAAGACTTTTATTTGTTTCTGTTGGACAAGTTAAATGTACTTATTGATAAGGTTAAGGTTGTCCAGTCAGAGAATTGATTTTTCTTCGAAAAATTTCGCAGGTGATCTGTAATTTTTCCGCTGATGGCGCCCTTCTGAAAAAAAAAATGGATTTAAATAGTTGTATTGAGTTTCTATTACTACATGAGTTGCATTCAATAATCTTTGTTGAGAAGCGTTACATAACAATGAACTTTTTTATAAAGATTAAAAAAATTATGAATTTGAGTATTAATAACTTGGATGATGGTTCATTTGAATAAAAATTCTTGCTGTTGGTATCTTCATAATAAATAATGTTATAATTATATATATCATTAATTAAAAGATAATGATTGACATATCTATACTATATATTAAGAAAACAAGAAATATTATTGCATAACACGTCATTGCTGAACTATCTTTAATTATTTATATATTTTTCCACTCTACTATTTCAATTTTCATTTATTTCTCTCAATTTAATTTATTATATTTCTTGCTCTTTTTAAAATTTTTCTTTTATCTATTTTATATTCTATATTTATATTAAGGTAAAGTGCTTAATTTTTGTTGAATTATGTTTAATTATTATAATATTTTATTCCTTAAATATAATTCTATATTTTTCTCATATTTAATATGTTTGAACTTATTTTTTTTATCTTTTTAAATTTTTCTCATATGCCTTTTATTTTAAATCAATATTTTTACTATAGTTTATTACATAAAATAATATAATTTATAAAAAAAATTGTACAACCGTGTGCTATCATTACAAATTGCAAAATTTTTCTTAAAAAATTGACTGATGTGATTTGAAAACACTTCAATCATCCATCAATTGAGTGAGGTGGTATATACTTAAGTATCAATGTTATAAACCCAAAATTATGTCATTATATTGAATAATCTCAAAATTTTATTTACTTGCAAAATGTTTTACATTTGTTTAGAACTTTAAATTAGGCGACACATCGTTATTTCGATTGGATTTTCATTATTTTATATACTCTCAACCCATAAAAGCTTGTTTTGAAGGAAACCGAACAAGATTTTTTTTTTTTTAAAAAAAAAAAGGAAAAGAAATTGGTAAAGGGGAACACAGCAAGCAAACAAATGTCAAGAAAAACGGAAAAGAAAATTAAACTCATACAAAATCTACTAATAAATATCACTATTAATTGAAGATGAAAAAGGGAATACACAACGACAAATCAAACAATACTAATAATAATAATAATATACTATATGTAATCAGAATTTGAGATTAATTTGATTGCCTGTTGTAAATTCACAAAAATACCCTTGATTAATAAATTTGCACACTTGCCCTTAATGAAAAGAATCAAATACACTCAAATGCAATTATTAATATACACTTTCTTATCTTTTATACTATTTATTTATAGTTGTATTATTAAGTTAAGGGATTGTTTTGATTGTATAATATTAATATAAAATTGCATAATTAACTTTGCTTTTGTGTGTTTAAAATATCTATCTTATTTTTCTTTTAACTTATTATTTGTATTTATATTTTCTTTCAAAAATTATCTCTTTTTAAAATCTTTCAGCCTTTCTTATTTTTATATTTTAAATAAATATTTTTGTTGTTATCCTTTAAAATTTATAAATCTCTAATTTATGAATTAATTTAGCACATAATATGCAACATTTTTTCGAGTACTTGTAAAGGTTAAAAGGGGGGAAAAGATGACAGAGAGGCACTGTGCGGGTGACATCCCATTAAGTCAGCAAAAATGAGGTGGTCGGGTGAGTAATTTTAAATTAATGGCAGCCTCCTAAGCTAGAGGAAGTATATACAGTAAAGGCTACCTAGGGCACACCCACCCTCCCGACATAGTGTGACGAGTAAAGACAGCAAGCCTTATCCTCCCGCACGTGCAATCTCCCCTGTTCTACCCCACCACCACTCCTACCCCCTTTCTTCTCGCCATCAAGCCATTACTTATACATCATGCGTAACAATTATTATTGGTTTTGAAAGAATTAAGGCTACGTTTGAGGGAGACTTTTTGTGGGACTTAATGTTCGGTAGAAGTTGTCTATTTGAAAAGAAAATTTTAATGAAATAAATAATATAAATTATTTGAATACATGTATAAAATATATAATAATGATTAGATAATGTAATAGGTTATAGAAATAATGATATATAATAATGATTAGATAATGTAATAGGTTATAGAAATAATGATATATTGTAAGGTATAAATAAAAATAAATATGAGTATATATATAATATAAATATAGGTATTATTAATATGATTGTAAATAAGTGTAATTATTAAAAAAATAATTAATTAGTTATATATGCGAGAGAGTAAAATTTCGAATTTAAATTTAGATGAAAATGATGTTGAATGACATGTTTGGCAGTGTGATTTTTGAGAGGGTATTTAGGGGTTAAAACTTGAGTTCCAAAGATAACCTAAGTATCAATTGTTCACATCTAGAGAATATAAAAATAAATAGCATATATTTGGTGTTTAATTTTTAAAATTTTAAATCCAAATATAGTGTCAAACTATGATTAAAATTCAAAGTGGATGTCCTGCCCAAATCTCAACAATTACTTGTTCTAATTCAATATATTGATTGTTTTGAAATAGAAGAAACTTCGAAGTGAAATATTTACATTATGTCAAATATCTTCACTCTCAATAGTTACATAAGAAATCAATTATCAACACTAATACAATGAGACAAACTTGAGTGACTCTTCTTAAATGAAATGAGACCAGAGATCCAACACTTGAATTGAAGTAGGAATCTCAAAATTTTTTTCTAAGACTTTAGTTAAGAGGACAAGTAGAATCTTTTCATGGTATGATAGGATGAAATATCTAGAATTTTTATTTCCTCTACTTGGCTTTAAGAATTATATGTAGATGTTACTATCCAATTCAATTAAACGTTAGATATTTAATTGGTCGAAGCAGGGTTTATAATTGGACCCTTACGCTCAAGTTCTCCGGTTCAATTGAATTTTTTATATTTGACCCAACAAGAATTGCTCTTATTCTGCTTTGTTACGTGCCATTTAGTTCTGTGGCTACCAGCTCATTGTGTATGATGTATGTGTCTAGCCCTCAACTAAAACTTATCAACACGAAGTTTACTCCCGAGGGTGCAGTGTCCTATGTGTCTCTGTATCTTCAAAAGCATTTATGGCGTGCCAAAAATTTGTAGGACAAAATCTTGCTCTTGGATTTCCACTAACAAGAAATTTGTACAAATCGAATACAATTTGAATCAAATGAATGTGATGCGGGCTCTGTTCTCTAATTTAGTCCTCTGATTCTTCCTCCAAAAATGTGATTTCAACTTGACGTGTCTTCAAGGAAAGGGCTTGTGCTTGATCTTCCTTGAAATTTGTAAATTTCTTCAACTAACGCTGATCTTCGAGCTTAACGCCCTAATGTCGGATCGAACGTTGAATTCGAAGATCGTTGACGAAGAACGCCTTGAATTTGGGTTTAGGATCGAAGTCGTGGCTTTAATTTGGAGTATCTTCAAAAGAAGGGCTTGTGCTTGATCTTCTTTGGAATTTGTTGATTTCTCCAATTAACGCTGATCTTCGAGCTTGGCGCCCTGATGTCGGATCGAACGTTGAATTCGAAGACCGTTGACGAAGAACGCCTTGAATTTGGAGATGAACTCTTTAAACTTGACGAAGAACGCCTTGAATGTTCTTGAACACCTTGAGAGGATTTTGTATCTTCTCTTCTTCCCCTTGGCTTGTTGTTGTCCATTGTTGTGAGGTTTTGACCCCTATTTATAGTTATAGGAGAGATAATATAGCCACCTAACCCGCTGACGTGGAGCATTCTGATTGGTTGGGGTTGTTGGCCCCTTGCTAGACTGCGCCATTTGTCGCTTTTTGATTGGCCCTCTTGATCATTTATTGCCTCCTTACTAGATTGTGCCATTTGTTGCCACTTGATTTGGACAATTTTGATTGATTAATTATTTATTAAGAAAAGTGTATTTGTTTTAAAATTCTAAAATAAAATTATTTAATTCATATTTTAATTTCTTTATTTAATTTTATGTGATATTTATTTATTTATTTATTTATTCTATGTGTCTACAAAATGCCCCCTCGAGACTCATTCATGATGAAATTGATTTTTTTTTTTTGAATGGATGAGTCTCGATCTTATTTATTTATTTATTTAGATATATATATTTTTTACTTTATTTTATTCTATTTATTTATTTACTGACGTTTTTTTTTCTTTTTCTTTTTTTTTGACATATATATGTATGTATATGTATATATATAATTTTGATACCTTAATGCTATTATTATTTGTTCGTATTTATTAACATTTTACTAACATTTATTCCCGTTTTTAACCTGCAGTGGAAATCATGTGGGCCGATTTCCAATGCCTCCACCATCCTTTAATATGCGCTGTGTCAGTAAACCAGTCGCCCGTCTGAAGGCTACAGTGTAAGTCGACGTTCTCTTCCCTTCCCATCTCTGCCTCTTCATATATAGATATATATATACATATATATATATATATATTTTTTTTTAGAGCCGGCTGCGCGACCAGCGGGGCGAGCGTGCGGTGGTGAAAGGCGATGCCTAGCTCTTCCTGTTGGCGAGCGACGACGAACAGCTTGGCCTCGGGTATCAGCGGCTTCGAACGGCGGCGGACGAATCCGGGTTTGGGTGACTGTGGTCGTCGTTGGGTGGCGATAATGATGATGGTCGCGCTGGGTGGTTTCGGGCGGCGGCGCGACCAGGTTTGCGAGCGAGCATGCGCGCGCGCCACGCTCTACGCAGTGTGGTCGGGTCTGTGGGCGCGCGCGCCCCGTCTGGTCACGCGGTGTCGCGTCCGTTCTGTGCAGGTGCGTAGCTCGGTCGCGCGGGGAGGTTCCGGGCGGCGGCGCGACCAGGTTTGCGAGCGTGCGCGCGTGCCACGCTCTACGCGGTGCTGTGGTGGCCGCGGCACGGCGCTTTGTCGCGCTGGTAGCTGGAGCGACGATCGAGCGCTGGTGGGTGCGTGGTTGGGCTCGGCGTGGTCTCCCAGCGGCTGAGGGGTGGCTGACTAACAGTGACAAAGGCATTAGCAGATGCGGCGGTGCCGTGGTGGTGGGAGTGCAGATGCGGCGCGAACTGGAAGAGGATGGGTCGCTTGGGCTGTTTGGGCGAGGCTGCGTCGTGTTTCCCGTCGGTGGCGGTGGTGTTCGGAACTTCTGGCTGCTGTTGCGACGTCGGAAGCACTAGCGGGCAAGCGCAGTGGCGGAGAAGAAGAGCTGCAGACGCGTCGGGGTGAGGCGGGAGGATGAGGACCTTGTTTGGCGTTCGATTTTCTGGAAATCGGGCCACGTTTGGTGTTAAATTTTGGCTCAGAAAATTGAGCCACACGTGGTGCAGATTTTCATGTCTTGGGAAGTGGGCGGGCTTGGCGCGGCTTCCCGAGTCTGGACGAGGTTGTGTTTGGGCGCGGCTTCCCGAGTCTGGACAAGGCTGTGTTTGGGCGCGGATCCACTTATGGGCATAAGGCCCTGTTTGGCGTGACCAGTTTTTTTTTTTTTAAAGGACAAGGCTTGGTTTGATGTAGATTTTGTGTTTTGGAAAACGGGGCTGCACTTGGTACTGATTCTGGGGAAGGCTATGTTTCAGGGTTTTTTTTTTTTGTTCTAAGTTTGATTTTAGCCCACGTGTACCAATTGGGCTTCAAATTTTGAGCCTTTGAGTACCAGGCTTGATCTTGACCTACGTGTACCGTATAGGCTTGAAATTTTGGGCCTTTGAGTACCAGGCTTGATTTTAGTACCGGTTAGGCTCGAACTTTGGACCTTTGAGTACCAGGCTTGTCTCAGCCCACGTGTACCGACTAGGCTTTCAATTTTGAGTACCAGGCTTGCCAGCCCACGTACAGTTAGCTTGAACTTTGGCCTTACCAGCTATCTTACCACGGTCTAGGCTTGAATTTTTAGGCTTGATCTTCCCACGTACCAGGCTTGAATTTTTGGCCTTTGAGTACCAGGCTTGAGGCTTTTTTTGGCCTTTGAGTTGATCTTTGCGGATGCCCAAGGCTAGGCTTGAACTTTTTGGCCTTTGATACCAGGCTTTGATCTTTTAGCCCACGCGTACCGACTAGGCTTCAATTTGGGCCCTTGAGTACCAGCTTGATCTTTGCCCACGTGCCGGTTAGGCTTTCCTTTGGTTAGCCCAGTGTGCCGTAGGCTTGATTTTGGCCTTTGAGGCTGATCTTTAACCGATTAGGCTTGACTTTTGGCCTTTGAGGCTTGATCTTTGCCCACGTTTACGCAGGCTTTGAGTACCAGGCTTGATCTTTTATCTACCGTAGGCTGAATTTTGGGCGCCCCCACGTGTACTAGGCTTGAACTTTTGGGCTTTTGAGTAAGGCTTGATCTTAGCCCATGTGTGCCGACTAGGCTTGAATTTTGGGCCTTTGAGTACCAGACTTGATTTTAGCCCACGTGTACCGGCTAGGCTTGAACTTTTGGGCCTTGATTTTTAGTCCATCAGTTGAAGACACTGGTAGCCAGCTTCGGAAGGCTCTAGACCAGGAAGCTTAAGGGGCCAAAGAGCTTGAGCGCTTCAAGGCTGAGCTGAAAAGCGTGGAGGAATAACTTGAGCTTTTGACGAAGCGGGGAGCTATTCTTGTCCCTTGTGCATCAGAGAGAGTTCTTGTGAGAGACAGCGGCCGAAGTTGGAGAGATTCATAGAGAGGTAATTACCCTCCAATCCATGAAGCCTTCAGATGAGGGAGCTACTGAGGCCTCGCGTATTGTTGAGGAGGAGCTGGTGACGGCCAAAGATGAGCTAGAGGGTTTGAACCCTTTTACCTAGCTTTTATCAGGATCATTTCTTTTCAATTTTCGGGACCTTGATGTATTTCTTTGGTTAACATCTGGTCTTATCAATAAAATGTGATCTTTTGCTCCACCGTTTACTGCTGCTTCTTTTGCAAATGCCCCCAATGGCGGCTGTCAAAGCGTGATTTGTTACAAGTTTGGGACTGAACTTAGAGGATATCTAAGCTGCCTACGTACCCAAAAATGGGATCAAGTCAAAACGTAGTTCAGAACTTCTTAAATTTGCAATAAGTAAAGGCCGTTCACAGTTTATACTCTTGCGGGCCAGGAGTGTGGTTGGATGAACCCACACTATCTCTATCACGGTCCTCTTCAGTTTGAGTTTTGGTGAAGACAACCATTTGGAATTTGGCTTTGAGGACTTTGCCACATGACATGACCAAGTCCGTCTTTCTTTTCATGTCAGAGGGGATTCAGCTGTGGAGCTTTTCCTCGAGCTTTGGTGCCTCAGCAGCTCTATTCTTTATTTTCCAGCATTTTCGCTTCTGGAATGAGCCAAGTCTTTTGAAGACTGACACTCGCACTGGCTCCTTTTCAACTTCTGAAGAGCACTCTGTGGTGTTGTTAGTGGAAGCTCTTCTTATGTTGTTAGGAGCTCTCCTTATGGCAATGCGTACAGGGCCCTTTGGCTGTTCGTACCCGAGTCCGGCTTGTGGGTTTTGATTCCCAGGCTTTTGTGGGAGTTTTCCCAATGGCGACTCTTCTTGTGGATTGTATCCCACTTTGACGAGGAGTTTGTATGCATTGGGGCTGAAGCCTTTTGCAGTCCTTAGCTCTCGAGCCTCAGGGCGTTCCTTCATGATATCTTCGGGTGGTTGAACAAGTGTGTCGCCGTCAATTTGAGTTACAGGCAGTGTCAAGCCCCTTAAAGCATCATGAATTTCTGGCGTCTTATTTGGACGATTCTTGGGACACACTTCGTCGGCTTCGTCTTTCTCTGGTGGAGCACCTCTCGTCTTGTCGTTTTGCTGGGAGCTGCTAGATATCTTTCTCTTTGAATAAGATCTCAATTCCAGCGACGGTTTCAAGTAATATTTTGCGTCAGCAAAATGGGATTCAGCTTCGGTGAATGGCTTGCAATCACCCAGGACGCTTTTGACGACACCATTGCAGCAATATTTGAAGCATTGGTGCCAAGTGGAAGGGACTACCCCGTTTTCGTGGAGCCATGGCCGTCCGAGGAGTAGGTTGTATGATGTCCTAGCGTCGATTACGTGGAACAAAGTGGTCGACTCCATGTCATCTATGAGCAAGCTCAACCTTAGAGTGCCTAGGGCCCTTTGCCCCCCTTGATTGAACCCTTGGATCATTAAGTGACTATTTGAAAGCTCATAGGTCGGGATTCCCAACTCTCTCAGTGTTCGTAGTGGCAAGATGTTAACCGCTGAGCCACCATCGATCAGCATCCTGTTGATCCTTTGCTCGTGAACGTAACCAATTACGAACAACGGTCTGTTATGGGGTTGGGATCCCAACATCAGATCTTCGTCTGTGAAGATCACTGCAGTCATGCAATTTTCAGAAGGTTGGCCTCTCTTGTGGGAGCAACTGGCTTTGTCCAAGGAGTGATCGTTTCCATGGGCTTGCTTCATTCGGTCATTGGAGGTGGTAGCGTTAACGTTCGCACTATCATCTTCCAATGTGATTTTTCTCTGGTGGGCAAGCTCCATGATTTTTTCTTTAAATAGGAAGCAGTCATGAATAGGGTGCCCAACCAAGCGGTGGTATTTGCAGTATTTGGGATCGTTAGTCTTCCCAGCTTCCGCCGGCCTTTTCATTTCGGGAAGCTCAATGAGGTTGGCCTTTAGTAAGTCGTCGAAGATTCCGGGGACATCTGAATCAAGGAAGGGATAGGATTTGGCCTGCATCTCTTTTAGCGTTGGCCTTCTTAGCTTTTGTGGGGCTTCTTTCTTTTCATCAGCCTTCTCCTTTCCTTTGACTGGAACGGGCTTGGCGTGTATTGCCATGGACTCCCTTGCTGGAGCTTTGAAGGGAGGCTTGCCCCCTATTTTTATTCCTTGTTCGTCTCTCACCTTGTGGAACTCTGAAACAGGTGGCGCGTCGATACCACTTGCAGCAATACTTAGTTCCATATCATGAGCTCGTGTGGCCAGTTCTTCAAAAGTTTTAGGCCGAATCCCTTGAAGGATATACCGCAGCCCCCAGTGCATTCCTTGTATACACATTTCGATGCCCGAAGTCTCGAAAAGTCTATCTTTGCAGTTTAGACTTAGATTCCTCCACCGATTGATGTAGTCAATGACCGGCTCCTCTTTCCACTGACGGGCGTTGGTGAGCTCAATCATGCTGACAGTCCGCCTTGTACTGTAGAAGCGGTTGAGGAACTCATACTCCATTTCTTCCCAGCTATCGATGGATCTGGGTTCGAGGTCAGTGTACCAGTCGAACGCGTTTCCCTTTAACGAGCGGACAAACTGTTTGACCAGAAGATCTCCATATGTTCCAGCGTCATTGCATGTTTCTATGAAGTGTGCCACATGCTGTTTCGGGTTTCCTTTGCCGTCGAATTGCTGGAATTTAGGAGGCTGATAGCCGGTTGGCATTTTCAGGCCGTCAATCCTTGTCGAGTAGGGCTTGGCATATACCAGAGTCGACTTAGTGCCTCCTTCTAGCTTGTTCTTGATGGTATCTTCGATGAAGTCTTTAAGTTGATCAATAGGAATTGAGCCGTCCGAGGATAGTTGAAGCTCTTTGGCTACAGACTCCTGATGGTCATTGGCTGGTTGCTTGGTAGATGCTTCAACTCCGTCAGGAACTTCGAGCGCCTTTTCTGCCATTTGACTGGTTTCGGCTTTGTTCACTTTGTCCATCACCCTTGAGATCTGAGCATCTTGCTCTTGGACATGTTTGGCTAGCCCTTCAATGACTTTAGTCAGTGCGGCGATTTGGTCCTCCAAGCTCGAGGCATTAGTCGTCATGACTGGGGCGTCATTGGAGGCAGATGAAGCGTCAGAGCGAGGGCTCGAAGGTGCTGAGTCATCCTCATTACTTTTGTTTGTGAGGAGCGGGTTGTTGACATCTTCATGAAGGGGGGCCGGTTCTGAGCGTGTTGCTTTCCTTGCCAAACTCCTAGTGATGACCCCGACATTCTTTGTGGCGGTTTCACTGGCGGCTGAGGTAGCGGCTTTGACAGCTTTTCCCTTGTTGCTGGCCATGACGATTTGTTCGAAACTTGTAGTCCACTTGAAACTCTGAGGAAGGAAGAGATGAGAGGTAGAGAGATCCCACTGGGCGTGCCAAAAATTTGTAGGACAAAATCTTGCTCTTGGATTTCCACTAACAAGAAATTTGTACAAATCGAATACAATTTGAATCAAATGAATGTGATGCGGGCTCTGTTCTCTAATTTAGTCCTCTGATTCTTCCTCCAAAAATGTGATTTCAACTTGACGTGTCTTCAAGGAAAGGGCTTGTGCTTGATCTTCCTTGAAACTTGTAAATTTCTTCAACTAACGCTGATCTTCGAGCTTAACGCCCTAATGTCGGATCGAACGTTGAATTCGAAGATCGTTGACGAAGAACGCCTTGAATTTGGGTTTAGGATCGAAGTCGTGGCTTTAATTTGGAGTATCTTCAAAAGAAGGGCTTGTGCTTGATCTTCCTTGGAATTTGTTGATTTCTCCAATTAACGCTGATCTTCGAGCTTGGCGCCCTGATGTCGGATCGAACGTTGAATTCGAAGACCGTTGACGAAGAACGCCTTGAATTTGGAGATGAACTCTTTAAACTTGACGAAGAACGCCTTGAATGTTCTTGAACACCTTGAGAGGATTTTGTATCTTCTCTTCTTCCCCTTGGCTTGTTGTTGTCCATTGTTGTGAGGTTTTGACCCCTATTTATAGTTATAGGAGAGATAATATAGCCACCTAACCCGCTGACGTGGAGCATTCTGATTGGTTGGGGTTGTTGGCCCCTTGCTAGACTGCGCCATTTGTCGCTTTCTGATTGGCCCTCTTGATCATTTATTGCCTCCTTACTAGATTGTGCCATTTGTTGCCACTTGATTTGGACAATTTTGATTGATTAATTATTTATTAAGAAAAGTGTATTTGTTTTAAAATTCTAAAATAAAATTATTTAATTCATATTTTAATTTCTTTATTTAATTTTATGTGATATTTATTTATTTATTTATTTATTCTATGTGTCTACAATACTGCTATGATCTTATGTCTCCATATATGTTTCAGCACTCAGTTTCACGGATAATTGGTTTAGAAAAAATCTGAAATTTGTTAATAAAATCAATTTGCACATATATATAGAATGGGTATTGATCAACTTAGAGGCCATCTTGATCATGTATGTATAGATATCTTATATATATATATATATGTGTGTGTGTGTGTGTGTGGACTCCATCGTCTTTGGCTGCTGCTTGGTTCCTCCATTTCCTGCAAAACTTCAGAAAATGAGTTAGTATGGAAAATTTTATAATATTGTTGAAAAATAGAAATTTTTAAATCCACTTTGTCATTTTTCTTTGAAGTGTAAAGAAATGTGTATATATATATATATATATATATATATATGTAGCCATTGACGAGTTGGAGTTAAGAATTTGAGTAATTGAGGGTGTAAACTGTAAAGCACGCGACATCGTATTTAATGCTTTGAAAATCTTGTCGTCGACTCATGGATCCATAGCATGTGAACGTGTCTATTCGTTCTTTAATACATGCAAGTACTATTACAATACACGCACCATCCATTTGATGTGTGTGTGTGGACTTAACAGATACGTATTGTTATATAATGGGATAGCATAAATAATATGTATATTTGTAAATATATACACCAGCTATTGATTTCATGTGTGAAGGTGCGGACCAACTTACGTTGTTGATGGTTAACAGTTATTGGACATTACACAGCAACATGTAGTTTCGACATGAATGGTGTCAGAAGTCGAGAAGGAGTTCGATTTGGGAATTTTGTGAGTGGAGACGAACATATTTACGCATGCACCAAATACACACATATAAGCAACTGGACTATGCTGCCAAGGTTTACACTTAATAATTGGCTGGGAAAATGTATATGCGTGTGCATGATTTGGTACTGTATGTTTCCTCCAAAAGGCCCTTCGCCTCAATTCTTGATTTATATTTTCGAAGGTTGGATTCATAGTATATAGATTAGCACAAATTATTGTTTCTATTATGGTATTGACATTTTTTGATTTCACAAATCCAGAAAGCAGGATTTTCATCATTATAGCCTTCAGTTTGTAGCTGAGTTTCTTGAATGAATTAGGTTTTTGTCAACCAATTAAGTTCCCCTCTTACTCATTAATTTATATATACTCCTATATCTATCTGTCTATATATCTTATCCAGCTTACTAATCTTTGGGAGTGACAACATAATCTGCTTGCTGATTAATTAACTAATTTGGTGCTTTGTCCCAAGCCCGCCTGAATTTGATTACTGGCTTTTTTTAAAAAAAATAAATTTTGGGTCTTTTGTATTTTGGAAATTGCAGTTCCATTACGTGGGGCCACTCAACGGGCAGCATCACAGGCCAATTTCGATCTGGCAAAGAGCCCAAGTAGAGTAGGTGGGGGGGGGGGGGGGGTGGTTGAATGTATATCCACCTAGATGAGGCTGCTCAATAATTCAGTAGGTCGCCATTTTGTGTGTGTGGGCGTGCGTGTATATATTTCAGCCATGTGGGGTCACAACAAGTCATTCGCATCTCTTATATCTTAAATTTTGTATTTATTTTGTGTTATCTGACATCGATACAGAAGCAATAATGTAACAACGAAAATAAACCGGTAATAATTAGAGGCAAACTTGATGTTTTTGTATAATAATAAACATAAATTAATAATATTATTAAAATATAAATTTCGTATTATGCATGGAATCAGAGAAAAATCTTTAAAAAAGCTTATAGATGGAATATACTAAATTTGAGAAAGGAGATAGAAAAAATTTAATGGTTAAGTTTGAGGGAAGAAAATGAAATAAATAAAATTTAAGTGGAAGAAAGTAAAAAATATATATACATAAAAGTAAGCTTATTATAGTAATTTAATATTGTGGGATATATTCATTAATTCAGAGTATAGATAAATATAGATTAAAATTATAAAGAATATTTAAAATAAAAAAATAAAGAAAGAGAGAAAATTTGAAAAAAAAAAAAAAGCAGATTAAAATAATAAGTTAAAAGAAAAGAGTAAAAATGATAGAAAAATAAAAAATTTAATTAATATTAATTTTTACAAAGTGCAGTTAAAGAGCCTTAGTTCCATAATAACATAAGTGTGTATAAATACACAAAGTAATGGCATATGAATAATTATATTTGAGTGTGTTTTTATCTTTCTAACTGAGAATAACCTTATAAGTTTATTAATTAAGGATTATATTTTCAATTCATAATGTGCAACCAAATTAGTCTCAAACTTTTAATAATATGGTATAGATAGTATAGATATTAATTGAATTATTTGTAGCGATAAACATACTTCTAATTTCTTGTAACCAAAGCAATTATCACGGATGGATGAGGATATCTCAACTCAAGATATACAATGCAATTATTATAAAAGGCGATTTTGATGCTTACAATCATCTGAATTTAATACACAAGCAACTTTCGAGTGATCCCAGGGTGTCAAAGGCCCCCCCACCCCCCAGTGCTGTTTTTCCACAATAATAAGAAGAAGAAGAGAAGAAAAGGCAACCCTCGTGATCAAATTGAAAGCCCTTTAATTTGAAACAAATGATGGCCCATATATATACATTCATTCACGTAGGGTTTCTCTGGCTTTTACGTAGGTCAGGTACCAATATCCTCAGTCCCTTTCCTTTAAACGTGCATGCTGCTATAACTAGGAGACATTCATATTGATATTTCTTGTTCAATCAGTTTCCTATAACGCAATCATGCTCCTAATGAATTCAGCATTTTCTTGGGCCCCCTCAAAATTATTTTCTTACTAGGACCAGCACTGTGCAAGGTATCCTGCACAGATCTCTATATTTTGAAATATCTGTTTTTAGCTGGGCAGTGTTAGTCTCTTTCTTGCATGTTTGAAGATTACAAAATTGATGGCCTGTAATATAGTCTCCAGGTTCAGGAATGTCATGCTCGTCCCAGTTGTGAAATTTGCACTTGTTTTCCTTTGGACAACAATGTCTTCAACAGGGATTTCCACAATCCTAGCAAGTAAATTATATGCACATATACTGAAGAAGAAACTAGAGAAAATGAGCTGTGGGGACAATTTCAAATATTTGAATTTATTAAATGAGAAAATTGATGCAAATGAATTCTAACTAGATCAAATAAACTGTACAATTTCTTGTATTTGAATCTATTAAATAAGAAAATTGATAAAAATTAAATTTTAATTGGATCGAACGGATTCTGTGGACGCAAAGCTTGAATTTCTGCCATTTGATTTGTCCTTTAAAAATAAAATTTAGAACACAAACAATCTTTCATAAAAACTTGCAGTTGCATCTTCCTTTATGCTTGTTGAATTTTTAATTGATGTTAATTCATTGATTTAGCACTAAAGTTTTAAATCAAATGTTGAAATTTGATGACTTTTCACAAAAAATGTTGTAAATTTGGAGATAAATTTCATAGATCTTCTTTGATTTGTAGGGAGGATTTATAAAAGTTTTTGAACTCTAATTCTTTATGAGATTTTAATTGTTTTTTTATAAAAATCACCCCTATTTATAGTAATGGAAGAAAGTATTTGGTTGTATCAACACGCTGACATAGGGCAATTCTATTAGTTATTATAATTTAGAATTTACCATGAAATTTAATTGATAAACTCGAACTTGTGAAGACCAACATCTTCCGTGATATGAGGAAATTTCGTTATTTGACACAATTTTATTAGTCGATTAAAGCATCAATAATCTATTTATTTATTTTTAAAATTACATTTATTTAAAATTTCAAAATAGAAATAGAAATTATTTGATTGATAATTTAGTATCATATTTTTCACGTGACATTATTTTATTACAAACCCAACCAAGAAAAGTAGAGGTAATATTACAATGAGATTAAGAGGGTGTTTAGGTGAGTGTATAAACTCTCAAAAATCTTATATACTACTTTATTTTATATATAAAAATGATATAAATATTCTTAATTATGTTATATTAATTATATTTAGTTCATTTTTTATTACTATTACACCAACAATTATAATCATAAATTTTAATAAAATCTTACAAAATAATCTTGTTGTTTTTATCCAAACACTTTTTAAATTATTTTTAAAATAAGATATATCAACTTATAAATTTTAAAAATATATTATAAATTACATGATTTTCTAAACTCTTAAAAATAAATTTAACCGAACACCTTCTGGATTGCAAAAACCCATTGAGCACTGCAACTTGCTGTCCGTCAGTAGTTGTCATTATAATTGGAGTGCAACTGCTGGTTTCTTTGAGAAACTCTATAAATTTTACTGCCTTTTTTGCCACGGGATTGTGTGTATCGTACCTGAAAATTTCTTTCCATCTGATATTTGAAGGTTATTGGGAATTTAGGATGGTGTCTCGTGTGGACGAATTTTGTAAGAATGTGGGCTATTTTCGCTTCAAAGCAACCCGTTTGAAATGATATCTGATGGCTCCTAACATTCTGCAAGTCCCAGGCAGGTATATCACTTTGGGACGGCCCAATGCTTTAAATCTATGTTTGGGACAGACTTAATCATCAATTTTATACCCAAAACCTGGTCATAGCACTTGTGGGTTTTTCCAGGGCCTCGAAGATGGACTGTGGGAAATTCTTGTCGTGGACACGTGGGTTATGGGATCCATTTGTCATTTCTCTCCTCATGGAGCATCGCATTACAGTCTTGGGCTCATACTTGGACAGACCAAGCCCGCAACTCTCTCCGGAGTCCGGACTGCCCAATTCCCAGCCAACCCGGGTTCTGTGGCTTAGTAAGACAGGTTTGTTTGTTTTGGTTATGTTGTTAATGTTTTTCGAGTGTTTTTTAGTGTTTTTCTTTTTTTTTTTTTTAAATATGTAAAAAGTAAAACAGAAAAGAAGATAAAATTTGAAATATGTAATGATTTTAGCATATGTTTTTAAATAGCATGAACTAAAACAAACATAACCTTTGGTTTTTTCTTTGCTAATTTTAAAATCACACTATTTGGTTTAACATTGAATTTCAACCTTTCCTTGATATAGGTTATATTTGAAATCTACCTTTCAACCATAAAACAATCATTATCTTATAACATAATATATACCTAATATATTATTTAACAATATTTTTATTTAAATTTAAATTTATTTTTTTTCTCTCACATATATAACTAATTAATTATTTTTCAATCATTAAATATATTCACAATCAAATCAGTATCTATATATATCACATATATATACATTTATTTTTATATATATCATGTAATATACTCACTATCCTTATAAAATCATCAAATCATTTAATTATTATTATATATATTTAAATAAATTATACTACTTATTTTATTAAAAAATATATATTACTCGTCTCAATACAACTTTATCAAACATCATATCAAACAAAAAACCCTCTCCCAAACATAAATTTTTTGGGTTTAATAAACTTGTATGAGTTTGTGCCTATGCTTGGATGCAAACTCTAAAGCTATGTTTGTTCTTTTTTATAAATTATTTATCACGATTTAAAAATCTAACAAAACAAACATCTTATTATATAAATTTTATTTAAATATAAATTTAAAATTTTTTATCTTTTATATTTATAATTAATTAATAATTATATTTATTTATAATTAAATTAATACATATATCTATAATTTTCAAACTCAAATTCACTTTTTTTATTATCTTGTAAATATATATAGTACGATACCATTCAATTAGTATTACATATAAATTATATATATACATACATGAACTATATTATTAAATTAATAATGCTTCACACAATATTAAGTTATACAATTATTCTTATTTTAATTCTTTTTTTTTTCATTCTTTTTTCTTTTTTTTATTTCTTTTTCTCTTTTCTTTTAACTTAATATTGTTATTTATGTTTTATCTCAAAGTTTCTCTCTATTTTTTTTAATTCTTTGGGTTATTCTTTAGTTTATTTTATTAATATTTTTATAATTTTATTCTTAATAATTTAATTATTTCTATTATTTCAAATATAATATTTTTATAATTTATAAATAAATTTACAAATTGTGCCACTACTTCAATCCATTAAAATCCTACAAACTAAATATAATTTCATCTCTATTAAATCACTCAAATTTTACTCTCCATCCTAATTAGGAAACAAACATAGCCCGAATAATTTTGCTTTCATCAAAATTTAAACTTTCAAATATATTATTTTATAAAATAATTATTTTTATTTTTTTCTTATATCTACAATACTTTTAAATTTTCATTAAAGCTTTTCTTCATCGTAATTTACATCCGAACAAGCCTCTAAGTTTGCCATATCGCTAGCGTTTATGTATTGAAAATAAAAAACTGCAGAATGATTCGAAACTCTTTCCGACGGCTTGGGTTTATTTCAACAGCATTCCCATGTGCAAGTGAAATCGCTAGCGTAGATGGTGTATTCGTATGTAAGTCGCGTCCACGACATCGCATGTTTACAAATAGCGAAACCCAAAACCGACCCGGGAAGCAAACTCGCCGACCCGCCCACCCGTCCATACGAAAATGGGAGAAAAGCTAATCTAAACCCTATTCTCGACCCGACGCCATTCCGCCCCACACACCGCCATGAGCGGCGTCAAATCGCGCAACTTCCGCCGCCGCGCCGGTGAAGACGAAGATGAAGATGACAATAATTCTGCCGCTCCATCCACCATCAAAATCAACGGTACCCCTTCTACCGCAACCAAACCCTCCGCCGCCAATAAGCCCAAAAAGCCAACGTCTCAGCCACCTACGAAGAGCCTCCTTTCCTTCGCCGATGACGAGGAGGAGTCACCCTTTTCTCGACCGCCGCCGAAGCCCTCCTCTTCCTCCTCACGCTTATCCAAATCATCGGCTCACAAACTCACTTCTGCTAAAGATCGAAGTGCCCCGCCCCCTCCGCCCTCCTCCCTCCCCTCCAATGTCCAACCGCAAGCCGGAGTTTACACTAAAGAAGCCCTCTTAGAGCTTCAGAAGAATACTAAATCTCTCATCCCGCCCGCCCGTAGTAAGCCCAGGCCCGAACCGGAACCCGTAGTTGTCTTGAAGGGTTTGATAAAGCCCGTAATTTCGAGCGACTTAGATTCTGGTAGTACCGGAAAAAAGCAAGATTTTGAGGAGGATGAAACGAATTTTGATCAAAAGCGCGAAGATTCGAGTGTTGAGGGGCATGATTCATTATCCCGGTTAGACGATGTCGGGTCAGGACCCGGTCCTAGGGAGGATGACGAAATGATACCGGACCAGGCGATGATAGAGGCGATTAGAGCGAAGAGGGAGAGGCTAAGGCAGGCTAAAGCAGCAGCACCGGATTATATAGCATTGGATGGAGGTAGCAATCATGGTGCGGCTGAAGGTTTGAGCGATGAGGAGCCGGAGTTTCAGAGAAGGATTGGTTTCTTTGGCGAGAAGGTTGGAGGACCTGATAAGAAGGGCGTGTTTGAGGATTTTGAGGAGAGGGCAATGGCTAAAGACAGGAAAATCAAAATGGATAGTGATGATGAGGATGATGAGGACAAGATGTGGGAGGAAGAGCAGGTGAGGAAAGGGTTGGGAAAGAGGCTAGATGATGGTGTTGGGAGTCAAGGAGTCAGTGGTAGTAGTGTTAACAGTGTCAATGTCAGTCGACAGAGTGGTGGCTTGCAGCCTGGTTTTGGGTACTCAGGCACAGGAACTAGTGGTCCGGTGCAAAATGCGGATGTTACTGGTAGTATTCCTGGTGTGGACTTATTTGGTACTGATATGATGTCAATATCTCAGCAGGCTGAACTTGCAAAGAAAGCCCTGAATGAGAACTTGAGGAGGTTTAAGGTATAAGTTTTTGATTGCTATCACAGCTTTTCTGTTTTAAAATCAAACAGAGTTTTTGAGATATGCTAGTATCCTTATGGTATATAATTTTGATGACATTTATAGCAATTTGACGTATATTCTTGTTTCAGGAATCTCATGGTAAAACATTGGCGTCGTTGGAAAAGACCGAAGAAAATCTGTCTTCTTCATTGCTGAAAGTTACTAACCTAGAAAATTCTCTGTCTGCTGCTGGTGAGAAGTTCCTCTTTATGCAAAAGCTTCGTGAGTTTGTTTCTGTTATATGTGAGTTTCTGCAGGTATGGATTATCCGATTTTTGCATTGTGTCCCTTGTACCGTTGGTTAATTCGTTTCATGCTTATATGCTTGGCTTTTGTGACTACGCTTTGCTGTTGTTTCATCTGCTTGCAAGTCTAGCTTGGATTGGATTACGTGCATAGAATCATGCAAATCCATTATCTTTTTATTGTCCAATAGGAGGGGAAAAGAACACCAATTAACTATATGTGGGAATCTGATTCCTTTTTGGATCTTCTTGGTTGAAAGGTCAAAGGTCATTCGTAGTTTTATGAATGACACTGTTTGTCCACATCATTTGAGTTGTAGATGCAAGAGAATGCCACAATGGCATGAAAAATAACCTTTGAAAATTACATCTAGAGGATGGCAACGGATATCATTTTCATGTTAAACTAGTGCGAGAAACACTTTGGTTGGTTGGTTGTCTTCTACCTTTTGAGTAGTTATCTGTTACTGACAGTGTTAATTCCTGCATCTCCAACCACTGGAATACAATATCAATAAAAATCAATTTAAAACTAAATCGCCATTAATACGAGCACAATAGCTTATTAACGTTTCTTGCAACTTCCACTGTGAATGTTCATATTTCTGAAAATTTCCATAATGATCTCGTCATCAGTGCTGCTAAGCTCATACACATCTTTTATAATATTTGTAAGCAAACACTCATCGACAAATTTATGGTTAATTAGCAAGTCAAACCAGTAACTTTGCTTTTTATAATCTGCGTTTAACTCTCCTTTGGTGTTTCAGATGCATGTCTTACTGTTTCAATCTGTGGCTTTCTTTTCCTAACCTTTTTTAATGGATGAGAAAGGTCTTGGTTCTTAATGATAGTGGTGTTTTTTTTTTCATGCAGCATAAAGCACCATATCTTGAAGAACTTGAAGAACAAATGCAGAAGCTTCATGAAGAACGTGCAAGAGCCATTGCAGAAAGAAGAGCAGCAGATAATGAGGATGAAATATCTGAGATAGAACATTCTATTGTTGCAGCATGGGTAGAATTTCGTAAAGGTGGAAACAATGTTGAAAAAGTAGCAGCAGCTATTGCTGCTTCTCATTCTGCATCTGCTAATGCCAGAGCATTAAAAAATGCACCAGTGGAGCTAGATGAATTCGGTAGAGATGTAAATCTGCAAAAACGAATGGACATCACAAGGAGGGCAGAAGCTCGACGAAGAGGGAGAGCTAAAGCTGATTCCAAAAGAAATTTGGCCATGGAAAATAATAGTTCAATTGTACAAATAGAAGGCGAATTGAGCACTGACGAAAGTGATAGTGAGGGTAAAGCCTATGAATCGTCCCATGATCAATTACTTCAGGTTGCTGATAAAATTTTCAGTGATGCAGCTGATGAATATTCTCAGTTTTCCAGTGTGGTGGAAAGATTTGAAAAATGGAAAAAAGACTATGCATCAAGCTATCGTGATGCTTATATGTCATTAAGTATACCTGCTATTTTCTCACCGTATGTGAGGCTGGAGCTTCTGAAATGGAACCCACTTCATGAAGATGCTGATTTTATTGACATGAAATGGTACGTACTGTAGATAAGTTACTTTGAAATGGTACGGAAAGACTTTTACTCTAGTTTGCTTCACACTTTGTCATTTTAATAGAATAATGTATGGAAAGATTATATTACAAGAGAATGATAACTGAATCTTCTTTCCATACATCATTGTCTGTGTGTTTTCCACATTTTGGTTTAATAAACAGATTTTGCTGCCTCTTGTATGCTTGCTGGTTTTAATTCTATGAGTATTCTAGTCAATAACTCATATTCTGAAACTTATGAAAAATAAATTTGGCAATGTATTTTGTTTGCTGCCACCTGGGGAGCCTTGGTCATGTTAGAAATTTAATTTGCACCAGGAATGCATTGGTTAAATAACTAGTTTTGTTGACTGGTTACAATGAAAATGATGTGTATGTGACTTTTATCCTGTAATTTGCACCAGGAATGCATTGATTAAATAACTAGTGTTGTTGACTGTATACAATGAAAATGATGCGGTTATGTGAGTTTTATCCCTTCTACATGTAAACCTCTTTGGGCCTGTATACTCTGTATCTATATTGCTTCTTATCTTTTCCAGGCATTCCTTGCTATTCAATTATGGCCTCCCTGAAGATGAAAATGGAATCAGTGAAGAGGATGTGGGGACTGATGCTGATGCAAATCTTATTCCTGAATTGGTTGAAAAACTTGCTATTCCTATTTTACACCATCAGTTAGCTTTTTGTTGGGACATACTTAGTACCCGGGAAACAAAGTATGCTGTTTCTGCTGTGAACTTGGTCATCAGATATGTAAATTTTTCCAGTTCAGCTCTTGGGGATTTGGTAACCATGCTTCGTGATCGTCTGACTAAGGCTGTGGCTGATTTGGTGGTAATTTTGCCATGCTTATGAACTGAATTTCTCAGTAGGGTTTTATTGTCTTTGAGTTTAACAATAAAGTTGTATCATGAGACTATCATCTGAATGATTTTTAGTGACAGTCTTTTTCTCTTGGTTTTAAATAATAGGTCCCCACATGGAGCCCGTTAGAGATGCAGGCTGTACCAAATGCAGCACGAGTGGCAGCATATAGGTTTGGTACATCCGTTCGACTGATGAGGAACATATCCTTGTGGAATAAAGTTCTTGCTATGCCTGTGCTTGAGAAGACTGCGCTTGATGAACTTTTATGTGGCAAGGTTCTTCCACATCTTCACAGCATACAGTCGAATGTCCATGATGCGATTACACGAACTGAGAGGATCATTGCTTCGTTATCTGGTGTGTGGACAGGTACTAATGTTACAGGGGATCGGAGGTATGACATCTGCATTTTACTAATACTTGTCCATGTGCATGATTACTTGTGCGAAGCTCATTAATTGCTTTTAACCTTGTTCCCTTCCTACCTGTTTCCCACTTTTTCATGTTCTCATAGGTTTTATTCTAATGTTGGTGCTCATGGTTTTTGCTTGTTTGAATCTTGAAGCTCATTCTCTGTTTTTGACTGCAAATTTTAAATTTGTTTTTAAAAATTGTTGATTTTTTTTCTTTCTTTGTGTCATGCAAATCTAACATAACTAAAGATGACATGAAAATGCTTTATGACCTGTTATGATGAGGCCCTGACCTTCTATAAACTGTATGTGGTTTATCTCTCCTCAGGCAGATCAATCTTAGTGTGGTTAAATAGTTTTTTACTTTTTGATCAGTTTAGGTCTGCTGTTGCGGATTAATCTTACTGTGGCTAAATCGTTTTTTTTTTAATGCTTTTTATATCTTTGTGATGTTTGTCAATGTATTGGGAAGTAAATTGTGAGCTACATGCTACTTTCTGCTAATATGAATGTAAGAAAGTGGGGTAACTTCTCTTGTTTACCATGCTTGGATGCTGCAACGAACCTTGAGGAACGTATCTCTTGATTATATCCTCGAATTCTGGTGTGTTGCATCATATGAATTCTTGCACTAAAGTTGGTGCCTTTTCCAATGCAGCCCAAAATTGCAGCCTTTGGTGGACTACTTGCTGCTGATTGGAAAGAAACTGGAGAAAAAGCAACTTTTGGGTGCCATGGAAACTGAAACGGGTAAACTGGTTAGACGATTGAAGAAAATGCTGGTGGAGCTGAACGAGTATGATCATGCGAGAGCTTTGTCAAGAACATTTAATCTTAAGGAGGCACTCTGATGCTGCATTCTGCATCTGAAGCGGTTCGACAACCACTTATAAGATTTGAGTTTTGAGTGCCTCAGTTCGATTTTGGGAGTAATGAAATTGAATCTTCCTATTTATGGATTCCTAGTTTCCCATTAGTCCACAGCAAGTGACCGACCTGTGTTTGCTAGCTTGGACGTTACTCTGTATGGCGATAGAAATTCTCTTCGTACTGCATCTGGTGAGATTGTGACATCCCAATATATAGTTTTCTAATTATATTTTTTTTTCCCACATTTGGTGTTTGCTAGCTTAGGCGTTACTCTGTATGGCGATAGAAATTCTCTTCGGACTGCATCTGGTCAGATTGTGACATGCCAATATATAGTTTTCTAATTATATTTGTTTTTTCAAATTTTTGATGTGATATTGCGACATCACCGCTTCCCACACTTGGTATAAATACAAATCCATGAATGGCAGGCCTTGCTTATTTCATGAACAGCTGCATTCTCTAAACTCTTATCATATATTAAAAAAACCAGTCTTCAATTGGAAAACTCTACTCTCTGCGACGATCCTGCTTATTAATTTGGGTTACAAAAGTAAAGAACTATTAGAATATTGATTTTTGAACTTTAGTGTCCTTGACTTTGTCACATATTGAGGCCCTCATCTCACCCATTAGATTTGTATATATGTATATATATTGTTTTAATTATAATAAATTATAAGCTTGTAATTAAATATACATATTTTTTTATTAATTAATTTGTTGTGTATTTTTAAATCAAATTATTATTTTGTCATCTATAAAATTTAAAATTAAGAACTTTAAAAGAATTAGTTTGAATGGAATATGTATTTTAACTATGATGAAACATAAATGTTGTCATGAAAATTAATGTTTTTCTTTATTATAAAAACTGCAAAGTAAGACTAAACATAATTTAAATATATTTTTAAATTAAAATTAAAATTTTCCTTTTTCTATCAAGTTATTGTGAGGAAATCAGGACAGGAGATGGGATGAGAAGGAAAAATGGTAATAGGGGATAGGAGTAGGGGGAATATTTACCAATGGAAGGGGGGATGAGACGCCACTCATATCCATTCTCATCCCTAAATCCCACAATGTCACTTGATTTTCAATATACCCATTACCATCCCTAAATCCCACAATGTCATTGGTTTTCCAATATACTTACCTTGGACCCGCATCATCACAATGTTTCACCATGTTACTACCACATTTATTAGCATTTGTCTTTGCTTTATTATTAAGCACTTATTAGTATTAATTTAACAAAGGGTCAGAAAGACAGTAAGATCTAGGCAAATAATCTCAGCCTCGTCGCTTCGGAAGTTCAGATTGATAGATCTAAATATAGTTGTTTATATTTGTAAATGAATAAAAGTAGCCAGGGTTTCAAGTGGTGTTCATATGTATGTGTATGTGTATGTGATTGTGTGTTCATTTTTATTTATATTTATTTAATTTTTATGGATGATGTTTTTCCACTGCCGCTTCAAAATCACGATCATTTTCGTTCCGTGTTTATCACCTTTTTCTGCTCCATGCTCGTGACACAATTTATTCTCCAATGGATGCTGTAATTTGCCTTTTTTCCGGCAAGATTTATGTCCTTATCACAGCTAATCATTATTGATTAGTTGATCTGTTATACTTTTGACGTGAGGCTCTAAGTGCAGCATGCATATATATATATATATCGTCAGTTTTCTTCATATACTATTCGATCGATGAATTAAAATTTGAGACGATCACATGAACAGTCAAAAGATGGATTCTAACAACCAGATCTGCAACCAAAAATCTTGCCCACGTACACGTAGTTGATGACCATTGGAATACCTTACATGTAATCTGAGGGAAAAACGACTTTTTGCGTTCTGTATGATGAAGTTTTCCCCTCAATGGATGGGTAAATACCTTACATGGTTTCGTGGAATGCACTACCCCCCACCTTAACCGAGACGATGACCCCACACCTGGTTCCATCTCCAGCTTCCCTTTCTTTTTTCATCAACACACTTGTCTCTCTATGCGATACATTCTCCCATCGGCTTCAGTTGCACTTGCATGTGTGTGTGTGTGTGTACAGATTCATGACGTGTGTTTTCTTTGGTCTTGCTACTGTCCTCTGGAATTAACAGGAAAATAATCAGGATTCATACAAAATCAGGAATTCAAAACAAAGCTTCGGAGCTAACAAAAGTTGAACAAATTTCATATATAAACATATCACTATTGTCATGATAATATATTATAAAATATCTAAAATAGTTGAAACATTGATGATCAAATATATTAAACGCATGGTGATTCATTTTATATTATTTTTTGATTTCATAGTTAATTATATTTTATAAATATTATATTGAACAAAGAGTAAGAAAAATACTGTTACAACAATGTGCTAAAATTTTATGTAAATAAATTACAGATATATAAGAAATGAATATTCTTATGCAAAATAATATTTTATAAAATATTTAACATGAATGAATTTGTGACCATCAATTTTATTAAATATATTATTATTGCACAATGACCTTTTTGAGTGCATGTGTATCCCAGAAAGTTGTGGCATTATCATCTTTACAGATAAGTTCTTTTTGCGAAATCACGTCAGGCTGTTCCAACGGCAAAGATTGAAATTTTTTCACTTTCAGATATGGAAACACGACTCACACGCATTATGGCAATTTTTGGTCCCCATTTTCTTATCCTTTTTACAAACCCTTTGATTTTTCACAATTATTTAACTCTGTTATGGAATTTTCTATAAATTTAAAAAATAAATAGATAAAATTTGAAATAACATTTCGTCACTCAAATATTTGATGAAGCTTGCATCCTCCACTGTTAAAATGGCAACCCAGAAAACCCTTCGCTTGTGTCCGTGTTTGATGGGGCATGATGTCAAATTACACTTAGATTTGAAGGTATCTTTAAATTTAATTAAGCTTAAAATTTGAATTTCGAATTTTTTTTCAAACTCAAGACTGTTGCTTGACTTAAGTTCAAGTTCAAATTTTACAAAATTTATTTAGCTCAAATTTAAATAGTTGTCAAGTTCAAATTAGTAACTCACTACAGCAATTTCCTCTTCACTGTCAGAATCAAATAAAACTGCAGAACGCATGCGTTAATCATAAACAAAGCTCGTGTGGCTTTCTTACAATTAACATCGTTAAATCAAATGAATTACTTGAGAGTTATCTTTAGAAATTCAATCTTGACATTTCATCAGAAAGTTTTAACCAAAAGTTGATTTTTTGTCTTGCACTAGACTACATATGGAGCATCTTTAAGAATCTTGGCATGGGCTAAGGCTTCTGTTTGTCTTCCATCATTCAAAGAGTACGAAAAGAAATCAGTGTTCAAGAGGCCATTGTATTTCTTCTTCCTCTTCCAAAAGATATCCAGAAAGAAACGGAATGGGACATTGAGACAATTGATATTACTGGACAAGCATAAGTCTAACCTATCTCGATCCCATGGATTATAAAAGAATATTTTCTATTTGTCGGAAAGTAATGAAAGGTTTATCAATTGGTCCATAATTAGGCAATATGCTTGGATGGTCAGACTTCTCCCCCAAAATACATACATCCATGCATGGTTCCACACATTTGGACCGACTGTATTATTTACTACACCCCTAAAGACAATAAGTGCTGTCAAATGTCTATAATTTGCTCTAGTTCTGTCTCATTCATTTGTGGTGTATAATGTCTTCAGATAACAAGGATTTTTTTTTTTTTAAATTAAATGCTGTTTAAAAAATTTTAAGTACTATGTTCGATTCTATTTACATGTGGTGTAGTTAAATTATTAATCTGAAAACACGGTCAGGTTATTGATAAACAAAAAAAAAAAAAATAAGAAATACTGTCAGGCTGAAATTTAACGAGAATAATTATCAATAATAAGAATAGAAATAATATAGTTGGGTTTTTAAATTTGTGTGACGCGGACGTCCAACATGATAAAGAGGAGTCGCTGGCAATTCCAGCTGGGCCAATAACCAGGGCACGGGCAAAAAGACTTAAAGAAGCCATTAACGTCTTGGTGCGCGACATTCAAGAAGATGTCACGCGTGGATGCAAATTCGAGGAGCCCGAGGAAGAGCGTAGAGTAAACATCCTGAGGTGGATGGAAGACTTGGGGGCGAAGGAATAAATAGAGATGATTAATTTAATTAATTATTTATCCTTCAATTTAGTTTAATTATTTCTCTTTTAATTTAATTCTGGGCCCAGTCAAAATAAGCCCAGTAGGAGCCCGCAGCCCAGCTAGGTTAGGGTTTTGGCACTATAAATTCATCATGTACCATCAGATTTCAGACAGAGAGTGTTTTCAATTAATTCAGGTTTCCTTTCAATTCCCTGAAATTGATTCTTTCAATTTCTCGTGAGTTTCTATCCCAAATCGAGTCATTCCGAATTGGTTCGAGTGATTCGTAACGTATCAATCAGCAATCGGTGTGCTGATTGTGGCCGTTCTTATCGGGTTCAATTCAATCCTACTACGTTGGGTCGGCGTTCTTCGCCCGATTCGCGTCCCTGGGGTTATCGGATTCGGGTCCGGTTACACCGTTCTATCCGACGCGATCGTTGATCACGTCAATTTGGTATCAGAGCCATTTTGTATCGAATTCTAATTCGATACATGATCCGGAGTATAAAAAAAAAATAAAAAAAAATAAAAAAAAATCAAAAAAAAAGAAAAAAAATCAAAAAAAAAGGGAAATTCGCCGCGGCCGCGCCACCGCCGTTGCCGCCACAAATTCGCACCGTTCAACCGATTCACGCAGCAATCAACCCCGCCACCACCGCCGCCGCCGGAGAAAACAAAAAAAATAAAAAAAAAAAAGAGGAAATCGCTGCCGCCGCGCCGCCGCCGCCAACAACCGCGATTCCGCCGCCGTTTCAGCCGATTTCCGCCAGAAAATCACACCCACCGAACCGCCGTCGAGAGCCCATCCCTTCCCACACCGAATCGCCGCCGAAGGAGGAGCGAATCGGCCGGAATTTCACCGCGAGCCGCGCGACGCCACCTGGAGAAATTCGCCCGACTCCGCCTGATTCCGCCGTCTACCGCCGTCGTTGAGGGCCGCCCAGGGCTTGCCGACGCTCGGGGAGTCGACGCCAGCCCATTCCGCGGACGAACGCCGGCGAAATCAGCGGTTTCGTCGCCGCCGCCGCCGCCGCTCGCGAACCAGGAAAAAAAAAAAAATCTGTCGGGCCAGGGGCTTGATTTGGGCCGGAGCAATTTTTTGGGCCAAGTTGCTGACTGGGCCCAAGTTTGCAAAAAAAAAAAAAAAAAGATAAAAAAAATCCTGTTGGGCCGAGGTTGATTGGGCCAAAAAAAAAAATTATTGGGCCGAAGGAATTGGGCTGGACCAGAAGCTGTTGCCGGGCTGGACCTTCTGACGTGGTAAGGCCGTGTTTGGTTACAGTTTTTCGTTTCAGACTAAGGGCCTGTTTGGCTGCAAAATTTTATTTCTGCTTAAGGACTTGTTTGGCTGCAGAATTTTTAT